>CM068486.1:4251304-5451304 GCA_034769265.1 Remorina albescens
CAGCCTTTCCCTATCGCATATGTTACATGAACATTTATGATGTAAGTATGTGATAATTCAAACCTGCAGTGTTCGTGTAACCTTTTCAGCATAAATCAACCATCTAATGTGATGTATAATTTGGTGACTGTACTGCGTGTCCATCACTATAATAAGTGTCCAGCAGTGTAATAAGTGTCCTGCTGAAGCATTAACGAAATGGCAAAGTGCCAGTGAGTAACAACTGATGTGCAATCTTCCCTCAAAAGCTGACTTCAGATGTCCAGAAGGGTGTTGTTAAATGTGAAATCGGTCAGCGGGGCTCAGTGCAAGCTGGAATACAGAATTTATGGGGGAAAAATAATTTACTTTCACATGTACCTCAGTGAAGTGATCAAACCAATCAACAAGAAGAAGCAGAGAAAAATCATTATCTGACGCAATTATCCACTAATCTGTTCACAGCTGTTTTTCTCTATTGTTTGGGCATATTTGTGTAATACTGTATATTCCTCTTATGTACAGTCGTTTCTTTTAATTGGGACTGCGACAATTATTTGAAATTTAGGAAGAACATTAAGTGACGTCTTCAAATGTCTTGTTCAGTTTGACCAAACCCCAAAATATTCAGTTTACTAATAGAAAAGCACGTTGAGCACTTGGACCTTTCAAACAGGCATTTTAGATGAAAAAATTACTGAACCAATTAATTGATTATCAAAATCATTACAGCTTATTTTTGTAATCATTAGTGCAATTTCTCCTTTTAATTCATGATGAACATGATTTTCTTGTGAAATTAATAGAAATGTCTCATAATATTACTGTTCTGAATCAGTTTAAGCCTAATTCATTTTCTAATACATTATACACACACACACACACTCATAGGTATTGTTGGTTTCACTCTTCATCATTGGGATAATTTACTTCAGCAGTGTTGCTGACTGACAACTGAATCAAACAAGCGTCAGCTCATAAAAACACACCACAGTGACTGAATAGCAGTGTGTCAGCGGGTGTTTTCTCTCTCATCAAGGTTGTCACTGGCTGTGCCGAGGCTTGGATCACACAGTTTGTCCTGGCAGATAACCTCTGACGCTGGCCCTCCTCCAAGCCTCTGCCTTCATCCGTCCCCCCGGCCTTGTCATTCCTTCAGTACGTCCGGCTCTCAGACTCAGAGTCCTCTACAGGTTCACGCTAAACTGGTGCTTTGCTTGTTTCCAGGTAGAGAAACTGCAGGTTTTCCAGCTTTTAATTATTGCAAAGATTGATATAGTGTAGTGGCACAATGAAACAAAATATTGAATACGAGTAATCAGAGCTGGAGGAGGATGACTTCATGATTCCTGTTTTCAAATATTAAAAATGCTGGAGGAAAAATAATGAAGTAGTCGAACAGAAATAATTGCTGTAATTGAAATAATAACCCTGTGCAAGAGAATTTGTTGATCTATTCTTGAAGTGGTTTTTTTATCTTTTCTTTTCCTTCTTTCAAGCACTTTTGCACATGTTCTCTTGACAGGCTACCAACCGATTAATTTAATCTCTAGGATAAGGATAAGGCCACTCAGACCTGCGAAGCACAGGCTCCGGCCTTCACCCAAGAACTTTGAAAGGTTCTGAGGAAAGTTTGGTTTGAAGGCGAGCCATGGATCTTTTGTCAAAAGCTTCTTCAGCCCTCCCTCACATCAACAGGAGGATTTGGATCATACGTTAGCTCAAGGAGGCCACCTTGAGTATAGCTCATAACCTGGCAACAGAACTGGATGACAGATTATCACTGCGGGAAATGCATTTTACTGATGCACAGATTAATTGAATTGGTTCACTTGCAGTTGGCATTAAAATGATTTTTAGTTTCAAAGCTTAAGCTGGTAGTTTAGAAATCTGCTGCTCAGATGAGACATATAATCACGTGGCCTTCGCTGTCCTGATGAGGAAGTCCACCGCAGCTTGGAAGACTAGTGATTTTGTTGTCTTGTGGTTAAACTGACAACAAGTCATTGTCTCCCTCACTGCTTTGAGACACAAACTCAAACTCAGGTGAAATTTATAATTTTGTGTGCCCCTGTGGCCTTCCAGAAGGAGCAGCAGTGATTATGCTCTTTACCTTCTGTGATCGACTGGCTAATGTGTCATTTGATCACAAATCAAGATTCATCCCTAATGGAGAAGCTGCACACTGAGTCAGACAGGACTACTTGAATTGTGAATATCTAATATCCCTGCACATTATCATTGAATTTATGTGAGTTATTGATAAATAACAAAGAGGCTATTTTTAAGTGTTCATTTGACAATTGCTGCAGATCTTTGATGGACCTTTTTAATTAAGTTTCAAGGTGATTTACTTATTTAAATTAACTTCAGTGCCGGAAATGAATCCAGCCTTGCAGGGTCTGTGTTCAGTGATGTATGAGCAACAGCACAGAGATGAATTTGAATGATAAGAAGCTGAATGTTGTGTTCAGAACGAACAAAAACAGAAACACACTTCATTGTGTTTAAAAAATGTGAATAACATATATTCAAATCTTTTTTACAGCTTCAAAGTGCTCTGCTTGTACAAAAGGTTGGCTCTGAACGTATCTATTGAGAGAAATGGAAGAAACTGTATCGGAGGTTCATTGGATATTGATTGACTTGGCCATATCATAAATTAAACATAAAATGCTCTTAATCTGCTTATTTATCTTTTTCATGCGCCTGTGGAAGTAATTTAATTTTTTTTTCCCTTTCGCCTTTAAGGTTGCTCGGATAAACACGGGAAGTGAGACTTGCTCAGCTTTCACGAGGAAAAAAATTGTTATCATTCTGATTTTGTATAAGTTAATTATTGGCTCAAAGTCAATACCACCATGAATCTGGGTTATTCTCATAAACGTGGGTTTATCCATGCTGTAAACTGGACCCCAGACCTACTTCTCAATATTGAACCTCAAATGATGGAAAACCTCTGTGACCCAAAGGTTGGAGGTAATATAGATGTTAGAATTTATGCAATGAGCTACTGTCATCAGATTCTGCTTTAAATTTATTTCATTTTAACATTATTACTTGCCCTTTGGCTTTTCATACATTAACCCCTGTGCTCTAATGAATGCAAATCAAATACAGCTCGTTGAGCTCAAAATGAAGACTACATCGGCTCAGAAAAATGACTTTCAAACTCCTTTAATGGTCGCATTCAAAAATCTCATCTCAGATGGCTTAAAGATGGAGGAGTATGCCAGAAAAACTCCAGCAAAGCATTCTGAGCCGAACCAAACACGAGCTCTAGCCCACAGTTGTTACTGTAGCTGGACTGAACCAATACGCAGATTCACTGAGGGGGGAGCAGGGCCTTGGTCTGGTCCATCATCTGCTTGAAGAGATTCTCCATCAAGTCGGTCAGAGGTTTGACCTGGGCGTGGAAGTTGTCGGTCAGAGGTTTGACCTGGGCGTTGAGGTTTTCAGTCAAGGGCTTGATCTGCTCCTCAATGTTAGCAATGTAGGGTTTGACCTGCTCCTGCAGCTTGGTGGCCTCGGCCTGGACCTTCTCAACCAGAGGCTGGATCCTGGCCCTGCTGTCCTCCACGTACGTCCTGTTGGTAGGGAGAGGAAACGACAGCCTACTGTTATCCACTGGCGCTGACTCTCACGTGTCTTTTAATAAAGAAAACTGAACTAAAACTTCCCCAAGAATTCATCAGTGTGCCTCTTAAAAAGATCCAATGTTGACAACCAGGCAATATTCTAGATAATAGGTCATGATAATGAGTTTCATCCATTTCAATTTTATTCCCCAACAAGTTTTCCCTTTATGTTTCATATGCATTTTCTTACCATTATGTGGCATTTCCATCTCAAAGGTGACACAATTGTTATTTCTCAAACCATTTTTTTCAGTTGCATAAGATTTTCTGTTCTTTTAACGTCAAATTTTATTAAAAGTAATATCAAAAATAAAGAATAGTGTCAAATCAGTGAAGAGATAATGAGTTCTTCTGGAACTTTCATTGAAAGCCATTTAGACCACAATGTTCAAAGAACAATTTAGCTGTCATGCACTAATTACCCTGCCCATTTACATCTAAAGATTACGGTGAGGCAATTTACTGAATGCCCTTTTCTATAGTCTATATTAATGCATCCAGACATAAGAACCGTACTTTGTCATTAAAACCGAGATTGAATGCTGTGCAGCTATTTTCTGTTTGAGTTAAAACTGTAGTCGATGAAAATGGAAGAAAATACAGATTGGTTTTTGTGCTGGTTGTAACTTACTGGGCGGTGTTGGCCATCTCAAGAGCCCTGACCTTCTCCACCATGTCATGGGTTGCAGTGGTGATGCTGGAAGACATGTCCTTGATGAGCTTGGTGATCCTGTCCACATCAGACTGGACGTCACGCTTCACCAGGGACATGGCCTCAGAATCTGTCAGCACGCGTTTAAACTTTATTCAGATCTACTTCATTTAAATACAACATGACACACTGCAGAACATGCTCACAAATAAAGTGAAGGGAAGGAATGCAAGCAAGTCTTAGTTCACTATAAGGTTTTTGTTTCAGTCTAAAACTTGCACAGTTCTCTGTTAGTACAGAAAATTCAAATCCTGTAAAATGTACTCCAAATATTTTGTAAATTACACAGTGTTGATGTTAAAAGCGCAATAATGAAATATCAAGAAGAAAGGATGTCAAAAATGTAGCAGATATTCATTAAAACTCAACTTATATTGTCATTGGTTTTGAAAACATATTGCATTAGCCAAGCGTGTCTTACCATGTGCAACAGCCAGCATGACAACAAGACCGACAATGAGGGAGAATTTCATGGCTGCAGATGAGTGAGACCGGCCTGAAGACAGTTAAAAGGATCAGTCAAAAAACACTGATAGAAGCAATACAACAAAGTTGTGGCAAACTGGAGAAGCTGTTACATGCAGAAGCATTTTTGGTGAAGGAAGAAATTTAAGTAATACTCAAGGTGTTTTTCTCTAACATATGAACAGTACATTTTCAGTCAGAATAAGAAACACAGGAAGTCAAAACAGCAGGAGAAATACCTTAACCCCTGGAGTTCTTGGACCTAATGGTGCCTTCTGTCTGGCTGCCAAAGGCTTTTATAGCTCCCAAGGATGAGTAAATCACAGCTAATCACAATTTAATCACTTCCAACGCAAAGAACTGGCCTGACAATCATTGTGTTGGCTGAACCTTGATGCTTGATAGTTGTGACGGGATAGGCACAAAGTTCATTCCGAGTATGACACTAGCTAGAAACAGATGAATGAAATCACAATTTACAGTAAATGTGGGATACTTTTACTATACTTGAGATTTATGCTAATTTATAGTTACACTTCATTTCAAGGGACTGTATTGTACTTTTCTTTTATACGACAACTGAAGTTGCTGTTTGATGAGCAAGGTGTTACACACATAAGAAAATCTTTTAAAATATAAAATAAATGACGATGTATTGTTATAAATTAAACTCCAACAGTAAATGAAGTAGCAAAATGACCTGAACTTCAACCAACTACAACAAACAATTGTGTGTACACATCAGCAGTCCACTGATATAATACCACACTCATGGTTTTGGTCCTGTCTGCATTGTGAGCACTTTTACTTTTGGTACTTAAAGTACATGTTATTCTATATACTGGTGTAACAGTGCTCACCTGATATAGTGTAGTATTGTTTTTTCCCCCCGATTCTGTTCCTGAATTCTGACTCCATCATTGTATAATACACAAAACATTTTCAGTAACTCATATAGAGATACAGTAATTGTCTAGAAAGGACAATGTGTAATATAACCACCTTTTGTGTGTAGGTTGTTGCCTTATTTTTAACAATATTACCCCCCGGCACACACACACTTTTTTTTTTTCCTTCTTCTTCTTTTTTTTTTTTTTTTGCTGGCAGCCATTACTTTGAATATAGCAGAGGCTCCGTTGATGAGACAGTCAGCGAATTTTGCTGACAAAGCCTTGGAGCTCATTTACTCAGCCCTATCAGCGGTTGCTCCATTCAGCGGACGGTGGAAGGAGCTCCTGATAAACTCATCTCAGAAGATATCCTATTTCGGAAGACACTGTAGTTCCCATGTATGTTATCTTGTTCAATCTTTGTCTTGGTACTTCATGCTTTCACTGAATTATGTTTCCAGAAATATTCAAATTGTTCTTTTACTTTAGCTGGAATCCTTTTTGTTTTTCTTTTATGTTTCAGCACATTGTGTTTTTTTGTTCCCCCATTGGGCAAGGTTGGACATTGTGTGTCTGTGGTTTTGCTTTGTAAGCCCACTTATCCATCTGTTTTTGTGCAGCTTTTTACGGCACTACACTCTGTGTTCCTGAACAATGACTAAATAAGGTCATCACCGCATGAACAAATTCTTAGATCATTAGCAGACATCATGTTCAAACTGCTTCGTAAAATGTTTTTAAGGAAATGTTGCTTAAAGCAAAAGATGTCTCTCACCAAGGCCAAGCCAATTCCTTCGATGGGGGCAGTGAGGTCAGAGTTGAGTGATGATACTTCAGAATTGAATACAACAAGACAACTGAATATCTGTTTAGAATGAATAAGGATTCAGGAATATATTGATAAAAACATGATTATACTTTAGACCGACAGTATGTGCAGTTGCCCGTTGATGCAGAGGTGATATGTCCATATGCTCACGCTTACATGCTAGTTCCACGTCCATAAGATTAAAGTTCAAGTCAGGTCTTATCTTTGCTCTGCAGTCATCACTATGACTTATGGGAGTGATGGTTCAGTGTCAAAGAATTGTGCCATCAAATATGTGTAGCCCCCTCAACTATTTACTTGAGATATTTCACAAACTGAATAAAGTAAATAATCAAATATGTTTAAGTCTTTTATGAGATAATTTATTTCTGGTGCTTTTATACCTCTGCTGGTTCTAGTATTAGCACAAGACGGTGGTAATAGTTCAGGAAAATGCTTCAGGGGACAAAAAAAACTGCTGCCACTCTCTGACTAGTGATACATTTTGCTTTTATTCATCCAGAATCAATATTTATGTCGTGGTTGTAGGTTGAACAGGACACTGGGTAAACAGGAAGGGTTCTTCTTGTCAGGTACTGGTGCTGGCCATTAGAGGGCATCTTTGTGGGACCATTGCAAGAGCAGGCAGCAGGAAATTGCTGAGTAGAGAGTAAGGCCTGCCATCTTGTGTTGAAATAATTTTTTTTTTTTGCCCATTTCAGTCAGATTTGAATCCAATTTCAAGCTGTTGCTCACTGCCTTTATTTTATGACCACAGGTATTAGAAGTTATCACTAGTATAGACTGCCATTATTACGAGCTCAGCCCTCAGCTGTTCATGGGGACTCCAATATACCAGATCTCCACTTGGTGCCGATTCTTACAAGAGATTCCTTAAACCTGAGGTATTTTACGGCTTAAATGTTAGTTAGAGCCTCCAAATGAGAGACTGTAGTTTGATTTTTGTCCGTCTGGGGCAGTGGAAGCCGCCTGTTTTACTGCAGGCCTCGTGTTTAGCCACTTGCTTTTGAGCCTCTATTTGGATGATGAAATAAATAAATTGATTAGAAAAACCAAATCTAAATCTCTGATAAAGTTCCATTATAAAGTTAACAAACTTGCCTGCAGAGTAAACATATGTCTAGTAGCAACTCACATAAGGTAAGCAGGACAATATCAGACCTGTTAAGACCTGTTTTCTTCACAGCTAATTAAAATGGCCAAACTCTGTTGGAATCCCTGAAACAGGAAAAAGATTCCCTTTTAGTTCCTTAACATACAGACACTATATTCTTTCACCTGAATGGAAATATGTGGAATATGGACTCGTATTCAGTGGTGTTGCATCAATGGCAGTACATTTTAACTATTGCTGTTACGGGCTGATTAAATAACAAAACTATAGTTATCTCTTTTGGATGAGTGTTGACCTGCTTGTCACATTGACAATGGGAAAATCCGTCGGATTACACTGTTTTTATTTTTTATGCTAGAATCGTGATGAAATAATGAAGTTAACAAATAACTCTTTAGATTACATATTCGTAAAATATATAATATAATATAGTGAATTAAACGACGCCGTTTAAAGCTGATTCAAAGTCCGACCCTTTACGCTTTCTTTACGTATTTTTACGCAAACTGGCAACTTCCGCCGCCGTATTTTCTCTGCGGACGTACGTACGTTGCGCAGCTCAGACACACACACACACACAGACATCATGGCGGACGTTTTGGACCTTCACGAAGCGGGAGGCGAGGACTTTCCTATGGATGAAGATGGCGACGGTAAATATATATAAAATGATGTATACGTTATTTGAACCCTCTCGATTCTCCGTGTCGCAGCCGCCCGGGTGATGTGTGATTATTGCGGTATACTCGAGGGAGGCCGAGAATCCAAAAAACGCGGACTGCGTGGTTGGAGGCCTGAGAGGTGCTAACAGGCTAACATCAAGCTAACGATGCTCATTCAAACGCTCTTTCGGAGTCAGGTAGTCCCGGTTAAAAGAGTCACTTTTATAAACCAATTTTAGTTTAAGTCGGCTTTAACTCTGCTTAATTGATGCGAACTAATTTAATCGGATAATTTACACGGTCTTAATGATTAGACTACGAACACGTAGCATGCTCATAGCCACCGTTAGCACGCTAGTCTGATCTTCCCAGAAACGTTGGATAACTTATATTAAATGGCCCCGACTGAATGAGTTATCCATTTCTGCGTGTTTGCTGTTTGAATCCAAAGCGTCGGCTAGATTATAATTCATGAAAGGATCATTTTAAACTTTTGCAGCAGCGTGTGGTGCCTCAGTTTTAACGAGCTTGGTTCTCCTTCCACAGAAAGCATCCATAAGTTGAAAGAAAAAGCCAAGAAGAGGAAAGGACGAGGCTTCGGCTCAGGTGAGTTTTCACTGTTGGATCATTGTCTTCAGTCAGTGTCTTGTTTTAATACAAGTTGCTGTTTTGGTTTTTTTTTTTTGTCTGATCAATAGTTTTCATGCATATTTCTCTCGTTTCCAGAGGAAGGAGCCAGGTCCAGAATCAAAGAGGACTATGATACTGTGGAGCAGGATGGAGATGAGCCAGGCCCTCAGAGATGTAAGTGCTGCTGTTCAAATTAAAGATGTTTTTATTTTTTTGTTTAACTATGGGCTAATAGAACAAGTGTAAAAAGCTGTTACTAGTTATCATTCTTGCAGCATTTCTTACCTCATCTGTTTATGGAAATACTTGGTTTTATGTGAACCAAAAGAAGTTTTGTTGTTAAATTTGCAAATATTCTTACTGTCTTATTTTTGGATTTTCTTGATAAAGCTTAGTTTTATTTAGTTTGTTTTGTACACTGATATAGAGAATGTTTATGAGAGTATGGAGAAATGATGAAGAATGATAAACACAGCAATGAAAATATTCATTTTTTTAAATTGTGCCACAAATTCCCAATTTTTATGTTTAGAAAAAGTCCCCCCCCCCCCCGTGACTGAAAAGTAACATTAACACCATACAAAGTATAAACTGAAGCCCAGTAGTCTGTATATTAGACCTGTGTTAATTTGTACATTAGGTGAAATCAGAGTTGCGCATTGATTCATTGACACAAATGGTTGCATGACTGAAATCCAGCAAACAAGCAAATGGCGTTCTGTTGAAGTAGGAAAAAATAAGTTTCAGAAAAATGCCTGTGAGACCTCTGATGCCTTTCCTCATCTTTATTCTGTTGCAGCTGTGGAGGGTTGGATCCTGTTTGTGACAGGTGTACATGAAGAGGCCACAGAGGAAGACATTCATGATAAATTTTCAGAGTTTGGAGAAATTAAGAACCTGCATCTCAACCTTGACCGCAGAACAGGCTACCTGAAGGTGAGACAAATACCCATGTATTCTTGGCGTCTTTGTGAGTTTGATTGAAGAATTACTCCCTGTCATTTGATACACAACTTGTTTTTACATTTTTCCACTGACACATCCTTTGTCCTCTTGCTAGCTCTAATAATTTACAGGTGTGGCTTTTATATATACATGTAATTTGTAAAAACAAAATCAATGTGTGGTCAGCTTGGATGTTAAGCTGTTTACACAGTTGCTCTAATTACAGCACAAAGTGAAACATGAAGGTGTAAAGTGAATAAACATCAAACAACATGCATGTTTCCTGAAGAAGGGGCAGAAACATTTTTTACGTCTGTGGTTTCCTGTTAGTGCTGTTTGACCATTTATGACATCTAATGAGGCAAAGGCCTATTCTTACTTTTTTATTTATTTATTAATTTATTTATTTTTTTTATGCCTTGGCTGGAAACATAACTTAGCTGGAAAATTGGACAGCTATGCTACTTTGTCTGACTCAGCCTAAGTGAGAATGGAAAGAAGTTAGAACAGCATAAATCCCATTAAATGAAAAATAGCAATTTCCTTTCTTCCTGTCTTATGAAAGGGAACATTTGTTCTGTGTAGAAGCCAAGACCCCTGCATTACACACCTGATACAAATATTGAAACTTTGCCGTCACAGCTACTTGCTCATGGTAAATTAGTAGATCACATTCCTCATACTGGAAAAATATGACATGAATTTTTCAGTTCCTCAGTAGATGTCTGAGAGTTGGCACATTAACCACCCAATATGATTTAGCTTCCTTCTAAGCCACAAGGTGGCAGCATTGTTTTGTGTGCGAAATAAGTACATCTCTTTGGCCTGAGACACTTTGTCCAGTCTTTTTATGATTGCATTAAAATTTTTCATTTTCATCACATGCTGCTGGAAGGTGAATATTAACAATCTCATTTTTATTGATAATCTTGTTGATGCTCCAGAGACATAAAACTGAGTTAATTATTATTGCACAAAGTGGAAGAAGGAGTTTTGCCCTGAATGCATAATAACAAATGACGATATTCTAATAACTGTCCACAGGGCTATGCACTGGTAGAGTATGAGACATACAAAGAGGCTCAGGCTGCCATGGAAGGGCTCAACGGTCAGGATATGATGGGCCAGCCTATCAGTGTCGACTGGGGATTTGTCAGAGGCCCCCCCAAAAACAAGAGGAGGTGAGGGTGGTGTCTGTTTATCTGTGTTTACCTGTGGTGACAGTTTCTGGTAAGGGGACTCTTATCAGCATTTTACATGTGCCATGTTGTCTAAGTGCAGTATTTGAACAAGCCATCTAGATAGATGTGATCAAGATTATTTATGTTGTTTTGTACATAGCAGAACATCACACTTAATGTGTGTTTAGTTTTCAGAGCCATATCTTTGATATTTTCAGGCTAAAGGTATCAAAAGCTTAAAGTCATATCTTAAATATATATTTATGTTTATTGACATTATTTACCACTGTTCATACTCATACTTCAGTCTTGGGGTAAAGGTTAGTTATTCCAGTTATTCTATTTTTTTCTTTGACAACGGTATATCAGTGCTTTGTTGTAGAGTTTGGCTACATCCAGTTCAGTATGATAACATTGGGGGCTTTCTCTGATGAATTTATGTGTATTTCAAAGAGGTGTTTGTCTGGGCTATCAACTTTTATTCCAAAAAATTTTTTTTTTAATCTTCCATGTGTTTTGTCCCAGGACTGGTGGACGGAGACGCAGCAGAAGTCCAGACAGGAGGCGGCGTTGAGTTTGGCACCAGGAAGCGCCATTGATAATCTCCTCATAAGGAGCCATCTAAGAAGACATTTTGTACAATATTTTCAGTAGCAGCTGTATGGCATGAAAAGAGGAATTACAACTCTTAAGAATTGAATAAGAAATTACTAAATTTGCCCAAGAGCATTTATTGATTAATACTAATGGACAGAGAACCTTTTTACTTTCAAAAGCTACACTGTAGGTTAATACATGCTTGTTTTTCCAAGATTTGCTCCAAACGTTTGAGTTTGTTCATTGCTATGTGGAATTTTATTTTGCCGTTTTACTCTTGTTTTGTATTGTCGGGATGATTAAACTCTTTTTAAAAAGCCAAACCTGCGCCCTGTCGCGTCTTTATTTAGCACCGCGAATGACGTAGCGTTTACATCATCCCAGATGACCTCACCCAGGCGGTGGTGACGCCCCAGCCATTTTGTCAGCCCTGAAGCACCTGTCACTCTGGACCCTGACACACTCATAGGCCACTTGGACAAAACCCCTGGCCCCTTATTCTCCTGCAGCCAATTGGCAAATGAATGTTTCTCACTTGGTCGCCCTCATTTGGTGTTTACTCTATCGGAGAACGCCAGTCAAAGCCTCCGAGAATCCCCATTGGTCCTCATACAAGTCAATAAACCAGACTCCGCGCTCTGATTGGCTGCCTCGTATCCGGGAGGGGCGGGGGGCGGGACGAAAGCTTTGGGGGTTGACGTTGTTGTTGTAAGTGGTGGAGAAATTACTTTGTCGGCTGCGGTCCGGTCTGGGATTTTACGCATAGTTCCACCTCCGAAGATGCTAAAAAGTTAGGAATTGACGCTCCCGGAGACCTACGCGATGTTTACAAGTTGACGCTTGCACGGAAACTTAATGGGACGACGGAAACAACATCTGCGAGGCCGTTGAAGGTGAGCGGTGAGGAGATACTCCGGCTAACGGTAGCTAACGTTAGCCACTGATTAGCCAGGCTTGAGGTAGCCACTTGCTAGCCAAACGTTACGGCTTGCTGTACGTGCTAGAAAAATAAACAAAAAACAAGAGAAACAAAAAATAATAATAATAAACAACACTTCTCGGTGTCTGTGAATCCGTTCACGCACACTGCGGCTCTCCGAGGGCGTGATTAAACCGTCTGCTGCGTGAAAAATAAAAAGTTGGTGGTGTGTGTGTGTGTGTGTGTGTGTGTCTGTGTGTGTGTGTGTCTGTGTGTGTGTGTGTGTGTGTGTGTAAGCGGTGCAGGAACCCCCATGCGTTTAAACGCCTCAAATGCGTTTATGTAAGCATGTGTATTGTTCGTTGATATTTTGGGGGGGGTTTGTTTGGGAGAATAGTCGTAGCCATTATAGCACCCCCCCCTCCAGAGTCAACATTTAGGAAAAGACATCATCACTAGCATCGAGGTTCATCTGTTTGTCATCTGGTGGGGGGGGGGGGGGGTAGCAGGCAGGCAGGCAGGTTGGTGAGGAGAATCGGTTGCTGGACATTTACACAGGTCGTTTTAAAGTTGTGCTGTACTGGAGATAGGATCCAGAAAATATCCAGATAGGCTTTCAAAGAGCTGTCAGTCACGATCTTTTTTATTATTATTATTTAAGGTGCATGCATGATGTAATATTTACTTAAAGAACCAGTTCACAGTCAAACTTCTAACCTAAATGGCTGCTTTTTTATTAATATTATTATATATTTTTTTGTATGTTGTGATCAAGTGAGTCAGGACATTTCTTACTCAAATGCTTGCTGTCAAATATCTTCTACTTCTGCTTGAGCTGGCAGGCCACATTGATCTGTACTCATTTATAAAGCTGGGACTGGGGTTATTTACCATCATTTCCAGCATTACTGCTGTGAGAGAGGGTCGCGTTACACTTTGGCGTGAATTATTCAGGTCTTGTATTTGTGGTCCGTTGTTTGCTGGGACACCAGGACAAACTGTGAACAGGAAAAGTAGGACGGAGGTACAAATTCCTGTTCAGCACTTGGTCTGTTGTTGTACAGCTGTTGGAAACACACGCAGCTTTAAATTGTAAATGAAACTTTACAAAGGTGATGTAAATTTAAGAAAATAGGTAGTTTCTACAGGTGGGAAAAGAAATGCATCAAAATGTTCCACCTGTATGCATTAATTCCAGTAGCTGTGCATGGTCATGCCTGATAAAGCAGGACACACAAACCCCACAGTGGCCAAGAAGACAGTGGATCATTAGCAGTGTGAAAAGTTAAGGCAGTATTTTTATTCAACTCATTATGACCAGCAGATTTGTCTGATTTATCGTTCACATTAACAATCAACCACCTTTGTGTCTGTGTGTATTTCTCCAGATGACGATTTTAATAAGTTGTCTGACGGCTGTGGGATCCACCATGTAGTGATACTAGAAGATGAAAAGATCTTTATATCCTGCTGCATAGTCTCTGTGAGGGTGTTTGAGGTTGCAGTGTCAGGCTTTTATATGCAATACTTCAACAATCTAAGGAACATATTGATGCATACAGCGGCACAGAGAGCACCTCTGGCAAGTATTTTAAGTAGGGTGTAGCATCCTTCCCTCTGTGGTTCACATTTCAAACTAACATGGCTTAAAAGGAAAATATCAGTAAAAGGTCTGGGGTGTTTTTGTTTTTGTACCACACGGCACATTGTAAGTGATCAGATCATATATGACAGCTTGTGAATCTTTAAGTCGTTTGATTGGTCTCATAAAAACCAACATTTACGTTCCAAGTCGATACTGAAATTGTTAAGGTATGATTGTGCTTGTTGCTCTACAGAAAATGTTTTCAGTTCTGGGGATGTGATTTGTATTGGACTGATGAGGCCAGCATAATAACCGTACAAGTGTCAATGTATAATGTCAAAGGAAAGTTAAGGTGGACTATCAGAGGCAATTATAGACAATTAAAAAGCCACCATGCAAATTGTGTCATATGCCATTTTGAACAAAAAGGGGAATCTGCTCAAGCTTAACTCACCATCATAAAGATGGACATGTGGATTTGCACAACTCAGGGTGAATGAGTTTCATTTGTGTCATATCTTTATATTAAAAACATGTTGTGGTATTGCTCACATTCCATTAATATTTGCATTTTGTGACAGCCAGCATTTGTTGTAGCAAAGCTTCTTATACAATATGCAGAAAAGCTTGTGTTATGTGGATCAAACTCAGGTAGCTGTAGCTCGTAAATTGAACTTGTTGGTCATAACAGTAATAAGCTACAGTCATCACTGTTCAGTTTGTCAAAATATCACTTGGTCTGCCAGCGTTGTAGGAAATTTTAACTACTGCTTTTGCACTGATTATATGAAGTGATGTTTGTGGTTTAAAAAAATGTGCTGATCAAATTTCTGGTCCTGAATGGACATGTACTTTCTGTAGAAAAGGGCTTGTCATAGAACTATTGTTTCAATGAAGCAAAGTAGCCAAACTTGGTGTCCCACTGTATTGTCATGACTCATACCATAATCATATGATAACACAATGGAGGTAAATGCAGCAATAAACTATGTAAAGTCTCAGGTAATAATTTGAATAAGTTTGGAAAAGTTTCACGTGTGAAACATCTTTAGTTCAAAACACTTAAAGTTAAGAGTGTTGCTTGTGTTTTAATCAAAATATCCTTAAAATATTTTATATATACATATACAACACAATTCATGTTTTCGTGCTGGACAGCTGTGCCTGTTTTAACTGCCTTGGTGAATATAGTGTTTCACTTGGTGACCATGCTGCATTAACAACACAGAAGGTAAGAAAATTTTAATTTGTCTCTTGTAGGGCTCCCCCAAACAGCTGCTCACTGTGTGTGTGTTTCAAGGATCCAGTGTCATTTTCAGAGCCAGGTTCATTTAACTTTTGAGGTATTGTCATAGGATCTCTAAAACATGGTCAAATTAATACGTAAGTAGGTGGGTGCCTCGACAAACGCATGATTTTTGTGTAAAAGTAACATGTTCCACTACAATTTTTTCAGTGTGTTTGCTTTGTATAGAATACCAGCGGAGGCAAGGCCTAAGTATACCACTTAATACTTTATTAAATGTTAACATCGATAAAATTACATCTGAAAATACTCCTGTTCACGCAGCCAAGCTTTTATGCTCTCATGTCTAAGCGAACTGTTCAGACACACAGTAACAGATAGGAAAGAGAAAACTACCATCATCCCTGCACTGCCACAGTGAGACGGGGATCAATAGGTGGCTTGTCTCCGAGAGGCCTCTGTGTCCAGACAGCAACTCATAAAACTCTTTGCAGACCCACCCTCCCCAGTATGGCTGGTTGCCTGCCAGTCTTGTGACACAGCAACCAGACTGTGCCCAGGACTGTTTGTGTCAGGATGGAGAGACCTAGAACTGAGGCATCTACCTGCGTGCCAGCAGCTGCTTGACTATGAACAGCATGCTGGGGATAACAGACCCTCACTGGATGATTTGGGTTTATATTTAGATAATTCAAACAGTTGCTATAAAGAAGGCTGAAACTGTAATGTGAGAAAAGATATAGTCTTATGATACCAGCCCAGCCGCCTAAATGCCACGCAGCATGAGACAGCACTCCCATAAGGGAAGCTATGGTAATTAGAACTTGCTGTATCAATGGGTTAAAACTTTTCACCGTTTCACTGCATACAATACAGGGTGTGGAATTTATAATTATATTTTCATCAAGCCAAGCCTATCACTCTACTCTGTCAGAACTTTCTCCACCATGTTTTCTTCATTAATAATTTGACACATCCCTGCTTATTACTGCTGCTGATTTTCCTTAATGCTGTTGGTTTGTTTTGTAGTGTGTCACAAATGTGAAGGCTTTCTCCCATGGGTTGAAATCATTTAACTCGTCTTGATTAAATGGAATGTCAGGGTAATTCAGGGTAGATTTGAGAAACTGATATTTATGATGATGAGATTATGGAAAAAATTGTCTTCTTGGCTATTTAGAATTAAACTGTTGACGAGCTCACATGATATCTGGCTCTTTTATTACAGAATTTAGTATAATATGATGAAACAAATTAGTTGTATTTCTGCTTAGATTGCTTATATACCATCACGGTTTGTTGTAGACATTTTAATATCCATTTTTATTCCACACTTTCCAAGGTACAGCATAGTGTAGCACATCCCTCAACAGACATATTCAGTTCGTTTTCTTTCAATTTGTGACATGTTGCATCATATTCATGCATCAGTGTGCAGTGTGCTATCACGTAGCTGACAAAGAAATTGAATCCCAATATGATCCAAGTTTGTGATAAAGTTACTGCACAGTCACGAGTTAGAAAACTACAAGAAACAACTGCTAGCTGTTTGGTTTGAATACTAACAGAGTCTCTGGAGGACAGTTATATTGAATATTTTTACTTCTCAAAGTGGCATCAACATCAACAACTATAGCCAGAATTTGCAAAGGTACTGGTGATGTTTGTTTTAAATTATTACAGCAGGTGAATAATGAAACTAAGATTCCACTTTAATGGGGGGGAAAGTCCAGTTTCCTGTATAGTCTAGAAGACATCAGTCCCTCCCGCCCTGCCCTGTTGATCCAGGACAGCAGCAGTAATCCCACGCATAGCCCTGATGAGGAGCCTACCACTCAGGATGACATCACACAGGGAGTGACGTGAAGTCGCCCTGCTGTGTAAAGGCCCTGGCCGGCAGCACGTGGGGATTCACATGAGCATTAGTCCTGCCCGCCTGCAGAGGCTGGTGCTCGTTTAGCCACTGGCTTTAGCTCTAGGTGGACTTGCTTGGCTTCACATTCAGGCTGACTTAGCAGGTGTTGATGATGAATGTTTGACTGTGTCTTGTAACACACTAGCTGCGAGTCACAGATCCATTTTGTTTCTGACGTTAAAGCCTTTTTGAAGTGACGTTCTGTATTAGAGCAGTCTTGCTGCATGATTGGAATGAATGTAGTTGATTGAACGCTACAGCTAAGAAATGTCTCGTGTTCCTCAAGGGTTGATATGCAAATTAAAGCAGCAGTCATCTCACTTTCCTTTTATGCAATGTTAAACACCAAGTGTGCATATTTAGTAAAAAGAGTATTTTGACATCACTGCCAATCGTGAAATATTGTTTGTTTCTGGAGTATAGTCTAATCTACAAATGAGCTTAGGTCCAGTGTGACCAAGTTAAGCAGCTTTAGACCTTATTATGTTTTAGAAATGGTTCTTTTTTGTTTCTTATTCAACTATGGTTTGTGCAGTATTGACATAAAATTACTAAAATTCATTTTTGTGTTGATATAAATACTTTGTGAGTATTTGAGTAAAGGACTATGCTGTTAGAAAATATGTGAAATATGTTGAAAATATGCATGATATGACTTTTTTCTTTCTTTTTTATGAGACATTCTGCATTGCATAACATCTGCATGAGAAATGTTTTCAAAACAAAATTGTCTTGCTGTGTATATATGAGTATACATTAGGCCATTTACAGTTTGTATCAGCACTATGCTCTAATTATTTTTTAACACATTTTAATTACTTTAATGATTATATGTAGTGTCCTACATATTTTGGAACTTGCTGTTCAATTTCCTTACTTTTTAATAATAAATGTGTGGGCAGCATTCAGATGGCTGCAGTGACTCTTATTTCTTTCTGAAGGTTAAAAATCGATAAAGAGGTCATCAAGGCCAAGTGAGGATTTCTCACCCACAGAGTCTAGAGTTTATGTTGGCAGCATCCTACAAAAATAAAACATAATGTTGACCAAGTGAAGCACTTTATCCATCTATATCTGCAGCACTACTTTCACTGGATGATTAGCAGCTGTCACTTGTCTTGTTTTGGGTTTTTCTCCTGGCCAGAGAACACTAATGCATTGATTGCAGATTCGCTTCCGACCCCCTCCCTCACTTTGCGGCTCAGATACCCTAATTACATTTTCTGCTGTTTCAGGTCTTCACCACCTGACACGGTGCACAATGTAATGCGGTCTCTGTGTGGAATGTAGGAATGTCACTTGTGGTCCCTTATAGCCCTCTCTGCAGCAGCCTGCTTTCATGTGGCTGTTAATTAGCATTCCTTGACTGGTGATTACTGGGCTTGACTGCGGTGGCACGCCCTGGGCACAAACCAGGAACCTCTGAGGTGGCCTTAATAAACCTTCCTCAACCACAATGAACAGACATTGAAAAAGAAAAAGGAGAGCTATGGGTGGACTCATTAGTTTCTACTTGTTTGATTTGACCATGAAAATCATCAAGTTCCAGAGTCCATTAAAATGTTTGTATGTTGAATCGTCAGTCCAAAACCCAAAGACACTCAGTTTGCCATCATTGTGAGTAAGGCAGCCTGAAAATATTCACATCTAAAGAACACAAACCAGTTAATCAAAAAATTTATAAGAAGAAAAAAATAAACAATTAATTGATTGTAAAAATTAATAATAATAATGATAAAAATTGTCTCAGTCAGCCATTTGTTGCCCATCCGTCTAGTAATTGCTTTACACGAAATGCTTCAATAATACTAATTCATCCTGCTGGAGAGGAGAATGTCTCTTTATTTTTATTATTTAATAAATACTTGTTGGCCACTGCTGTATCCATTAGTAGAAGCAGACCTGGTGTAGGATTAAATTTTGTCCCTAGATTGAAATCTTCAAAGTCACAGCAGTACCACTGCGCAGTATTTGAGGGAACGGTGGATTAAGTGAATTTGGAGGTTTCTGCTACATGCTGTGCTTCACCATGACATCAGCTCTCAGACGCTCTGATAAACACTTGTGCTCAGAAGCTAAAGCTGCCCATTTCAGCTGGCTGAACTTTGCTGTTATTACTTTGCTCCAGTGAGTATCAGCAAGAGCCCTCATTAGGCTGAAAGAAACAACTATGAAGCACTCTTAAGTCTTCCACTGATGACGAGACATTTGGTCTGAGGCTGTGTCCCCTGTCCTGAACTAAATTTACATCTTGTCATCAAAATACCGGGCGCCCTAGTTGATGAGTTCGATGAGTCATATTGGTCTGTGAAAGAGTCCCAACCTGCCTTTTCGCTGTAAGAACAGTGTTGCCTCAGAGATATCATTTTCTTTTTGTTATTGAAAATTAAATGGACCAAATGGGAGTGTCGGAGCAAATGACATCACCGACATGGGATTTTCTTTCAACTGAGACATGAGGCATTCACCAGGGCATTTTGTCCCTGATCATGTTTGAACGTTGGCTGTTTTTGAACTCTGCGCAGACCAGAGTTTCTATGTTTAAACTGTGATTGTGAGCAGATTATTTTTAGACTATCTGAAACAGGAGGTTGCTCTAATTCTGGCAGCTCAGAGATTAGGTGGTAATTCTCTGTATGCACTGGTACTGCGGTCGTGCTTACACAGTTGCTCTGGTTTTGACACAAGGATATAGCTGGCAGCTTCATCTTGAATGTGTATTGGCACACATGAATAATGACCTAAACCGTTTGCTTCTATTTAATTTATTGTGTGAACGACTTTTGCATTAGATTAACTTTACTCAGTTGCATTAGTTCAGTTATGAAGCTCAACACTACTGCGACTCTGATGTCAGCACACCTTTTGGCTCTTTAAACACTCTAAACAATAAAGCTCAGGTCAAATTCAAGATCTGTCAGTACATCTTGTTTTCCTCACCTTATTTTGCCTTGAGCTCTCACAAGAAAAAACGGCTGGTTTCAGAGTTCACTTGGATCAGGTTTGGATGTTTCTGAGCCAGCAAACGGGATAGGGAGGCCGTGAAAGGGAAGTTAGACTTGGCAAATTTTTGTGTGATGACTGGACAGCTTTGGACTAGACCAGCTCCAGTGGCATGGCCTCCAAGAGGGCAGGCACAGTGTGGAATCTCTGACATCAGCTTTGTGTGTGCATTCAGGCTGGTGTTGTCTTACAGGTTACATACACAGACGCCCACAGCTGGTGGTCAAGCGGTCAGCTGTGCTGGAATGTGCATGTTTCAAATAGCAAAAATGTTATTTATTGTTTTAATAATAATTTATAGCTTTGATAACAATTGAGTTGCTTAAGGAATTTTCTGAAACATGCAAAATTCTGCTTAAGTAGTAGCTATAGTATATCGAATGGATGAATCTTTAAAAAAGTAGGTACAATATTTCTTATTCCCTATTTCACGTGGCATTTCAATATGGGGGAAAATGATACTGCAGTTATTTTCTTAATGTAAGTTTAGTGTAAGTGTGAAACAAACCTCATCATCACAGAGCTTTAACTGGGTGTGTGTGTGGGGGACACACACACACACATAGACACACTAATTGAGCAGAGACAATCAAAGTAGTGAGGTGAAATTAGCATTAATTATTAAAACAATGAATTACCTCTCTACCACTGTGCCATCAGCTGCAGTTTGTCTTATCACACTTCTGCACTGGCCTGGTGGTGATGGCAGCACTAATTTATGTGACAAATCCTCTTGTACTTGCTTGAATTTAGGATTCCTACTTTTTTGTGAGTACTTGTTAGACTTGACACTTCTTCCAGTGTAGGCTGAGAGAAGCAGAGAAAGATAATTAATGTCCTTATTTGGGAAGAAGATAACGAGTCCCTGCTGCAGCCCCATCAGGATTCTTTGCCCCTGTAAAGACAAAAGCTTTTGGGGATTCATATGAAGATTAATGTTTTGGGAGTTTATTTACGTCTCTAAACATAATGAACTTTTAACGGCCCACTAGTTACTCTAATTCGTATATCCACAGCAGCTGTGTGGATGTACCAGCTTTCTAGCATATTTCCTTTTGTCCCAGGAAATGGTTCCATGCAATTTGCTTGATTGATTTCTGAGATGTAAACCAATAACAACTGAAAATATCAGTCCCCTCCCTCTGTTCTGGTCTGGTCGAATTAGTGAGGCAGCCGTTTACAAGCAGAACAGAACGTAATAGATAGCAGTGACAAGCTTCAGAGTACAAATTTCTGTGTTGTTGCTGTTCCTTAAAGTAGAATCCACGGTCTTCCCCTTCTATTCCTGTTACAATGAACATATAAGTGAAAAGTGATTTATAAATTCATTTACATTGACTTTGAGAAAGGAGGAAGGGCAGTGACTTGCTTTAATACACAAAATCTTTCTCTGCAGCAGCCTTCCGCTGGCCCGAAGGGGAATTTTCAATGCAATGATTATCAAATTTTTTGGCATTATAAAAGCCCTTGGAAATTTAAAAAGTGTCCACACTGTTCATACAATGCATCCAGTTGCCCTGAAGAAAACTGATGTTGCAGAAAATTACAAAATTGTCTGATATATTCAGCATTTTGTTGCTGTGTTTTGGGTATTGTCTGTGTTTGTATTTTGTCAACACGACTACAAGATGGTAAGTAATGATTTTAACACTGGCCAGCTCCATAGAGTGATATTGTCGTATACAGAATAAGGACTTCTTTTTGCTCTGCGGTGCATTATCAGATTTTGAACTGAAATTTAAAACTGATGTTTTGGGTTATGTTTGAACTGGATGAACAGAATAATAGGGAGCAAACATTTGACTTTTGAGTCAATGCTACTATTTTTAGATTATGATTAATGGTTTGGAAATACCTAACCATTAATGCTGTTATTGTTAAACCAGGGGTGTAACTGAAGCTTACTGTGTGTATGAATAACTGCTGATGACCATCTACCTATAAACAATTTGCAAAGTTCCCACAGGTATTATCAGAATGAAAAGGAAATGATACCACCAACTGAGTGACAGCTGAACGCAAACATTAACTGTGTTGTTGAGTTGCGTCTGGTTTGCACATAAACAAACTGAATTCCTGTTTCTAGTTCACCAGTGAAAAGACAAGCTCTTTTTTTAAAAACACATTTACCATGTGCACAGGGACTGAAGCAGAGTATCCACTGGCAGAAACTCTTTCCTCTCTTTGTAACAGTGCCGCAGCAGTGTCATTGTGCTGCTCCATTCATCTGAGAAACTCAGGAAGAACCGGGTACAGGGCTTTCTCCACCCATCAACCAGGCAGCAGTCAGCTTCATTTTCTGCTGGAGCTCTCATGTTATGTAATGACTCAGTGTAGGCCGACCAGGCTCAGTTGGTAACCAGATTAGTGCACTCCACAGATAAAGACAGCCGAAGGACGGCTATCTCACCACACCTTTGTTTTTCCTCCTCTGGTTTACTTCAGTTCCTCTGGCTGACTGTGATTAAGTGTTCACAGCAAACCCAGCCCTGTTTCTGGAGCACTTTAAAGAACACAGGCCAGTGACTCACAGAGAGAGGAATTAATAAGGAAGCATTTGCTCTGTTTACTCCTCCATAATCTTATGTGTCTGTGGTTTAAACAACAGTGAGATGGGCCTGTTGCAGACATTTACAGCACTTACTTTGACTGACAATATCTGACTGGTTCAGACTTAAGTGCATCACTCATGTGGACACATTTTCAAACAGTATCTCACCAAATTCCTCCTATTAAGTGTCAGAATACCTGTACTGATATTAGATTGGTGAGGGTAATAGACACATTTAAGCGTTTTAAAAGATCTAAAAACAATATTTGTGTATTTTCTAATTAAAACATACAGACAGGAATCAACTATGATTTGAAGTCGGACATTTTGCTGGGACTGAAACTATTATTTTAGTTGATTATTAGCATTTTATTTTCTTTATTAATCATTGCAGTTTTGATGTTCAGTGATCCAATGTTGATTCTTAAGGCGTTTCTGCCTTTCTTAGTTAACATAACTGTGTAAAATGTTTTGCAGTGGTTCATGTTTTTTTATTATTATTACTTCAGGGCTCAATGATGAGAAATATTTACTGTGTAAGTTAAACAGTAACGTAGACATGAACTCGCTGTATGACTGTCCTTGAGTCATGACACTGTTGTGATCCGTTACAGAAATAGTTTGGAGTCTAAGCGGACCCACCACAGTTAACATACCTGTCATGACTCACAATGGTTAGCTGACTTTGGCTGTCTCAGTGAATCTGGAGTTCACATCAATGAGGGGGATTGACTGAGAGGAAGACTCTGCAGACTGATCTGAGCTGTGTTTGTGTTTATTGAAGAAGTATCTCTGGCAAAGAGACAAGGTTGTGGAAGTCGAGGGAGTGTTATGTGGATTCTACTTTATTCAGCCTGTCCCTGCTGAAGAGCTAATGCCAGCTAACAGCTGTCTATCAGACTCACATCAACACAAACACTGCAGATAAATTGGTGAGCAGACTTGTGCTCAAAGTGATGCACGTACTTAGCTGAAGCATCTGCCATTGAAAATCCATGTAGCTATATGAGATTATATTTATTTTTAAATTATGCATAATGGTGACACTCTTACATGTGGTGCAGGGGTTTTTAATAATGTTTTTACTCAGCCATTTTTCGCAAAATACATGTTTTATTTGTTTTGCAAGGAAACTAAATCCTCAGATCACAGTATAACTCAGAAATGTGCTCAAAGTGATGTAATTTTATAGTCAAAGAAACAAAAGTGTTGTTCACTTGCTGGATGTACAATTAATTTGACAGCTTTCCTCATTGATTATCTGATGTAACTGAATCAAATTAATTCTGGTCTTTGTTACTCAGCTGTCCACTGACAAGTTCCACTAATTCAGCTCATAATGTGTCAGAACATACTGAACAAATGTCAGTCATGGTTTCAGACTTTATATGTGATATCTATCCAAAAACAAAAGATCATAATGACACCTTCATAGACTAAACACTGACTGAGACACTGTTTCTAAATAACCTCCTGTCTAGTTTTACATTTCTGTAGTTTCTAGTTACTTATTGGCCAACATGTGCACTAATTTCATATATCGAAGCCAACAACGGCTGGTCTGTTGTTCGTACTTTAGCTTTGTGTTCTCATTACTGTTTCCAAAAGCTGGAAGGCTTTGTTCTCCGTAGCACCATCACGCTGAACCGGAGGTGGCGCACAGTTATCACTCCTGCTCCAACTCCCACCAGCCACATTGCCTTCCCCTGTTTGCTTACTTTATGGCCTTTATCTCATTACTCATATGGTTTTGTAAGGCTGAGCGGGTGTGTTACATTGAGCGAGATCACAGGAAAGCTTCATGTGGTTGAACTAAAATAGAACTGACACATTTATACATGTCATTCATCATGTCTTGACCATCAAAGGAGTGCAGAACAACTCAGGCGTCCTCTTTAGATATTCTTATCAGACTCATCCGATAATAAAGATAATTCTTGGTCACTGTGAACTATCTATTCAGGTGTAGCGAAATCCTCTTGTTCTTTGACCCCAGCTCCTTTCTCTCATAATTGTAAGGCAAATCTCATGTTTCACATGATGCACGTAACCTTAGAGTGTCTGAATCCTTCACATTAGGCAGGTTCCAGTCCTAGACCTTGTTTACCTCCATCACTTTTACAGGGATGCAGAGAAGCAGGTTTTGTGAAAAGTCAAAATCTAAAACATTTCAAAGTTGAAAAATGCTTTTACTGCTAAATTCACAGACCATCAAAGCAACAGCAGTAACACTTGCACAATTTGATCCAATTCATTGGCTAGACCGATATCTTTCTAATCCATTGGCTTAAGTTATTTCAAGCAGGTTAACACAGTTGTTTTTGTCATTGTAAAATGTAGCATTAGTGGGGGTTTTTACATTTTAGGTCATGCCACATCGAGTGACCTTGTGCGAGTAACATACACAGTGAGGCAAAGCAAAGTATTTAGAGCACTAGCACCCTTTGCATCCAGGCTAAAGGCCTAGTTTCTTTGTAGTGTGTTCTACATTTTACTATCTGTTGTTCTGTGCATGTTCCTTATCTTGGTTTGCTGTGAGCAGCTGGTAATGGCCTCAACTCAGGCTGATACCAACCCACTAGAAAAACACAGCTAAGTCCTGTCTGGACTTAACAACAACAAGGAGGATGACAACAATAACAGAAATGCTTTCATAAAAGGAAAGCAATTAAGAGTGCTTCATATATAAAATAAAAATTAAGAATCGCAGGGATGAATAAATAGAAAGTAGTATGAAAGTAAGTAGATTTTGTGCTTGTTTCTTGAGCTTTTATAAAGTCTGATAATCAGCCAATTGTTTCATTCCATTTACTATAAACAAATCTAATGAGTGTACAGTGATTCAGATGGCTGGAATCAGTTTAACTTTTAGCAGATATTTAAAATGTCTTTTTGGTGTATTACTGTTCGTTTACAGTCGCTGTTTCACCATTCGGCTAGTAATTTTTTTTTTAACTTTAGGAATTAATTGACACTTTAGCTGAACCATTTAGTCTGTGCTTGACTTGTGTCAGGTTAGAGAGTTAGGCTTGTTGAACCCTTTCAGATACTAACTCAAAAAGTAAACCTTTAATCCTGTTATTGTAAAGATGAACCGAACCCTTAAACTCCTTAAGTTCCCCTGCTCATTGATGAAGAGTAGGAAACATAGCTTATGTATCCCATAAGAGGAGTATGAGAAACATTTCCTTCAAAAACAATTTAAAGGCTACCAAAGCAAACTTGTGTCCCCAGTCCCAGCAGTCAACTGACCATCTCAGCCCACCAAGGGCTGACACAGTGGGCTGTGATGACCTCCCTGTCTCCCTCTGTGATCCAAGCCATTCTCCCAACCCTCAGCTCAGCACCCACGTGTTGTCAGCAGCTCCTGTTATGTAAGCCCCCCCTGCCTGACAAAAGCTCAGCCATCCCAGACACAAATCACTGACTGCCCCACGTTGGCTGCAGCGCTGATAATGTTAGCCAGAAGACCACACAGGGTCTTTCTTCTATAGTTGTTTTTTTTTTTTTTATTATTGTTGTTGTTGTTGGCTGGAAAGTTAAAATATCTGGCCACCACAAATGTATATATGTAATATGATGTAGATGCGCCATGCGATCTCCTTGTATCATTGCTTTTGGGAAAATTGACACTCTAAGTGAACGTCAGAGTCACTGCAATTTTCATGCAAATATTTTGTAGAAAAACGCTTTTTATACTTTGCAATTATTTTGGGCATTCCAGTATGCAATTGTGTTGGGTCAAGCAAATATCATCCTTTTAGGTCTGAGGAATTATTTATAGTCTGTGGCATCTCTGTATGCGTGGTGCCAACAATACATAATAGTTTTGTTGGCAATTTGGATATTGCACTTGGCCATATTGCAGTTTGGATTATATTCTATTGCATCGCCACAGTTTATTAAGATTGATTAGCTCATACTTGTTGCTGCTTTTCTCACTCTAATTTGTGACACACTGCCAGTTGTTATGTGTGTCTTAGGTATTTTGTTTTGCAGCTAATTTAAAAATGCTTTCCTTGTGTCTGACTTGTTTATGTGCTCTTGCATCTCATCCAATGAAGAAATAAATAAAAGTGAATTGTCTTTTCTGTCTGAAACTGTTAAAAAGAAAAGATTTTATGATATTGTGGCATAACACCGGGGGTGTTGTGGAACTCCGATACAAGCTTTTTGTTGAGGATAATTGTTTAAGCGTTTCTGAGGGCCGGCCATGTGACATTACCTCAGATGCATCACAGTGGGCTCACAGGAATGGCTGATGTTACAGACCCGGAGAAACAACAGCCAGCCTTTTGTTGATCTGTGTTGGTACATTCTGTCCATAGCCCTTCAATTTATTGCCCTTTACACCAGTTTATTTTTTTTGTCAGGCTGTCAGCACCTTGTGTTGTCAGTTGACCCGCAACTATTTGTAGTCAAACAACACAGCTGATTAATTAAACCAGATTAGATTAGAGACTAGATTGCGTTCAGGGTTTGCTGTTAAGTGAACAAAGCTGTCTGTTCCAGGTCAGAGGCTGGATTCTGCTGAAACCTTTGGAGTTAGTGAAGGTAGACTTGAACACCAACAACCATGATTACATATTGATATTGCTTTGATCTGCCAACATTATAAATGTGGCTTTGATTTTTTTTAGTTACTTTAAATTGATATGGTTTAGAACTCATATTTTGTTTCTTTTTTTTATCCAAGGGGGAAACAGTAGATCTGTATCATTTATGCCTTATTTTTTATTTGATTAATGTCAGAAGTTCATACCTTGCAGTCTTTATAGCCTCATGTCACTGTCAAACTAGAATTTCATTACATAATTAATGATTACCAAAAAGGTTAATTGCACTTTTCCATGCTCTCTGGATGATGACGCTCCTTGTGCACCTTCTCTTTCTTGTTTTCTTCAAAGTATTCGTTAAAAGTCATTCAACTTTATCAACCAAATGTTGATATCCCAAATACTAAAATAAGGGCACCGCCCAAACCAACCTGCATTCAGAACAATGGTCAAAAAGGTCACATGACACATATTGACCCTTAGATCACCCTTGAATGTGACAATAGCTCTGTGTCCCAGAAAAAGAAAGAAAACAAAACAGGTTCCTCATTCATTTTAATCAGCCCACTGAGTATAGAGGTGTTCATTGGTGGATTTAGGTCATTACTATACCAAAAGTTCACCCTGACTCAGGTTTTAAGTAGACTTACTGTGATGTATGGAGGGCTGACTATCTTCATGATTGATTCATCTTCTAGGGATTATTTCCTCTTAATGGGTTAATCGATCTGTTTATAAAATATGAAAATGTTTCAGCACTTAAGCTGACATCTTTAATGTCTTCTCAAAGAAAACAAAACAGCAATTGCTTCACATGCTTGCTTAAAATATAACTTTCTATCCGTTGTGCTTTTTGTTAAAACCTGACATAAAAAGCAGTATGGCATGTTTTTACTGTTGCTAAGAAGCAACCAAACACCTCAGCCATGCATTGTTTTTGATGTGAAGTTAACATCTTTATGCCATTTTAATGTATCGGATAATGGTTTAGAGAAGCAGAGATCAGATAAGGAAAATAACTTTAAGTAACCTGGATTTCCAAGAAGCTTATAATCTGCTGTCGAAGTCATACGAATCTCCAGGTGTCCAGCGGTTTTTCAGCAAAGTCCCCCTTTTCAGTTTATGTGGTTGGATTGTGGGGAAAGAATGCAAATGACAACGGGCATTTTTTCAACTAGGTTTTCAGAACGCTCCCGTTTAAACATGAGGCGCTCCAAGAGAAGACACAGCCTGTCTGATCAGGTTATCGGAGGTAGACAAACGCTGGTGCTGCATTTTTTATTTTTATTTTTTTTTATTTTTTTTTTTTGTCTTCCTCCCCATATTCATATTAAATCTTACTGGTACCTATAGCAAAACACTATCACCGCCAAAGCTTCTGGTGTGTGTGTGTGTGTTGTTTGGTTTTTTTTATTATTGCAGTGTCTCTCCTAACACAATCCAACCCACTTCTCTTTGTGCCAAACTGAATGCGGTTGAAATCTGCTTTTATACCCTGCGGTTTGTAATAGTTAACTGGCCTCTATCTCACATCCCTTTAGTCGTGTGTATGTAATCAGTGGACCTGAACATAACAGAATTGAAAGACTGCAAGAATGTTAGAAGACCCTGCAGGGGAGACTGCTGAAACCCAGCTTCGCAGAGAATGCTCTAGAAATAATCTGCTGGCTGAGAAATGCCTTTTGTACTGAAGTCTGTTACTGCCCTTTGTGCCTGCTTGGCTTTTAATAATGATGGAGAAACTGAGGGAGGTAGGGAAGGCGTGTAGCAAGAAGACCAATGGAGAGGTGTAAGAAGAGTAAACCCGTGACTCATCAGGCGCAGTGGAAAAGAGTTCACTGAGTCAGAGATGAAGCAGGAACATTGGGTGGTGGATGAGCCGTGGGACGGATGGGAATGGATGACTGTAGGTAGATTTAGAAAGAGTCTAAACTACATTAGGCAGTTTCTGAACTTCAGTGCAGTTTAATGACTTGATTTTGTTACAGTTGTGTGCGGCAATTAAAATACCCATAGATTATTGGCACATGTTGAAAGGCAATTCCATATATTCTACAGTACAAATAATTAACAATCATCCCGATAACTAAAATAAGGATACTGTTGCTTAAATGTGCTTCTATAGCTGCAGCCCTAAAATGAAAGATTTAAAATGTGCTTTTCACTTGCATTGATCAGTATTTATCATTTACCAGATGTCTTAGATGTTTACAGTATATTAACTCAGCAGGGTGCTGTGGGAGGACCAATATTATAGGACAAGGCTTGAACATGTCAAGATGTACTTCTGCTGTGAAGTACGTAAAAGCCTCAATTTTAAACCAGGAAAGATATTCTGTGCGTACATTCAGAATATCTTTCCTGGTAAAATCAGGGCATCTTTTGAGCCAGGGCCGCTTTGATTCATCCCTTTTGTCTGGCATCGATCGCTCTCTACATCCGTTGTGTCACCGCCCCATTGATACAGGCTCTTTTCTTTTCCTCTCTGTCTTGATGATGTTTTTCCGTATTGATTTTGGGACCCAACTGATGATTCCTCTAGATCTTCCATTGAAATTTGAAGAGTAAAATTGCCTACTTGATTTCAAAAGGGGGCCTCTCAAAAGACATACTATTCCCCTGTACCACATAAATCTGCTTGTAACATATATATGATATTTAGGCACATTTTCTAACTATCCTGTTAAAATTAAACATTTCTTTACTTTATTTAAATGTTGAAATGAACAAAATTTCTAATTTTAACAGTACAAAAATGGCAGCTGTTATCAGTATTGATCTGGAGTGAAAGCAGAACTTGTCTTGGCTGTTTACTGAACACTTGACACACATGACTTTCTTCCTCTAATGCTCAATTTAAATGTTTTTTGCTCTTTCAGGCAAATTATTGTTGGTTTTTCATGTTCAATACATCATATCTGAAGATGTCATTGAAACATTCACTAGTCTTGAGTCCAGGTTTGAAAATAACAATGACTTAAGTGATGACGTTTGACAGCTTTTCTGAACTCACACCAGCTAATTATGGGTGTAAAACCACATAGTGTAGTTGCTCACCTGACATGTTGTTTTACTTTAATTTGGTTTCAATGAAAATTCTAGCAAACGCCTTTGTGAAACACATCAGCTGCTGTCTTGGCTGGTACAAGTCACCGCAAAGGTGTCAAGCTCAAAAGCAACTGGGCCACAACAGGCTTGCATTTGAAAAGGGGTTAAGCAGGGTCATTATATCACCCTCTCATTCAAGCTCTTAGACTCTTTTCATTCCTCGCTTTGCTTTAGCTAATCTTTTTGGAGAATGTTTAACTTGTGATGAGTGCATGGTTGTAAATGTCATCCCTTTCTATCTGTGCTCCGTTTTCAGGTGTGGCTGGTAGAGGATTGCTCCCCTGCCCCCCTCTTCCCTGGATGCCCATTTGTTTTTTTTTTTTCCCCCCCATACATTTTTTTTTCTATACGGAAGAAACCCGCCAACTTGTGAATTCATGATCACATGACCGTGGATATGGACGCAGTCTTGTCCGACTTTGTCCGTTCTACTGGAGCTGAACCAGGATTGGCCAGAGACCTGCTAGAGGGTGAGTCACAGAGTACTGAGTGACAAAATAAAGAAATAAGTAAATATTTTCATAATCGTCTATTAGTGAGATGATTGACACATTGTCCACAAAATAAATACTTACAAACTTGTAGCTATAAGTGCAGAAGTAATAAAGTTTCAGTCATTATCAAATCAAGTTAAACTTAAAAAGAAACTTGCTTTTACCAAATGTTTTCAGTTCCACTTTGATCTACTCTGTATTTATGCTTTTATTTGTTCTTTCTAAGTTTCATGTTATTTAACAGCAGCCAAACTGACTGCTGTCCAGCCAGTGCTTCTGACTTGTTACTGTTAATTAGACTATCATACACTAACAGAGGGAAAGGTATAGCTAGAGTCAACAGGGCTCCTGTTGCCTAGCAGCAACACAAGTTGCAGATAAGAATATGGGTTAAAAATGTAATGCAATGCAGTCAACAGCAGTGAACAGCAGTGAACAGCAGCGAGCCAGCGAGCTGAGACGTGCTCTAAATTCTGATATTTGCCCAAGCAAAGGAATGTGCCAGTGGCCTTTACATAAGATAAGACAGCCTGTGGTTGAATCTACTCTTGGTAAATATTTAAACTCAGTAAGCATGTTGTCACACTGGATGTTTTTTCTCACCCAGATGATCCCTCTCTGTGTCTGTAGGCAAGAACTGGGATTTCACTGCTGCACTCAGTGACTTTGAGCAGCTTCGGCAGGTGCATGCTGGGAACCTGACGTATCCGTTCACAGAGGAGAGGACATATCTGCCTCCTGAAAAGGACATGGCCAGGGTAGGACGGCCCATGCTCCACAGACAAGATGAGGTGGTGCAGGGTAAGGCCGCTGGCATGTGAGGCACTTTGGAGGACACACTCAGACAGACAGCTACCATCCAGCGATAACTTATTCAGATGTGCTCCATTTGTAGGCAGACAAAGTAACGATTTTCAACTTGTGACGCCTGCAGTGATTGACAGCTAACCTGTAATATGGCCTCTTTTCCAGTCTCTTGATTTTTCTTGTTAATTAACAGCATCTCTCTTCATCCTCTGTCGTTTTCCTTCAGCAGCCACAGAGAAGCGCCTGTCTAGGGGTATTTCCCATGCCAGTTCAACCATTGTGTCTTTGGCCCGCTCCCACGTCTCATGTACCGGCGGGAGCAGCAGCGAGCCACTTTTGGACACGCCCCTGTGCACTTTCCAACTACCAGACCTCACTGTTTACCAAGATGATTTCCGTGGCTTCATCGAGAGGGATCTTATCGAGCAGTCGATGATGGTGGCCTTGGAGCACGCTGGTGAGAAACACTGAATGTTAGCCAACATTACAGACTTTACACCCATCACAAAGCCTCACTGTGCATGCAGCCACAGAGCTACATCACGGAAATTTTACAGTTTTGAAACCAAACAAAACCATCCAATCAACACCAACAGGCTATATTGCCAAAATACATTAACTGGAAACATTATAACACCCCAGAGACTTAACATACTTTCTAGAGCAGAGTGTTACGTATAACATTACATCACTGTAGAGTAGGGTAGAGAATAATGTGTGTAATGTTCTATGTAGTCCAGCTCATCACCACTTTAAACCGTGAAAAACACGAAAAATTAAACATTATTAACTCCCTAAAGGTAAATTTATGACACAATGGATGTAAAGAATCTGAGTGAGTATAATAAGTATTTTTGCACATTTATTTTTAAATTGAATGGTTTAAATCTAAAGTTAGATCATTATTTAGGGAAAAGGCTATTGTGGAATTACATTTATTTCATCCTGTCAAGCCTTTTGAGTTATATATGTGTAAAAGATGCAACATAAATAAATGTATTAGTGTTAGTTGTTGTAGTAATAATATAAGACATCCCTTTTTCCAATCTAGTGTTAACAGATCGTTGATTTGTGATGTACGACAGAAATAGCCTTAGTCTCATAGTATCAATGTGTCATATTGGAAATGCAAACAAATGAGCTAGGATTGTCCCATCTTCCTGCAGGACGACTGAATTGGTGGACAAAAGTTGTCCCAGACTGTCAGAGTCTGCTGCCACTGGCAACAAGCGGAGATGGAAACTGCCTGTTGCACGCAGCCTCACTGGGTGAGTGTCACAGAGCTTTCAAACAAGACTTCAATACCATGCAGGTTCATGCTTTATTGGCATTCATTAAGAGCGCTTCATTGTTAGCTTCAGCAGTAATTGTGTTTTATGGCGTTGCAGTGCACATTCACTTAGCTTTTGTGGCCCACATAGGAGCCTTAGCCCAGGAAATTAATATTGCTAATGTGCAGGCATTGCTCCAGACTTTCCACTGAATCTGTTGGAAAGTAGATGTAAAAGAAATTTTCATGTACTCCACCTGTTTTTTACAAATATAATAAAAGAGAAAAAAATTTCAACAAATTTAACTTGTAATTTTTGGGGTCTGTAGATAATTTCTTTAATACACGTTAGCACTGAAATATTATTCAAAAACCCACTTGCTGTACTTATCATTACAATTTTGTTGATATGCTATATGTCCTAATTTTGTATCCCAATGCAGGTATGTGGGGCTTTCACGACCGTGACTTGATGCTGCGTAAGTCCCTGTATGCACTAATGGATCACGGGTTGGAGAGAGAGGCACTGAAGAGAAGATGGAGGTGGCAGCAGACCCAGCAGAACAAAGAGGTCTGTTATACAGGCTGAACATTTCTCTAAGTTCATCATTCTGTGGTGACTGCATGAGGACAATACTTGTCTAAAACATGGCAAATCTTTTGGTTGGATGCCTTTGAGCACATGGCAAAAAAAACCCAGGTAGAATGACGTTAAGGATTTTGTATGATTCTATGCCAGATGTTGCACAGCAGCCTGCAGATGCTCACACATCTACATTAAACATTTGATATGTCCAAAGCACATAGCTCATTGCGCCAACAGGATACTATTTGGATTCTGTTCACTTCACACAATGTTCAGAAATTTCCAGTAAATATATATAATAATCTAAGCCTAGACTTATGGGACAGGGTAATTTGATAATTTCATAGCATTGGCGTATTTTTGATCTTCACATCCCAATAATGTGCATTAAAACCAGTAATGGCCACTTTATGTTTTCTTACATCCTTCCTGCACACATCCACATTTATTACAGCATCATAAATTGAAATATAAAAAACTGAACATGACAGGCTTTATAAAAAGTTACCTTAAGGGCAGAACTGCTGAGTTGCATTGCTTTCGACTGTTAAAGTTAGTTAGTTATTTGTTTGCTATCAGTTTTTTACACCCTTGCAGCCTCGACAACATCCTAATGATCATATCAAATACAAACAGTACTTTAAAAAGATAGTTTTATCGTTGCCCTATTTTTTAACTATAATATCTGTAAGCACTGGTATCTTTACCTACTACTGACACTCTTTGTTCTCTCTCAGTTGTGAATACACTGTGCTTTACTTTCTGCAAAGGTTTAAAAAAAAAGACTTTTTGTCCTATGAAAGAAAGTGTAACAGCACACTAAGTATGTTTTCTGAGATGGCTACTTAGAACGTGCAGAAACCCACAGAGGAGCCTCGTGAATGATAGCTTCATGTTTACCCGTTGTTCAGTTGTTAACTCTGAGGTGTCCTTAATCAAATCCCATGAACCAAATCGTTGTAGTGGAGCTGCTCAGTCGGCAGCAGAAGAGAACTGTGATTCAGCTGGGAAACTTTGCTGTGTGAATGTGCTGCATAAGAATGGGTGAAGGAGACCAAGGAGAGAAAAGCAGTTTGATGATACTAAAATTGATGATTGTTCTGTTGCTACTTTTTGAACGACACATGGTTGTAAAAGCTCCAGTTAAATTGTCGGCATGTAACCTTGTGGTAAGACACCATTACATCACTGCATGCTTTCATGACATTTGACTCTCCCCGTCTAAATGTTTGTGTGTGTGTGTGTCTGTCCTTTGTTTCTCCTCAGTCTGGTCTGGTCTACACGGAGGAGGAGTGGCAGAAAGAGTGGAATGAACTGTTGAAGTTAGCCTCCAGTGAGCCCAGAATACACTACAGCACCAACGGCACCAACGGGTAAGGTCTGGCTCGGACAATGCGGGGACTGTTAACCCACCACATACTTAGTCACTCTCATGTTTTTATTCATGAACAAACAACTGCGCTCACAATCAGAATTGAGTGGCTAGCTCTCATTTGAGTCCAGCTAGCCATTTATTGTCACATGTACAAATACTTCAGTGTTACGCTGACATTTTACTTGTTTTTGTAACGCCACTTTAATTGCAGATGTATCTTAATGATATTTATAGTTGTATGAATTTAGTTTTTCTGGCCCACCAAAAATCTGCTTTTTTCACTCTTCAGGAATTCAGTAAATAGACATAAATTGTCTGTTTGAGACTTTGATTATATTTGGTTTTGCAACAGTATAAACATTTTTGTCTGTGTAAACCAAAAACCGTGTTGTTGTGTTTGTTGTTCAGGGCGGAGTCCTCAGATGAACCAGTTTATGAGAGTTTAGAGGAGTTTCATGTCTTCGTCCTGGCTCATGTTCTCAGAAGGCCCATAGTGGTGGTGGCTGACACCATGCTGAGGGACTCTGGAGGGGAGGGTAACTACCCACATTACCATTACCCGCAATGGGCTGCATTTCATCATGTCTTTCATGAACTGACAATATAATTCCCAAAAAAGTTTTTGATAGAATAATTTTTAACTCAGTAATTACTGGCTGACACCAGGTACTCTCCAGTCATACCTTTTTGATTAGCTTTATTCTGTGGCGACTCTGCAGCTGTGATTTACTGATCAGTGATGAAATCATACTTATTAAGGAATAATTGTAACCAACCATTATCTAAACCAACAATAAGTTAAAAATCAGAAGACAATACAAATGGACCTCTAACATAGAGGGAAATTTTGATTTACTGAAATGTTTCAAAGCCCATCTGGATCTTTGCTCAACTACATCTACTTTATCAACCTGGAAACAGTGTTGAAGTCATTCTCTCCAGATGTTAAATGACCTTTTTCTTCTCTTCCCTAGCTTTTGCTCCCATCCCTTTCGGAGGCATATACCTACCACTGGAAGTGCCAGCTGCCAAGTGCCATCGCTCACCCCTGGTCCTGGCGTATGACCAGGCGCATTTTTCTGCCCTGGTCTCCATGGAGCAGAAGGACAGCTCTAAAGAGCAGGGTAATGGTCTGCATTCTGCATTCATCTTTATTATCATGTCAGGTTATCATTTCTTTCCAGCCTCCCTGCTAAACAGCTGACATTTCATAGCCATTTATTTCAATACAACAATTTTGCCTGTATCACCTTTTCATCGATTCCTGCCAAGATTTCCTAAAAAAAAAAAAAAAATCCAGAAGTCCTTTACATGGTTGAGAGGCAGAGTTGTCAAGTAAACACTGCAAACCACTTTCTCTCTTTATGGTGTGGTGCCTTAGCTTGATGGGGCAGTCTTTTTTTAATGTTGACCTTAGTGGTTTATCCAGGAATGGTGACTAATAGCAACTGTTTATATCTAGTGATCCCTGTAACTCAGCACCAAGTAGGCAAATGACCACCTGTTGAATAATAACTTACTGAATATTTAACTGCTACACTACTACTAATCCAAAATGGATTAAAATAATGTTAGTCTTAATGCCGTTTCTTACATTTTTTTACTTCTTTTTTTTTTTTTACAAAATAAACAAAATGCAAGACACAAATATCAGATTAGAAGACTTGCAAACAATATTGGTCACATCCTGTAGGTTAAATGTCAAAATGGATCTTGAAAGAATGAGTTGGGCCATGCATTGTCATCCCTGGAATGTCAGATCTGCTGCCTTGACCTTCCCCCGCCTCAAACTTTATTGCTCTGTTTTTCTATCCTGACTTTTTCCTCTCATCTGTACACAGAAGGTGTCGAGCTAAATCGATTAATCAATTGCATTTCTGTCTGTAGGCAGTCCAGAACTTTGGATTAAAAGGATTTATATTTTTTCTAAAATGTCTTTTTGCCCCATCTCTGCCAGCAGTTGTGATCCCTCTCACTGACTCTGAGCACAAAATGCTGCCTCTGCACTTTGCTGTGGATCCTGGGAAAGACTGGGAGTGGGGCAAGGATGACACAGACAACGTGATGCTGGCAAGGTAGGGTCTCTTTGTTTCTTTCTGTGCTTACCCAAACAGTCATAAATGATACAAATAAAACCAAGACTGACTCTTGCATGTGCACACTCTTACAGACAGCAGAGTGTCAGTGTGTAGGGATTGACACCTGACTCCAGATTAACGACACACTGCCAGTGACAATAAGATTAGCTGTAAATACCTTCTATGAATGGAGCAAGGGAAGAAGTGCCAAAATAGCACCATGGTAAAAACAATCCTCCACTTTATTTACGTCATCTGACGACATTGTGGATATCTTTTTTTTTAAATGAAAAGGTGCCCAGATATGAAAATACACGAGTGGCTATTAACATTGTTTAGAAAAAGTTCCTCAAGTTAAAAGGCTATTGAAGAACAAGAATGCACCTCAGCAGGAGGCGGTCGTTCACTGTCCCATTCAGAGCCTAATTACCAGTTGTTAAGCAGCCATATGGAAAGCTACTATTTCATTTTGTATTCAGACTATGTTAAAATGGACTAAGATTATCAGCCTATATATAGATAGAGACCTTTGCTATTAGGCCAGGAAACCCTGGCCTATATATATCACAATAGATGTACGTTTTAGTGCACCGTGTCTTATGTTTTATAATTCAAGAAATGCTAAATGGATTTCACTGGTATGCTTCTGTTGATGGCAACTGTGCCAAACATATTATCACAGTATGTGTTTAATTTCATTTTGATAAATATTCATAATTATCAATAAATAGATTTACAACTATTTATTTAGAAGGAAACATTCGAAATACCCTCAAACATAGTTTTATTCACATTCAGAACCCCATTGAATATAAAGATATAACTTGTTTGTTTACAAGAAACAGCATTTATTTTTGATGCCCAAAGGTTAGGAGTGAATTCTGAATAAGCCAAATAAAGTTCTGCTATCGTTCTGTACCACACAAATGTTGTTTGCCAGTGTGGTTGAAAGTGCTCGGCTGGAAGTTTAAGACTTTGGCTTCATGTACACTTCGTGGGATGGTGCTGTTCAAATGGTGGAAGTGTTTTTTGTGTTTCCTGTCTTTGTTGGCACAGGTCACTTGCCTATCTTGCAGCGGATAACGCTTCGCTGTTTATCCAGCTTTAGAAATCTGAACCATTTCCAAATCACTGACCTCTCTTTGCCTCAGTTTCCATTTCTTGTACAGACATATAACTCTGTTCTTCTGGCCATGTACACATGAAGACGAACCCTCAACTTGTCAGTCTTATTGTGGAAATTTTTACATTTTTGTAATTAATTTGGTTTGTTTATCACCCAGCCGTACTACCCCAGCATTTTCATCTATTTTCTGTGGCTTCATGTTTTCTTTTTTGTTTAGTTTTTTCCCTTTTACCGTGGCATTATTATGCCCCACCCTTGGGTGGCCCAAAGTCGAGCATAATGCTACACCTGTGACCCAACAAAGACCAACAAGGCAAACAGTTATAATACAAATGACCGGGAGAACAAATTAAGACTGTGGACTACATTAATTCAAAACAGCAAACCAAAAAAGAAAAACAAAAACAAAACCACAGAACCCCGGCTGGAGGCCTCTGCCACCTCGTATACCATAGCTTCTCAGGCCAGGTCTATCAGATGGACGCATATTCATGAACAGCCTGGGCAGAGATACAGCAGAGAGGGGACAAAGGCCAAGGCACCAAGAAGATGTGCTGCTTTAGCAGTGCTATGGTTAAAATCTAGCCTATAAATATTGTCTTAAACTACTGTCCAACAGCAAGAATACTGTTATATTTTCAACATGCAATAATATTATCCTCTGCCTAATGGTCTGTGATTTCAGTTGTCTCTGTTTTTCCCTTCTCTTTCCAGCGTGGCTCTTTCTTTAGAGGCCAAGCTCCAGATGTTACACAGCTACATGACAGTCGCGTGGCTGCCGCTGCCCTGTGAGGTAAGGATCAAAGTACACACATTCAGCCTCAGTTTAGCTCAGGAAGGTTTATAAAATCACCTCAGACAACCAATTTGTCATATGTTTTATGACACTTCCTGTTTTTACTTAGATTGCTCAGGATACAAGTGATAAAAACATCTCGGATATTTTTTCAGTTAACCATGAATGTTGGTCAAGTATACTGAAGAATCATTTAATTTATTACCAGCTTAGTAGAGTTTAAGGTTACAAAAGAAACCCCACTTTGTAAAATTATATTCAGATTGATGCCGGAATAGTTGTGTAACAGCCTCTTGTAATTAGTGTTAATATTGCATACTCATTATTATAAACAAGGACATTTTTTTCCCTTTTTCAATGAGACCAGCTGTTCCCTGACTGATTCACAAACCATCTATGAAAACAAACCACTGGGTCGTTCGGGTCATAGCCACACCACACAAACACAGTGACAAAGCACCTCTTGTGTGCTACATGCTAACATTCTAGAGCTTGAAGGATGACGTTTTTAGCAATTTTATGGTTAAGCTGCAGGGACTGATGGCAATGCAGGAATCCCTGTATTAAAATGTGATTTAAAGTGATTTACTTTGTTGAGCGATGCTACCACTGGATACCTGTGTGATGGTTATCACTGCTTAAAGACAGGCCCAATGTGGCTGATCATTGTTTGAGATCTGAATGCTGCATCACTATGTAGGTCATTTTATTTCCAAATACAGCAGCTTTTATTTTACTGTGTTTTTAGATGTGAAAAGGCCTCTGGAAACTGTGCTGCTTCTGTTTTTCTGCGTTGGTCTGCAAAAAAAAAAAAAAAAAGAAACAACCATATGAATGACTCTTTTCTCATCCTCTATGTCTTGATTCTTCCCACACCTGAGGGGCATGACTCTGTTCTGAGCTAATTCTTTTCTGTTAGGAGAGTGAAACTGAACTACATCTAGGCTTAATTTCTCATGAATATTACATTTTCTTTAGTTTTCCATATAAATTGATCAGCACATTACACAGCATACACTGTATTTTTCCAGCTTGTGTTCCTTTGTTTCCTTGCAGCAAGCCCCGCTGGCCCAGCCCGAGTCTCCCACAGCATCAGCAGGAGAGGAAGCCCGAACGCCTCCTGATTCAGGAGAGTCAGACAAGGAGTCGGTCAGCAGCAGCTCTAATGGCAATGGTGACACAACCACAGGATCAGCAGTCAACGGAGGCGGGTCCTCGGCCAAGACCAGCTCCTCTTCCTCCTCTAGTTCCTCCAGCAGTGGTTCAGCAGGGACAGGAACAGCGGGGAAGGACAAAACAAAGAAGGAGAAAGACAAGGAGAAAGACAAGAAGAGGGCAGATTCTGTTGCCAATAAGCTCGGCAGTTTTGGCAAGAGCCTGGGCAGCAAGCTGAAGAAAAACGTGGGCGGACTGATGACAGGAAAGAACGCTGGAGCTGGTGGTGCCAAGCCGGAGGGTGGGGAGAAGAAAAAGGGCTCATTTAGGGGGAGGAAGGGAAGCAAGGATAGCTCTCCTTCAGCCCACGCCTCAGAAGATTCTGGAAAAGGCTCCCCCTCCTCAGGAAGTGAACGTCTCAACGGAACAGGAAGCAGTATGAGCAGCAGTGGTGGGAGCAGCACTGAGAGCGAGACCTACAAGTACAGTGCAGATGTCAAGGTTAGCCTGGGCATTCTGCGCTCTGCCATGCAAGGTGAGAGGAAATTCATCTTCGCCAGCCTTCTCACCACCAGCAACCGGCAGCCCTTTCAGGAGGAGATGATCCAACGCTACCTGGCCGATGCAGAGGAGCGCTTTCGGGCCGAGCAGGAACAACAGCGTCGTGATGCAGAAAGGAAGGGCATCACTAATGGCATCCAGCCACCTAAGAAGGAGGTGGTTGTTGGTACGGAGCTGAGTTACCGGCCGTACGAGGCCAAGGAGGAGCTGTCAGAGAACTCATCACCTTCCTTTAACCACCTCAAGTCCACTCCTCTGAGCCCCTCTATGTACTCTGGTGTGGTGCCCATCCCCCGACCCTCCTTCATCGATCAGCCTCCCGCTGCAGCTCCCCTCACTCAGCACCTTCATATGCACGGCTACATGGATAATCGGCGCCAACTCGCCGGTGGTTCCCCAGTAACTTCCTACCCAGGGCTCCCCTCGTACGCCACCCTTCCCCGACACTGCCCCACAACACAAGGTCCCTCCCACCCCCAGTACAATAACCCACAAGGCCCCTCCTCCCTAAGTCCCTCTCGCCTTGCACCCTCATACCCACCGGAGTTCGATCCACCAGACTATCCTGGGTCTGAACCCTCCGGCGGTAGCTACTCCAACGGTTTCCGGGACATACGCTCCAATCTAGATTCTCGGAGCGGGCAACCACCAGTCAGGCACTACTCGCTGGGCAGTGCCGGTGGATTGGCCAGTCTGCAGTCCAGCCGCTGTCGGACACCCAGCTGCACCTACTACGGACACCCCGAGACGGGCAACTACTGCTCCTACTGCTACCGGGAAGAGCTGAAGAAGAGGGAGACAGAAACAGCTATCCACAGGTTCTGAGTGGACCGTGCTACGGCTGGAATTTGACGAGTGGCCTTTTAAGTTAAAAATAATTAAATAAATAAATAAAACAAATAACGGTTGGGGCGTATCAGCCTCTGAATGGACAAGAGAAAGGCATCCATCTCCCTCCAGTTCTTAGCTGTGTCACTTCCTGTTGAGCCACATCAGGGAGTGACGGTGTCAACATGGCTACAGAATAAACAGGGTGGTTTCCAACTGCTTGGGTCACGAATGACCAGAGCATTAACTTACTGCACTTCTATTACATTTTGCTGTGGCTCTTATGCAGGCGTTGTGTATGAGTGTGCGTGTGTGTGTGTGTGTGTGTGTGTGTGCGTGCGAGCGTGTGTGTATGAGTTGCAGGCTCTCTTCCTTTATCAGAGTTAAACACCTTGCTGTTGTCTCCTCCTAGTGGAGAGAATGTATATGGTAGGCGCCATACAGAACGCTCATCAACACACATACAGTACATGCACAGAAAAATATTAAATCAGACTCACACTTCTACATACAAATGGATGCAAGCACAAATAGAAAAGTCACGAGTGTCTCCACTCCATTTGTGGTCTTTGACAATGTTTGGATTTGTTAATTAAGGGATGTTCAAGAATTTTGAAGTCACATCCTGTTTGGGTGATTTCAGTGTTCTACAGATTTTACACTACTGTTACTAGATGCTTGCGTCATATGTACCTCGGGAAACAGCAGAGTTAATCCTTGTCGAATGGCTTTCTCGTCAGTTATCATTTGCATAATGCAAATTGCAACTACCGTGCAATGCTAATGACTAAAGTTTTCTGTGGGCTGCTGTGGTGCTAATGTTCCAGAATGCAAACACACAACTGTCCATGCATCTAACACAATTGCTGTGCACTATAATTTGTATATTCGGGGAAACAAACTCTAGATTTTTGTCCAGTTGATAAAAGTGTAAATTTAATTTTGAAGATGGCAACTAAGAGCAAGTGGGCACATAATCAACCAGGCATTGCTGAACAAAGACAACATAGCAACATAAGACTTTGGTAAAACACTGAACTCCCAGAACCTGATCCAGAATATTTCAGACCTATGTTGAAATATGTGTTCTTCTTGGTTGGGTCTTCCTTCTTTCTGTACAATGGATGGTGTTGATGCATTTGATTACTGTGGCCAACCCAGACATGCAATACTACACACAAAAAAAAGACAAAATGTTCCATCCAGCACAGCAGATTTTGGAGACACCTGTCAAAAGAGCAATTTACTGTTTAAATAACATTGTGAAAACACAACATAATTCACAGAGATAAAAAGTTTGTTGTTTTATAGAGCCATTTGACAAATTTGTTATTGAACAAGCCCCAAAAAATCTAAAACAGTGAGGTTGTCTTCAGTTATGACTGTTGTCTCCAGTTTCTGTTGGCATGATGCAAAGTGACACATCCGCTTTTGTTGGAAATTGGTTGAAAACAACATTGACATTGCACTGAGAAATTTTGATAAGAAAGTCACTGTTTTGAAATGACAAACCCTCAGCGCTCTGACGGGTTACAAATGTGAAACATTATCTCATGATCACGCAGAAAGTCAACTTAGTCATACATCCACGGTGTCCTAACTAATAAGACATCTTAATGCTTATTGGTTTGGAGTTCTACTGAAGGCGGTTTCTTAATTTCTGGCATTAATCCCGCCATGACGTTATCTCTTTTTGCACAAATTCAAGCACTTTTCCTGATGTCCGTAGATACAAAGTGTTTTGCTGTTTTTTGAAGTGGCCTGACTGTTTGTCCTTCGTTCATCTCTGCAGACACTGCCACCTCTGTCATAGGAAATCAGGGGCACAGGCCTGAAGATTCAGCTACTGTAGAGCTGCAGCATTTTGATGCCAGCGTCACCATCTAACTCAGTTTCCTAGTTGCCTTTTTCAGCGTCTGTCCTCATGGCAACACAATCCTGTGTGTACGCTGTAGGAGATGAACATCAAATATCTAGCTGCTTGCTTCTTTGCCTGCAGTTTTTACGACTACTGCCCCCTAAATTCAGCAGGATGATGTTTTCTTTTCTTATTTAAGTTGAAGCTAATGAAATAATTCCATTGTTCTTTTAAGTTACACATACAGTATCAACTAGCTGATACCAGCTTAATTTCTTTTTGAGCTGTAGAAATGTCGAAATGACTACTTAAATACTTAAATTTGGTGTTATTCCCGCTGTGATAAGCCATGATGATGAATCCCTCATTGGGTAGTGTGACAGTAGTTTGGCATGAAGTCTTTAAGAAAAGCACAATGTAGAATGCAATTCACTGCCTTGCCCAGTTGAGGTCACCCTTTGTTTCGTTTTCCTTTCATTCAGTATTTGGAGCTTTTGCCCGACATCCAAACTATGAACAAAAATAACCAAAACGATGGAGGAGTAACATCCAGTAGTGCTAATTCAACACTATGTAACACAACATTACAGTATTTTCTGACCTCTGCAGATGCTGTTGGAGGAAGGAGAGAGGCTTTTTTTTTTTTTTAGCTGTCTCTTTAAAGTGACGCTAAAGTTTTAACGACAATAGAACACTTAAATGACACTATTTCCCATGAAAACATTTGCTGTGTTTATGTGTGTTGACATGTGTTCATGCACCAGAGCATTATTTAAAATTCAGACTAAATTTATCAAATGTTTCCTAACTGTGGGAAGGTGATGCCTGTTTTTGAAGATGTGTATGTGTGCAAACTCTTTCCCTCCCTCCAAAGTAATAATTAGCTTACAAAACCATTTCTTATTTTATTATTATCATTATCCTTTTTCTTTGAAAATAATGCCTCAGAAACATGTAAAACATCAGACTTTACAGGCTGCAAACACTTTTTGTATTTAAGATAAAAACAATGAGAGGTTGTATAAATATGTTCCATGTTATTTTTCTAAGCCCAAAGTTTTTCAGTGTTTTTAAAATGGTAAGAATGTATATTGTTGGATACTAAAAGAGGTATGGATGATAAGCTTGTCAGAGCCCGGGTTTGAGGCAGAAAATGTTGTTGACATTTTGGCTGTTGAAGGCGACTCCCAGATGAGCCACTTAATACTCGAGGCTCTATCACTGCAAACCAATTTCCTCAACGCTGACCTAACAAGATACCATTTGAGAATATCTATTTTTAGTGAGATTTTTTTTATTAGGTTTCCTTGTGGAATGTTTAGTTGAGACAGTTTAGGATGTTCTTTCTCACATGGCTAATTGTCCAGCAGTCTGGCTTTTATTTGTGTTATGCTTTTCTTTGATTTCTACTTTTTTTTTTTTTTTTTTATTAAGACACCAATACATGCCATGCAAAAAAACGACAGTGGCATTCTTGTTGACCCAGCTTGTTTCCTCCAAACCAGAAGAGAAATGGCTCAGAATTAACGTTGTGACACAGCTGACCCGATTTATTTTTATATACTGTACAACACTGTCGTTTCTGTGTGAACAGAATATCCATCATCATCAGTCACATTAACATGGAATACTTTGAGTTGCATGGGACTGGAACTGTTGCATGTAAATGGCACTCATTTTACCAAATTTGTGCTTTATTTTAACTTGATTTCAGTTGTCCTGGTATTTTGATCTGTTTTTATTTTTCATCATTTTAATGTTTTGTTTTTGAGTTAGGAGTCTCCTGAAGCTGTGTGACAGTGCAATCCGGATAGAAAGAACATCAGATTTTATGTTAGGTTTTTGTTTTTTCTTTTCTTTTTTTTTTTTTTTTTGCACCGTTTGAATAAATTCTCATTGTATTTCAAGAATACTATGATTCTTCTCACTTTTGTGTTCCATGTGGAAATAAAAACCTCTTATTTTTGAGTCCTGAAGGTTACACCTCCAAAGATGTTAAAGATTGAATTTGGACTTTATATACTTAGACAGACTCAGCTGTGAAACACTTTTAAATTAGAGCTAAAACAATGAAATGGCACAAAAATGGACTGTTATCAAACCAAATAAGCAGCAAAACATATAAGTTGAAAGGTACAATCACTTGTTGCAGCCCTGATTAGAGGGGCAGTAAATTATTCATCTTGGCCCTTTAAAGCTTTGATGGTGTGAAACAGAAAAAATCTGTTCTGTCTGTTGCCCTAAAGCAAGGCACTCAATCTCCACCACTTTTAGGGTTACTGTGTATCTGTTAACTTTCTGTGTCGGCACGGATAAAATTGAATTTCCTTAACTATTAAATTAACCCTAAGCTGTAATATTATCATCATTTGCTGTCAAAGGCTTTCACATTCATTATAAAGTGAAACAGATTTAGGTCCAATAGATAAGAGGAAAAACAGAGCACAGCCACACACTGTATTCTTATATTTAGTTTTATTCTGACTGTATTACTTTAACCTTATTGCATTATACATCATTGAATAACTCCAGCTCAGATGATGCAAGGTCCTGTTTCTGCGACTGTTTTATGTATTAGAGAAACTGGAGACCCTTATGTAATATTGAACAGTTTCCCATGTGGCAAAAAATCCAGACCTCTCTATTATAGTTCACAGGGACGGCGTCTCCCCACCTGTTCAACAGGACAGACAACCACTCAGGACTTCTCAAACTTCCCCTGGTCTCACTGGAAAGGAATTCCAATTCTGAATTGGTCTCCTGTGTTTGACTGGAATTTCTGTCCATGAATTTGAACGAGAGAGAAGAGGAGCCAGTCCCTACACAGACCTGCTGAAGGATCCGAAAAAGGTATTGCTGACCAAAGACAGGCTGTAGTTGGTAACTAAACAAGATTACTGTGTTTTTCAGGAAGACTTTTTCAGAAGTCAACAGTTGAATGGTTTTATGGAAGCTGGCTCTGCTACTGGTTTAACTTAAACCTCCCAAAAGAAGTTGCCTGAATACAAAGTCAGCCAAAGACAAAATTCTCATTCATTACAGAGATGATGTCCACAACAAAAGTACTTTCCTCAAACTGAAATCATTGTTTTCTTGGAAACAGCCTTTGCTAAAATACAGCAGGCTTCCTTGGTTAGGCTTTTAAATCTAGGCTAAAACCAGCAAACAAGAAAAAACAACAGGAAGGATAAAAGTGACCATTTCCACAGGATATATCAGCTATTTATCAAACATTACATTTTAAATGCTGGAATATAAAAATAATGAAACCAGATTCTCTTGGACCAGCTACGGCAGTAAAATGTTAGGCCAAGGTATGAAATCCATTGCCCTGATACAGGACCTCCAGACTCACAGAGACAGAAAAGCAGCTGTGGTGGGTCTTTTTGGTTGTTTTGTTGTGTAGTTTTACATCTCTGGGTGTGCATTTTGTGTTCTCTTTGAGGTCATTTTTGTTTCTCTCTCAACTTGTTTTGCATCCCGTGTTTTCATGTTGCTCTTTGTTTTGTGACTCCTTAGCATCTCTCTGTTGTCACGATGTGTGTATTTCTGTTCATTTTGTGTTCATTCAACTGGCCTTCACGACACAAACACTAACATATTGTCATCAGTCACTTCAGGCCCCTTTCAGGCCTCTTGGGTTGTGCCTGGTAGGATATTGTATTGTATCCCATCATGTTTACACTTTAATACTTGAATAAATCCAACAATGATAAAGGATAACACACCATTATGACTACTTTTACTCTCTCTACTGTTTTAGCTACACACACTTTTGGATGCAGAGCTTCTAACTGTGGCTGAGTATTTTATTTATTTTGTTTAAACCATTAATCCCAGTGTAGAGCCATGGTGCGTTCAAAGAGTGAAGGGAAACTCGGAATCTCCGCTTAACTTTCTACACCAACTTCTACTTGTTAAAATAAAACTTTGGCTGTCGGATCAGATCACTCTGGCCTTTTGAGAATCTATTTGCTTAATATGGCTTTTTAACTTTTTTAAATTTATTTTATGTTTTTTTTTTTTCCACCGCTACATGTGTCACTATGGCGAAGGGATAAACAAATAGGAAGAAAGAAGCGGCAGTCGCCGGTGAACGCACCGCTCTGTTAGTCACAGACACCCGTCGGTAGCAGTCGGCGGGGTTTGCTGTCGGTTTGTGTGCGTGCGTGCGTGTGTGTGTGTGCGCGTGTGTTTGTGTTTGTGTGTCTGTGTGTCTGTGTGTGTCGGTACACGGATGCTGTCAGCTCAAATAGCGATGAAAGGAGGAAAAACAGTTGTGTCTTTCACGCTGAGGAGCTCCGGTGAGACCGGCTAACGGCTGCCTCGACCCCCGGACCTTCAACGGCTTTTCTCGGCTAAAATAGTGGACAGACAGCGCTAGCTCACAATAAGGGAAGAATTTATTTTAGCCCGTGTGCCCGATATTATTATTTTTTTTTTTTATTTTGTTTTATTTTAGTGGACTTAACTCGCCGTGGGGGAAAATGTTGACAGGATCTAAAACGACGTTCAAAGTGAGACAAATGCTCCCAGACATCAAGGTAAGGTCGATGTGTTAAGTTAAGCTAACTGACGCTAACCAGCCCTGCCGAGTAAAACTGGTTAACTTCTTCTGTCCTTTTTTATAATGTGCTGTGAATGTAAACACCGAGCTGATGATTTAAAATAATAAAAAGAAACAGCTCCGGGGAAGCTTTGTTATTCCACCAGATGTAGTCTTACTTATGGATTTGATTTGAAGCGTTGGATTAAGTCAGTTTTGTGTCTCATTGGATCCCCCATGTTTGTTTGTTTGTTGGTTTGTTTGTTTAGTTTTTCCAGCTGCTTTATGATTTGATTTAAAGGTTTGGGGTGATTTTGCTTTTCCAGTGCTTCAACTCATCAGTCACCATCACATGAGAGGTTGTGATTAAACTCCAGAGAAGCCAGGAAACAAGTCAGTGTCATGATGCAGGGATCACCATGCTGAGCTATAACTGTACAACCAGGTCGTTTTTCAGCCTGGTTGGATTAGAAAACCTGCGGTTCCTCCCCAGAGCTCCCTCTGAGAGGCTCCTCAGTGTGTCAGTGTGGACCATTTCAGCTTATTTTTGTTCACAGTTCAGGATGGCAGCTTTACAGCAGGGAAACCAGCCTGCAGAGGGCTTCTGCTTCCTTCTGTCTGCAGGACAGGGAGATGCATAATTACTGTGAGGGTACATAATGTCACTGTCTTAGGCTGCAGGCTGCTGCTGGCTGGCGACTAGGTGGGGAATCTTAATCACTTCATAAGGTACCTAGTTGTTTTACACTGATACAAATGGCACAGACGGTCATCTTTAGTGAAGCTGCGCTGAGATGTTGTAGCCGGTTTCAGCTCTTCATAATTCAAATTTCATGCTGATGCATTTGAAGTCTCTGTTCAGTTGTACCTGAGTGGAACAAGGTTAATGGTTTGATGAACAACCCAAAGCAATGTGTACACACTGTAATGAGTGTGTTCAGAGTGGCCCGTTTCTTTTGGGAACAGCCTCCTGGCGCCACGTTTGTGTTGCCTGGCTTTTTGTCTCTCCCTGGTTATTTTCAGCGGCCTCAGGGGGAAACAGTAACAGATGCCTCTTCATCTGCCCTCAGGCGATGCTTGCATGTGGAGTGGGGGATGCCACAACATCTGGCTGTTCCCATGGAGACAGCAATTGGGAGGTAGAGGAGATCTGTATTTGGTTACCTCAGGTTGAGATGATGAAATCACCTCATAACCCCCTACAAACTGGTGGAATCCCATGTGTTCAAGTATCAGATTGTGGGTGAGCCTCAGATATAATAATGGGGAATCGTGGGCTGTGTAGATTATATGCTCAGGCCGCCCACACTCTCTTGTGGGCCTTACTTTCATGAGCATGGGTGAAGACTGCTTTACAAAGCTGAATCCAATCCTGGACTGAATTTTGACCAGATGGATCTGGAGTTTATACATATTTGTGAATCTTCTTTTCTCTTTAATCACTGTTTATGTCAGCCAAGCCATGTGGGATGGTATTAAATATGATAAGGATATAGCAAATTACTATTTCTGACGTATTCAACATTACTTTTAAATTACATTTTGTAATTGTTTGGTTTGTATGAACAAATTGGAAAAGATCTATTTTTTTAAATCAAAAGTAGCAAATCCATATAGTTAAGAAGCTTGAGCCAAGGATCCACAGAAGTACATAAACACTGCATAAGGATTATTATTCATACTTGTTTTCGCTGTCTACGTCCTTGAGTTCACTCTATCTGCATATCTCAGCTAGCTTTGAAGCAGTATGAAAGGCAGACTGCACAAAGCTCCACAGAAACAAAAATGCCAGAGGAGGGATCATCTGGGCTCTATTCAGAGCGGCTGAAGATCTAAGCCTGATAGGGGTGGACCAAAGCGGTACAGTCACCCACGCCTGCTCCCTGAGGATCCAGTCGTCACATTTACTGGCAGGCCTGAAGCTGCTGAAGCTTTTTAAAAAAGAGCACGACAATGGGCTTCTGAACACCGGAGCACATTTATGGCTCCATTGAGAGGTGTATCAATCTGACATAGGGTGATAATTAACCAGTGACACGATTCAAAGGGGCTTGGTCTTGAAGGGCTTAGTTGTTTATCTTTTTTAGTATGTTTTATAGAGTGGCTCAAAGAATTTCACTCTTTGGTGCTCAGCTGTCAGAGTAGATGACCATCATGATAATGTTCCAGTAACACTTCAGAGAGACACTGAAAATGTTCATTAGCTTTTCATTTAAGTCATTTAGCTGAGACTCACCTGCACTGATTTAGTGTTATTGTGACTGACACATATACTAAGTGTGCTCCAGAGACCGATAGGAGGCAATGTGGCTGTTGATCAACACATTGGCTGTTGAGAGCATTAGAGTTTTGACCTTTTAGTCAAATAATGATGTGTCAGACCACAAAGCTAGATCCCCTCCTGCTCTTTAAAAGACAACTGATTTCCCAGCGCTCCACTAAACTAGGGAAATGTCAAATCAAACATTGTGTGACACATACATTTTTTAAAAGTATGTTGTTGATGACTATTTCAGGTATTATTTTCAATTGCTAAATAAACTGCAGGTTATTTTCTGGAATAATCAATTAATTCTTTTGTTAATAAGAGATCAGAATATAGAGGCAAACTCCAGTTATAATTTTATATAACCCCACAATTAGTATGTTGGCATATTAACACACTAAATGTGAACATGGTGAGCAATATACCTAATGAATATGAGAATATTGTGTTGTCATTGTTAGCATGTTAGCATTGCAGTGACTATAAGGTCAACCTCCCAGAGCTGCTAGCATGGCTGTACAGTTTTACACTGTCGTCCTACTTAACTATGCAAATACTGTTTTATTGGGCTTAGCCTGACCTTTGAACCTTTGTGCTAACCTTACAACACATCGTCACCTACACATCTGTTTTTCATGGGACAGTGAATTACAAGTTATTCAAAAGGATAGCATTCAAAAAAGATATCTATTTGTTCTGTGTCCTTAAGTCTACATTCAAGCTGTTATAATGTAGATGAAAATTCTGTGAATATTTTTTCATTTTGCCCGGGCATTCATAATGCAAGGTTTCAGAATAAATGTTATAACAGGGAGATGTGGACTATTCGCTGAAGGTCATTGCAGCAAAATAGGTGTAATGCTGGATATTCACTGTAATGTGATGCAGCAGTTTTCACATTAAGTATTAACCACCAGAATTCCCGATTCATCAAATGTTAAAGTATTATTTCACCCTGAATGTTGGAATGTCTTTCCTTCTATTCTGTAAATTCTGTCCTTTCTGTTTGAGGCCAAAATGCAGTTTTTTCTTTCAGCATATTCATTTATTTCATTTAATATATTTTGTCTCTTTTGCAGAATATACAGTGAATCATCACAGGTCTGTCAGTAAAGGAAGGCGAGAAAATTAAGGCAAACGCATGTCAATCCGAATATGGCAACAGGCCACGGTACATTTTATTTCTCTAGACAAAAAAAAATGTCCAGCATTATTCTTACTGGAACAGAAACACTTCAAGGTGAGCTCCATTTAGCAAAACTACCTCATGTCCTCATTTGAGAAGCCAGTTCACAACATATGATTGTGAGGGAATAAACAACACAATACAAATTAAAGCTGCAAGCAGTGATGAACAGCCCCTTGCACACCTGCGCAACCCAGAGGACTCCCCCCAACCCAATTGTGCTAAAACTTGAAACGTTTTTTTGTGAGTGGTGTGCGTGCAACGTTTTGTCCCCATAAAGGCCGTCGAAGCGCCCCACAACAAGAAGGTTGTGGGTTCAGTTCCAGAGCCTGGGGCCTTTCTGTAGGCATGTTTTCTCCGTGCCTGGAGGTTTCCTCCCACTGTCCAAAGACATCATATTTGGGTTAATTGGTAACTCTGAATTGTCTGTAGGTCTGAGTATGAGTGTGAGTGGTTGTTATCTCTGTCTATCTCTGTATGTTGGCCCTGTGATTGATTGGCGACCTGTCCAGGGTGACCCCACCCTCACCCAGTGTGAGCTGGGATTGGCTCCAGCACCCTCCGCAACCCGGAAAAGGATAAGTGTCAGAAGATGAATGAATGAATTTATACAAATAAACAGGCTGTGATCCTTTTTAGCAGAGTGAACAGTGGCTAATGTGGGTTTTTTTTTTTTTTAGGAGCCAGGCAGATGCTGTGTCAGTAGGAGAAGCTTTTAAACATGTAGAATTGTTCATCATAACAACAGATTGCTAAAATGTCCACAGTGTTTTATATCAAGATGAAAGCTTTCCTAATTTTAGTCCTGAAAATAATTTATGTAAGATAGTCCTGTTTAATTGTTTGTTTGTGTCTCAGCTTGTGATACAGACTTTTGTTACATAAGTGGTGGCAGCATGAGATCTAAATTTAAAAGATTAAGATGCCATGGGCAATTTTTATTCCTCTTGCTTGTACGAATAATCCAGTTTGGTCTTGTGAGTTTGGCCCTGTTGTGTGGGGAAAGGGAAGTCTTTTCCAGACCCACGAACAAGCATGCTTACTGCAGAAGTCTGGTTTGCCACAGTAGCAAGGGGAAGCCATGAGCAATGGAAACTGCAATAAGCCTTGGCCACCATCCCTGAGAATGAAGGGAAGGAGCAGAGAAGGGCAAAAGTGGGGCAGGGAGGCAGTACGTGGGAGACGAGGCAATGAAAGTGATAGTGGGGATGCCAAAGCCACACAATGAAAGCAAAAATGAAAAGTAGGCAAAAACACAGCCCCACCAGTGATATGTGACTCAGAGACTCATGCACAGTCTTAGTTTGGCCGCAGGATCTTCGTGTTAATGCCTAGACATTATTTCATTCCAAGTTTCCTTATCTATGTCACACACTTTATCTCTCTAGTGTAAAACTGAAAATGTTAAAAAGAAATTCCTGCTTTACACATGCACATTGCTGTAGATCTTTTTAAAGTGTCTCGTTTATTGTGTCCACAAATTTAGTTCCACTCATATCACCCTTAATCACGTTATGTACATAGTTCCAGTAATATTTCACCTTGTGAATTGCAGTGTTATGTAGTTGGTTTAGTTGGTTCACTTGCCTCACAAAACCCGGAGGCACAAGCTTGTTAGTCTTCAGAAGAGAGATGTAGCACAATAGATGTATGAAAGGAATAGCAAAACAAGATCTGAACAGCCTCTGATGTTCCTAAAAGGGCACAAAGAATTCAGCTGCGGCTTCTCTGTGGGTGTTGATGGAGAGACAGAAAGAAAGCATGATACATTTTAAAACCAGATGGAAAATAGGATTAACAATGCTCTGGCAGAAAATAAGTCTTGTAAAATTTTTTGTGTCCTGCCATATAATCAAGAAAGCTCTGTTTTTCTCTAGTGTTTTGCTAACAGAGCTGTCTGCCTTTTTATTTTGGTCTGTAAAATTGTAACCATATCTAGAGCAAGATATTGCACCAAGTCAAATTTGCCAACATGACGTTATTTTTTTTATTATTATTGCTGTGGCATTTTTATAATTTTTATTTTCTCTTCAATTCTTATTTGTAATATTATTTACAGTAACTGATGACTGCAGCTTAGAGACTGTAAATTAAACAAGTTATTTAACTGCACTGGAACCTCGTTTACTTACCATAAAGCCTTTGGATTTGATTTGGTGTTGTTTTTAACAGTTTACAAAATATTCTTTTTTTTCTTTGAGTAAAAACAAAGATAAATGGTCATTTAAGTTCATATGCTTTTCTTCGTGTCCTTAACATTATATGAACAACTGTGCACTAAATTCTCAATTAGCTTCAGCAGCAAACTGAAAGATCTCTGTCTCCCATAATGAAAACAGCCAGACGCTCTTGCGTGCAAAGAAAATAAGCAGCCATGAATAGGTGTGTTTTTACTGCCCTTTGACAGAGCAAAGGTCCTCTTTGTTAAATGCTATGGAGGGTCATAAGCTTAATAGTTTCAGGTTTTCATGAGCAGGCTGCAAACACAGAATGCACTACACTGCAAAATTGTTAGCATAACATTGGCGACTGAGGGGACTCATTGTTTTTGTTCACACATCCTTGCTGACTCAAAGAAAAACTGGCGTTTCATGATAAAGGCAGTGCCCTGAATGAAACAATGATAAATCGTTTCATTGTGGGCCAGAATAGCTGAGAGGGAAGTTTGAGGGTATATAACATATAGTTTTCTTGGATGACAAATCAGGGCCCTAATTCTATTTCTGTACTAATATAAATCTCCTTCCCCACCTGTATAATCATATCACCCTCTCACATTGCAGGGTTTAGCATATTTTGGGATTTCTCACTGATAAATGTAAATGGCCTTCGTAAGGGCGGGGGGGAGTTTGTAGCTAAGTTAAGTGGAAGCATATGTGCTAGTAAGCTTACAGTCTGATTATAGAAACCTCTGTGGCTCTGTGGGGTTGGACTCTGCTTGTAGAAGAGACCCAAGTACGCAAGACTTTCAGAACTATTATAGGGAAAGCAGGAACAAACAGAACAGCAACATGGAAACTACGACTCATGAATGCAATGTGCGGTTGGCTTTGTTTATTTGGATTTGACAATGAGTCCGCTGAGACAAGCCAGACTTTGATGGCAGAGGCTGGCACAGTTATAATTTGAATATAATCAACAAGACCAAAGATGACGTGTGGCTCTGTTCATGGCCTGAGTGTGTGTTGTTTTTTTTCAGCGCTTGGATTTCTTATGAAAAACAATTTGAAGTCTGTAACATAGTTTCAATGGTCATATTCATATTCAAGGTATTTAGGTGTTTGTAAGGTGTGTTTGACACCATTTTACATTATGTTAACATGGAGTTATTCCTCCAAAGGAAATATTTGACATTTTTGTCCTGTCATGTCGCAGTTATATGTAAAATAAAGAGAGAAACAAGTGTTCTCTTTCACTTCCAGGAGAGGATGCTGAGTCAGAGTGGGATGAACGCAAGGAGTCGAGATGTGTTTGGACTGCGCTGCCTACCAGGTAACATTTTACACATAAGTATCCATGACACATCTTTTTTTTTTGTTTTGTCTTCTCTAAACTAATGCTTTTTTGAAAACCCACACATGTATCTTTGACTGAATAAATAGTAATTCAAGCAACAATAAGCAGTTTCTAACTGACATCACAGCTTGTAAAGGCACTAAATAATATAACACCTCGCAGTATAAACTTGAATTAACAAGTCGCCACTGCTGCTCTACGCTGAGATAAAATATCAACACTCAGTGGGATTGAACAGAAAACTGCTGTTGTGGCATTGTTCTCTGTGGTTTGAAATTTCCATATTGCACTTGTGGCCACACCTGGACCAGGAATGTCACAGCAGGATCTTTGCCTTTTCAGAATGGAAAAAATACACTGTTCAAATGCAAGCACAAACACACAAAAGGAGACTGAAAGGCTCATGGAGGGCATTATTGCATACTGAAATACACAAAGAAATAAAATCAACAGCCAGAATCTCAGTATCAGACCACTGGCTCAAGAAGCATTAAAGAAGAAACAAATCATTCCTGCCTGAAAAGCTGCTTTGATATTATGGATGAAGTGTACTGTGTCACCTCCGAGCTGTTCTAATGATGGCACATTAACGATGTTGCCCCTCCCACTGTGACACTAAACCTTCTGTTTAGAAATTCAACTGCTTTGAGAGGATGACCCTAGATGCTCCAGTTTGCTCTAACAAAATCCTATCTTGAATATCACTTTTCTGTTTACTTATCAGTCAAAACTCTTTGTGTAGAGAGCACTTAGCCAGCTGGTCTTACCAGAGATCAACCCTCAATTGATAATTTTCTAGTGCAGGGTAGTGTAGGGCCGCAGAAAATCACTAGTCTCTCAGAGAGCGTTATTCCTCTCGCTTAGCCGGCTTGTTGTCTTGCGTCAGCAACACCCTGCAGGGGCTTTTCATTAGAATGGCAGCAGACCAGAGCTCCTACATCTCAGACAGGCTGATCTTAAATGCTCCACATTAACACTCATTCTCAGCACACTTCATCAGAGCAGATCAAGTGTGAATGTGTGAGTGAGTGAGTGATTGTGTGTGCTTGTGTGTGCCTAAAAGGGGCTCTATGAGGTGTGGCTGCTACCAAGACCTTTTTTTGTTTCACCTCACCGCTGCTCTCTGTTTCTGACTCTGTTTTTTTTTCGTATTTACACTTTTATTTTTAACATATACTTTTTTTTTCTTTTTATTTATAAAATTGTTATGGTGTTTTTTGTTCAAAAAGCTGCATTTTTAATGTTTTGATATTGATACATAGTGGGATTTTGTACAGATACACACATTTCCATCTATGTATACAAACGCACAAACTTCCTTCCTTATTTCCTTCACTTAACCAGCCTAATTTGTTTTCCAGCAGTGTGTTTTCATCGAATACTTTCCATACTCTGCTGCTCCTTGACAACATTCACAGAGATCCTATTCTTAGCTGTTAGCATTTCACTGTGAAATGTTGACTGTCAGTACTTCACATTTTTTCCCTCCTGCTGGCTTTTAAATTCATCACCTTACAATTCAACACCTTACAGTTTCATCCTTCTCTTCCTCCTTCTTCATTTTCTTTTTCCACCTTCATTCCAGGCAGATTAGAAACACAGCTGTCGATGAAAACCTGTTTTATATTAAGAGAGAAGAAGACAGAAGTGAAATGGCAGCACTGTTATGCTGTTCGGAATCATCCTGTCTTTTTCCATAAACAGTGTTATTACTTCTGCCATGAGATTAAATTAACTACCAATATTTTGCTAGAAATGTAGCAATTCATTATGTTTTGAACATGTCTTTAAAAACAATTAGGGAATTGTTGGAGGAAGACCTATCTTATGGCACAGTGCATGTTCTGTTGTGTAACAATTCAGACAATTTGTGAGAACAAGTTCACTTTCAGACACAAAGGAGTGGCTAGTCAATGTGACTGCAGTGAAAGGGCTCACATTGCAATGGACTCTCTCCCTTTCTCCCTACCAAGCACACACTTCACAAAAGGATGGTCATTTGTCAACCCCTTTAAAAAAAAAAAGCAGAATTATCAACAGTGCGGTCAGTGCTTGGTTTGGTTGCACTAAAAGGCAAAATTAATTCTTGCTGTCTTAAGCTAAATACACTGACAAGTTGCGCAAAACCATGTGGATTACAGAGTCAAAAATATCTTTTAAGTTGTCTTGCTCTGTCAGTAGTTAACAGGCAGCGCTCAGCATCCATGGTGTTCTCATGTGACACCGTGACACAGGACCGCAGAAACCGAGCTGGCCTGCGGGAGGGCAAACAGGTCAGGACAGCTTCAACAGCCATAGGTAGATCATGTACCTTTTCAATGCTGTGAGCGGGGGAAGAGGTATACTGCCCGATCACACACAATGCCAAGAGGCCAGGGCCCCCTTCAGAACAAAGTTCTCCACAGTCCCCTTTCTTCACGGTCTTATGTTACTGCAGGATTTAAAAGCTGTCAATCAGCTTTATACCTGGTTGACTGATGGACAAGAGACCAGAGCATTGATAAATACTTGGAATTTGATCTTGATATTGAAAAAGGTATGAAATTTAATTTGATTCTCTGGCGTTGAGTGGATCATTTGCACTGTATTCTCCTTGGGTAGCCAGAAAAGATATGAAACTTTCTTTTTTGGAAGCATTTAGTGTACATTTGCGTTATCATAAAACTCAATCATAAAACATGCAACACAGGAACCAAAGACTGGCGAAGGCGAACTGGCGAACTTTGACCCATTTGCTTAGTTGCCATATGAAACAATCATCAGTGATGTTACAACACATGGAGAATGGTGGTTTTGTCTGTTCTGCAAAATATTTGGCTGTGTCAGCTCATGGGGAGGTCCACATGCTCTGATGGCTTTTTTGTTGTCATTTATTCAGTAATATGCTCATCAGCTGCTGTTCTATCTCTAGACTCTCTTTTTTGTCCCCATTGGAGGGTTGAGGAGGGCCTTTGACTCAGCACGCATTCTAGCTGAAAATAAGAAACAAATGTGGGTGAAAACCAATAAAACAGAGTCTGAGAGTATGTGGCTCAGATGTCTCTCAGCTGTATTTTCTCAGGCTGATCCTTTAGGTCACTCTCTCCTCATGTCCAACTCGGTGACCACAACATTAACATAAGCAGCTGAAACATTAAAGAGAAACTCAAATATATATATATCTTGAAAAACTTTCTTAGTATTTGAGTTGAAGAGTTTTCTTGTAATTGAAGATTTTGTATTATTTAAAATTGGACAATTTGTAACAGTCACTCTTTGCACTGTTTCTGCATATGAGACCTTATCATTAAAATCTAGACTAGAAATGGCAGTAAATTTGAAATAGATATCATTGTAATAAAACCCTTTTTAATTAGGACAGCCTTTTTGCTTCTCAGATGGTCAAAACCCAACAACCCAAACACCAACCAATTCTTGAGGGGCCTGATGTTACTGGAATCTTGACAGCTGTTATCGAAACCAATGAAGCTGTTGGAAAGAGGAAATCTGAGAGCAGACAGTGTTATGAGTGTCTTTTTTCTGCATCATGACATGATTATATGTTGTTTTGGGTCTCCATCAAATTCTTGTGAACATGATGCATTTGGGACATCTAGACATACATTTGGCACACACATCTACTTGGTCTGAAGGATGAATTGATTAGTATTTGGTGATCCAGTTCAAGGCCACTGTGACATGGAGTGCCATACAACAGCAGCGACTGTTTTCTTTCATCTCTGTTTGTTGGCAAGATAATGCAAAAATGCTGAACTATATTGCACTGAACGTAATGTAAAAGATTAGATTATATGGCTTTAATCTAATTTAAACACACTGTTCTTACTATCTGTACTCTCTATCTGTAGCTCTCTAGGAAGAACATAAAAGATTGTATTTGCTTAGTTGGAAGCTTTCTCATAAACATCTTATCTGATTCAGTTGACTCGCGTTAGGATGAGGCACCTGCTCGCACAGATTTCTTAAATTTCACTAAAGACTGAAAACGGGACCACATTCCCCTGCTGCCTTTTTTCCTTTCTTCTGCAACTCTCAACTTTACAGGCCCCAGGATTGTTTTCTGTTCTGTTGCACCCTGGGAACCTATACGAAGAGATGCAAGACCACAGATTATCCTTTTGAAAAGACAAACTCTCAACAAGGGTTCACTTCACAGGCCCAGGCATTTTACATCTCTGGAGCTGGAGTATTTGTGTTAGATTTAATTTATAAATCCAGTTGAGGATTGATTTTTATTCCCGGTTTTGGCTACAGGCTAAAGAGTGTGAGCATAATAACAGAGCATAACCAGATATTTAAAATTCTCTAGTGTAATCAGCAAATTATGGTGTTGGTAGCAAAGACTCCCTGTCGGCTTCTTTCAAAGCATAAACAATGCTTCATGTGTAAAAATAGGTGTTTCCTGTTTGTGTGTTAGTATCCCTGAAAGCATTCATTAAGCTAAGTGCGATCCACAGAGACTTTGCACAGCCCAACGGCTTAACTTTCGTTTTCAATTTAAGGTCCGTGCTAGTTCCCTCCACATGTGCAGCACAGGAATGTTGTGTTTCCTCTGGGTTGTTTTTATTTTTTGTCTTGAGGAACCAGCAGTCTTTCCCCGTCTTTTTCATGGTCTTTTGAATAAAATGAAAACATTCACTCTACCATCTGGCCAAACCGCCCTGTTGTCATGGATAAAAAGGCCATTTTCTCCACATGTAACCTTCTTCCTGACTCTGTTACTATGGAAACCTACAGTCTCGCTTGCAAACGCTTTTAATTCCCACTGAAGACTCTTATAAATGTGCTGTCTCACTACTGTGTGTTTTGATCTGGTGAAATAGTTTTTATTTTTATTTTCTTTTAAAGTGTTAATGCACATCTGTGTTTGTGGGAAAGATGTTTTTCTGGATGAAAAGGTTTATTTTTGGAAGCTGTGCTCTGGAATGTACACTGCTTCTTCAGCTTCACTTCCCACCCAACCAAAGATCGGGACTCATCACTCTCAACAGACAGTATCAACAGAAGTCCTGTATGCACGCTGTAATCATTTCAGCCGACTATAATTGGAGTTTTGGATGGAAGTTTCTGTTTTCTTCTCAGACATTCCTGAAAAACAACACACCTCCTACACCTGACGGATTCAGCATGCTGACCCTGTAGCTTTATACCATGTAGTTTTTTAATCAGGTACTATTTATTTCTTTGTAATATTTAGACTTTGGAGTCTTGAAACATTTGACTAAGAAACTGCTTTTTATAATTTGACTGGTGTACATTTGTGTCTCTTTACCCGCAAACCAAACTGATGTTACGTAATTCAGAGCAGTAACTATTATCCATAAGCTGGTCCCTCTATTGTTGTTGTTGCTCCTCCCTGTCTGTCTGTCCTGGCCAAGAGGCTTACAGCAACAACTTTAGGACATACTCTTTTGTTTGCGGGTGTTTGTTACATCCACTCCCTGCAGCCTACTCTCATAGAGCATTCATTTATGGTGTTTCTTCGTCTAAGACTTCCTGTCATTTATCTTCACTGGAAGACCCCCATACACACTCAGTTATGCAATTCTACACAGACAAGAGATCAAAAACAGTTGTCATCAGTTCAAATTTAAAACCCCTTGTCCTACCCCTTACCCATAAATTCCATCCTGTAACCTTTGTGCTACCTTTCCCTTTTGTCCTGACTAGGTGAGTGTGTACTTCAGAGAGCTGTTATGGTGAGGAAAAAGCTGACTGCCAGGGAGGGAAGAGGTTGGCTGTCTGGGACCCTCTTCTGTACTCACTTCAGAGTGGCCTTTGTTCCCCAGGAGAGTCCCAAACCTGATGTGAGTAAAGACATATTCTGTCAAGCATGTTAAAAATGACATTGAGGAATATATTGGATTCATTTTACATAATGTAAAAATTATGTCTTTTTGTCTTGTCTGAACTTTTTCTCCATTTTGTCACATATATTCTCAGAAATTTTAATAATCAAGTATGGACCAAGCTTTCTATATATATTTTACTGTAAGTGATGTTCATGATGCAGGACAATGCTGACCCCGTGCTTTTAGGAGATCACGATGTGGCCCTGGCATCCATTGAGAAGGTTGTAGTTGGTAAGTAAAATCCTTCACTCACACTTCTATTTGCATCTAATATAATAAAGCTATTTTAATTCATGCTTTGACACAAGATTTATTCACTTGTAATACTAGTATATGACACTCATTTGGGTTCAGTCCCAGAGCTGTGTATGGGTTAATGCTTTCTGCTAGATCTTCTTTCATGCAATATCTAATTAGGAAGAAGCTGAGCACTGCTCTGGACAGTTGAGTTCAGACTTGAATAGTAATACTTCATACAACTCAAGGGGATGAAAGCGCTTCTCTGAAGATCATTACTGAAATTTAATTATTGAAAATAAAATGTTTAATTAGCATAGCTTTAGAATATAGAGGCGCTGTGACTCTCAGTGAGGCTGACGCACTATAAGTTAAGCTTAGAATAATAGGTATGTATGTGACCTAATACTAGACATCTGTTTGGATCCTGACCTCTTCTTTTGTTCAAGGTTTCATTAATATCTCTCTCCTGTGTTGCAGTGGGCCCAAACAGGACGAAGCTGGTGACCCCAAACTCCTCATTGAAGTTCACCCCAGAGGAGCTGGTGCTTTACTGCAGGGACATGCGAGTTATCTGCTTCCTGTTTGATCGACTCACACCTGATGCTCAAGTTATAGAGGTGTGTGTCTGCCTCCTGAGTATGTATGGGAATTTAATGGTCTCATTTTGAGCATGCCACAAGCTGACGTACAGACACAAAGAATGCTTAGCCCCAAAACAGTAATTTTCACTGGATGGTTGTTTTGCAACTGTATGTATGCTTGTGCTTTGTGTGCGTTGGCTTGGATTCAAGGTTCTGGTTACTGTCAAACTGTTCATCCACATGTCAGAGCCTAAAGACCTCTGCCTAGAGGAGCTTATCCATGCTATAGACCACTGATCGATGTTGAAAGCTGATGACCTTTGTCATGTTGATGGGCTCACTGTGGTCTCCCTCCTCAGATGACTTACACCATAGCCAAGACCTACCAGCCTGTCAAACCAGGGTCAATTTTATCCTTCCAGAACGCTGCCCTCGGGAGCGTAGGTGAGTACATTAATGTATGCATTGTAATGTATACAACCATCCACTCCCTGCTAGTCGATAATTATTCAGTTCTAAACACACTGATCTTGATATATTAAATATCCTGTCAAATTTGGACAGAAATTTGATCCTCAACCAAAATTTATACAGTAGAATGCTCAGAAAATGAATATTTATTTTAGGTACTCTTTCCTTATGTATGTGTGATTAAGTATTTCCTATTGAATGTGTCAATCGTTCAGTTTTTTTCTCTACACAATTAACTGTGATGAATATTAATGCATTTAACAGCTCAGTGGAAGTGAGAAGCAAATGCCCACATGAATCAGAAACACACCATGAATGTGTCCTCGTCGTGCTTTTTCAACAAGTCTGTTCTCACTGGTTTTCACGGTCCAGCTCCAGAGACAGAATGTACTCAAACTGTGGAGTGATTGCTATTTGTCATTTTCCAATGACTTCAACTGTTTCATCTATTTATTTCTGTTCAATAATACCTTCTGCTGTTCTTCTTCTACTGTCTTTAATAATGGAGTGAACATTAAACAGGAAACCTTGTGGTTTCTCTGCAGACCTAAATGACACATTAAGCTCATATCCTCTCTGGCTGGCAAAATTAGAAACATTCCCTTCTCTAATGACGCAATGAAAATACTGTCTTTGAAACTCTGGCCAGATGTGAGCAAATCTGTCGGTGGTTTGGAATCGAGGCTCACTGAGGGTCTTTAGGGCTGATCTTGAAAGTGATTGAAAAGCTCAGTTTGGGAACAATTAAGCCTCTATAATTAAATGTAATGTGCTATTGGAAATTGAAGAAGCAATTGCTTAAGGAAAGAGGACAACACTTCATGTCTTGTTAACGAAATATAAACTCTTGAACATTTTGCTCAGTTATATTATTCTTTTTTAACTATATGTGGAAATATGAGCCTGTCTGTGCAATACGTTATGCTATGCTAACGCTAGGCTTGGGTGACCAGGCTGTGAATGACTGTCAGCTGTTGGATAAATAATGCAAGCCCCCCTTTTGAAGCAAGTTGTTAGATGACCTACAGTTCAACTCTGCTCCAGGGGTCAAGTGTGTCCAGTGTGTGGTCAGCGCTCTGCATTACAGTGCATTTTATTTATTTATTTATTATTTTGATCTCACCACATTTAGTTCAGTAAAGAAAGTCAAACCAAACAAAGGCTCATCTCATGGTCAGCTGTGCCTGCCTGCAGCATAGCCAATATCAGTTGTTTTTCATTCTGTTTCCATGGTGCGATGCTTTTTAATTCATCTATATCACTGTGATTTGGGCTGCAGATTATTGAGTCGTGTTTTCTCCATATGAAATACCTTAAAAAGGGTGAACAGTTTCTATGAGAAGGGAAGTCCATAGTCGCTTGTCTTTGTCTGTGTTTTCGGATCAAGTTTCCAAAATTCGTATATTCAGTTAATAATGATAATAATTTTATATTGCTGATAACCCTAATTTCTTTCTTTAGAGAAACCATTAAAGCCTATTTGTATATTCCATTTGATATAAAGTATGATTAAAAACATATTATTACATATTACATACTGTATATGACCTTCTCTGTTTAAGCGCCACAAGCATCAAAACATTAAATTGCACATTGTGATAGGATATTTCGTGCAACAAACGTCAACTGTTTGAATCTTTTAATCCTCTAGAAATGAAGCAGTTTCTAAGCAACCGTCGCCGAGACACCCACATGAACTGGTTTGAGTCCACCTCAGACTGGGAGCAAGAGCTGGAGAGGTGTGGGGCCAGTAGCTGGAGAGTGAGCTCAGTCAATGACCGCTTTGAGATGTCCACCAGGTAAATTCACATGCATGATAACCAATAGTGCAGTGTTGTAAATACACATCTTAGTATTTCTTTGTTTCTTGAGCTGTTCTCTGGCAGAACAGGTTTATAACTTGACTGTTTCTTTGCTGTCAATAAAATTGTGCATTTTCTTTGTTTGTCAGTCTGCCAAGGTTCATAGCAGTTCCGCAGAAAGTCTTAGACACTGAGCTGAAGAAAAGCTTCGCCCACTTCAATGAAGGACGTATCCCTGTGAGTGCACTTATTGCTGACAAATTGATTTAACCTACCACTTCATTTTCCACTAATTATTTTAACGTTGGTCCATAAATTTGTGTTATATTACTGTTACTCCCACAACCCCAGTTCACTCTCTACATTTTTAACAAGACATTTTTAAATAAGGTTTTCTAATAGTCCAAGACTTCAGACAGTGTCTGTAACTCCTTCTAAACATGTAATAAACTTAAGTATTGATCAGAGAGCATGTTAAAGGTGCATTAGGAGGTTTTTCTGGAGATTCCCAAAGGTCAAGTTTGTGCCTCAAAGCTTCAAAAAACATGCTGATGTTCTGTGTTCACACTTACTTACATTTAAAACAAAATAATAGGACTTTGATGAGAGAATATGATGGGAGAAAGAAATGGGAGGAAAAAAACTCCACACATTCCTCAAATAAGCACTTGTCCTTTTCCAAATCTATATTATATAGAATCCCTTTGGGGACTTTAAACAATGTGGAATATATTATTAAAGCCTTAAATTATGTTGTGTTGCAGCGCTGGTGCTGGCGACACCCCAGAGGCAGTGATCTTCTGCGAATGGCCAGCTTTCAGAACAACATATATCATGAGAAAGATGACATCAGGTGGGTGTGTTTGACATTTTTAAATGGATTTTAATCCTTCCCTGCCTGTTGGTGTGAGCATTAACATTTTTCACTCATTCTTCAGACTCTGAGCGTGCGTTACAATACGCCAACTGTAAGTTTTTTCTCAGGCCTTTAAGCTGCTGTGGGAGACTTTTTAGGTAAAATATAACAGTCAATTCAGTTTAAATCAAGATGTAGCAGACCATCGCATTTCTTAAAATGAAATGTCAAAGAACAATGAGTGAGAGGTCTAGCTCAGGAAAGTTGATATGTTTTGGACCTTTTTCTTATTATTTGATACTTTGCAAAGAGCTTTCATGCACAGACCAGCAGAACTGCCTTTGTGTAAGTCATTGGGTCAGTTTACACTTTAGGACATGTTTATTCAAACCATTTCCTCTGCTTTAACTTAAGCTTCTCTAGGTTGCTTTATTCAGCTGTAGTGTAATTTTAGTTTCTTCACCCCACCAGCTACGGAAGGAATAATAGTTCAAGGAAGTCCATTTTAGGCAGCGCTGTGACGTGCCGTTTAGCACAGCTTCTTCACAGCAAGAAGGTTCTAGGTTCTCTTGCTGTATGGAGTTTTTTTACGCAGGAAATGTAAAAATATGACACTGTGACCAGATGTTGAAGAAGATAGCACACACTTCAGTCGGTAAGAGTTTATTTTAAGCATACTATAGAGAAGGTACATAATGATGTGTTTGACAGGAAACCAAAGCATTCAACTTGGTCCCAGAATGAATATAAGAGAGGACTGAGGCTGCAGTCAGGAAAGATGACTCAATTTTCCCTAATGAGGTTTCCCTCTCTTTATGTGTTGTTCAAAAACATATGACTGTAATCAAGCTGTACGTTTCTCTGTAGCTCTTCAAAGTATCACAGGCTTGTGTGCAGATGTACTAGTGTGTTGACAGCAGGATGTGCTGCTCTGTAGAAACCTGGAGATGATCCTGTTCGGTTGCCAGTCATCTCTGTGTGTCGTGGTGGAGCTGGGCGAGGAGCTGCCCTCACCTGCTGACATCCAGCTGGCACACGGCCGCCTGCGAACTCTTTGTCTAGGAGGTGAGGATAAGACATGGACTCAAACACAACCACACATAACACCTGAGCAAACATGTTTATACATAAGGCACAAAGAAATCCCTCAAACTTGAGCACATAAAGGATTATAACAGATGATGAATCCACATCTTGAGGTTTTGTTAGTTCTTTTTTGGATTTAGTTACCTGTTAACAAAATTTTTCATTCATTTTGTTGAAGCACAAATTAGGCCTTCACTGAACTATTCAGTTTTTCTGCCTCCTCACACAACAAAGTACAAATAAACTTGTTATATCTGTAGTTGTTCACATTTTGAGGAATTAGCATTATAAGACGATTATAAACAGGTTGAAAGAATTCAACGATGAGCCAATTCCCTGTTCATATCATTCTGCTGGTTGTATAATCTGCATTTTAGACATATTGTAAACTGACATCCATTAAAGTATTTCTGATTCAGATACAGAATTTCTGTATCACATTTGGAAATGTTTAACTAGATTTCTGATTTGAATAGTTGTTAAGGGGTGTATGTATTTGTTTAGTGGTGGCAAAACAGGCTTTGTGAGACAGAGTTTATTGTAGTTGCACATGAACAACGTGTAAAGGTCACTGATTATCATGATTCACACATTTGTCAACTCAGTGTTTTGTCTTTTGTGGCTGAGAGCTTCACGGTTCTGAAGATTGTAAACTAAAAACAGTCCCTGTGATGTAGTTGGTAGTGTTCATAACAGCTAGATAAATAAAAACAGGATATGGTGATTATATATAACCAGCCCACCAGGGATTACATGGCTGCACCTTGTTAAAAGCTTCATTTAGAACTTTGTGCACCAGACTTCATTTGATTGTTATATCTGTTGTTCTAGAAATGTTCTTACCTTCGAGCCTTCTGATGTGCAAATTCCTTGTTTTGAGGTCTCGTTGAGGGCTTATCTACATTCATAGTAGTAATGTCTGAATTCGATCTGTCTCATTCCTGCTTTGACTTGTAGATATCTCCACATCTGTGTCAGTGCCTGATGACAAATGGTTATCTACTCTGGAAAGCACCCACTGGCTAGACTACACAAGGTAACTGCTCTGATTGTCCACGCAAACCAGATGTATAACAAGAAATCAGGTTCTTTTTAGCTATAAGTTTTTATTGTTGAAAATAAAGATTTTCTGTCTAATTGTGAATAAACGTGTAGAACTGTGAGTCCTACAATCCTTGCAGATTTATAGATAAATCACAAACCACAAAATATTAATAGTTTTTGTAACTGAATCGATGACAGTTTGATTCTAATTGGAATTCCATTAAATAAATCAAACCAAACTCATCAGCACTTCTCATCTCTATGGTCGCTTAAATCAACATGTGAAATGCGTCATACTTACTGGAAAAACACAAAGCATAAATATGTTTTTCACCATTTGTGTTGGGCTAAAATTATTCTCTTACATACATTCAACCTGTCTGTCCATCTGTCTTTAGGTCCTGTTTGAGGAAAGCCTCAGAGGTAGCCTGCTTGCTTCGTGGCGGTCACCTGACTGTGGCGCTGCAAGGTGAGTCATGTGACCACAGACCCCAGCTCATATTATTCAGTCCATTCATTATTCACGCAGCTTCCCTCCCGCTTGCCCTTAAGAAGCTACCTACTGAGAACAAGCACACTCTCAATAGTCTCCATACAACATGATTTAAAGACATTGTTGCACCACCATAGCAGCCAAGTTGTGACTCCATGTAAGAATTATGACTGTCATGAAAATTGATGATGTTATGAATTAACTTGTCACTTATTTAGTGAAGCAGGAACATTGTTAATGTAGAGAGGTAACACAGCCCTCATCTTTTGACACAGAACTGGCTCTGGGACCACATCGATTTTGTTATTCTACAGGTGCCAAGTGCATACTGTGACATTCACAAATCCTGATAATATTTTATATATATATATTTAGATATTATTTTTTTTTTTTGGTTGTTGTTGTTGTCTTTTATGGGAGTTTCGCCTTTGAATGAAAATGTTACCTTTATGCTGCTGTGTGGTAAAGCCGGAGATGCTGACTGTTTGTGTGGAGCAGAAGTGTCAACTGATCATCACCTGATAGTAAAATGGATCAGGTGGAGGGGAATACTGCTGGACGGACTGGGCAAACCCAAACATGCAGTGAGGGTGACCTCGAAAAACAACGATTAATTTTTGTTTACCTTCCAAGCTGAACTGATAGATGTATCTGACAGTGAACGACAACAGAAAAATAATTTAAGATAAAATATTGCAGTGGAAATCCAATACTACTGCTTTATATTGTTGTTATATTGCTGTTGACATTTAATCATCTGGTCTGCCTGCTTGTTTTAAAGCCATAAACCCTTAGAGAGACAGATCCATTACTGCATTATCTAAACACTGGCTGCTTTAGCTAAAGATGTTTACTACTTGCTGTATAATCTTTTTCATCCACTCTGCAGCTGGAAGTTACTGACAGGGGGCGGTACTTTACACTTTTACTTAGCTGAGAGGTTCATACATCAGTCTGGCTCTAAGTATCCTTGTTGCAGCAGATCTACCAATAGCTGGATCAGCAGTAATGTCCCACTGCAGAAATGACTCATCATGCAAGCCAAAAAACCCAAAGGGCATCATTTTTATTACAAGTTTGGCTTATTTACATTTTTTCACTCTCTGTTTCTCTCATTTGTCAAAGATACAGTAAAACCAAATTAAGGGGAACATGAAAAACTGTTTGTTTATCTTCATAAATTGCTCTCAAATGAATACATAATTAAATGCACAACTAAAGTGCACGCCTGGAAATTATATCTAAGCTAGTTATTACAATTCAGCAATACAGTGATACAAGGAATTCAACACTCCCTGTCAAATGTTAACATGATCATTACAGACGTTTATAAATGTGTTAATGATGTGACAAAAACATAAAGCCCATCACATAACACATGTAACTTAATATAAACAAAATATATAATGTTATTAGACAATGAAGTTACTTTGGCTGCTTATTGGCAGTATTTCACATTTTACACTTGAACATTTACATAAACCTGAAGTTAATGTGAGATCATCAAACCAGAGAACCAGACACTGATATGTCCAGCAGGTTGAAGTGAAATCGGTGTCAGATTTTGACGCGGACCTTTAATGACCTTTTAGCATGTGCTCTCTCTGCTTTGATGATACAGAAGCAGAGGACCGGGACATGAGCTGCGTGGTGTCCAGCCTGGTGCAGGTGATGTGTGACCCTCACTGTCGGACACAGCACGGCTTCCAGAGCCTGGTGCAGAAGGAGTGGGTGATGGCCGGCCACCGCTTCTACAGTCGCATCAACTACCACCGCGACAATGACAAAGAAGAGGTGAGAGGCCAAGCTTGACACCAGTCCGGTGTCTGTTTGCCAGCGAAATTCACAGAGGACAAGTTTAAGACAAAACTGATGTTCATCCCGACATTCATCCCCTCTTTTATCATCCTTTAATTTCTGCCTCCTCTACCCTTCGTTCCTCCTTATCCATCTTTATTTTTTATTTTTCCGAACATTCTTACCTCTGCCTTTTCTTTGTTCTTTCGCTCCATCTCTCCCTCCGTGCAGGCTCCAGTGTTCCTGCTTTTCTTAGACTGTGTCTGGCAGCTGTGGTCCCAGTATCCGTCTCGCTTCCAACTGACAGAGGACTTCCTGTTGGCTCTGCACGACAGCATCCACCTGCCAATCTTCTCCAGCTTCTTGGCCAACTGCCAGCGAGAGAGATGCAAACGCTCCCAGGTATTGGACACCTGAGAGGGGCTTTGGCATCTCCCACCTCTAACTAAAAAGTGCAATTTAGCACTGTCTTTAGAAATGTATTGATTAGTTGAATCATCATTTATCTTTGTGTAATTTAAATAAGCATTACTATTTAAAACTATAAAAAAGTTAAATACATACACCTTATGACCTAATTTTCTGCTCCACCCAGAACCACGGACAGTCCTACACACCTGTCAATGGCTGGAGAGATGTGCCTCATCCAGATTCTTCCTCAGATCCGTCTGACCCTCCTCTGCCCCCAGTCTGGGACTGGGCCCTGCAGTACAGCAAACACAGACGAGACCGTTTCACTCAACCCATCCCTGCGACCCCTCCACTCCAGCCGCTGCTCAACGGAAATCTCAACACCAAGCCAGACACTCACAGGGTAGGATTGCCCAATGTTTTATATGATGCAACAAACCTTCTAGTGGCCAACATTGGGAGCGTTGAGTTTATCAGCAGTTGACAGCATAAAGTATTTAGTAAGTATCTTTTTAATTGAAATAAATCAGTTGAGCAGTTGTGGTTATGGCCAGACGTTAGTTTGGATGCTTTCTGTGGCACTGCTCCGATACAGCGCTGGGAGTCTTCACTAATAAAAACATAAATAAATACAATAAATATGAAAAAACACTCACCAAATTGCAGTAGGGTATTTGTAAGGACGTGGATGTTATTTATGGGAAGCTGTCTTTTCTGCTCCTTCAGTGCCCTCAGTATTCTCAGCAGGGCACCCTCTTGTGGTAGTCATAAAACATGCATCTAACTCAAATTGACTTGGAGATCAGGACTATAATGCCATCAGATGATCTCGATGAGCAGTGTTTTTTTTTCCTGGTTGGAAGAGTGAAATAGCAAGTAAAGTATTTGTTTTTGAATGAAAACCTGCTGTAATTGAGCTGGTTGAATGAAAACTTTGATAAACAGTATATTTCCCCTTTCACTGTCCCTCCCAACTGTCTCACCTCTCCTCCAGCTGGCCGACACCATCCCCGGCTCAGTCTTCCTCCTCTCTCGAGGCACCTTCTCGTGTCCTGCCAACCTGCTTCCCTGGCGCAGCAGCAGTTCGGGCGTTTACAAGAAGAGCCACCGGAGAGCACCATCATCCGAGAACGTGCCTGGCCTGGAGAGGCTGCTGAAAGCTTGGGCCCTAACCGAGCTGCCTCAGGGCCTCACGTCCAACTCCGGCCCTCAAGGACCACTTGACCCCTACGAGCCCTTACTGCCCCTCCTGATGGGGCCCTGCATGGGTCTGTGGAGGGAGTGCTACCTTCGGGGGGCTCTCCATGCACAGGTATATGGCAACATTGCTAAGATGACTATAAAGTGATTATGATCAGAAGATGAAATCCGTTAGTTCATTTTCTTAGTTCCTGATGGTTTTTTTTGTTTGTTTGTTTGTTTTGTTTTTTATCTTCTTTCTGTTCCTCTCAGCCTGAGTGTCAGGACCCTCCCAAATTGGTCTCAAAAAATAGATTCACCAGAATATAAAAAAATTCCCATATTTCTCACAAACTCGACTATGTTTTTTCCACTTCTTCAGAATTACTATCAAACACTTTGAGATTTTATAAAAAAAAAAAAAAAAAGATTTTTGTTTAGTTGAATTGTCGGATTGAGGCCATTCCCTGATGATCAGCAGGAAGTAGAAACGATTTGAACCACTGGCTTTAATAATCAGGCTGGTGTTACTGTCTCTTTAAATTCTTACTATCAAGATGTCTATGAAGAGACTAAAGTCAGTGCTGTTTTATTCTGTGTCTAACAGTACACTTTGAACTCTGTTGTTGTACATGGATTCATCAGAAGAAACATCAGAGAGCTCTACCATTCAAGTTAACTTTACTCCATATTCCACATTTAACAGTCCACCTCTGTTTTATATTCAGATGAGTGGAGATTCAAAACATCAACAGAATGTAAATGATCTCATCATTTAAAGGATAAATGCTTCCATCTGAGAGCCAGTGAAAGGTGAAAGTATTCTCCTTTTTTCTAGGTGAGAAAGGAAATGGCGTAGTCATACATTCAAACTTCATTTATATAAAAAAACAACTGCGTATAAGAGTGTACCACAGAATCAGACAGGCACCACTGATCAGTGGCTGATTTAGATTCATTGAGTTTGAGTGTGGATGAATCATAGAAACCATCCCACACAAATGTTAAATCAAATTTGACCCACTACACTTCCTGCAAGCTCTCTTCTACAGCCTCGTCATCATCTCCTCCGTGCTGTCTCCTCTCACATCGTCACTGCTCCATCAGTGGAAGATGTTGTCTCTTTAATGTGCAGATTAGTCTAAATTGTTGATCAGCACTTCCCAAAATGGATATGGCACAGCCTTTGTGACGTCTGTAGAACAGTGTGTCTATCAGTGTCCCCATGGTGATGTTAAGAATAGTTGTGGACTGTGTGGGTGGGAACAGTCATCTATTTTCAATGCAAAAATACGATCTGAAGTTTACATTGTAGGGAGATTAGGAAAAATCCAGTCCTTTGGTGTAATTTACATCTTTGTCTGCTATTTCAAACACCATTAAACTTCCACTCAGGGCTCTTTTTTTTCTTAGCAGCATTGATACAGGATATCTGTTCCCTATAGACTTATGATAAAATACAGCATCATGTTCTGCATATATTATAGTCAATAACTGTAAAAAGTGATGCTAAAGAGTTGTTTAGCAGTACCACAGTTGAGACAGTACCACAATATTAAACAGAAACAAATATAAATACAGAGAATCAAGTATACTGTTGATAAAATAACAGAATATAAATAGATACAAACAGGTTAGAAATACTTAATAGAATTCTGTGCAGTAAAGGCTAAATATTTTACATGACATATTTATACCAAATCTTACAGAAAGAAGAAGTTTGTTTAGTTGTGTGCTGATTAATACACATTTGAGGCACACTTTAGTATTTCTAGTACACTCACCTTTAACACACTCATAGTGTAAGTGTGTTAAAGGTGAAGGAGGAACATGTCACTCGGTGCAGCGCCATGTTTTCTTAATATTTGTGGAAAGCAGATACACAGTGCAGATGAATAATATGAGGCTTCAAATAAACAGATCTTTGGACCTGGGGCCAGTTTATGGCTGTTTTTTTGCTTCTCATGAGGTTTGACAACATTATAAGAAGAAATGCTGTCTATCTCCAGGCATGTTTTTAATGAGGAACCAAGTGAGCTCTGTGGCTAACCAAGTTTCTTTCCATCTTCAGGCATTCTCCCACCCGATCTCAGCCAACCACCCTCACCCTGTGGAGCGACTAGCCAGTGAGGTCCAGCAGCTCAAAGACAAACTAGCACAAGCGTCCACCAGCACCGATCCAAACCCACCCACCAAATCAGCTGATCCCCGGCGGACAGAAAACAATCTGAACCAAAACACCAACAACGGCACCTTCCTCTTCCCATCGTCCCGGCCTCAGGGCACGGGCGTGCCCAGGTTGGCCCCCCCTCCTACCTCCTCCAACCACCAGACCTCCAGGGGCTCTCCACCTGTCTCAGCCCCGCCATTCAGGTCCAGCCACAAAGACAATGGTGGCAGCAGCAAGCACACCTTCCTGTTTGGCCATTCCTCATCAACAGAGGCCCGTCCTGACCAGCGTTACTACCCGACGCCCAATAACGCCAAGCTGTCCAAGAGCAACGGATCAATACCTTCCTGATGTCCGGCCTTCATCCTCACTCTTCTATACACGATACAAAATATTCCTGCAAACTACGAAACTGACCAAAGTCGCTCTGGTATTGTGAAGAGCAGTCATATTACATTATCACTCTGCTACTCTGTACTGTACTAAAAAATGTGACAACAGTTTTTTATATTTGTAGAATCAAACCCTGGTATTCAATATTCCTATTCAGAGATGTATCTTATAGAAGTGAAGCAAAAACAAATAATGGCTGTACTGTAGAAGCTTAATAATGTATAACAGAAAAAGTGTACAGTGCAGCGTGCAGTATTGTAAAATGAATCAGAAACCGTCAAGACGCACTTTGTAAATGTCATCCCACCTTCCAAGAAAGAAAGAAGGCTTGTAGTTTTCGTTTTAGGCACCTTGTCCCAGATGAGATACAGAGGCAGGGCGGGACAGAGAAAGTGATGTCATAATGTGATCGTTGACAGGACGCAATGCAGTGAATGGACACATTAGCTTTTCACTTCAAGTTAACCTGTGACCTCTGTGACCTGCAGACTTTAAATCTTTTCCTTGCTGGAGAGCAAAGAATTCTTCTTTTCCTATTTCAGGATATAGAAAAGTAGAATATTGCTTTTTATTTAAAAGGTTATTTCTAAAAACCGTCATTTTTGAACTGCGAGCGCTGTGACCGGTGACTTTAATGTGGAATTTAGGGCATGTGAGCTATTTTGGTACTGCTCTCATATCTCCCCACTTGGCTGCATGCTTGGGAGCAGCGAGAGGCCTATATTCACTTCAGTGTTATGTTAGCCTGGATGTGGCTACAAGTCACTGAGTATTACTGCAGCAGAATTCTCTTCCTGCATGACTGAGCTCACTGCTGGGCTTCAGATCTAAACTTTAGTCTTAAGTATTTTTGACCATTATGGGTCAGTTTTTGATGTCATACATGTATGTGCGTGTGATTTCTGACCAAATTTAGTATTATTAATATTATTATTTAGAGAATCTTTCCATCATTTTCATGGAACTGAAAAGCTAATGTTTTATTTTGATTGCCGTACCTTGAGAAGGTATCAGTGTTGGAAACAAAGGGACACACAAACAAACACTTTTTTCTTTTTTCTTTTGTCCTGTTCTTTGGTGCATTAGTATTCAGCCAGCATTTAGGTCAAGGACTTGGAAGTGTCTGGTAGTATTTAAATCACAGAGAGAGAAGTACACAGTCCTACGCCTTTAAATCCAAACAGGTTGTCGTTCACATGATGTGGGAGTCAAGTAGATGCACCGGCATCATTCCCACGGACGGACGAATTTGCACTGTTATGTGTTTCAGAAAACTGTTTTAAATTTAGTTTTTTGTTTTTTTCCAAATAGTTAAAGGCGAGATCACAGTGGTCAGATGTGACTGATGTTGACCTTCTGTCATGTCCACAGGTACCTCACTCGATAGTACTATGAATTATTAAAATGCTGTAAATATTCAATATTGCTATCGGCTACAATTTCAAAGCTTTCCAGGTGTGATGCCAACGCATCTGCTCGTCTTCCATGGAAAAAAACAAAAACAAAAAACAAACAAGCACAGTCGTGGTGTAGTTGCATCAAACATCTAATTTCATCTTCACCCCTGTAAAGGTTGTATCCTTGTGTAATTTAATGTTTTTGGTACGAACTGCACTTAAATTTGCCAGATGTACATATTTTTTTTGTATCAGCATGTTTTGATCCTGATAAATAAAAAGTGTTATCAGATCGTAAGTGCTCAACTCACAATTTATACCCACATAAAGAAAAACTCTCCGTTCTCATACACAGCTCACAGACTTTATTTTTTAACAAAATAAATATTTACAATACGATCTGGGACACTGAAAAAGTATCATGGCATTGTACAATTAAAATTTAAAATCCGGCATGATATGTACAGTCAGGATAAAACTATTCAACAATCATGTGCAAAATGCTCAATAGTGTAACAGGAAATGTACAAAGTAAGTAAATATACAAAATATCTACTGCACAGTTGACTTCATGTAAAGCTCTGGTTTGGTCGCTCTAGTCCCCGATGACTGATTCAACAGAATGAAGCTCAGTGTTGGTAAAAATAAACCTGCATGCTGTTAAAAATATGAAGGAGGTGATTTATTTAGATCAGTACACTGTTCCACTGTTTCACTACACTTTGGGATAAGATGGACCAAAATTTCAGAGATGCCTCCTCTCACATTTGTTACGACGACGTGCAAGTCTCCAACAGTCTCTGCGTTCTTGCCACTTCAAAACTTACGGATGTCGGCGTCATGCATTCTCACGTTTCACCTGATAATCACAGACGACAGAGCAAGACCGAATGAAGTTAAGATGCAGTCTAATGTCACCGCACAGCTTTGACGTGCGGTGACTTTTGAGTTGGTCTCTTTGAGTGCATCAAAGAGACCAAGCAGCTCAGAGGCAAAAGAAGCCGGTTCGGTATCAGGAGAGAGACTGGACATGGCGGAGCTGAAAGTCTAACCCCACCGGCTCCCGTGCTCCTGCTGCAGCATGCTGTAGGGCCCGCAGAAGTACTCGGAGGAGGACGGGCCCAGGCCTCCAAGCTGCCGGATGGACTTGCACATCGGACAGGGGTAGTCGGACAGGCCCTCGATGTCCTCGAAGGCCAAGTTGACGATCTGGTCGCAGCAGGGGTCGCAGTAGAGGTGGCCGCAGGAGAGACGCTTCAGACGGACCTCATAGGAGATGCAGCACTGGCAGTGAGGCATGTCGGGGCCCAGCGACAGGGAGCCGGTAATGGAGCTGCTCTCCAGGCTGCCGGCCTGGCTCGGGCTCAGCTTGGTGGGGGACCTGAGTGGAGTGGGGGGCAGTTAGTATGTGAGGGCCCACAAACAATTCATCTCATGACGGTCCATCTGTTGACTCTGATCACCACATACACAGCCAAAATAATTGTAGGACTTTTCAAGAAAGCAAACAAACAAACAAAAATCCATACTGATGTTGTAGCTCCCAAGACTTTTAACTGACAGAAAACTTGCAGCTCAGTAACTGTACTTCAAATATACCAACATTTACTGGTTCCAGTTCAAATGTGAGGATTTACTGAAAAATCTATGGACTGCTGGCAGAATAAAAAACAAGAAATCTGAATACATCTGCGTGACCTTTGGGGCATCGCAAATGGGCATTATGATCCATTTTCAAAACTAAAAATAACCTTGGAGAAAATAATGGTGAAAATGATTGTTAGTTGATGCAACTGAGGGTGTGTCAGTAAAACAGAGACAAGCTCGGATCCAGCTTTTTGTGGCGCTCTCTGGTGAAGGGGTGAAATACTGGTAAAACAAGATCTGGAGACAGTTGGGGTGGAGTTGTTGGATTGATCTGTGCTCCTTAAACTGTGACGACGTGTTTGCTGACATGAATCTGTCTTTCTTGGCATTTTGTCACACATTTGGACTCAGCTGCAGCCTGTTGCTTTGGTGCTCAGCTGAAACTCACACCGTCTCTACCGATTAGACGTGATGCGAATGAGTAAAAAATGGAGATGCCTTTGGACGGGGAACGGGCTTCTTCTGGGGTCTTTTCAGGGAAAAAAGGAAATACTGTCTCACACTTAAAAAGGGGACAGATTACAGGCTGCATGGCACTGAGGGATTTCAGATTCACTGAGTGGAAGTTGTATAACAACGATGAGCTGATGTCAGTGAGACAAAGCAGGAGAAAATGATTCAGAAAAACTGTTGGGAAAGTAAAGGCAGGAAATTCCCCCTCAGTGTGTTAAAAATATATTGACCTATTGATTGAGTGACAGCATGATATTTTAAAAAGCTGTCCTGAAATGAGGAAGAGGAAGCAAAACATTATAATTCAGTCACTGAGTGTTGCCATTCGCAGTGAGGATTACACAATCCAGGATTATGCAGGGAGGCGGATTTTTAAAATTTGGCACAGAAATAAACAGGTATCTGATCATGGGGTGGTTATTTAATCTTTTTTTTTTTTTTTTTTGGTTCAGTGAAACAGCTTCAAAAATCATCGCTCACCTTGAAGACGATGAATCTTTGAAGCAGTCGAAGCTGAGAGCTGCGAGGATCCTCCACAGCAGGTCCATGCCGGTTCCTCTCATGGTAGAATCCGGATCTCATGGAGCTGCTCTCTGCCGAGCATCATATCACAGCAGGCACGGCACCTCTGGACCTCTGGACCTCCGGTGATGCGTTTAAATCCGGGACAAAACAGCACTATCTCTCACACACAGTCAAATCCTGAAGAACCCCTCCCACGATTTTACATATGCAAATTCAACGGATGATCATCACCATCATCACCACCATCATCATCATCATCATCATCATCTACCGGCATGTGAAGGGAGACAAACACCGCGCTGCTTCCATTTACTGCTGCTCTTTCTGCGTTTGAATGGCTGTGGACAGTTTCTCCGGTCCCCTCCTCCGCCGCAGCGCACGGCGGACGCAAAGAGGCGCAGTTGTGGATGCCCCCCCCCTCCCTTCAGCCCCCACCCGCCTGATCGGAGCTCACCAATGAGCTCGAAGTGGAGCAGGAAGCTGAGATGGCCTCAGAGCCCAAAATACTGGACCCAGGGAGGCTTTAACTGTGTCAGCCAATAATAATAATAATAATAGATAGATGTTGGTTTGTGAGCTATACAAATGATATAGGACTCCAAATAAAAACATTATATTAAAAATATTATAGATTTTTGCTTTTGCATTTGTACACATTAAATTATCATGAAAAGAACTGGCAATAATCTGAGACCCTCTGCTGTGGTTTACAAAATACAAATATAACATTTCAAATTTTCAAAGCTGATCTTAATTATTTTTTATTTGTTTCAGAGGTTCTGTGTCACTAATCGACCAGATCAACGTCTCGGTAAAAGTGTGAAAGCTGCAGTGTGTTAGACAGTCTGGTCAGCCCTAATTTACACCAGTTTGTTTCTACACAATGAGAGGCAGGAAGAGTAAAGATACACACTGTTTAAATAAGGAATCAGGAATCAGCTGAGGTTTTAGAGTTTTAAAAAACAGAAGATTTTGTTCATCATATTATTTTTCTTTGTGCACTTTAACATCAGGTGAGCTGTTTGGGCAGAAACATATTTACTGTATAATCTGCACTGACCACCAGATGGAGACAAGTATGTTTCCTAAAGTTCCACTGAAAAACTCAGGAGACACAAAAACATTATTATTATTTATGTTTTAATGGCAGGAATTACATTTACATTACACCATTTAAGTTAAATTATTATAAACCAGCTGTCATAAACACCAAAGAGAGTTTATTCTGCAGTAAACCACGATGGAATATTGCTGATGTTAAATACTTCTAGAAAGTGTATGAGCCATATTGGATGATGGTTATACATCAAAAATACATATACATCCTCTTAAAGGAAGTTTGTCCTTGAGACTGTCGCCAAGTGCTTATTCATGGGGGGATCTGTTGGGTCTCTTTAAATAATTTTATAAAGAGTTTGGTCTAGACCTTCTCTATATGTAAAGTGCCTCGATGTAACTTTGTTATGATTTGGCACTATACAAATAAACCTGATTTGATTTGATTTGATTCAATCCTGCACACTTTTATATAAGGACTGAGTTTGATACTATAATTCATCACAGTGTTTATAGCTGCATCATTAAATTGTCCCTCACCACTTTATTATGTGCAGTAAATTTGATCTCATTTGGAAATTAAATTGTGTGTCAGCCAGGCAGGAGTTTGTGTTTAGTCCATGCAGGTAAAGAAAAGAGCACAGACAACAGCTGCAGATACACGCACATCCTCTCCGGAGGTATATATAACTTTGTTCAGATGATAATCGGGTGTGTCAGGGCTTCAGTGGGGCCAGCTGCCGGCTGCTGGAGGGGGACAATGTGTAACTGTGTTTATCTGCTCTGTCATGTTACCAGCAGGCTCTTCTGCAGGGCCACCTTCTCCTCCACCTCCTCCAGCAGACAGCACATGACGAACGGTTCATTCATGTAAGAGTCTGTTAAATATGCTCAGATGCTGAGGCTGAGTTTCATCTTCCAATGTTTTTCTCCTGTTGATGAGAGAGTGTCCAGACTGGCTGGAGCTGACAGTAAAACCGCTGCAGTTTATAATTTATAATGATAATTTATGTTAAAGCTTGAGGAGGGTTGAATTGAAAAAAAAAAATAAAAATAAAATTGGGCTTCTTTTGAATACATATTGTGAGAGCTATTTTACTAAACAAGCTGTGGTCAAAATAAACAAATATTTGGTTGACATGAGTTCTATCCAGTGTTGTTAGTGATAATAGAGGGCTTTACATGGCAGCTGATGCTATTGTTCAGTTTAGTGTCATTGAACCTGTGCAGCGGTCTGCTGACTAGTGATGGACAATACCACACTTTGATGGTTCGATACGATACCGATTACTTTTTTTGGCATATTTAATCGATACCAATACCGATACTTTCTGTGATTTTTTCTTAAAGTCTAAATATTAAACTTACGACAATTTCCTATCACACAAACTACACATTACTGTAGTTTTTTTTTCCATAGGGGAAAAGTACTTTAAGTACTCCAACTAAGTACTCCACATTCTCCTTTCGTATTCACTATTAAGACACACGCTAAGTTGTTGCTGGCTTGAATGTTACCCCACATTTCCCAATCTTTTTGTAAGAGCTTTTTACACTTTCTGGCGTCAAATCTAAAAATGCACAGCACCTTTATGAATATCAAGTGAATTTTCCTTTTGATCAGACTCCAGAGAGTTGACTCGCTTCCTTTTTTTTGTTGTTGTTTATTTGAGTTGATCTTTATTTATGACAATAATTTTAAAAATATGGCTTTCATGTTCTTTGTTTGTTGTTTGCATTTAAATTAATATTTGAACAGTTTTTGCTCGATTTCAAGTAAAACTGTGTTGGAAGTTATTGTGCCTGTAATATTTGTCTTTGTTAATAAAGAATGATTGAAAAAAATGTATATACATATAAAAACGTTTTTGCTAGCAGGCTAAAAACAGTAAAAGCTAATAACTGGAATCGCGTTTCTTTTCCGGTCATGTGACATGCGTGGACTAGTCCAAGTTTATCCTGCCGTGGGGGGTGTTTCGGCACAAAACCGTGGAGTAAGTTAGCCTTAAAAAAATCGGAAGTGACACATGCGCTTTTATTTTGCATCTATTCATTAGTATCGTTCCTTAATTACACTAATCGATACTCAAATAAGTAGCTTGTGAGTATCGATATATCGACGCCACAGAGTTGGTACAGCTGTCGACTTAAGTGTTTGCCGTCAAGCTAGCAAGTTAGCTAACGTCATGCGGAAGTGCGGAAAAATACAAGAAAACGCGTAAGAAGGAATCAGAGACGGACTGAAAGACCAACAGGAAGTTCCACAAGATGAATCTAAAGCTCTTTGCAAGTATTTTAACACAGAAATCCGATGACCAAAAAAAAACCTCACACAGGAGTGTGCATGCTGCAAGCAAAAAATTAGGTCAAAGAGTAAAAGATTAACGACGGAAATTATTAATAAATGAGTTAATATGCAGTTAAATGCACCAAAAATAACTACGTAGCCTATGTTTGCACATTTTATCAGTCATTATCTACATTAACTTTATGCATTTAATGGAATTTGAATTCATTTATTGAGTAGTTTCATTCTTTATTCATTTTTATTTGTGGCACTTTCGATGGTACATCATCTTATTGTTTATGAAAAGGCTTGATTGGTGTTTTTTTTCTGCGGCTCTTATTTCATTTCTTGTGGTTGCTGTGCAGATTTGGTTGTTTGACTGGACTCTGTGTTATTGATGCAGTTCAAAAGTTTTGTAGGCTGTTGACGTGTTTCCTGTTATGTATGTTATGGTTTTATCCGGTTCCCAGCCAGGTTAAGATTTGGGCTGGTTTTAAATTGTGATTGGGCTGGAAACAGTCAGGCTTATCTGGCAACACCGGTCGTTCCTCCGACAGCCTGTACGAACCCTCTCTATAAGACAGAACAGGACAGAAGGTGGACGAGCTGCTGCCTGCAGATGTCAGGCCTCCAGGCAGCAGCTGATCAATAGATGATTCAAACAGACGAAAGCAGCTGAAAGCCCGAAGCCAGATGACGGGCCTCATCTGATCCCCCTGCTCCTGATGACAATCAGACAACAGCTGGAGCATCAGTGGAAAACTGACTGAAAGACCTGAAACGCTGAAGGTGCCGTGTTCCTGTTAGGTGGATTCGGATCAGTCAGAATTCAAATAGATTTCACTCTTTTTATTTCTTAGGAACTATGTTTTAAGTTTTATTATTTAAATGTTTTAGTTTTCAGTTCTTCAGGATCGCTGGCGTCATTTTAAATATACAACACTTTAGATTTGATTTGGTGTTTTAATGGTTTATCTTGTATTGATGTAAATGGTGTTCTCTACATTCAACATGATTAACTGCAGTAAAAGTTTGATTAGTTGAAAAAGAGCATGAACTAAAGTCATTATTGATCATTGTTTTGTTTTTGTTTTTTAAGTTTTTTGGTTGGTTAGGGTTAGGATTTTTTCAAGTTAAACCAACTGCTTCTCCAAATGGGAAACAGTCAGCAACCGGCTGGTGGTTGGTGGAGACCAAAATGGAGAAAAACTCTAAATGAATGTTAGTGCTGCTCTGTGTATGCTTAATTTACACAACAGCAGTAGTTATAATAGCTATCTGTATTCAGTGATAGTGCGTGACAATTTGTCAAGGTTGTCTTTACATCTTGCCCCCAGGTGGCTGGGAAAAAAAGTCAGTTAAAGAAGATTTTAATAATTAATGAAGGAAGGACAGGGCTGGAAATGGATGAACAGTAGAAGATGAGTAAGTGAACAAAATACTTGGTTGCAGCTTTTTGATGGTTTGTACCATGACGTGTGCCGATTATGAGAAATGTGAGAAACCATTAACTTAAAATCTGAGCCTACCTCTGATGACCCTGAGTGTTTTTTACAGTTGCAGACTTGTGTGTTTACCTCTTCTTCAGCACATCACATTTTTATCACACTCTGAGGAGGCTTTCAGCTCTTCTCCACCAGGGGCGTCATTGTGATATGTTGTTTTTTTTTTCCTAACAAGGCCAATTAGAGACACGAGCCGAAGCACGTGCAGGGAGAGGCTGGTCTTGCACACTTCATTGCACCAACCATTTGGTGCACGTGGAGCAAATGACGCTCAGACCGAGACACGGTGAGCGTGAGCCGCACGGTGCGCGTTCCCCAGCCGGGTGCGCCCCCCCCCCATGTGTGAAGTGTGACCCTTTAATATTTAGGCTCACCTGTGGATGAGCTGTCGGGGACAAAAACAAACCTGCACACTCCCTTCCTGTTTCTGAGAGCGATGGTGCCTGCTGGGTGAAGGATGGGGGTGCAGGAGGAGGAGGAGGAGGAGGAGGGGGAGGGGGGCGGTGTCTTCATCAGGGAGGGATGGTGTGTAGTAAGTGTTAGGGGAGGAGGGTGCAGCTCACTGTTACTACGTCAGTGCACATCACAGGAGCACACAGGAGCGTTTTACATCCAGTACTCGGGGTGACTGCCTGCACACCCAAAAAAAAAAAAAAAAAAAAATCTGACCTTCCCGTCCAAAGGTAGGTGGATTTAATACTGTTCTCTAAATCTGCAGTAGTTTTGCTCTTAACTTGCCTTTAAATGCATGAGATCCGGGAGCAGATCGGCTTTTGGGAAGATTTCGGCGCGTTTGTGCCACAACTCCACATTTATTTGCGACTAAAATCACACAATTCACAGGCCTCTCCTGCACAACACAGCGACCCACAGTCCTGCATCCAGAGAGCACCAGTGAAGCTACGGTGAGAAAATATAAATGGTCAATAAGCGATCTTAGACTCAGGCATCATAATATTTCTGGCTGCGGATTTTTTTTTTGGCGAAATGCGCCGTCGTTGTTGGTCGATGATCATCATCCATCCAGAGGATGGACTGAAGGCTGGAGGTTACAGGGTGAAGGTGTCATGTGTTTGTGGGAGGTTATAGGAGCAGCATCCCATCATCAATCCAAATATTTACCGACGGGGTTTTGTTTTTTTATGTTTATTTTGTTTTTTGGCACCGACGTCCTTGTCTCTCTCCTTCACCTGCCCCGTTCCTTCTCTCCTCATTACGCGGACACGCATTCGTATTTCTGCCACCATGACCGCCTTTCCTCCGATTATACAGAAGTTTCCTTGTCCCCGTCGTGTTATATTTGCTTTGCACATTAATGAGAGGCGGCTCAGGGACGCAGTGGGAAGCGTGCAGCCCGGCCGTCCTGTCCTGCGTCGTGCGCCACAATGACCTTGTAGAAACCCGGGCGGGCAGAATGACGGAGGAAGAGTGATGAATAGTTTGGGCCCCGTTTCCATGTGCCTCCATGTTGTGTTGTTATGTTGTTGTTTTGTATCTGCTCCTCAGAGGGGTCAGCTGTTTGAAACTGTGTTTGTGTCCTTTTGGACTCTGAAGGAGGAAGAAGGTGACTTGGCCGATGAATCTTCTGTGTTCAGATGGTGGTGTGTTTTTATAACTTCCCATGTCTGATGTGTTGTCTCTGTGGCAGCCATCACTGCAGCCCTGAGCTTTCTGAGCTGTGTGCACCCTCACAACATGAGAGGTGGTCAGGGGGGGCATCTACCAAAGCAAAGCTGCAGGATCATGTTCAGTCTTCTTTTTATATGATGGGCAGTTTATACGTCGCTGCTCAGTTCATCTTCATCAGGCTGCAACAACAGCTTTTACTTTTTCTCCTCTTTGATTTAAAATTTCTCTTCCTTTTATTTGACACCCAGAGATCACCAGTAGTTATGTTAACATTCATTAGTCAACCTGAGTCCTGTTGGATTGGAGACACCAAAGTCCAGACCTTCATCCCTGGTTCAGGCTTTCAGTCAATCCAGTTGATTTGGGCGTCATCAGTGTTTACTCCAAGTTCACAGTGACTCATCGTCTGCACAGTTTACATGTGTGATCCAACCTTCAGAAAAGCCCATTTCATGATTGGTTAATTGAGTAGTTGATTGAGAGAACATTTCTTTACTTTTTTTTATTTTTTTTGGGATAATCAATATGGTTTTGGTAAATATTTGGTGGCTCCGCCCTCTCAGGTGTCTCATATTTTCAAATATTGGACAGAAAAGAAAATAAAACGCTCAGTTTGGCTGAATAAGACAAACTTTCTTTCACCTCAAAGGCCCATGAGAAATTATAATGGACACCTTTACTGACATTTTATTAATGTCATTAATGAAATGAACAGATAATTGAAATAATTGTTAGACTGTGCCTCAATCCGTGTAGATGTTTGATGTGTGTCCATGTTTTTTTCTGGAGGATTAATGCTGTTTTATACTCAAACACAAATGTCTGTCCTGCCTGAGCTGTCACTGAACAGCGTGCAGCCAAACAAAAGCAGTGTGACTCGACATCTTTGTTGCAGATGAGGCCGACGTTCCCATTTTAAAGGAGCGTTGGTGGAGCTCAACACGGAGGGGCTCCACATTAAACCAGGAGGAAGAGAGGGAGCTGCTCTGTTTGGTGTTGTCATTTTCTGCCTGCTGCTCTGCTGATTGGGCCGTGCTCCGGTCTGTCCGCAGAGATTAGCCCTGTCACAAGTTACAACTCGCCTCTCGCTGCAGCTGGGAGCAAAAGGGTGCAGGATATATTAGCATAACAGCTCAAAATAAAAGCTATACTGCCGTGCAGCTGAGCACCGCTCTCCGGCTCGGCTACACCTTCCAGGTGTTGTCAAGATCTGCAATTAGCACTGTTGTTTCAACGCTGAGCTCAGTGTTTCAAGTAACACGGGTTCATTAGCACGCCATCGTTTCTCCAGACAGATCTTTCTGTCAGCTTGTGATGCTGCTACTGAAATAATCCCCCCTCCGCCCCCCCATGCTAAAGATTTTCTGTGACTCTGAGCGATAATTGATGATCTTTTCCCTCCTCTCCAGATGGGATGGGACGGGGTTGCGGGGATGCGAAGCAGCAATTAGTGTCAAGCACATAACTCTCCATTAACAAGTGACGGTGCATTTTTATTTTATTTTACATCATTTAAGGCGGACGAAGTGTCTGGCTACCTCGTCTGTTATTGTAAGTTAATGCACATGATTAATATTCATCGGCCCTTTGGTCTGCTTGTGCTCTATAGTGGTGACATCCATCTCCTAATTAAATGCTACTCACAAATAATCAGGGATAGTAAAGATTTAGTTTACACCTCCAAAACTGTGCTTAACGATTTAATAATAATCTCATACAAAGGAATTTATCTCTAACTTTGTGGGAAGGTAGCTGGAAAGGACCATAAAACAGATACACAGGGAAACAGTGTGACCTCAGTCAACACCGGTAGACAAATCTTTGTGGGTAGTTGTATATTATTGGAAATGAAACTGGTTTCTGTTGTTATAGTTCCTCCTGAATAAAATTGATATATATTTCTTATATTAGATGAGAAAGCTGATGACCGTTCATATCTGTACATTATCCAAGGAGCTGAAGCTAGCTGCAGCTTTTCTTCCTGTAAAACCACAACTTGTCATTTTTACACATTTGAGTGGGAATCAGATAAGACACAGTGTGATTATTGGTGAGTTTTCTAGGTGCTTGAGTTGGTTTATTTTTAGACAGAGCCGTTTCCCCCCCTGTCAGTCCTTCTGCTGAGCTAATTACCGCCATCCTCCAGTTTGAAAGGCACAAATACTGTACAAGAGAGAGCAAGCAAAAAATAAAGCTATTCCTAACATCTCACACCGTTCCTTTAATATGTACTGTCTCAGAAACTTGTCTGTATCCCCCGTGCAACTTGAATCAAATTACAAAGCCCTTGTAATGAGGAACTTTCAGAGAGGTCATTAGACCATTATGGGGCCTGTAGAATAAAGCTCATGTTGTCTCCGGCACCACTTTGAAGAAGAGTGTTCAGTAGATCGGACCAACACAGTAATAAGGCGGTGCGCACACCGACGCTCTGACAGACACAAGTGGAGGGAAGCCAGAGCAAAGCTTGTGTTGGAAACAATCTAATTCACAAAACCATAAAATAAATCTTACCGCCGGGAGAAGAGCTGCAGTGGAGCAAAGGTCTGTGGTCATAGTCTACATAGTGAGTGTGGCCCAAAGTAGCTTTATAACCTCCCACTCTGGCCCCTCTATGTCCCTGGGAAGAATTAACTTGGCTCCCTGGAAGCACGGCGGCTGGTTTGTGCTACGTGATTCACTATTACACAGAACATGTTAACCTGAGTTTGTTATTTGAGTGTGATTTTGCTTTGGTTATGGGTGAAATATTTACTGGATGGATTAGTCAGATGGATTAATAGATCTGATCTCTAGACGATAAATGCTAATGGATTTGGTGATTACTTAAATCTTTCTTTACCAAAACTGGTATCTGATACATCTTAAAATATCTCAACATCTACAAGCTGGACTGAATTTGGTACACACATTCACGTCTGCCGTTGCATGACTTTGGTAATATCACAATTTTCATGTTTGCAGTTTTGAGTGAGACATATAAAAATAATTCTCTCCTGGAAATTATACACTTTCCACCATCATTCTCAAAACAGATGACACCAAAGTCTAATTATGTTTCCTCTGCAGATGATTTCATTACCTGAACTTATTGTGTTGGTAAGTGCTAAGTTTAGTTTGCTTCGTATCTGGAATGTGTTGGTTCTCAGCAGGTCCGTCATTTTCTTCCAAACTGACTGTCAGGTAGAGACAGACAATTTCACTGCAGCTTTCACAACATTTAATATGTAAAGAGTTTACACTGGTGATGAATACTAATGAACTAAAAGATGGAAAATGAGCCTTTGGTGAGCTGCTGAGAGACACCCTGGGTTATGCACGCAGCTACCGTGCTGCAGATTTTGATTTTCACCTCTCACATGCCCTCAGTCTGACTCCTCTTCAGTCCATTTTGCAGCGAGCAAAGCCAAAATGGATGCAGAGTGCTGACGTCACTGTGTTTGACATGGTGTTGCTAGCTGCCTTGGTGCCACCAGGGTGACGGTGGCACGCTGAGAGCCCGAGCAGGGGGGAACAATGACGTAACTCATGGTAGCCTGCATAGCCTGATTCTCCCAAAGGGGACTTGGGCATGCACAGCCCAACCCTCTCCTCTCAGCTGCTGATGTGTCCTTAGCATGAATGGGCCTGAGGCCATGCAGGAACACGGTGCAGCTGAGCAAAACCGTCACCCTCCGTATGACTGTTCAGATGTCACGGCGCGGTTGGGCCAGATGAGCAGGAAGTGGACCAAGGCTCTCTGTGTGAGGCTTATATCGCGCCAATAAATCACAGCTGTGGGACGAGGCGCCTCTGCCACCTCTGTCCATGTGGCCAGAAAACAAGACATGAATAATTGATAGATACTTCACGCCTGCCTCAGCAGGACTTCCCTGGAAACTCAGACCAGATTAGCTGATAGAAAAATGAAGGATGAGGGTGGAGGAAAAATAATGGTGGATGGGTGCAGTTCAGTCATAACATGAGGCTTCAGCCATTAGCCAGGACAGTGTGTATCTATCCTTTAACAGAAAAATAGATTAATTTCACGTCATCCAGTTTAGAGAAACTCAATTTTTAAAAGTATGTGCTTTTGTTCAAAAGGCTGCACCCTCAACCTCCCTGAAGAGAAGGTTATGCAAATTTATACTCAGTATGTAATGAAATATTTAGTTGTAGCGAGTCGTTTCATTTAGCAAAATTGAGCCCCAATTATGTTTTGAGGGGAAAAAAAGATTTGTCCAGTAATGACTGCACATCATTTCACTTTTAATGCAGGAGTGTAGCTTCTTTGGTTTGTCTTGATGGAGGTTGGCACAGGGCAGTTGTGAGGTAAGTGCAAATGTGAGCACGCTAACATGCTGATCTCAGATTGTCCTCCCATTAAAAATGTCCCATACAAATATGTAGGAATTTAGCTTAACAATTCTGCTGTCAGGTTTGAAATTTTTTAATGTCGCATCACATTTTCTTATTTGGCAGATGCCAAATCTAAAGCAATTTACCATCAGTAAAGCCTCAACGTTGAATTCCTCCTTCAGAGTTTGCTGGCTTGTTGGTGGTGGCACATTTTCTTTTATCAACATTCACCACCAATCCACTGCTAAGCTGCTGAACTGCGTCACACAACTGTCTTCTCTCGTTTCCACAACTGAAGCTATGAATTCCATCACCGTGAAGTTATTAGAATTGATCCTGAAGGGAACACGAATGTCCAAATGTTGTGGCAATCCATCCGACACCTGTTGAGACACCAAACCTGGTGCAAGAACAAACATAAGGGGATCCCCAAACCAAGTAGGATTCATCCTCTGGGGGACACAGATCAGTTTCTAAGCAACACATCTACTAGCTGCTGAGATATTAAACTGAGTTTAACGCTGCCATCCTCGGATCGTTTTATTCAGTGCAAATACGAGACCCCCTTTAGCTGCAGATAAGACAAGTGGTTACTGTCAACAGTTCATACCGACTGGATTCAACCTCTCGACTCAAAGTGCACTGAATAAACTGAATAAACAATCTACTTAATGTTTCCATGGACTTCACACACACGTTGCTGAGTTGAACTCTTGTCAGCAGTTTCCTGGCGCTCAGCGGTCGGTAGGTCCGCTTAATGTTTCACTAAAAGACAATCAGCCGCCTCATATCCCTTTTTTTTCCACGTTGGCGAGCCGATCTGAAACGAACATACTGCTGACTGTAATCTCCTCCTGCTGTCAGAGCCCATCAGGCAGCAGGCAGCATGTTTTATTATGTGTGTGGGTGTTTGTTGACTGATTGTTGAGTCCTGTGGAGAGATGGGGGGGCATCTTCAAACAGAGCAGGCGTGTGGGCAGTACCGGCCTCGACCCGGAGTGTTGCCCTCATCCTGTTACACTCAGCAGAAAAAGACTACCACGACTTAGTTGTACCAAGATGATAATTGTGTTTTTCATCTTGTTTCCTACTTGATCCATTAAAAACAGATTAAGAATCACATTTTCAACTTGAAATCCATCTTACATCTGTGAAATATGCTGAATTAAACATCAGCCTGTTTTTTTTTTTTTCTTTTGTAAAATGGACATGTGGCGTTTTAAGATTTAACTTTTAGTATTTTATTCACTTCCCTGTCGTCTTTACCCGTCTTTTTTGTTTTTATCTGTCATCATGTCATCGCGATCAGGATTGTGCTGAGCCTCAGGAATAATCTATCAAAGGTGTCCTGACCCACCCCTCTCTCTCTCTCTCTCTCTCTCTCTCTCTTATGTCTCTCTCTTTCTCACACACACATGCATATACTATCTTAGAGTAATGCCCATCGTCACGTGTATTTTCTTTTTCACGCCACACACGTCTGTGCCGTCTACTGAGTGTCAAATGTGAATTAGAGAGGAGGAGTTACACAAAAACAAAATTACAGGCGCAAGTCTCGGTAATAATTGATTTATAGGATGTATTGACTTTCAAACATGAATTTAATCAGTGATTTTGTGTTAAACCAACATTAGTTTCATTACTTTGTAATTTCATATAAATTTGACATGTTTAGTGATGTCTTTATGTGATTAATCATTTTAGTATTTTTAAATTTTTTACTCAATCTCGTCTGTTTTTAATAGTAAATTTGACCAAAAAAAAAAATGTTTTTAAATGGAAACATCACCTTGGACTAACAGTGGATTAGCATTTCACTCACTAAAGGTTTGACCATGAAAAGCATCAGCAACTTAATCCAGAATATAAATAATCCTGAATTCCACGTGAAGGAGAGAGGTGACAACATTGAATTGATAAATAAATTTGTCAACTGACAGAAAATTGGTAAATGTATTGATAAGTCGTTTCTCACCATTGATTGACCCGAACGTGACCATATTTCACCATATTCTGACATTAATCAATAATGAGTGTAATCGGTTAAACAGGGAAGTAGTTTATGCACAAAACTGAGCATCTCTGTGTGTTAACGTCCACACATGAAGATGTGTTAATCTGTGTGGTGATGAAAGCTGAAGTTATAATTGGAGACAGCAGTGAGTCATCCTGGCATCAAAAACCAGGAGCTGTTAATGTGATGCATCTCCAAACGGGAGTGTTTACTCCGGTTGGATCGTGGTTTTATTTCCACAAACTGTTCAGCTCCCACTGCTGCTCCCCTGCCAGCTGTGATCCAACCTGCCTGCGTGTGCACAACAGGAACGTCTGTCTGCGGCGTGAGGTGTCCACAGGACAAACAGAGAGGGACTGTAACACAAATATTTTGTGTCTCCTTTCATTGAACTACAGTAAATATATTGGATCACAGTCAGGGTGGCCCTATTCTCCTTTTAAAACCAGTATTTTTCTTTTGTTAACCTCATTTACACCCAAAATGCGATGAGGACAAGTTGTGACCAATCAAACATGATTATAAGTGCAATTTTGTTGTCATTATGCTTAAAACGTGTGTGGAAACACGTAATCACACGTGAATGTTCAAATCTACTGAGGCGGCAGCAGCTAGGCAGCTAACAGCCATTAGCAAAGCAAGCAAACAACCAAAAATTAATCTTCACCACTGGCTGGAATATTATTCTATTCATCCATTGTTTTTTTTTTTTTGAGGGAGGGTCCGTTTAAACGAGAGGACGATGCCATCGATTCTCAATCAGATCTCGTTCTGGGCTGGAGACACGTCATGGAGACAAATCATATCTGCGTCTGGGGTGTGTTCACACTTGTTCTTAGAAAAGCTGTAGTTGTAGTTTACAACATGATCTTCAAATATTCTTCAAACTAACTTGGGATTGTCTTGATGTGATGCTGCCAACGTTGACATTTTATCACCACCGTATGAGGCTGCGATGGGGAACTCCTCAGCCAACAGTCGCCTGTTTTAGCAGAATTGGATTGCGGATTGACTTTATCATTTATATTGAGTTGTGTTTCTGATGAGCCAATGGATGAAGTCCAGTATTCCCTCTGTGTCAGCGGTGTTTTGGCCACTGCCAACTCTTGACAGTAATGTTCGTCTCTAAGCTGCAAAGTTCTCCACCATGTTCTCCAGCCAGTCACTCAGTGGGGCTGCTGCTTTGTGCTAAGCAGGTAGAAAAACAGCTGCCTAAAGCTGGATGAGAGTGCAGGCTGTAAAACCAGAACAACGGGCTGGGAAGATGTTATAAAGGTCGACGGAGCTGAAAGGAGTTACAAGGTTGGGTGATAATTCTCTGTGTTTGTCTTTACAAGCAGCACCTTTCTCATACATGTGGTCATTAAGAAGAATATTGAGCAGCGTGACTTTAATCTGACTCTGTTAGGACTTAGTACATTATTAGATGATGAAAGACTCTCCTCCCAAACAAAGAACAGCAGAAGTCATATCAGAGAGAGACCAAATTCTAACAAAGCGGTCACTTAACCCGAACCATGATGTTCTGGCAAAGCAGGTTTGGTGCTTCATTTCCTAACCACAACATTAGTCGATGAATTATACACTTCTTTTGAAAATATTTTTATTATAATCCTTACTTTTTATACTAAATCTTTAGCCCTCAGCTGTTGCGACACAGCTCTGACCATCTGAAATGGAAAAATGTTTTGGCTCCGCTAAGAGAACATCATGGGTCCCCATTAATTTGGACATAAACATGAATGTTATAGCCAAAAAAAAGGATATTTGAGAAAGCCAAAGTGGACAAGCAATTTTGATGTCTGTCATGTGAAAACGTTAGACTGTGGCAGCTTCCACTGGTTTCTTTTGGAGCATCAGGGAGGAGAGACAAAGCACAGGGAAAGATATTAAGCCTCTCTTGCTTGTGCTGTCAGGAAAATAAATGGAGTTGTGAGCGCGATGGGATTTTATCATACATAGTTTATTGTGTGTGCTTCCGGTGAGCCAAGAGGTTGGACGGCAACAGTCACGGTGGTGCATATGAACTGTCGACTGGTTTCGTCCTCCTCATCCATCTTTTCTGTGCCAGTAACTGCTTGTCTTTTCCCCTGCCAGAAAGTGTCTGCTGCTACAGTAAATGGTTCTTGTATTTGCGCTAAATAAAATGTCTGGCCTCTATCATTGAGTGCCAAGGCCTGATCTAGGGGGGCAGGCGTTTTTTGAACAACTCAATTTAGCAGATGCACGTAGAGTCGGCGTTTTTAACAGTGCAGTGCAATAAACACAGCGGCCACTCAGATCGAGTTTGGAGCGGCAGTTGTGCTCTAGTGTTAAAAGAACTATCCTGTCAGACTCAGACTAATGTGGTTATAACTCAGCTGGGAGTCTTTTGTGCTCCTCTCTGAGCTATGTGCTTGAGATGTATTAATGAATGAAATATAATACTCCCATTGCACAACCTCACTGAGTAACTGAACTATGTAGAGAATCTTTGAAGCTCACATCTTAAAATCCCAACATTATTAGAAATCACAACACTTGGATCTAAATGAAAATGAAAAATATATATAACAACCTCATATTTACAGACATGTAAAGGTTTCAGCTCATCACTAGGCTTCATTATTTTTTGACAATTTTGTCACGATTTGCTTTCTATAATGTGATGACAAGTCAAGAAACGTTTTTATGGCAGATGCAAAGAGTCTCTATCTCTGGCAACAAAGAGAGATATATCTTACATATTCACTGATAAATGCTCCATTGTGTTCTCCAGCTAGTTGCTAACTCTGTCTCTCTCAGGTAGTGTACAGTTAGCTTATCAACCCTTTTCTCTAAAGACAGCCGAATGCAGCTGGAAGCCACAAAGACGGGAGCGGTGAGAGTGGAAGTTCAAATAGAAAACAATAAACTGAAAGAAAACACACCAAAGACAGCTGGTTAATAATTCTTAAGGTTCAATTAAGCCACTGCAATGGACAATGGACAAAACCCCGTTACGATGAAAAGAGGAAAAAGAGAGACACAGAAACACTAATGAAACTATAACATGACACTTCTTCCACTGAGCTACGGTCCAATGACACCCTGAACCTGGAAACCACCGGCATGCCCACAAGCCTCCACGGATAACGCTGAACGACGGAACAGATATGAGTCGTGCGAACAACATCAATCTGTTTCTCTGCCTCTAACACTCCAACAAACTGTTGACAGAGAACAGTTTCATCTTAGCGTGTCAACTTTGGCTCTGCCAATATTGACACACTCACCGTCGGAGCTGAGAAACATCACGCATCGAAGTTTTCCAGCAGCGACTCTTTTCATATTTGCTTTTCATATTTCTTTTTTGAATGTCTCCCTCTGTACAGACGGGACCTGAGGCAGCTCCAAGACACTGTAATTCATTTAGTTCCCATATTTTTGCCCGCTACCATTTGTTAGCATGCTTTGAGCAAACCCCATTGTGTGTTGCACATGTGTGAGTGTGTGTTTGGCTGTGTGTGGGGTTTTACTTCCCCTCCCTGTGGCGTCTTCTCTCTGCTCACAAGAAGAAAATGGGATTACATAATTAAATCTCTCATCAGCAGCAGACAACAGCCGGTGTTTTCGGCTCCCTGCTCCCATCGACTGCTGATTTATCATCAATCTACACTTCATTACAGATGCCAGAAGAGTTTGGAGAAATACTTAGATCCATGTTAAGTCCTCACAGTCTGAGCTCCTCTGTTCTCTCTTTACTCCGTGAAGTGCTCAGACTTCATGTGAGGTCACTGATGTTGGAGATATTATGAGTGCTACAGCTGCACAGTAACCCTGCATATTAACACCAGGAGAGTGTTTGTTATTCATAGGCAGAGACTCAACCAACACCCACTCTCTCTCTCTCTTCAATATTTCTGGCTTGTGAAAGGCTGATCAGATGGAGGTGGGCCGCTTCATTGCTCTCAGATGAGCCTCGAGAAGCCTCCTGTTATAAAGGTTATGACCATGGTGACGACGGGGGATTGACCAATCGTCTTTCTTCAACAGAAAGCGATATAAAATTGATTGAGTCTCCGTCTCTAATATGCATGAGGGAGTGTGTAGCTGAACGGGGTCTAAAGTTAGGAGGAGAAAATACAGTTTTATTGTTGGCCTGTGCAATGAACACAGCAGGTGGCGGCTTCTGCTGAAGACAAGACAAAATGACCTGCTGAGTGTTTTCTATATGGTCGCAAAGAGCTGAACAAACGTTTTCCAATCAAAGTAACATCTGATTGTCGAGACTAAATTTTCAGCTCTGTAATTTTCTAGGTTCTCTTTCTGGGGAGGTGAATATTGATTAAGTATTGATCTTTGCAACTAAAAAATAGTTTTCATTATGGATTAATCTGACTCAGTCTGGTTGTTGGGTCAACTCGCTGATTAATCATTTTGTTGAGGAGATTCAATATTTTGTCAGTCATGACAAAGAAAAACATTTTGGAAGCTGAATTCATCCCGTTTTTGGTCATTTTGTTTAAAAATTTGCTACAATAATGATTTTAATATGAAAGTTGTTCCTGATTAATCTTCTGATGACGGTTCTGTACTGTTGTGCATTATGAAGGAATAATTTAATTAATTAAAGGACCTGTGGAGTAACAACAGCAGTAACGTTTGTGTGATAATAATCTTGGCCTTCATTTGTTCTCCATATTTGTCATATTTTGAAATCTCTGAGCCCTTAACATTATTTGTCTTTGACAGCAGCGAAAAATGTCAAAACTGATGCAGTGAATTGATTATTTCCACCGGCTGTTGTCGTTCCACGAAAATAAATTCCAGCCCTGCACAGTATTTTCAGTGTTTCACATTTGCTGTGTGAATCAGCATCTAAACACTCGAACGCACCACTCTCCTGCCCGGGTTCTCATCCTCTTACATGAATTCATGGAAACTTTAACCAATCACAGATCTCATCTTTAATTCACTCTGTATGCACTGAATCACACGCTGCAGGAGCCTGAAGGTGAATCAAGTGTTTGCTGCTGATGTTGCCTGTTTTTAAATGGTCTAAATCTAAATCTCCCTGACTGTGTTGAAACGCAGTGACCGATGGACCGAGCAGAAACAGAAGTAAAAAAAAAAAAAAAAAAAAAAAGTTGATCATGTGAGTCGAGGCTGAGCAATAATCTAAAACTGTTTACTAATTTGGCTGAAGAGTAACTGGCTCCATAAGGTCGTGTTTATTTCTGCGTTCAGCAGCACATGGTCAAAGCTCGAGGCTGGATCTCCATGAACTTGTCACTGAGTAAACACAAACTGAGATGAGTGATGACAAAACACTCAAAGTTTTTCTCAGTCTGATGTGTTGTTGTGTAGTTTTCTTTTCCTTAATGGGACCGCAAAATCTGTGTGTTTCAGTCCAAAGCCTGGTTGGACTTTTGTGAGCAGAGTGAGAAACAAAACTTTGACCCGACGGCAGTATCATTCATCTACACTTCAAGTTGATTCAGCTTGTCTCTGCTGTTCGGCCTAAAGCTTTTGTGTGTGTGTGTGTTTTGTTTTTTTTTTACCCCACATATTGGTCGCTGATGTAGTTGAACAACCTGTGAAGCTTACCGGCTGCCTGAAGTGATTTGCAAACACAAGACACTCTGGATCTGTCCAAAATTGTGTTGTGGCGATTCCCTGTGTAATTTTCAGTTTGTTTCTAAGGATGATGGAAATAAATCTTTGTTGTTTGAACTTTGAAAATGCGGAGGCACGTCTCAGATCAGGATCTGAAATGTCACTGATATTCATCTTCCCCTGAGGATGAAGCCCAATAACTCTAGTGTAGTTTTCCTTTAGCAGCACCAAGACGTTGACATTTGAAGTCTTGAGTGAAATATCTCTAAAAACTGTATATCTCTAAAAACTACACACGTTACTGTCCTGCTGACAATGAACTGTGATTTCTTTGCTTTTCTTTTAGTGTTATAATCGGGTCAAATCTTTCATTTACCTCACCTACATTCTACCTGAATAGCATTAGCATGTTAGCATCATTGATGTATGCAGAACCTGGAGGAAAAGGGACCTTTTGGGAGCAAAAGATTTCATTTTAACATCTTTATTGGTCTTTTTTTTAATTATTATTCTAATTTGATTAAAAATGTTAGTTCACGTTATCACCAGGAAGTTTTTAAAGCCTCCCTTCGGCAATTACACACCATCAGCTGATCACAGGGAATTATTTAAGATGATTTATATCCATGAAGCTCTGTATTTACTGCATTAGTCTGTCCAAATTTTGACAAGCAGAGTGAGGAGAGAGAGAGAGCTACTGCTGAAATGTTCCCTCTTCTTTTCTGGTTTTAGTTTCAGCCAACTTTCAGCGAGCGTGTTCTTAGAAACTCAGTTGTCCCTGAAGACCTTCGGATTGTGTGATGTTGGCTTAGCAGTAGCGCGTGTCTGTTTGCCACCCCAGAGGCTAGACAGGAAGCTTTAAAAGATTCCCCTCTTCCTAGTTGACACTCCTCCCTCCTCTTTTCTTGGTGGATCTGCTGCTTTCTCGCGGTAATAAAATCACTGCGCTCGTCACACTTATACAAATAGGTTAAAAACACATCACAGGGGAGATGATAATAGCATCACAGAAGTTCATCTGGCTCTAAGCCAGAGTAACACAACACCACCCTTCTATCCTGCCTGATATTAATTACATGGCTGATAGATTTATGGATTTCTCTGCTGTCAGGGCGGTCTGATCACGGCCAACAACAAACACAAACAGTCCATATATGTAAAAAAATAAGCAGCTTGTGTCGTGCATTATGTTAATGATACTTTTATCCTCATAATATAACAGCATTAAAGAACATCATTGAAACCTTCTTAGTTTAGATGGAAGGAATATAACATGTCTGTTGAATATAAAATAAGGAGGGAAATGCAAAGTGGAGACGACAAGAAAAAAATGAAGCACTGCAGTTGTTCATTAAAATTTAGCTTTTCAGTCATAGCTTAGCAACTTAAAGTAGACATGAAAAAACCTCTCAGGCTTTGATTTTCTCTGGACTACACAGCTTCTCCCACTGATAGCAACTCTAGCCTGTGTAGATTTAAGGACATTTAGGTTTGTTGTATATCCTCATACTTCAATAGTTGTCTGTCAAAAATAAGCATTATTTGAAAATGCAAACGGTAAAATAATCCGTAAGTGATAAATCAATAAATGCATTTAGCCTCAGTTTTGTTCCTTCAAGTATACGCTCTCATCTTTATTCTTTTTCAGAGTTAATATGAATAAGCGAACACTCGCTACCTGCAGCTGATTAAACCAGTTAATTGTTTCAAGTGCTGGAAATTGCCGAGAGCTGCTTCTGCCTTTCTGTCTGAAATCAAGGGGAGACTTTAATGTTAGTCCACCACTGTTACAAACCCAAATGTGAAAATAAGCCACGCTGACATTTGGAGGTGTAGCAGTGGTGACGTCAGTTGCAGATGTGCAGCTCTAGTAGCTTCTGTTCCTCACTTATATAGAAATACACCCACGTTAGATACAGTAGAAGTATTGGATTCATTTCCTGTGTCGAATGTTGGTGTGACGGACCAGAGCAACCAGAGGATGACTCAGAAGAACTAGATGTTAACCACTGAGGCCTTTTCTTCACCCTTGTTATTACTGTCGGCAGTGGAGTGAGGGAGGGGACGTTCTTAAGTCTGCCGATTTACTTTAATATCTTTAAAATGAAAGGTTTTATGTGATGTCAAAGGGGCAGTTCTGTCGTTTACTGCCACCGTTGTGTTGCTTTTTGCAAGAACATCTACGCTTGACACATAAAACACCGCCCGTTCAACAGTTCTGTGTTTAGAGGACATTTTTATAAAAATGAGAGAAATTAGTCATGCATTTTTCCAATTTAAGTTAATCTTCTGTCTTTTTTACACCTTTATTTAATAAAGCCAGTAGACAGGAAATTGAGGAAAGGGTCTGAAGGGGAGTGACAGTGACATCCAGCAAATGGTCCAGGTGTCAAACTGCAGACTCACTGCTCATAAACTGAATGGTACAACCTGAATGTTCTGCTGCTGGTGTGAAATACATTTTATGAATAATCATTTATTATTTATTGAGTGTTTATATATGAGCATATTTTTCAGCAACTGTAAATCGTGAGGAATTAACGACTGTGCTGTAAAACTAAATGAAAATATGCCTTCTTAGGAAGTCTCTTAACAGAGACTGTGACTCAACTTAAAGTTGCATTGTAGTGTTTTATGAACCGTTAATTAAACATTTGTACAATGCTAATAAACTTAGTGTGTATGCTGTTCCTGTGTTACCATTTTGTTTTGTAGGAATACCAAACGCAGCGCTGTAGTCGGGCTTTGATGGTATTCTGCATTACCTACAGCCAGTGTTTGTAGTCGTGCTGCTGGGTGCGGTCGGCTCTGTCAGACTGAAGATTTTGCCCCCCCCCCCCGCTGAGCTGCTGCTGCTACTCTCTTTAAAGACACTGTGGGAAGCTACTAGAATGACTTCAATGTTGGTTGCACCTGCAGTTGGATCCCCGGAGACTTACTCTCCAGGGAGGCATCATGTCTGGCTCGGTCTCGTGATTACATACATGCTGGAGATCGCCCTATGTTACAGACGAGGAATGAACAACGGCTCATCTCAGAAACATTAAACACTCCAGGCAGACTTCCTGTAATCCCTTGAAATGAAGCAATGTGTGCATGTCGCTCCCAGTCTCAGGTTGTGGTGCTTCAGCGCCCCGAGGCGGTGATTTGTCTAATTTTAAAAAGAAGTTTGAAAGCAGCTTTCTGGTTTAGAGTTTCACCTCTGACCACCACCAAGCATCACTGATGGGTGTGGTTATGTGTGTGAGTCCAGAGTGCACTGGAATACAGCAATACATCACTGCAGCAGCTTGAGTATTACACTACTGAAGTTACCAAGTTGGGGCATAAATAGACACGAAAGGGTCTAAAAGAAGCAACAATCCATAAGGTTTTACATTTCTTTCTTCTGGAACAATGAAACAAAAGAACTCCTGGTGGGCAGATTTTGTTATCTCTGCAGGAGCCAGATTAGCTGTTTCCCCTACTTTCCACACTTTCTAAGCTAAGCTAACTGCTAGATACTTTATCTTTGTTGGAGAGCAGTGATGGTGCTATCCTTCTTCCCAGCAAAGCCTTGACAAGAGCAAACAAAAGTATTTCCCAAATTGCCTTTCAGGTAAATGTGGCTTTGTTCAGGACAATAAGCAGAAGATTGCTCATTGTATGTTTTTGGGAGGGTGAAAGATGTATGTGTGTAAAAGTGGTAATATCTACAGGGTTAGTAAGAATAATACGAGATGAGTTTTCAGTTGTGCCTATTTCATAGATTTGTACAAATCATTAACATGTTATCTGCTTTCAGACTTAGAAAATGTAACTGTTTCTTCAGGATGTTCAGATAAATATCCTAAAGTACCAATAAGTTCGTCTTCTACCATGATGACTTCCTAGCAACACACATCAGAGTTCAAGATTAGTCTGAGTTCACGGATTGTAACCTCAGTGGGATCATTAATCTGTCCCTAGCAGTGGCAGTGCCTTCTACATACACTAACCTGTTTCATGCCAAGTTGCCGCCCAGCTTGTTAATTATAGATATCTGTGTCACAGTGTGGTCATTATACAGTATATTGGCTCAGCGGTAAATGCCACTCTGTGACTTGTGACTCTGTAGCTGAGGAAGGAGCTACGAGATAACGGCTGTTCAGTCAATACAGGTCACTGGGCTCCTGCTCGCAGATGACCGCTCCTTTAGGCTGTCATGTCCTTCTTTTTTTTTTCTTTTTCAGCCATTAGTGCCGAGCCAGATAATGTTAACGCAATGTGAATGCCAACCGTCCTGTTATGTTTCAGTATTAATTGGCTCTGATCTAGTTAAGGGGGCTTGCAGTGGCTGTTTCCCCCTCACGTGCATTATCCTGCCAATGTAATGAATCATGCCGACAGAAGCTCTTTTCTTTGCGTCTCTGCAGGATTCGCCGTCTGAGGGAACGTTGGCCGAAGCCCAGCGGAGCAGGGAGCTGTCCGCGGTGCTGAATTCATCAGCCCACTGAAATCCCCATCGCACACTCATGTGCTTGGGCCATTCCTGATACCTCCCATTCCCAGCAGCGACAGACCACCATTTCAACCCATCCAGGATGGACGATGACGGCCGCTACAGAGACAACCGCTCAGACTTTGTCCGCGGCGCCAAGGACATTGCCAAAGTGGCCAAAAAGCAGGTAGGCAAGAAGGTTGGCCGCGGCATGGACAAAATGACCGACGAGTACACCAAGCGCTCCTATAAGCGCTTCGAGGAGGAAGACGATGACGACGACTACGCCGGTGTGCCAAGCAACGACGATGGATATTACCGCAACGACAGTCGGGCCATTGACGACGAGGGCCACAGCGACTCCACTGAAGGACACGATGAGGACGATGAGATCTATGAGGGCGAGTACCAGGGCATCCCGAGGGCCGACTCGGGCAAGGGCGGCAGCATGGACGGCGTGACGGCCGCCCAAGCGCAGCAGTTCAGGGATCTGTCAGCCTACGAGGGCGAGAGGAGGAAAGACCAGGAGGAACTGGCTCAGCAGTATGAGACCATTCTGCAGGAGTGTGGCCACGGGAAGTTCCAGTGGACGCTCTACTTCGTCCTGGGGCTGGCGCTGATGGCAGATGGCGTGGAGATCTTTGTGGTCGGCTTCGTGTTGCCCAGTGCAGAGAAGGACATGTGTCTATCTGAGCCCAACAAGGGCATGCTGGGTAAGATTTCCAGATATCGCAACCTTTCTTTCAAATATAGGTTTCCTTAAAACATACATAAAACAGTTGTTAACACGCAGGAGGAAAGATTACACACATTTCACACACACACGATTTCACCAATACCAGTGGAGTCTATTTTCTTTCTACTAATCCAACCCATCTGTTGTCTTCACTGGCCTTCCAGGTTATTCTTGTGTTGGTGCCTCCTTTGGGAGTTTTTGCCAGCACTTTACAATTCATCTCTGTCTCATCTTAGCTGTTACCTTTGCTGCTTATCCCCCAGTAATTGCTTTTCTATGGCCTGGTTGGCAGCGGAATCATGGCTATTTGAGATTCAACTGCCCGTGCAGCTTCTGAACAACAGCAGGAATTTAAATCAAACCCCCAGCCAATTCATACACAATGTTCTCTGCTTCGGTTCAGCTATTTTCTTTCAGGACTGTGTGTGTGTTTGGGTCGAGGGTCATTTTTCCAGTCCTGTTCAGATTAAAACACACCCACTTCCATATGGTTTAGGTTCAGGAGAATGAAGGTGGCTGTACAATACAGTAATCGCTGCACGTCTGTGTCTCTGTACGTTGTTAAAAGGGCAAAGACCTCGTGATCATTTTCTATCCGGAGGGCCATCATCGAATCACAGGCCAGACCTGCCTTGCCATCTGTCATTGGCCTCCCTGCAAGGACACTGTGAACAAGGCCCAGAGGTCTCCCGATGAGCATGAAATCAAACATACACGTAAAATGATCAATGTGAAGCGCTGATGTTAAACATTTTCAGCATTCAAAGGGGGGGGGTTCTGCGTACTCAATATATGTTCTGTTTCAAAATTAACATTATGGATTCAACTCTATGAATGTGAATGGATAACTGTGGCCTCTGTGTGACCTTATCCATTGTCATCATCTCAGATTGTATATGTATATGTAGTTCAAATGTTTTAATTTTGGATTCTCCTTTAACTTTTGATAAAATTAGATTTTTTCTGTCTGGTGACAAACACGTCTTTAACAATTAAGCTCCACACAGCTTGGCAAGCATCCTTGCCTTTAATTGGTTATTGGGTTGTGTGATTTTCTTTGTGCTGCGCGCACAACACCAAGTATGAGCTGCTGTGTTGATATGTTCAGTGACCATCAGTGTGTGAGTGAGTCTGTCCGTTCATGCAACCAGAAACACAATTAGCTTGTGGACTGTGTGAGATTGTCTCATGTCTGCCTTTTCATATTCATACAGGAGCAATTAAAAAACATAAGCGGTGAATAATACCACAGTATTCAAAATAAAAGCACTTAGGAAGGACGGACGCATGGGCAATAAGGAGAGAAGGTATTGTGTTAGGAAAGTAAAAATAAGGAAAAAAGAAAAGGAGAAAGGAAAACATAATGAAAATGGAGTAAGTAGACCGATAAAGAAAGGATTTAAAAAGAATATTACATATCGTACGTGGTGACGATACAGCGGCCAGATACAAAATACACGAACCTCGAATATCAGCTCTGGTCCATTACACTCCCCTCCCCCCGCTTCCTCTGTGTCATGGGAGTGTAGAGCCAGTGGGGAGACACGGCCGGCCCTGGCTCCCTCCCTTCTCCCTGTTACGCAACACACCTGACTCATGCTGGAGAGCCTTTTTTTATGCCTCTCTGCATCCCATGATTCCTAGTATCACCCCTTCTCACCCCCCCTCACACTCTCGCCCTTTTCTCCTCAGCACAGTCCAAACAGAGCTTAGTGGCGGTCACGAAGGCGCCACTGTAGAATCATGTAATGTGATTGCGTGAATGCATCATTTGTGACAGTGAAAAGGCTGCATGTGTTACCTCCTGCAGAACATCAATCCTGATCATTCAGGTGAAAATCGACCAAATATACAGAATCTCCCACCTGCACGTTTGGCAAAATGATTATGAACTCGGCTAAAAGCACAACACAGACCTCGCATTTCCAGCGTCGCAAACATTTTCAAATGAAGACAGAACAAGAGAAGCATAGTGAAGCATTAAATGACAGCAGTGACGTCTGTGGCGCAGTGTTTCAGCACGACGAGCTGAAGTGGACACTTTCAGAGGGAGCAGACATACACAGGGTGGTTGTCATTGATTTGCCCTTGTTGGGAAGCTGCAGAGGTTTCAACTAAAATGTGGCTTGTTTGGCGTGATGGGAAGCTAAAACCTTTTCCCGAGGCTGAAAAGAACCTTTTCATATTATAATGTGTCTTTGGCCTTTTAATGACCATAAATTCAACTGAGATTGAAGATGAAGGGAGACAGAGGAGATGAAGAGAGGGAGGGAGAAATGAAACCTGTGGGAGATGCTGGCAGAAGAAACAAGTAAACTGACTAGCAGCCTGCTAGATACAATCACCTATTTTTATCCGTGGGATTTTAGAAAACATTATTTTAAGCGGAAATGAGTGTCCAAAATGAATTATACAAACTAAATATTAGGCTTCAGGCTTCAGCATCTGAAAATTTATATGCAAGCCAACAAGCATAAGACAGTTGTTTTGAGGGTTGGGACTTAAATGATTCTCTGATTGTAAAATTTAAAAAAACTTATTCATTAATTTGATTTTGATTTTTTGTAGTTATGCCATATTTAATTGGACACTCCCATTTAATTTTATTTGTAAATAGATAGATAGAACATTTATTAATCCAATAGTAAAGCCTGTTAAAATACTTCATCTACACTACGTGCAACCTGGAAGCTCCCCTGTCATATGCGCATTTCAATGCCACATGAATAATGGCTACGGAGAGTCATTTCTCCTTGTGCGATGATGTTCACGTTCCAGAAAGAATAAGTCAACCAAAAGGGCTTATTTGAAGTTATTGTTACTCTTTGAAGGTGTGATAATCCACCACTGTGGTCTGTGTTTGGAGTTGAAAAACCTGCATTCACATCACGACGCTCACTGTTACAGGCTGAGGCTGCAGCTCTCAGTGGTTTCAGAGAGAGTTCCTCCTCCTCCAGTGCTGAAGAGCCGCAGCTCCCCCCGCTCATTCAAAAAGCCCTGTGCACTGTTGCAGAAAGGGGAAAACCAGCTATTAATAGTGTCCCCCCCACCCCCCCATCCGTGTACACAGACACACAAGCAAGCAGTAGCAATCACACTTTTCTCTTTCCGTGTTCAACCAACGTTTATACTCACACATGAACTACCCTGGAGCTTTGGGAGTTCTCTCACAGCACAGACTGGCCACAGCCCCCCTCCCCTCCTGTTCCTACTTCTCTTTTATTCCCCCCCTCCTCCCTTTTCCTTGCTCTCCATCATCCCCTCCCCCCACTGCCTCTTCGCTGTGCTGAGGTGCCCAGCTGTCTGGAGATTCCTGCCTCTCCTCCCTGCACATCTAATTAAAAAAAAAAAAAAAAAAAAAGCGTTCACAGTATCTCATAATGTTGCAAATCATAAACGTTGTCAAAAAATGGAAGAGAAAAGAGAAGCTGGCAGTGATGGGTTCAACGTTTGAGTGGAAGTCAGCGTAAATGAATATGAAACAAAAGATACTGAAAAGCAGCGGAAGCTCTTCAGGCGCACCAGAAAAATACTGGAATAAAAACATTCAACCCAAACAAACATTATTTGACTTAAGGCAGTGCGATAAGTCTTATTGCTTTAAAATTAATAGTTGGTCAGCATCAAACCTTACAGACCAAACCTTTCAATATCCTTGTTGCTATTGTCATTATAAATAAAAATGTATTTGAGGGGCTCACTATTTTGGTATAAAAAAAGCTTTGGGAGTATGTAAATTATAGCATGTTAATTCTGATATGAAGTTACCTTTATGCTTGTTAGCAGATAGTTGCTTATTCACACATCCAGCAAGTCACAAGGTGAATGTTCAGTCCAATATTCAACCTGTTTCTGGTCTCTACCAACTCTGCTCCATCATGCTCACCAGCTATCTCTGTGCATCTGCTCATAGTGTTTGTTTTTATTGTGGAAAACAGCTGGCTGCTGCGGCTGCTACGAGAAGAGTGAGAGTGAAAAAACATGAGCTGGAACATGAACCTCTGGTGTTTCAGAGCTGCTCTGTTCTTTTTACGAGTGATCAGTAGGTACAAACGTGCTCTCAGGCTTATCTGGAGCTAAGTTTCTGTCTAATTACTGTAATTAAAAGTAAATTCTCTCTGACATTCATCGTGTAATTGCCGTGTAATTTTCCTAATGTCTGTCACTGAGTTGCCAAATTACAAAGTCAAAAAACTGCTATACCTTTGATTACTAATAATTAGTCAAGCTTTGCTGGGCTCATAATCAATTACTCTGCCCCAAAGGATGAATGAAATAAATCCAAATGTCAGTTATAGTTGAGCCTAATACAGAATGGCATTCTGGTCATACAGATAGACAGATCTAAGCCTGAAAACCAGGAAATGTGGTGAAGATAATTATCTAGTAATAACAGTGCGTAAGGGTGACAGGTCAGGCTGCCGGACTAAAGCTTGAGAAGAAATACTGTATCATTCAGCCAGGCCAACGTGTCTGTCTGTCTGTCTGTCCTCCTTCGACATCGATGCTGCTGCATTGCGGCGACGGCTGCAGAGCCCAGTCATCATCGCTGGCTCAATGTTTGCCGCTATGAGCTGTATTGTCAGGAGAAGCGGCTCACAGCTGTCTCTCTGCCCTGCCATAGTGGAACACACACACACACACCACCCACACAGGCGAGGTAGGAATAGACACTTACAGAGCATGAGGACATGAGCATATCAACACAACTCACAGTGTGCACACGCATGCAGACATCTGGCTACATGCACTTTCTATAACATGCGCACACAAACACACACACACACACACCTGTGGCCATGGAAACACAGCAACGTCCCCTGCAATAAGTTAAAGCAGGGAGTGAAAGTCACCTTCTTACCGTGTGCAGCTCTTCAGTATTTACACAGAAAGACACATACACAGAATCAAACACACACTTTAATGCCTACAAATGTTTTTTACAAATGAGATGCTGCTCTTCATAATATACGCAGTCAAGAGTATCATCCTCACAGCTCACCTTGGCCCAGCTGTGGCTGACTGTGTCCAACCTCATCATCTCAGTAGTTTCAGCTGCTTATTAGACTGATGAATTCACTGAGATGATCCAATAAATCTGCTTAAAGCCTGTCTGATCCTCCTCCACTGTTTTCCCAACAAATCGACTCCATGGGAACTTATGTGTCTGATTCACATGCACCACTCCTTCCATTATTCCTAACTCTTTTAGGACGTCTCCTCACTCTTTACTTGAAATGATAAAGCAATCTGAGCTGGAGCCAGCAGACATTAAGTTGGGATTGTTTGTCAGTTGATTAGATCCCTGTTTGCCTGCTCTTACTTAAAATAAATTCACATCATTTGTATCGACCCAGTGTCTTGGCTTGGCAGGGGAAAGGCCTTTGTTGACTGTATTTGGCAAAGCTGTAATGTTCATTTGAGATATTTATATCATTTGCCAAAGATATGAAAATAGAGTTATAGCTGTAGGATTGCTGACTTTTTACGTCCATTAAAGCGACAATAAGATTATGTCAAGCCAAGGCACCAAATCTGGTTCCTGCTTTCCTCCTTATTCAGAGTTGTCTCACCAGTAACTTGTTTCCCTGCTGGCTCAAGCAGCATGATGGCTGTTGACAGGATGTCAATAAACTGTGAGAAAGGAAATGTTGTGTGTAAATGTATGTGTGTGAGTGTGTGTGTGTGTGTGTGTGTGTGTGTGGGAGCAGCAGAGGTAGAGAGACAGACAGAGAGAGCCTTGTTTGAATAAGTGCGTTGGATGTGAGTCATGTTAACACCTCAAATCACAAGACTTGCGTTCACAAAGGTGGTGTTTGTTTCTGTTAGCAGCCTGTCTGCTGCGTGGAGGCGGCTTCCTCATGAAGGAAACAAGACCTAATGCAGAAGTTGAGGAAGACGCTGACAGTTTTGTTATCTCACCTGTAATTGTGATGTTGAAGGAAATGGTTAATATTTGAGAAATTTTTGGAGGAGTTTTGCCCAAAAGTGTCATCAATGATCCTCAGACTTTGTAACAAGATTATATAAACACCTGGTCTTGACTTACAAAAGCACGATTGTGTATTTGTTTTCAGAACCTAAAAACTGTGAAACCGCCTCTGTTTGAGTTGTTGTTGTCCGATGGCCTTAACTTCTTTTATCTGTGTTTTTCCTTCTTCTGTGAACTGTGTCGGAGGAGTGCTGCACAGAAAAAGCTCATTGTTAGAATCTTCATTATTATTTGTGGGAGTACACAGTCTAGCTGTTCTCTAGCTTTCTTTTTCTTGCTTTATGCAAAATACTTCATTAGTCCAATAAGGCTGCCAAATGAGTTAATTTACTGGGTATTGGAAATCTAATGAGAATAGTAGTTAGGGCTGGAAGTAATATCAATGTGTTTACTCATGAATGATAACTCATTATCGTGACCTTTGTCTTTCACATTGCCTTGCCATCACTCTTTTATCTTTCTTGCACTCTATCTCTTCTCTCTGTGACTTGGGTTCCCCATTTCTCCCTCTTTCCAACCAGGTCTAATTGTCTACCTGGGGATGATGGTCGGGGCGTTCGTATGGGGCGGCCTGGCTGACCGGATCGGCAGACGGCAGACCCTCCTCATCTCCCTTTCCATCAACAGCGTCTTTGCCTTCTTCTCGTCCTTCGTCCAAGGATACAGCTCCTTCCTTTTCTGCCGACTGGCCTCTGGAGTCGGGTAAGAAGGCCGATGACTCAGGCTCAGCAGCAGCCAGAGCTGGAGATGAGACGGTCACGACCGCTGTAGTACGTCAGTTGACCTGTTGAGCAGAGCAACACTGCATGTTAGAGGACAAATAAAGCTACAGGGCTTATATTTCTGATGAAATTCAGTTTCACCGAATGTTGGAAAGTGCTGTTTTGGTTTTCCTGATTCTCTGAAATTTTTTGATGTCACAGTAATTCCATACACTTAAGTTAACAACACCCAAAAACTAATCCTGAAGTGTTTCCCTTTGAAGTTGGTTATAAAGTCACACAAATGCATCACTTTTGTGTTTCCTCTGCTGTCGGGTCTCTCGAGGTTGTTTGTATTTGTGTTTTTGGTGGCAAAATGTCAGTGAATCAGCAGCTCTGGGTCTTAATATAAACCAAACCAGGTTTAAGATGATTTATGATACAGATGGTAAAGCATCACATGACCTGTGATGGCCAGTGCACCTGTCTACCACCAATAACAGATTTATATTCACTACTATTTATGATCATTCAAATAATTATGGTGGTGTAACTTTGTAGAATCTGGGGAAAAACTGTGTGCTGTGTATTTCCTGCATTGAGTCCATTTGTTGTTAAGCAGTGTGTCTTTTTAATATCATAGTTCTACAGAAGGTCAAATATAGAAGGGGTTGCCAGAATATTTTGCAGGGAACTTTGCGTTCTTCGGTGTAAATATATTGACTTCACTCAAACAATAAATTGTTTTGACGTGCGTCAGTAAGTCGACACTTTTCCATCAGAGAAAAATGTCTTGGCATAAACTTGAAGCAGGATGAATCCTGAGGGTCAAAAAGTCAATGACAGCAACATCTAACAAATCTTAAACTTCCTCCTCAGTAATGTTTAACACAAATACTGCAGTTCAGATCTGAGCAGGTATCACCACTCAGACCAAAAACAGCTTTGACTCCTACTTTCTACCTGCCTTCCAGTTTAATAGGCCTCAGTGAAATAAGCAGAGTGTCCTCATAAAAGACACTGCTGCCAGTCACAGTGTGGTGAACTTTCCAAATTAGACTCATTGCAGAGGTCTGAGTCCAAATGTGTGCAGAGAGGTCATAAGGATGAAGCTGCTGATAGCGATCATTTAGCCAACTGTATTATTGGCGGCTTTTAGGACTTTCATTTTCATTCTCATTGTCTTCTTTTAATTCTCCGTCCTTTTTATCTCTGCCTCCATCTTTGCTCCACAGTATTGGCGGCTCCATCCCCATTGTGTTTTCCTATTACTCCGAGTTCTTGGCCCAAGAGAAGCGAGGAGAGCATCTGAGCTGGCTCTGCATGTTCTGGATGATCGGTGGTATCTACGCCTCCGCCATGGCCTGGGCCATCATCCCACACTACGGTGAGAAAAACAAACAAACACACAGTTAGATCACTCACTCACAAAATCAGCATCAAAGACACCATGTGTGCCTACTTATCCGTGTGGTGGAATTGTGTATATATCTTTTTTGCAAGTTTTAATAATACTGATAAATACTGCATCCTTGTGTCCCAGTGAACAAGTAATGTTGAGCATCTTTTGTATAAGACAATGTACTTATTGCACAGATTCCTTTCTGTTAGGTTTATCAAATAGATAAACAAAACCATTAAAGCTGCCAGAATGATGAAAACATCCTGCCTACATATGTAAGTGAAGCCAAGAGCTTGCCAATATTGGACTACATCAGAAGAGAGAAATAAACTGATGAAAGGGAAAGGAGACAACAATGATACTACAAGCGAGGAGGCTTGTCCTGCTGGTGAAAACCAAGCAGTTACACGATATGTAACTGAAGATTTGAAACTATAAAAAGCTGTACTCATCACCTTCATACAGTTAATTTATACAGAACAAGCTTTGAATTAAATGATAAATCTTGACTCCTTCTCAAAAAAATGCAGATATGGAGCAAATATGACAAATCACTGCAATGCAGCATTTGACAATTGTAGTTGAAATGAATGCCAACAAAGAGAGCAGAGCAGTATCAATATACAGGAAGCTTCTTGTGCATATAATTAAAGTCTCGCAGCTGCCTCTTGCTTTCTCTGACACGTTTCCTCTCTCGGTCACCTTACGCAGGCTGGAGCTTCCAGATGGGTTCGGCCTACCAGTTCCACAGCTGGCGCGTCTTTGTGTTGGTGTGTGCCTTCCCCTCTGTGGCGGCCATCTCTGCCCTTACCACCATGCCTGAGAGCCCCCGTTTCTACCTGGAGGTCAGCTGTCTTGCCACACTCAGACCTTGAAGGTTTATTTCTTGAATGTATAATCAACTTTGAAAACACAGTGCTGACAACACAATCCTGCTTACACACCTTTTCAGAAGATTTTGAATAAATGAATGAATATGTGCATGTATGAATGGTGGAGTAGGTGAAACAGTCCTGCTGAAGATGCATTTTAAATGTGGATGGAAAAAAATATTCGCTTCATGAAGCAGTAAAAGGATATAAAGTGTTTTCTGTGGTTCAAGATAATTAGGATCCCTACATTAAGTCTAATGAGCTCTTGCCAGAAACAAGACAAACATATTTTAAACGCGATGTGAAAATGCAAAAGTGTTAGCTTTGTATCACGCCATCTACAACACAAGTTGGACGTCAGTTATATTTTCTTTTTGTTTTTATCCTGCAGAATGGCAAACACGACGAGGCGTGGATGATTCTGAAGCAGGTCCACGACACCAACATGAGGGCCAAAGGCTACCCTGAGAGGGTCTTCTCTGTAAGTCCCACCAACCCCTAAAAAAAACCAAAACTAAAACCCATTACTTCTCTCTCTGGATGTTTTTGTCTGGAGGCTTATGCGGCAGTGAAGCAGGTTCTGAGCTCTGTGCTGCATAAATTTGCATATTAACAAGTTAAAACAGATTTTCTTGGCATTTTTCTTCTGTACCGCTGATTACTGTGGTGATATCTTTTAATATTAAAATATGGTGATATAAAGGCATTAATTAGTAAAATTATATGTCATAACTGGCTGTGCTTTGTATCATAATTTGACAGATCAGGTGCCTCCCATGATCCTTTTAAAGTGTGATGGAGTGCTAGTTTATCTTCTTTCACAAACCCATGTCACAGATTGCCTTTGATTTACATGTTTATTCGAATAAATTAAACTGTAAAAAAGGTAATTATAGTGATTCATTTTACTATAAAAAACAAATCAAGCAGTGACAAAAAACATTAGTTTGATGTCACTTGTGTTTACAAAACATCACTTTTAATGCATTATATACAGAATTTGGATGTGATTCAACACTGTAAAAATAATACATACATTCATAAAGCACTGAAGTGATGGAATCTAAAGACGATTGATTGTGCTGTTTCAGGTGACCACCATCAAGACAGTGAAGCAGTTGGATGAACTGATGGACATGGGTGATAGTGTTGCCTGGCACCAGAAGTGGAGAATAAAGCTCACTTCACTTTTCCATCAGGTGAGAAAATCCTGCATTACTTCATTTCTTCGCTGCTTCCGAGTTCAGAACAGAAGAATCGAGGATGAATGTCTGTGGATGTTAGCACACTGGCATGTTTGCCTGAAAAGTTCTTATATATCTACTCTGGAGCTGAAGAAATAGGTCATATCATAAAAACAACCCACACTCAGCCCTTCAGTTTGTATCATGCAGCAGCTATCTTAAAGGAATATATCGACCTTTTGGTGTATATATATATATATGTATATATATTTATTAGCTTTCTTACTAAAGTTAGATGAGATCAGTGCCGCTCTCATTTCTGTCTTTCTGTGAAACAAAAGCCTGGAGGTGTTGAACTCAACATAAACATTGAAATCTGGCTCTGCCCAAAAATACAAGTAAAGTAAAAACACCAATGAGCAAAAAACATAGAAATGAGTACTGTGTATGGTCCATTTATTAAAAAGTAACAACACTTAATGACTTTATACAATTCAAACAAACCACTGATAGACTGGAAACACAAGAGATTCCACAGCTGACACAGTGTTTCTTTTGTGTACTGCAGAGGGGAGGCATTGTCATCTCAGCTCCATCTTATTTGAACCACCAACTTCTTTAATATTCTGTATGTGTATTAGACAGACATGTGGTTCGTTTTGTTTTGTTTTTAGGTGTGATACATCTCTTTCTCTTCATGGATGGTCTGAGATGGTCACAGCCACAGCCGCTCTGCTGTGGCTGTGTCTGTTTGTTTACTCTGTCCCGGGGAAGGGATCCTGGGACATGGTGCTCATTTCTTTTGACCGATCAAGAGAGACATCTTTCAGAGATGTGTGCTTTATGCTTCCTTTTTTTTTTTTTTATTGTGGTGTTTATGTATTATTTATGTTTGTGTGTGTCTGTGTGTGTATGCTCCTTCAGGTTTGGCGTAATTTCCAGGCTGTTTTCTCTCCTGAGTACCGTCGCACCACCTACATGATGATGGCTGTGTGGTTCTCTATGTCCTTCAGGTGGGATCATGTTGGACACTGATGCACTACTGCAGGATTTTTCCCCATCGTATTTTGTTTTGCATATCAGTGGCGCTGTAAAATACATTTACTGCATCCAACAAGACATCGGTGTTGTCGGGAGTTAGCAATACAGCAACAAATCAAAGCACTAACACTAATGATCTCAGTAAGTAACCACCATTGATCATTTTGAATCAGCATTGCTATTGATGTATAAAATATCTAGTAACTATGACTCTGAGATGAAGGTCATGAAGCAAAAGTTCAATTTTGTGGAGTGTAAAATTATAAAGCTATAAATTATACTACCAGAGTTCTGGTATACCTACTTACCCAACAGGCATTTTGTTACACCACCAATGAAACCTTCACGTAAATAATTTCATTTTAATGCAATTATTGTGTATATACACACCTACCAGTGAAGTGAATACTGATCAGAGATATAGGCGACAGTCCCTGGAGTATGCAGGTAGATAGTAACACCGCTCGTGTGCCTCTTCAAACGTATCGTCATCTCTTCTCTTTGGACCTTTTACTCGGAGCTTTGTTGTTTCACCACAGCTGTCTGTCTGCCCCTTCCTCTTCCTCCTCCAGCTACTATGGCTTGACAGTGTGGTTCCCTGATATGATCAAGTACCTGCAGAAGCAGGAGTACTCTTCCCGCACCAAGGTTTTCGTCAAGGAGAAAGTAGAACATGTCACCTTTAACTTCACTCTGGAAAACCAAGTCCACCGCCAGGGAGAGTACTTCAACGACAAGTGAGTTGGCTGCATCCCTTCGCTCGTGCCGGTCTGATGAATCAGACCAAATAGATCTATTTTAATGCCCGTGATGGCAGGGTGCCTTTTGTTCCACAGATATTTTGACAGCGTTTGTATATTCTTCACGTCTCCAACATTTAATGGATGAATTTAATCCAATAGTGAAAGCACTTTGTGGTGCATGACAACAAATCAGATGAAAATATTAATGAGGCCTCAAAGTGTTTTATTCCAAACATTGCTTTGATTGAATGAAAGCCCTGCAGAGTTGCTCATGTTTAACAAGCCTGTCTTTGATGTTTCTTTTGACTTTGCCTTTTAAACCTGAACTCACGCATTTAATTTGCATTGTTAAAATTCACACAACAATATGGTAATAGAATATCTGACAGCCTAATGGTTCTTACCACCATGATGAAATACTTTCTGTCTCCTTGCATTGCTCTGCTTTTGACTTCTATTCATTCCCTTATTGTCTTAATTCCTTCGTTCCTGTCTGTAATTGTTTGCAGGTTTATGAACTTGAAAATGAGATCTATGGTGTTTGAGGACTCTCTGTTCGAGGAGTGTTACTTTGAAGACATCACCTCCAGCAACACCTTCTTCAAGAACTGCACCTTTATCGCCACCCTCTTCTACAACACAGGTGGGAAATGCACACTGACAAATGAAAAGAGCTACATCTTTAGCTCACCAAGAAATTATAATCAATATGTTTACAAACTGCTCCAGAAAGGATGAACAGGGAAAATGACATGAATTATGAGTACGAACAGTTTATTTCCAGATAAGAAATCAGACACGAGTCTACTGTATGTAAACTGAAGATAAACAATGAATGAAGCAGTGGCTGCAAAACCAACGCTGACTGTCATATACAGTACTTGGCAGATGTGCTTTGGATATATTTTATGGTGCAGAAAGAGAAACTGACTTAAACCTGACAAACGTTGCAGATTGGGAAAGGGGGACAAGATTACTGCCTGGCTGACTTTAGCTGATATAACAACCCTCATCTCCAACTTACAGGCTCCTGAAAGGGGACGTCATGAAGTTTGGCATTTGACTTTAAAAGGAGAATTTTCAAGAGCTTGCAGTTTAAAGATCTCTTTGGGTTAAAATAAAAATGCCTTGCCTTGTGATATTTTTCTTCTCTGCCCTTATTTTCTTGATGCTATTTATTGTACAGAGATCCTCCTCATAAATAACTACTGTATCCTTAAAGCAGAGATGCTGGCACGGTTTTATTCTTTGTGTTTGCTCTCTGTAAATGAAATCCTCTCTCAGTGAGTTCAGTGTCATCATCCAGCACTTTCACAGACTAATAGAGCTGATTTCAATGCTGAGGTTGGTGCATCAGCTGACACTGGATACCGATGTGATACCTTTGCAAAAACGAACAAGAGCTGTATACCACTTTATGGCTGTGATATGATTGCTAATGGCTCAAGTTAATCCCTTTTGTAAAACATGAACAGATGCGTGAAATAATCTTTCTTTAATCTAATGTTACCGTTAATCATAATCAAAATAAATAATTCCTTCACTTGTTTTCCTAACATTAGTTCCACCACTCCAAATTAAATCCTGCACGTTGCCCATTTTCTGGTGAGTGTCTGTTCTGACATGTTGCCAAATTGCTGACGTTCTGTTAAATGTCTAACATTAAACTAGTTACTCGATTTCTTTGCAAAAAATTAGAATACATCATGTAGTATTGACAGCATCAGCATTTCTGACATTGGTACCAGAACTTTACTGCTCTACACACATGATATTCTTCCATTAGCATAATTAGCACAGTAAATTATCACATGCATAATATAATAAATAGCCCTGGACATCTTATGATTTTATCTGATAGGGTTCAGTTTGAGTAAAAACCATTTTTCAGCTTGTAAAAGGGCAGCAAAATCACCTCCAACTGTTTGTCAAAATGGCTCACTGTACTAAATGCAGCTTTGCAGAGCTGCAATGTCTCCTAGCAACCTATAATGAATACTTTGAGTTTTAAAATCTGTCCCTTGTCACAAACTATCGATTGGTTTAATCCACTAAAATGAAACAAAAGAATTTATTAGAACTGTGCGTTTTCTGTTTCTATCTGGAAAAAGGAAGTCATGCCTCTACAGAGTCTACAGCTGTGCACACACATGCAAACACAAAAGATGCATCAGCCAGACCCACCTACCTGTTGCTTTGTTGGATGTTTGCAGTGTTTACGCACGTCATGCAGTCACTTACAGCTGCTATCAGTGCCGGCCAGGAGCTCATTGGAAAGAGAATTAGAAACTTGTTTGCTAGTTGGGGCTTATCTCACTCAAAGCTGATAGATAGTTGCCATGGTGTATCTTAATATTTGAATGTGGGATGATGTGGTGTAAACCACATGGTGCGTGAGGTTGGGCTGTGTAGTTATGGCATCATGTTAACGGAAACAGTCACTTTATACACAAATATGTTGAGCTTGGAAAAGATGTGAAAGTAAGAATTGATTAAATGTGTCCTATATGCCCAAACGATCACTTCGTCACCACTTTGCCAACCAGAACTGAGGATTCAAAAAACTGTTTTTACAGCATGTACAAGATACAACACCTTCTGTCTTTAGAGACTTGAGTCAGATAAGTAAAAACACAGAAACAACACAAAAGATCTTTTACTGGGAACAGATGGAAGAAACCTCAGGAAAAGCGATAAAAGAGGGATCGGACAGCTAGCACACGTACTAAATTTACATACATACAAAAAGAGCTGCAGAAAACGGTTAGCATTCAGCAAAGTATTTGAAAATATTTAAATAAAATGTCCGTCTCCTAAAAAAGCTCTTTTGAGCGTCTTTGCTGAGAAAGCTGAATTCACTGTGTCATGTCATCTCGTGTGTGTGTCTGTCCATTTGTCTTTTGATTTTTCTCACCAAATGTTCATCTGATCAACTTCATCCTCTGCTGGCATGTCGCTGAGGAGCTGAGGGAGAGAAATGTCTGCTGTGAAATTTTTTGGATGAGGACCCTTGAGAAAACTTCAAACATTTGTGTCTTTTTTCTCCTTTTTCTCTGTTACTTGGTGTAAAATAAAAAAAAACAAACCAAATGAACACAGCTGTACGCTGCCAATAATTCAAACTACCACAGTTGCCAAAGACGGTAGTTCTATAATGTTACAGGAATAAAGGGTAAGATTTTATAATTAGTTGAGTTAATCAACCCCTTCTCCTGCTTCTCTCTCCTCTGTGCCTGCTTTTGTCTCCAGATCTCTTCAAGTATAGATTGATCAATTGCAAGCTCATCAACAGCACTTTCCTGCACAACAAAGAGGGCTGCATGCTCAGTGATGTCAGTGATGACAACAATGCATACATGGTCTACTTTGTCAGTTTCCTGGGCACCTTGGCTGTGTTGCCCGGCAACATTGTCTCCGCACTGCTCATGGACAAGATCGGACGACTAAGGATGCTAGGTAACACGGGTGCAGGGCCTGAAGACTGAAGTGTGTTCAAAGGGAAAAAGGATGAGGGTTACGTTTGTAAATGTTAAAATATGCAAAGTATATGTTGGACGTCTTAGGCACAGTTTTTGTTTGCTGCTGTCAAGCTGATTAGACAAAAAGTTAGAAAAAAAAGTCACCAAAGTCATTGTTTCCTGGTGAGACTCGGGGACTAATAAAAAACTAATAGAGGTGCGACATAAATAACAGAAAGTCAGCAGTGCTTGCTTCACAGAGCCAAGGCAAGTCCACATCAAGAGAGCAGCTACAAGTATCAAGTTGAGAGCAGTAAATGATGTCAAGTGTGTTCAGAGTTGAGGCTGAAATAGTCACAAACAGCACAACAATCGAGAGACAAAACTGTCTTTAACAGCCCTTTGTTTGCAGGATCTGGGGAAACAAGCCTTGTTATTCTGTTAAATCACTTCATTTTCACTCTTACCATCAATGAATACCTTAATATGTACTAAAATATATGTCCTCAAAAGTTTTGTCAACTGTAGAGCTGAAGTGTTGTACCTAAGAGGGCCATTTACTCTTGTTTTAGGACACAGAAATATTTTATTTTTTTGCACAATAACTAAATAATTAGTTGAGATAATGTTTCTTGCATATCGAATCTCTAGAAAAACCAAAACAAAACAGGCTAATGCTAAGTCAGTTAAATTATGCAGGCTATCCTCTGTTTCTCCATATGTCACTCTTTTCTAACACCTCCTTTCCCCCATTTGTCTACAGCGGGCTCCAGTGTCATATCTTGCGTCAGCTGCTTCTTCCTGTCCTTTGGCAACAGCGAGTCAGCCATGATTGCTCTGCTCTGCCTGTTCGGGGGAATCAGCATCGCCTCCTGGAACGCCCTGGATGTGCTAACTGTGGAGCTCTACCCTTCTGACAAGAGGTAGGTGCCTCAGGCCTGGCCTGAAATCTCCTTGACACCGTGAAGACGTGATCACCAACGCTGAATAACGTGTTAAATGATGTCACAAGAGTTAACCCACAATGACTGGTTGGTTTCAATGGATGGGTGACATTGTGGGATGAAATCATTGGTGGTGCTTGTGATGTAATACATTTAGCCATCTTGTTGCCACCTAAAGGCTTCAGCAGGATGCGCTTCTATTTTTTATTCTCCCTGCTTATAATGCAGAGTTCATAAGTGCTAATTTCATTTACTGGTTGAAATTAAGCCTCATAGGACACAAAAATGTCTTTGTTTTTTGTTGGTTTTTTTTGTAAGTGGAACGTATTTCACCAAAGCAGGAACATGCATCTTTTATTTTGCCTCTCTGTATTGACTAAAGAAGCTCTTGAGGAGGAGTTTTTATTTAATGAGATGTAGCACCATCCTGTGACCACATACAGATACTACAGCATCTGGAATCAAATGTGTGAACACAGTTCTGACATTTCCTTCACAGTTAATGTGAGAGAGAAAATGGCCGCGCTAATGTAGAACTGATATGTGTATTTATATAAATGTAAATTGAGAGATGAAGCTTCCGTTGCTTTATTGCTCCACTGATTGTTTTTTATTTCTTCTACTGATTTGACCACATAATAATAATAATAATGAAACTCATTTTGTCTTCTATATCTATCTCCTTTTTCTTTTTTTAACAGAACCACAGCATTTGGCTTCCTTAATGCCCTTTGTAAATTAGCGGCTGTTTTGGGCATAAGCATCTTCACCTCGTTCGTTGGTATAACCAAGGCAGTGCCCATACTCTTTGCTTCGGGGGCACTGGCGGTGGGCAGTTTTCTGGCCCTCAAACTGCCAGAGACGCGGGGCCAGGTGCTGCAATAGTGTGGCGCCAACAACTTTCCAGGGGGCAGAAGAGTTTCGCCACACTGTGAATGAACAGCCCAAGAGCCCTCCAGGTCCTACCCTCTTACCCCTCCCTCTTATTTGCAAAGTACAGTTTGTTTGTGGTACCCCTCCACGCTATAGAGTGGAGCTGTGACAAAACATCATAACGCCTGAATAAACTTTGAGCAGATTGAGACAAATTATTTATTATTGCTCTGAATTGGTGCCAGTGATAACGCGAAAAAACAAACAAACATAATGTTGAGGTGATAGGTGAGGGTTTTATATATTCCTACAGTACAACAGAACATTTAGGTTTGTTCGCTCCGGTATAAGCACATACATCCGGGGTTGGAGGTCAGGTCATGCGGGTCTCGATAATGACTCATGCACATAGACTCACAGAAATTATCACTAGCCATTGTTGCAGAGTTCTCTGTAGTCACCTCCATCCCTCTGAGCAAAATTCAAGTCACCTCTCAAGTCTTAAATACGTTGTCATTCTTGGACGTAGAATCATGAATTGGACATTTTATGCCTTGATTTGGAGCATTTTTGACTTTGACTGCCATTTTTATAGATTATAGAACATTCCAGGTTTTCTTTTGTTATCGCTAGAGTGTGATAAAGAGATAAATCAAGTTTTTCCCTTTAAGCCATTATTTTTGATCACTTCTGAACAGTCATAAGAACAACCCAAATATAATTCAATGTCATGATTGCCATTTCGTCCCAAAGGCGAAGCTAATCTGTGGAAATTTACATTTGAAGCACAACTATTAGCCAATGTGAATGTCTCTAACATTTCCGTGACTCCATGAAAATGTTTAGGAACTCCCACTCAGTCATAATTTTTCAATCGTACTCTAGATCCCTTTGTAAGAAATGCCTTTTTAGTACCTCTCCTCCCAGACTTATGGTATGCTTGTGTCTTATAAAATATGTTTTGGAGGGTGTTATGCATGTCACAAAGTATGTATGTAATTTAATGAAAATTAAGAGTATACAACATGTAAACAACATTTCCGACATGTTGCATTTGCTTATTGATTGGTCTGGCTTAAGTTGCCATAATGGTTTGACATGTCTAACCCATGGTTTATACTGTTAATAACAGTGATGCCACTAACACTGACAAATCCCACTCTCCTTGGAGCACACTCCTTTATTCACCTAAATCTATTATTATTAGATGTGAAAGCAATCAAAAGGGCAAAAAAAAAAAAAAAGCTACAGAGAAAGATTACACTTTAAATTTTCATGTTTTCAATGCAGCCACAAAGTGTGTTAGTGTGTAAGAAATGACAGATAAACTATAATCTAATTCCTTCTGTGAACTGAATGTTTATATTGAGCGTGCTTCTTAGTGCAATATTGAACCTCTCTGCAAATTTTGAGATTTTATTTTATTGATTTATTTCTGTTTTTGTCTTTTACCATTTCACATGTGGCAAACTGTCTTTTATTGGTTATCAGATGTGGGGTAGTTGTCTTATATTGATAACTGAGCACAGTGGGATATCATACTGGAGTTGCCCAACTTGTTTTTCGCTCTTGGATCAAGAAAGCGTGAAAGAAATTCTGCATGTGAAGTAAAAACAACAGAACTGTTCTATTTTATATTTTCCCAACTTGGGATGTGTGTGTCCTTTGGGCACAGAGCATGTTGAATGGATTAATTAGAGTTCAGAAAGATTATTCTGCTAATGAAGCTATGAATTTTGAGTGCACTGGGACCTTGTGTTTACTTGTGCTTTATTATACAAATGTAGCTAGTTACAACATGATATTCACTGAAAAAATTTCACTGCCAAGGGCTGATTGTCATATATCCCACACAGGTAACACAGAGTGTTGGCGAAAATTATTGCCACATTCCCCTGAGGTAGAAAAGTGAGAGTGATATGTTCACAATTGCATGATAAGAGAAAAGAAAAGAAAAGAAAAAACAAACCAAACAATCATTGACATGTCAGATTAATAAAAAAACAAACAAACAAGCAAACGTGTTTTTATCCAAACTGCCATTTTGTAGGATAGCAGCCATACGTAGACTCAAGACAGTTGAAGAAAATAGACAACCCATTGCACTAAGTGTACACTGTTGTACATGCACAATTGTGAATGCCTTGAGTGCTTCAAGACACGTCCTGATGTAGCCTTGCTAGAAATTTAATGAAGACCCAGGTGAGTGCTTAGCAAGAGCACAAAGACCAAAACCTACCAAAAGACAATTTTTTGAACACGAGTGCAGTTGTGAACATAGGTGCTTCGAGCTTTGATGACCTGCCCCGTACATTTCACCATTTCAATCTGTGTCGCTCTAATCTGATTTCAAATTTGACATCCCACCCATTATCTGTGAGTGTGCCATGGGTACCACCTCTCATTAATTATTGCCAAATATTTTGTATGGCCTGAGTTTACACATTACACCATCAATTCTCAGTTATAAATATAAATATATGTAAATATAAAAATAACTATCATGTAACTAATAAGGTAGCTCTTAAAACCTTCTGACCCCTGGGAATATCCTATATTGCAATCTGTCTTTTTAGGTTTTCAGCTATTGGTCATATTACACAAGAGGAACGGGACTTATTGGTGTATGTGGTAATTAAGACTACTTTTACAATCTGACATTATGTCTTTAGGACTCCAGTACTCTTGTTTTAAAACTGCAAGAAATAATGGCTTTAGAAGTCAAAAATGGCCGGCAAGTCAGAAGCAAAAATTTCCCAGATTCCCTCGTAAAAGTACACTTATAGTATATGAATGCACATAAACTGTACAAATATAAAAGCTAAGCATCAGCAGTCCTATTCTCTGTATGTTATCCTGTATTACCCATGAAATTAAGACCAACGATGTCAAGATAACTGTTGCATTTGTTCAACATGCTGTTAAATTGCTAACCTGTCTCAGTGACTCAATTCAGGCTCCGTCCAAGTCAAGATTGTCTCTGGTAGATACATATCTTAGCTTATGTTACAGGGTTTTTTTGTATAATGAACTTGTTGCCTGAGCAACCGGCAGTTGAGAGTGCAAAAAGTTAACAAAGCAATAAGTGTTTGGGTAATTGTCTCTTATTCTCACCTTTGAAGCTATTGGGAATTAGAGCACATTACTACATGCTGGCCTTGTCCACTAAAATGCTAAGTGTTGGCTTAATAATGACACAGGACTAAACAGCTAACATTTGTGTGTACTCTCTAAAACAACCCTAGGTCTTGAGGCTTTTGTCAATAAGATTTCATTGCCATTAAATAAATTTAAGAAAAAGATGATCACCTTTGTCATTGTACTGTGCTGTAGAAACTGTAGTTGATTGTTTGTAAGTATAGAAACTGTGGAACCATAAATATATAAAAAGTTACCAAAAAAAAAGTGTAAATGAAAAATGATGTATGTTGTCTTTGATTTTGTGCATTTTGTAAATGAGAATGAAATATAAGTAAATACTTCAATGTTAAATACCAGTTATGAATCATAGTTAGCCTAAATGTGACAACATCTGTTCTGTTTAAAGGTGTGTGAGATTTTTTCTTATATTTTCTCATTGTTGATTTTTGATTGGGTTTGCACTTTATTGTGCAACTGACCCTCTGGAATCACAATGGATAACAAAGAACCATGTTGAATAAACTAGTGGGAAAAAAAACATGAATAGTCGATTTTTGTCATTTATTAGTCATTCACAAGTTATTAGTGTATAAATTGAACAATAAATTTAAACAGTTTTATTAACAATATAAGAGTAACACATTTAGTATTTCTTTATTTTAACAACAAAAAATATTGTAACAGAACACCTAAGTACAGCACCAACATAGCAGGCTTTCAATGTGGCTTGACTTTATGTTACAGGAAGCTGAGTGATTCTGACTTTTATTAAGGTTTAATTGATTATGGGCAAACATTACTGAGAAAAAAACAAAATAGGACCGACAAAAAAGTATTCATTAATGGATTACATGGCATTTTCCTGTTCTGGGATGTCCTTGAGGAAAAAGCAAACATGTAACATCATAGACGTGTTATTTGATCCCAAAACTATTTCTAACCTGAAATCATCTGAAATTATTCGCCTGAAATCGCCTCTTTTCCCGGAAATGCTGGAAAACTAAAAAAAAAAAAAAAAGGAGCATAAAAACTACAAATCCCAGTGTGCTCTGGTGCTTCCGGTGTTTGCTACGTAACGCTTCCGGAGGCTCGACCTGCATCAGTAGCAAGGTGAGCAGCTAAAATCACAGAAAAAAAACCTACAAAATCTACATTTTATCATATGTCTGTTCGTCACTTACTGTGTACTTGTTATGTTTAGCACTGATGGGAATATTGTGATTACAGCAGCTGTTTGCTGTAAAGATATTATGTCGGTTTCTGCTCATGTTTATGATGAGAGCTAACTGCTAATGCTAGCACGTTGCCAATAAATTTCACCGGCTGCGCTTTAGCTTTAATGTTTACCCAAATATTAGCAAGATATTCCAGTGTTTATATGTCGTGTCAGCAATTTAGGTGAAACCACCTGTAAAATAATCTTAATAAGCAACGTCAGCCACAGATTATTTGAGTGAACAAATCGTGGAGATTATTTGTTTTATACGTTTCAACTTTAGCTTCTTCGCTAATTTACTGGACTAAATTGTTATACCTCAGTCGGTGTGATGTCTCATTCCTCCGTTTAAAAAAAAAAAAATCATTTAGGGTAAAATGTGTATTTTTTCCAATGTCATTTTGGTGTGTTGAGAGCAGATTGACGAGTGGGAATTAATTTAAATTATTTTAAGAACGATTTTATGTTGCAGAAGAGTGCAGCATAACAAAATGTGTTTAAAGAGGAGGTGTGTGAATACGTTATGAATGCACAGCAACATAACCAAACCTTACTTCAGCTTAAAATGAGCAATTCAACTAGCTGTCTTAAACTAGCCTCACCACAATTGGCATTTGCCAGAACATAATCATGTGTCCCATCATTGAAAAGGTTCTGTTGGGTGGTCTCCAGCCACATCCTCTTGATGCTGCCCAGTTTTCTGCGCTGTGTTTGGCCCGTTTCCATCAGCCCTGCCTTTAGCCGGTCTTTGGCCCACTTCAGACCACAAATGGACCCGGACCCGAGCCGTCCTGTTGAGAGAGCTATCAGAGCCAAACTCAACAACACACTCAAGCCGGACCACTTGGAGGTGCACAATGAAAGCCACATGCATGCCGTCCCCCCCGGCTCCGAATCTCACTTCCGCGTCCTGGTTGTTAGCTCGCAGTTTGAAGGTCTGCCACTGATACAGCGTCACCGACTGGTTAATGAGGCTTTGAAGGAGGAGTTAAGTAGCTGTGTTCATGCATTGGCTATACAAGCAAAAACTCCTGAGCAGTGGGGGACTAATCCCACCCTGGCTAAGAGTCCGCCCTGCATGGGAGGATCAAAGGGTGATCACACAATGCAAGCAAAACTTAAGGTTGGACAAGAATGAATTGCTGGACTATGAAGAATTGCCAGACTGAAATGTGAGGAATACAAGTGAATGCTATGAAAGTGATATAAGTATAAGAATGTCTTCCTCTTCTTTTTCTCCTCTTCCTCTTCTTTCTATTGTGATTTCATTTAAGCAAAAATATACTAATAAAAACCTGAAACAATTAAGTTTGAAATTGTATTGGCCATGTGCATTTTTTTGTATCAGCTATAGTACCACATGCTTGTTGAACAAACATGATACCAAGAGCAACTAAAGCTTAAACTCCATAGGATAATATGTGAACTTTCCAATTACAGTGCCTTCAGTGATATCAGATTTACAGAGTAAAATACTGAATTTACTGTCAGGGATATTGCTGATAAAGTATTTGCATTTACTGAGCGATTCCACTATCTTTAGGCCGGTGTTTGTATCATTGTGAAGTAGGTCAATCACAGGTCAATAATAAAACATGGAAAGCCGTGTTTCTTCATTTAAGGACGTCAATGAACGTAAACTAAATTTTACATAAAAATATTTAACCAGGTAGGATGTTTAGTGAAAATAAGGTCACAACACATTCATTTTGAAGCTTGAACTTTGCGAGTGGCTGTGGTAACACTTCAATTCAGCTACGATAAATGTAATTAATATGACAAAACATTAGAATCTATGAAACGTCGCCTTGTCATCACATTCAGGTACAAGCTCAGAGTCAACGTACCTTAATTTAATGGAGATATTCACAAGTCTGCATCTAGAGGTGCTTTGCTAATATTCCCGAATGTTCCGCTGACAGCTAAAATACTTTTGCATGAACAGGAAGAATATTTGACAATGTGCATATTTTCTGAACAGACAAAAAAAAAACTGAAGTTCTCCTTGGAAAACCAGACAAACAAGATTTACTAAAACAGGTGTTTTTGAGATAAAGAGCATTTTGTCTTTGAAGCAACGGAATCGCCAACAAAGAGTGGCTTCTTCTAATGTATTTACTAATTACAAATATAAATCAGGTCAACAAAATCTTGTAATTGCCTTTCTTGCTATCTTCAAGTCGACCCTTATGAAGTCTGTAAGCCTAGTCAGCCTTTAGATATATCCAGTACCACTAATCAACACATGAGGGCAGTATGTGTTCAAAGTAGATGACAAATTGAACTGGGTGAGATGGCTGATAAATACAGGATATCTTTATTATTCCTCATAATAAAGTTGAACATCAATTAGTCAGTGTTCATGTTCTCCTCTGGGGTGAAGAGAAAAGCAAACTACTGATAAATAACATACATATAGGAACCACACATCTTTTTAGTGCCTAAAAGAACTTACTATTAATCCAAATGTTGTGAGTTTTATGGCACAAAAAGCCGTGTTAGTAAAAGTATTTATTTTCTGTAAGTACATTACGGAGAAATAGTATTTTTGACTGCTTCTTGTGTCAGCTCTCCTGTGATATGTTGAGCAAAACAGAGGACGAAAGTACAAGATGTTTGGTAGTTTGCGCTTGTTCTCAGAATGACGCACTCCTTACTGTGAGTGGATGTGGGTGGGCATCTATTTTTGTCTTGGGGTTGTATGTGTCACCGTGAAGGTCTTCTTGTCCTTCCCTCAACCCCAGTGATGGCCAAACATCGCTGCTCAACCCTGTGAGAGTGATAAGACGATAAATATGTGTGTGTGTGTGTACACAGATGGAAAAGTGAATTCTGGTGGGTGTCTTGAACAAGAATTTTAATCTAATTATTAATAATCTGTGAGACTAACTTGCAGCAGAAATTTGTAAAGATATTTAGAAGGCAACACAAGAGCGAGACAACAGCAAACGTGTAGAGCTGAAGCAAAGTTTTAATGCTTTGCTGCAAAGCTATTCAAAGTTATTGTTGGCTCATAAAGACAGGCCTTCGGTGGAATGCGGTGTCACCTCAAGGTAATGCACGTCGTCTTCTACAATTATCCTCCTCCTGGAATTGACAGCCTGTCGGGCCTCACAAAAGGCTCTGGTGAAGAGGATGAACAACTGGTGTCACTGGTTTGGAAAAAGGAAAACAGTAACACAACCACTTTATGACCCCTGCTCACCTATTAGAGCCAGGCCTAAGGGGGCAAGAAGCAAGGCTGGGGCTGTGGGTTGTGGTGGTGGTGGTGGGAGAAGCAATAAGCTGGGCTGCACTGCCCGGGGACCTGCAGACTGTCTCTACTGATAAGATTTACGTGTCACAATTCCAGGTGCCGTTATGATGGAGAGGGAAAAGATGTCAAGTTGTCAAGGGTGATGAGGTGGAGTGCAGGGACTTGTCTCGCACTTAAAAGCTCGGACTGTTTTATGTATGTGAGTAGTTCATCACCTATTTAGTCTGTGGCAGTTATAGAGCAGAATAACAGGGTCGGTCAAGTCACTGTGAGAGAATGGCCTACTTTAACACAAGGAAAAACCGTCACGTCTTGCATATTCCATAATCAGTAATTTAGCTTTCACTTTAATCGGTGTAGCTGTTGCCATGTAGCAGTTTACTCAACTACTTTAAGCAAGAAAAGCAGGAATTTGAAAGTAGCCTACAGCTGTGCAATTAAGACCTAATCAGAGGAAGGCTTAAGTTTCTTCACTAGTTTGGTTGGTTGGACTTAGTGAGAGAATTACAATCAGGATCCCCCTCTGGCCCTTACATAGTGACTGTTGTGTCAAATACTTGTGTTACTCTTTTCATCCTATGTATATACATATAGTTTGGACATAAAAAGAGGCTGATGTGAGTGTATTATGTATATTATTAAACTAATGGTTAATGATTCCAATATATTAAATGAGAAAAACAAATCTTCCACTCCAATGCTAATACTAATGTGGTTTGGTTGTAGTGAGTAACACTTGTCCACATTTATTTTAATTTGTCCACTGTATCAGTCATTTTCTCTCTCGCTCCCACAACCAGAACTCAACTATTGTACTGTCAAAACACCATGCCCTTCTATGCCGATTCCAGTTGTGATGAATCTGTCTCCGGTCCCAGGTCCGGCCAACGTGGCCTGTGGAGGGGTACAGCGGGTCAGTGGGAACCCACCTTGGCAGTGCTGTCTGTGCGTCACGGTCCGGGGACAGATGGTGCCAGGCTGGGCTGGGACCCTGGGCAGGGCAGGGTTCCCGCAATGAACAGCCGCTGATTTATGCTGCGGCTCTGGACTGAGGGCTGGGGTGCAGGAGGCTCCTTCTGCACAGCTGACCCCTGCTGGTTGCAGGGTCATCCATCGGGAGGGAGGAGGAGGGGTTTGGTTGGGAGAACGACAAATGGGTGTCTGAGAACGGGTGGTTGTGTCATCCCAGGGGACTTGGCTTCATCCTCTGGCTCCATGGTCAGCTGCAGGATCTGTGCAGCATGTGTGTAGGGAGAGCAGCCTGTTAAACACATTTAATTTAAACCCCCAGCAGGAACAGAAATCATTAAATTTATTGTTGTCATTGCCAGACCTGGTGTCATTACGCAGTAACTACAGTTTATCTTTACGTAAACTGTCAAGCTCCCCCTTTTTTGTCTCTGTAATAGTTGTTAATTTGGATAGCACTACATGTTTCAGACTGTAACACCATTATAGAAGGCAGCTCAAAGTCATCGGTTCTAATTACAGTTTAATAATCACAGAATAGCTTTTAAAAGCTCTCAGGCTATTAAAGCCTTTTAATTGGAACCGCCTCCTCGCCTGCTCTCTCTCTCACCACACCGGCAACTAATGAAATCAGTGAATAGCCGGCATGAAAGAGAAGGACAAAAGCAGAGATAGGGAGAATACAATATCCTTGTGTTGGAGAATTAGTTACACTCAGTAGTCTAAGTATTCAAAGCACAGAGCAGAAAAAAAGGGGGCTAGAGGGGGATTAAGAGAAAAGTCCACACAGGTGGGTTGCTGGGAGGGAGGAGGGGTCACATGACAGGACGTTACCTCGTTTGATAAACAACAGCCGGGGCCCACAGGAAGGAGGAAGGGAGTTATTTTATAGGCGGAATTAACTGCTTCACCACATCAGGTATTCATTATGGTAAATCTCCCAGGTGTGCTGTACATGTAAGTGAAGTCAAACATCTTAGGAGGGCAGATTTTGATGCTGAACAACTTGGACTGATGCATATTTGCTTTGGACAGTAAAAGTGGTGCGCAAAAAAGACCCCACAAACTGATTCCTAATCAAAATTGAAAGTGTTTTACTTAGAAAAGCAGTTTTAGATATCGTTTCTACATAATAATAAGCTCATTCTGATAATTATTAAGCACCGTTTAAAAGGAAGTGGTGGAATCACAGCTAGACCTGCCCAAAGCCAAAATGTACACCCAGATTAAGGAGAAATTCAGGTCATTTTTGTGGCATTTTTAGATTTACTTGGATTGAACACTAATAATGGCTGAGTTAAAAGGTTGAGTGAAAATTTCAGTTTGAGAAACAAGATTTTATCTTGTAAAGTAATGTTTTTGGGTTGTTGTTTTTTTTTTTTTGCGAAAAATTCAACAAATATTTTACTTTCCTAATGATGAACTTGTCGCTGTGTGACATAAGATATCTGACATGTGGTGAATTAACTGATCTGAAAATTAATCTGGGGGTTTTCAGTGTCTCCATAACATACTAGCCACTAGGTAGCTGGGAGCAATAAATTATTTGACATGCACTTTAATAAGATCTACTGGAGGTCATATTGGAGAGGCTAAACTTAAAAATGAGCAGCTACTTGTTGGAAATGTCACCTGAAGAGCTTCTCTATAATGGGAAAAATAAAAGTTATCTTTTATTTTTTTAGCTCTGTAACAAAATTACTCTGCAGACTGATTATGTCACAAACCTCAATCTCAATGTTTACATCTCAAAAATTCCCAGGGTGCACATCTGCCACTCTGCGCATCTGCTGATCCTGTTGTCCCCTCCTCCCTCAGATGACTACAAAGATATGAGTCGCCACTGACAAATCAGCTGACAACAAACATTGAAAGTGCATTGTCAAAGAAAGTGTCTTTATCGTCACTGGTTTGTCTGTCAGCCTTTTTGTTCATGTGTTGTTGTTTTTTTGCTTTTTTTGGGGGGGGGCGCCTGGTGCAGATCAGTCAATCACATGATCGCAGCAGTAAGTCATGGGAGTTTTTCCCGGGGATGTTAAGGCACGGGTCTGGTTAGGCTGGTTTGCAGGCCAGAGTGCACAGGCCATGGCCTTAGCCCTAAGCCCAGTACACTCAGTTACTGACACGCATGCAGCTCCCCTACCCACCCCTCCAGGGTACTAACCAGAGGAGTGTGCATGTCAAGACAGATGGGTCAAAGATAAGACTCTTTCAAGGCCCTCTCCCTGAGCTCTCTCTTTGCTCTCTCTCAACTCCCTCTCAACCTTTTTGCTCAGTCTCTGTGATCTTCCCACTCCCACTCACCAGTTTTGAACCTGTGTCTCATTCCTATGGCATCCCCCCGTCTCCACATGCTGTCAGTCAAATCATTTTCTGTGCAGGCTATGAGCTAGTTTGTGCACTTTAGTTTATTACCATTTGCCTTAAGCAGTGTTGTCCTTACAAACCTCCTTTGACTTATCTTTATCTGCCTTCGTTCAACATAAAAAAACAAACAAAAAAAAAAACCAACTTCTTCTTATGTGTAGCTGAGCTGAATGTGCCTCCTCTTCCCACTCTTGGTATAATGATTTCCCAAATTCTTCCCCTCAGCCTCTCCGGGGCTCTGAGTTACTCACAGCTGAACCCTGACACATGACTTTCTCTGCTTCCCTCTTTCCTCATTCTTTTGCACTGTGTCTCAAGGATCACATTCACTTAACCCCCCGGAGTACTTCATACCATATATGATCCCATTTATATCTCCTGCACAGCTGAAGGCATTATCATATCACCATATTATGTTTTTGCCTCCCCCCTTGGGTATTACTCAGTGCTGATGTTTTCAGTCAAGCGGCTGTGAGTTATTCAAACACCAGTGTTAGATTATTTTGCGGGATTTGAATGACAGCCAGCTTATAGGAACATGCTGCAGACCCATGAGGCATATGATATTCACATAGCTGCTTTTATAGTCACAGCACAAAGACTCATAAACCTCCAGTCTGACATGTTTATCATCATAAAACCAAAAGGAGAGTTAACAGAGATTGAGCACGTTTATGGCTGAGTCTCAAATATCATAAAAAAATTGATTAGCACGAAGGCTTCTGGTGTGATCAGAGGTGTCACGTTGCACCTACTGTGTCCTTGTATTAGATGACACACATAAATGTTTGTCAGGTATTACTTGTCTGGCTTTAGCAACAGTGTGCTCTGTTGGTTATATTGACTGGTCAGTTGTTTCACCACTTTGGGGCAGACCAAAAATAACTCAACTGCTATGTGATGTAGAGGTTGAATAATATTGCCTCAGTTGATTCTTTCATTATTTTCTAGTGCCACTGGCAGGTCAAAGTTTTTACTTATTCACTGAAACACCTCATTATCTGCTGAAAGGAGTGAGACATTTAGATCAGACATGAATGGATAGTCAAGACTTTTCCTGTTGCACCACCAGCAGGTTAGCATTTTGCTTGTGAGCAAAATCCCTTTCAACTATCAAATTGTTTCATGTCCCCTGTTGGATAAAATGTAATAACACTGCAATCACCCCCAGATGTACCTGTTTACCATATGTGCTGCATATTTAACTATTATGGGGAGGATTAAATGCATTTTGCACACTCTCTCCTTGTAGATGTGTTTAGTGTTTTGCACAGTTGTTATCATAAAATGTGATACAACAGTTGATTCGGGGTCCAGTTTCATGTCCACACAACCGGCCAATCACGGCGTGAGGTGAGGGGTGTTGGGTAAATTGTTGATTAGAATTATGAAAATTACAAAAACCGGCAAGCACAGATCTCTTTAATCTGATGTCGGGGACGTGTGTATGCATTGAAAAAGGTCCACCTTTGGTAATCTCCCAACAACATGCAACACTAAATTCTATTGATTTTATCCCATTTGCCCCTAAGAGGATGATTCACTGATGCCCCCATCTACCGGGCGTCCTATATTAACCCATAAGCGATATTGTTTGCACTGCAGTTCGGGTCAAAAGGGTCAGCCATGCACAAGGCCAGTAAATGCAGGGTTAATCTTGGCTCTTCCAGATGTACCATCCTACTGAAAGGATCCACGAAGGCTCCGCTCGGACTTCCACAAAACGTGATCTATTGTTCATCTGTCAGCGCCGCTGTGATATATTCTATCCTACACTCGTGGACAAAACATACCCCGGCGATTATACAAGCAGGACCATTCGCCCTGCAACAACGCCAGCCTGGTGACTGTGGACACCAGGCAGCTTGACCTAAGGGTCTCCCTCTTCTTTGTTTCCACTGACCTCTGTTTCTTTTACCCCCCTCTGAACCTAAAACCTCTGTCCTCCCAACCTCCCCCTCCTTCCCCTGCCCTTTTCTCCCACACACTCTTCACACAAATACAAATAAAGAAACGGGCCCCTTCTAGTTTATTTTATTAGCACTTTGAAACCCAGGCCTTTTACAGGGGGACAGCAGGGAAAATAATAGGATGGGGCTTTAATTAGGAGAGTTATTAGGGTTCAAATAAAACAACAGGGTCAGGGAGAATCGCTGGGTCAACTGGGAGTGTGTGGGCTTTGATATGAGGGCCTCATCATCTTTGGAGTTGGCCCTCATACCTGAAAACAAGGCAAGCCTCAGGCTGAGTGCTTACGAATTGTTGTTAGGGGAAGGGCACACTTTCTCTGGAGTGTGTGTGCAGTGGCAGAATCAATGCCCCTAGAAATGCTGAATGTGGCGAATGAATGAGTTGTTTACAGCTGACCTAATTTTTGGATCTGTGAAGGATTTTGTTTTGTGTGTGTACAGTAGGATGCATGTATGCCGCAAAAAACAGTATGTACAGTTCCAGCTGTGTGTTTGTGTATACATACATGTTTGTTCAGTGCCAGGTGTGCCCTCCCCTTCCTTTGTGATCAGCCCATCTGCGGATTGTGACATGATAGCCCCTGCAATTTCCCTTACTCTACTCTTTACCGACTTCCGACTCAGTCATACCTCAGCGTACGAGCCCCTTTTGTCCCCTTCTCACGTTCCCATTCCCTCGCCTGCACATCCCCTTCCCCTCTTCCTCTCCTCCTGAGTGGCCGCTCCCTTCAGCTTTCTCGCTGTTTACCAAACACACCAACGGCCTCCTCCTCCTCCTCCTCCTCAACCCCCCACCCCTCACTACCTCTTCTCTCACTCCCGCACATGCATGTCTTTGTTTGTGCTCATCTGAGTAGAAAATGGTTCCCAACTACCGGCGGGGCTGCTGTGTGAGACAGGAGGCCTTAAGTGGTGTTCGTAGGGGGGATGGAGGGGGCAGAATAGTCACTCTGAATTCAGTCGAGTGCTGTCGACCCTCCAGCCACCTCATCTGGGGGTGTGGAGAGGGTGAGAAAGGATGAGGAAGAGGAGGGGAATCCCCAGAGCTTGGCACAAAGAGAGCCTGCACTGTGATCAGTGAGGGCTTAAGAGCATATCATCAGGGGGAGGCAAAGCACACTTGTGACACTTTGTGCTCGTACTGTAATTTTTTCTAAAACAATCGCTGGTTGTTTTGGTTACTGGGAGGATGTCATGATAATCAGACAGACAGATGCAGGACAAGTGATAGAAATAATGTGTAATAATATTTCACTCGCTGACTTTATCCCTTCTGGCGAGACTGCGTGTGTTCATCTCCTCCTATATATATATATATATATATATATATATATATATATGGAATCAAATACAAACAAAATGATTGGAGAGCCAGGGCAAAGCAATTCCCAGAATTCAAAAACAATATTTGGTACAAAGGGATTAAACCATTATCTCTAAACTTCTGCCACAGCCAAAGAGCCCTGCAGTGGGAGAAACCAGCAGACAGATGTGCAAGACAGATGTGTATATTCGACAGACAGGGATGAGGATTTGGAGGAGGGGGGGGGGCTGCTGCTGCTGCTGGGTTAGATGTAGGTATTATAAGTGGCTTGCTCCAGGATGACCAAGTAGGTCAAGAGAATCAAGGCAGGAGTGAAGGGGCTCACAAAGCTGTGAGGGGAAGGTCAAGCGTGAAATCCCTCCCTCCTTGCCACTGTGACCCCCCAGGGAGGTGCTCTGGACAAGCAGTGAGGCGTATGTGTGTGTGTGTGTGTGTGTGTACTTGTGTGTATTTGTGCAGTTGTACTGGATTTTAGCAAAGATGTGGGTACAGTGTTTGGCAGTCATGTACACTCACTGACCAACAAGTAGTGATTCAACGACCTGTAGTGCTACAAAACCTGTCAGTATAATCACACCAAGCAGTTTGAAGCAGCTTAATTCAGATCTGATGTAACATTTATCTAGAGTAGATTTATTTACATGCTTCAACACTGTAAAAAAAGATATCAATGTATTTACAGAAGTTGTTTCTAGCCAAAAAGGAGACGTCTGGACATGCAAATGTCAGCAGTGAAAAACAACCTAACCTCAAGCTCAGCGACAAATACGTCAAACGCAGTTGAGAATGGTTGAGTGAGTTCACTCACACCCTGAGGAAAGTTTCCAGTGTCCACACTGAGTGCTCGCGGTTTAAGGTGCCCTGTGTGTCAGTATATCTTGTCGTCAGGTGGCTTCAAACCCGTGACATCAGACATTTGTGAAGAGAAAACTATCAGTCTGACCACATGTTTAGGCACAGATGCATTCATGTGCAGCAGGTACATCTGATGGAGCACAGATGCTCCAGGTGGGCAGTGCTGTTAAGTGCTCTCAGGATAAAGACAAGAATCCAGCTTTATGCACATTTGTGTGTATATGCATGCGTGTTTGAGTGCTTGGCTCAGTATCCTTGTCCATTCAAGTGTACCATTTTACTGAGTGAGAGTGAATGTGTGCAGGTATTGTGATTGTTTGCACATATTTGCATGCAAGTTTCTTGCGAGACGTGCGTATATTTTATTTATGTTGGCGTGTACACCCGTTTCCCTCTCTGTGAATGTATTCAACTCATTTTGGTATCAGTTTGCAATAAGCTTTCTTTCTTTTTAGATTTATTGTTGCCTGACAGGACGGTGGTAAAAACTTTTGTGGGTTGCCAGTTTGAGAAAAAATATCCAAAGTAATTTGCGTTCTTTTCTTTTCTTTTTTTTTTTTTTATAAAGTCTGACCCAATTCTTACTGACCACTTAAGCCCCATGAGATTGTTTAATATTTAAACACAATGTTTAATACATTTTTAAAACCTGGCAAACCAGAAATTATATTTACTATTGGCATGTTATTGAAGGATGATGCCTCAGTTAGTTACTTATTAATACTACTGTTATATTACATAATATTATGATTATAAATAAAAATTTAGGCTCCATATCTTTAAGCATATAAATAATTGTACCAATTTACAATATTATAAATGCCTTAAAGAATCTATTGATTCTTTTAAGATTAGTCTAAAGCTTTAAAGGCAAAAATCTTTTCCAGGTTATGAAAAAAAAAACAAAAAACAAACCTCCCCCTGATCTATGGAACCATATGACTCTATGCAGACAATATGGACCAAAATGCATTATCTAATCACTTATTTAGCATTTATTACTAAATTAGTCACATATGTAAAAGCAACGTTCGAAAATACAAAAGCTCAGCACCAGCCAAGGAGATTTTCCACGACCTACCAACATAATGGCTGAAACCAATCTCTAAAATCTCAGTTAATACTTTAGTAACAGTTTATAAAGCTACAGCAAAAGTGGCAGCAGCATTTGATCCGTCTGTGTGTGCAACTTTGTGTCTTTTGTGTGAGAAAGAGTCTTTCTTTTGCGCCCTGCAGTCTGATGGCTCAACCTGTCACACCCTGCCTTTATGTCACCGCTGCACACAGGCTGCTCTTCTCGCACTCTGCACATCAGCGCCCAGCAGCAGCAGCAGCAGCAGCGACACCCCCATGCCACTCTCACTGTAGTTTTCTGAGGTCTGCCTCCTTAAAATGTTCCTAAAAGCAGCTCATTGTAATGGAATATGTGATTTTAGTGCAATTACTTTCAGTCTGTGCAGACTTTCTTCATAATGAATTCCAATTTGACCTGCAACTTTGACAAATTGCAACCCGCGTGACCAAACCACAAACCACTGAGATCTTCTTTTTCCCCCGACTCTGACATTACAAAGCCATAGACATGATTCTAAGCAGTGATTAATTATGTTATATGTTTCTCTATATTTTACTTAAAATATTAATTCATTATAAATTTGAAATAATTGTGAGTTGAGAAAACTAACTTAAATATGTCTACTAGCTTAAAGTAATTGAGCTTCCATGTCCCAATGAACCAATACATGCTGGCCTGACAGCGATACATCATCATCATCATCACTATTGTCACAAAGACAGAAATTGATTTGTCCTGTAAGAAAAGGTGTTGCACTGCTTCAGGTTTTCAATAATGAATGACCAGAAGCCCATTTTTAGCCTGAGTGACAACTTGTAAGTGATGACTTGGAGGTTTTCTTTAACACACTGTCCAAGAGAATAATGCAGCTGTTGGAGAAAAATGCCCGACTGATTTTTTTTTTTCTCCATTGCTTGAACTTAAAACTTGTAAGGCTGTCAATCTGTGAAGTGCATTTCACGACACTTTTGGCCTTTGGGAGGCTGTGGGATCATATCCAAAGCAGGCAGAGGAAAGATGCAGTTTTCATCTGTCAACAGACATTAGCTGTGCGTGAGGTTGAGGCTGAATGGGGTGATTGAGCTGCCGTGTGCTTCTATGTAAACTTTTGGTAGAATGACAGAAAGTAAAGGTCAAATAAAGGGAGAAATTGCACCTGTCATCTGGAAAATTACTTACAAGTGCTATAATCTCTGGTGCATGCAGAAAGGAATGTCATACAGTCTGTAGTGCAGATGTGGTGCAGATGTGCACACTAATTAAGATGTTAAAACTGGAGCAACAGCTTAAAGACAAATCCAACACACAAAGCAGAAAAAAAGTCCCTGTTCTTCTATGTCAGGGTAACTCAGAGAGCATCAGCTGAGTTCATTTCTTTAGGTTGGTAGCTTGAATGAATACAACACGAGGAAAGAGAGGAAAATAACACCTGTTAAGAGTCCCAAATGTTAAGCATTATTTTTCTGTTGTGTTTTATTTAGATGGAGCTAGTTTTATATGTATGTGCGTAGAGTAGTCCACTGGTGCCCAGTGTATTCTCCGGCCCCTCCAAAGTGTCACAAGATAAATCTGAAAGCTAAAAAGGAAGGAATAAAAACTTCTACTCAAATTTTACTTTATTTTTCAGACATATTTCGAATCTCTTTACGTTTTATAAATATTGGATTATTTGAATGTTTGAACAGTTTAAGCAAAACTGTATAAAACGGAATATTTCCCCGTATAATGCTGCACAACACAGATAACACAAGTGGAAAAAGTCAAACTAAGCACTTCCACCACCCCGTGTGCACAAGGTCCACATGAGAGAGTGAAAGTGTGTATATGTGTATTAGTGAGCGGGAGGCGGACCTGTTGGCGGAGCAGGTCAGCAGGCAGAAAGGCGGTGGGCTGAGCGGGGAGCTGCATCCCCTCCCAGGGGTCAGGACGGAGAGGATGAAACCTGTCATTAGGAAGGTGAGGGGAAGAAAGCTCTCAGTGGGGGGGGCATTGTCCTGGGGGCGGGCGGGTGGGACGGCTCTTTAGTGCCTCAAATAACATGGCCCCCGGCTGCCATTGTTGCGGAGTGAAAGGGTCCAATAGGGGGGGTCACAGGGGTGAGGGGGTAATTCTGAACAGTGGTCAGTGGGAGAAAGGACTCTTTGGGTGAGGAGGGAAAAGGGATGGCGAGTGGGTGGGGGGAGGGGGCTTTTATACAGTTGTTTTCCTCTTCTTTGTTGACAGCTCATCCAGAACCAGGTTCCTATGGTCTTCTGAAACCTGTGGTATTCTTTAGTATGGGCACCAAAGACTCCAGCATAGAGTGAAGACTGTAGTGTGGCTTTTTACCTTTTTCTCATAAATATATTGTGTGTTTATATGTGTGCTTTGGCAAGTTCTTGTATGCGTGTCTCCTGCCTTGTCCCACGCAGGTCGAATAATAAAGTTTCACATCAATACCAGAGCTCAGAGCAGAGTCAGGACCTTTCCCTCATCCGAAGTGTTTTAAGGGGACAGGTCACAGAGATAATGGGGAACCAGAGAGAAAAGACTAAAGAGCAAGTTTTCCACTTTACTTGAGGTCGTGGACGCAGCCTTTGACAGCCTGTCACTCCTCTGAGTGGCCGACAACAAATGGGATGCAATATATCTAGTTGACAGCTTAGGTTGGTGATTTCATTTGCAGCGGATTCTCCCTAAGGGTTCAGGAAAAGTGAGCAGGAGTGGGTGCGTGCGGTTGTCGGACACTAAATGAATTAATAAATAGAATGAAGGCAGATTTTGTAGAGTTAAGAAAATGGTGGTGAGATTTTAATCCCTGTGCTTTAAAAAAACGAATTTAACATAATGACATTTGACAGTTGTCAGTGGCAAGTCAATCTTATCAGTCTTAAAAGTTTCACACCAAACAAAAACAAAAGCTGATCCACAGACAGCAGCTCATGTCAATACCTTAACTTAAAATCACTGTACAATATTTTCTATTTTCACACTCTTGACAACATACCTGAAAATGTACCTTTTCCAAGCTACTTGCTGTGCTCGTAGTTTTAATTTCTGTGCTAATGATGTATACTTTACCTCAAGTGTCAAAGCTGTTCTCACAGCCAGAGAACCTAATAAACTGATAAACTGGACCAATTACTGACTCCATTAGAGAGGCTTTCATCCAATCCCAAAGCACTGATGACTTTAGAGAGCCAATAAAACTGCTAGGTTATGACCTTAACGTTAAGGGACCTAAAGCAGAACGAGAGGGGACAGACAGGGGTTAACAGCATCTCACACTTGTCACACCCTGGTGTGAAAGTGTGTTTACATCTTATTTTTCTGGCAGAATAGCCCACAGTTATTGAAAAAAGGCAAAAAATTAAAATAAAAATAGCAATTTAAATAGACATATTGTATTTTTTATTTGTGTGTGTGTGTGTGTGTGTGTGCTGTCTATCCAGGGTCCATTGGTTGTGTATGATTTTATCTCTGTGATTTTGGTAGATTTTAAAGCCTAAATCTTTGCATCTTTGGCGTGAACACCGGACTGGATAATTGATTCTGGGCAGTTGCCTAACTGACTGCTCTTTGGTAATATGATGGGGGAAAAAATTGCTTCTTTGCATATGCCTGAATTGTTATACTACTATGCCTCACTTCTCAAGCAGTGGTGGTTTGCAAAATAAAAATATATGCATCTATAAAATTGACCGTTTTAGCCCAGAAAGTCTTGATGTTCTCATTGTTCAACTCTTAAAGTGCCATATTATACAGATAATCTGTATATAATGAGGTTGTATAGATCCATGATGAACTGTGTTAACAATGTTTGCCATTTTGATAGGGAAGTTGTTGTCATTTAAGATTTATGGCACAAACAAACATCTTTAGCTGATTACCCTGAAAACAGTGTGTGTGTTTGCTCCCATTGTTTCATTCATTAGTTAAACCTCGACAGTTATGCAGTCAAATTCAAATCCTGGATGGATGTTTGACTTTTTATTCAGAAAGAAGAGAAGAGGAGGAGGGTAGTTTAAGTTGTGTATTGCAGCTGCGTATTGGGAAGAGGAGGCATTGTGGGTAGGACATTAGTGAGGTGAAGAAATTAGCAGCAGGCCTCAGTGACAGGCCCAAAACAACCTGCATTAGAGGGAAAATGGAGGGAAAAGGGGGGAGGAGGAGAGAGGCTGGCCTAATCACTTTCCCTGCTGACTTCACAGGAGGGAGGGAGGTAAAGATCACAGCTCCACCAGCACATTGCAACCGTCCCCCCTCCCTCCCTGCCTCCCTCCCTCCTGCCTCTCCTCCTGGCCTTTTGAAGGAGGACTCGGGGTGCCTGCTCCTCTCTCTTTCTCTCTTTCCCCACTGGGCTATTGAAGGAGTGATGGATGGCTTCATAAGGAGACAGGATCCATCTCATTCACAAAATCTCTCCCTCTTTAAATAACTCTTTCATTTTCCGTCTCCGTTCCATCTCAGCTTCTCTCTGATGCCACCGTCCTCCTTTCTTCTTCTTCTTCTTCTTCTTCTTCTCTGATGTTCTTGTCTATTTCACTTTCTTTCTTCCTTTCTTTTTTTCTTCTTCTTTTTTTTCTCTTTGTGTCAATGAAGGAATGTCTCACTCACCATATCCTTCTCTCTCTCCTTCTGCCTGGGGCGGGGGACAGATGTGGAGGCCTTCCTTTCCCATCATTCCCTGGGGAGAGTAAGGACAGGTCTTAACACCCTTTAGGAGAGTGGGGGAGGGCGAGGGAGGGCAGTTTGTTGTCCAAAGGGTCATGTATTAGGAGTCAAGTGATGCATAAGTTATGCTTTGTGTGGACTGATCCAGAGGAAGGAATTTACTTGGTTTGTCTGTAATTGGGTTATTTTCCTTTGAAACAGTTTAAGAAACAAAGACTGGGGAGGTGAAAAGGGTCAGTGCATTATGAGAAAGGTTTGAAAGGCCTGTGAAATTTTCAGAAACACCATAATTCACAATCATGTCTTTATCAAAAGAACACTAAAAAATAATGCCAAAAGACTGATGGAAAACCAACATCAGTTTGCTCCTGGTCCTGATTTCTATTTAAAGTCTGTCACCACCGATCACAGCTGCACAGCTGAAAATGAAGGTGAACATGTCTAAGATGTATTCAATATGTTTACGTACCATCAAGAAGCCAGGTTAAAGATAGAAATCAGCAAACACAGACATGGATTATAGGTCAGGAATCAGATTTCTCCCAAACCCCATATTTTAGAACCCAAGATTAACTATTCTTTTATTTAACTTTTTCATTTTTCAAACATTTGAACTGACAGTGAGGTGAAAATAAACAGTTTCATCTTATAGCATAAACTTGTCTGAACTTTACAATGGTGGAGAGCAGTTTAGACAGAAACGGGCTATTTGCTTCCTTACATTTTTAGTTTTTAATACAAGGACATAGTGTGCCATCCCTCCTTCATCTCTGCTGACACACAGACGGATTTTGCCTCTTCGTAATCTCTCTGTTAAACATTAATAGAAGCTTGATAACAGCCAGAAAGCTAAAAACCTCTGTTAGGTTATACCTGAACGTGGTGGTACATTGAGATAAATACTAATGTCTTCTTTGGCAGGTGCAGCTAAGGTTAACCATTAAAGTTTAGCGAGTTATAAGGACTAACGTTTTCTATGTAGCACAGCCATAATGTGCAACTAAGGTTTTATCATCAACCAGAAGCATTGGACAGATTACAGTTTGTACCTTGTGATGTTTCCAAATGAAACATCAGGAGGATTCATGCTCTGGTTGGTGCACATGGACACGTACCAAATTTTGTGGCAATGCGTTCAGTCATTACTGAGATATTTCAGTCTGGACCTTTAATCCCTTGACACCTGAATTTATTTACTTTCATATTAAAAATGACATTATTAAGCCAGCATTTGGGGAATACTTAGGTATCTCAACAGCATTCTGCATGGAAGTGGTTTGAGGTGAATTCGTGACAATAGGCATCAAGGGGTTAATATTGTGGGCAAAATAACCAAAAGACCAGCATGGCTAAAAAGGTTTCCCAGTTTGTCATTTATTTATTTGCATGCTAAAGACAAAAGGGGAATGTAGTGGTCACGAGTCACATATTGTCTGTCAGATCTCCATAAAACTGGAGAGAAGTATCGTTCGTGGTCTGGCTAGGATCTGAAGACGTGTAGCCCACCTTCCCGCTGTTTAAGCTCTCAGCAGCCTGCCGGTTATCTGCTCTTTCCTCCTAAGGCTGTTGGAGTGACAGCACACTGTGGCTGCTCTGTGAGGAGCCATTCAGACCTCGCGGCCTCCACAGCACAGCCGTGAAAATCGGCTACATTTAATCAGCCATGGTGGAGGATTTAAATAAAGGGATCAAGAGAGCTTTGTCTTAATGGATTGGCTACAGTTTGGGGGTCCAGCACCCCAAGTTATACCTTGTTAAGAGCACATCATATGTTAACAATATAACCCAAACCACATGGCATTTCCCTGCAACATACTCGGTCGGATCCGTCTCCGACATTTGAAGCCAGAAAATCTGTTCGCTCTCATATTATTTCTTTAACATGTGAGAGCTGAGTTAATTTGTGCTGTTAGACCCAAAGATGATTTTGATTGATACGTCAGTCAGTCATTTCATCCGAGCTCAAAACACAGAAAATTAGGGAATAAGTCGGCTTTTGTGTAATGGAAGTACATCAAGTGACTCACACATACAGTGGGGCAATTCTTTCAGCCTGTCTGTACATTAGAATTTCAAGGTTACAGCCATGGCAATTCTTACCAATACAGTAAGACCATACAAGACGGAGGCGACATTCAGAAAAAGGGCCAGTGCAGTCAAACAAAGCAGTAAATCAAGCGGCTTGACACATGCTCACCAGACAGTTTGCCGTTTGTCACAGCGTCTGAATGGAACTAAAAGCAAAGTTGTGGACGCATCAGGGTGATCGGCATTGCTCAGATACTGCACAAGAGGCCTTTTCAGACAGCTGCAACACTGATTACATTGTGTGAAGGCCAATCAAAGGGGAAAATGACGAGAGCAGTCATGCCGGACACACACAATGCACAAATGGCAGCGGTCAGATGGTGGAGGAGAGAGGTGGTGCTGTGGGGATTTTAAGGATGCATTTTTGGATAGAGCGTCAGATGTATGGGGAGCTCTCTCTCACAGACATGAGACACGTAAACAACTTAGTGAAACTTGATATAGTCTGTCTTGACTCCAGAAGAGATTAAACGTTACTTTTGCTAAATGATCAGTTTGTAAGTAGTTCTAGAGTTCTAGAAATCAAAATGTACTACTAAATACTGTCCATGTAAAATCTGAAACTGATTGCATTTGCAGCAAATGTTCCAGAAACCAGATATAAATTTCACAAGTGGACATATGTTTAGTTTACAAAGAAATACTGTTGGGGAACTACATTCACTTCGTTCTGAAGGGTAAAGACTTTTAAAAGGTCAGTTCTTCCAAGTCATGAAATTATCTGCAAGGTTTGCGGCCATGCCGATAATTTCAGCTTTATCTCTCCGGGTTTTGAGATAAAGACATCCCTTTACTTCAAACAAAGTGGCTGTTGGTTGGTTGGTAGGAGTTCCACGCCATTCTGATTTTGGAAGAGGGGGAGGGCTGCATCAGATTTTTGTGTTTTGAAAACAGATAATCTGACAATCTTTGTCTGGTCATTCAGGGATTAGTCTGTGTTCAAAGAGAGAATGATTCTCCATAGTGCTTTTGTCTTCCAGACAACAGACAGCTACCTACAGTATGCTGCTCTTGGTCTGTACGACCTGCTGCAAGACCACAAATATCTACTGGAAAGTGTGTACTGCTGAATTCATTTGGGTATTTCTGCGTCACCAGCTGTATCTGCCGTCACTATTCTGTAGCAACCTTAATAACACATAACTTATTTGTCACAAAAACTTTTTTTAAGGGTTCAAGGCTCCTAGTTTTTAACAACTGTATCATTAGCTGATGAATTTAGGTCAAACCCCATACTGTACTTACTCAGTGTAATCCGCTGGCTCTCTGTGGCTTGCTGTTATAGAAATTTTTGTGACAGATGCACAGTGAATCTTTGGATATGTTGAGCCACCTGTGGGGAAAGAGGACACATTTGTCACCCACATATGAAGGCGCTTTCGAAATTGAACAGCCTATGTGATGTGATTCAGTCAGTCTTCAAATGCAGCCTCTGAAGGCTTTGGCCCCTAAATTAGGACGCATCTTTTGTCTAAACAAATTCGAATCGAAGTCTTGCCTCAGTTGTCCCTGAGATTTCTGCCACCAACCTCATAAAATGGAGCGAAATGAAACTTAGGAATTTGTGAGATGTTGCAGTTTCATAAAATTCAAAATACTGTGTGTCATTTTCTTCTGGATACTACACAGACCTGTATAAGAGGCGTTTTAATTTGATATAATGTACACTGAAGAAATAGTCCCTTGATGGCTGACACTCGTAGTTGTATTTTGTTGTTAGCTGACATCAAATGCTTTGGCATCATGATAGGAGTGTAGACATCAACAAAGTCCACAGCAGGAGGAAGTTGGTGTGGATTGATGAATCAACAAAACGGCAGTATGACAAAAGAAATTAATGTTCAATGATTTTGAACTCTGATGTGAAAGTAGCAGTTTTAATGTTGAAGGTTTGTAGTTATTTAGCCCCAAATCACCATTTTTTCCTAAACCCCACCATGCCACAACTGTTACTATAGTAACCCTGGTGATAAAGGTTGGCATGCTGTGCTGCTTCAGGAAACGCTCCTATGGGAGGCCTAAAAAAAAAGATCTAATTGGTTGTTCAGGTTGGGGGACGTGTTTGTTAAATGTCTGGAGAAGCTAAAATGGAGCTAAAACCTGAAGGTAAATGACTCTGTTGTATTTGATTAGAGACAGAAATCTCAGATTTCAAATTCTCAACCAAAACTATGTTCACTTTGAACATAAACACTCATTTCACAGTCTTCTCCTAAATCAAACCCTTTAATTTAATAAGTCGACTATCTGAAACATTTGGAGGCAGCGATAATGTGGTTATTGAAATCAGGCACACAATTAAGTTAAAGAAACATGCACGTGTAGATTAACCTCCTTTCTTACCAGTGATAATCATTTAATAATCAGATAATCATTTGCAGTGGAGTGTATCTTTTCATTGCTACCTTTGGTAAAGGGGGTGTAGGTGTTGATTTGAAGCAGGTGAGACTCCAAATGCACAAGAAATGTTATTTACAGAGACGCACAACGCACACTGACACCACATAAACACAGAGTCAGGGGTCAAATGACAGAAACACATGGCTGTGACACTCAGTCTCTCTCTGAGTCTTTCTTTAGTCTCTCCCTCTCTGTGTTGATGAGTACAATGAAGATGACTGTGACGATGATGATGATGATGGTCGTAATGATAACAAGTACTGCCTGTTATGTTGCCCCTTTACTGAAACCCTCAAAGCTTTAACTGCTCTGTGATGTTGCTATGTGAACGATGCAATGAAGGGATTTTAAAAGTCAAAGTTCGTCTCTCTATCTTGCTCTCTCCATCTGTTTTTCAGCAAACACACACACACACACACACACACAGACACAAACAACACACACACAATCACACACACATATCTGCTACCTACATATCAAGAATCATTTTGATCATGTGCCTCACGGGAATCAGAGAGAGTGTTGGGCCTCAAGGCGTCCCAAATGGGAATCGGTGTGTGTGTCCACTGTTTGTGTGTGTGTGTGTGTGTGTGTGTGTGTGCGTGTGTGTGTGTGTGTGTGCGCGTGCCCGTTCATGTGGGAGGGCTGCTAGAACAGGGGATTTTTTGTGTTGGGGAAGAGAGAGGCTTGGGCACTTCATCTTCTCTTCTGTGCACTGCCAAAAAGGGCAGAGGTCAAAAGTCAGGGCGATTGGAGAATTCCGCGCTGCATGCCGACAGATCAGGTTTCAAGAGTGGGGGAGGGTCGTGGATCACCCTAGAGGGATAGGTGCCTGTATGTGCGTGTGAATGTGTGTTTGGGTGTGCGCATGAGTACATATATGCATGTATGTGTTGTGGGCCTGCATGTGCACACGAACACGTTTATGTGTGTGAGAGCTTGTTTTGGCAGCACTTTATTTAAAAAAACATCTCGCCAGCTTTAGTGTTCAGAGCATTTGGAGCTTTCTCTTGATGTTTACTGCTCTGTGGGAGTCATGTTGAGGAGGCTCGACGTTCATAAGGCAACACCTTAACTCCCTGACCTCCATGTCACATTGTCCACAGTTTTGAGACATCTATTCCAAAAATGCCTTAGATCCATTTTGAGGCTCTTGTCAGTCAGGACCTCTGAAACCTGTCATCATTTTTGGGGGGGGGGGGGGTCTTTAATTCTATCAGTAATCTTATTTTGTGTCCTGTATTTTAGTTCAGTTGCTCAGATATTTCTGTTTGGGGCATAAATCTTTGAAGACAAATTAGATTGAAGCCTCATTAACTGAGCAGGAGAGGATCAGACAGATATTAGTCATGTATGCCGAAATGTTTTGTTTCACAGAAGATGGATGTAACTCGTGTTAAACATTAGATTTAGGTATTTGACTTACTGAAGAATAACAAAGAGCATTTGGAGGAGTCATTGATTGCAGAAGTCTCAAGTATCTTTCTAACCAACAACAACAACAAAAAAAAAAAAATCCTTTACCACCTCGCTCGGTGAGAGTTTAAACTGTCGACTCAACCGCAATCAATCCATAGAGACGTATCCTGGGTTTAAACATTTAGCAGAAGGTGCAGTCATTCAAATGGTTTCAGATGCAAAGGAGTACAGACCTCAGCGACTAGCAGCTCCCATTGTGGTCTTTGTAACTGATCATTAACGAACATGTGCTCCGGGCCTCCAGTGGCTCCTGGGGAGCCGGGACTGATCGCCACAGCTGTGTTTCTATTGTGCTTACCCGCGGTGTCGAAAAATAACACAACACCCAAGCTCTGGCTATGTGCTGGAATTTATTGTATTTACTTTCCAAGGCGTAAAGAAGCAAAGGTTGGAAAGAATCCTGCAGTGGTGCGGCACATAGGAAGTTAAGAGGGATAACGAGAGCACTTTTATGAATCTGAAAACCAGCGAGTGATTTATGTCGGTGTGAAAAAGAAAAAACTTCTGTGGGGATTATAATGTTACATGAAGATCTGAAGGGAGGTGGTGTCAACTCTGTAGGGGATTGCTTCGTTAAGTGTGGAGACACATTCAGTGATCGCAGAAGAGACAATCACAGTAAAAGTTTTTTGTCCGCTTTTTTAATGTAGCGAAGAAAAGTGGCTGAACTCCCGAATGACACTTGCTTTGCTTTGTAGAACACAACATTTTGTAGATTTATGTCTTTGGCACTCTTCCTTTTTTTTTTTTTTTCCTCAGGCAGAGAAGTGCAATACTTAAACCGCTCAATGACAGCAGGATTTAGAAGTCATCTTCTTTCAGTTTTTTCCAGATGAGTAGCCCAATTCAGAGAATCAATCAAAACACACCCAATATATATGCATTCATTTAATCCCTCAGTAGGCTCTCCAGGAGCACAACTCAACCCACAGAATATAATTTTAATACTAGTGGAGAATGCAAAGTTTTGAAAGATATAAAGTATTATGAGCTGGAATTTAGTTAAATGTGTATAAAATAATGTCAACACCTATTCCAGATCAGATAATGATTTGATGGACTGCTACGGCTGGTTTGGGAATAGATCGCTCACTTGTTATCGTCGTAAAGCTTCAATGAAGAGTTTGAAACACAATATGTTAGACAAAGTCAGACAGTATAGAATAACACAAGTTTAACAAGCTTAATACTATTTAAAGGTGCAGAGATTTAGTATTACGTGTTCATATAGACATAAAAAAGCAGAGATATCCTATCCCAGCATGAGTCAAGCTTAAAAAATGCTGGATTCTACCTTTTACCTCACCTCCCTCCCTGATGTTTTTTACTCTCTCACCTGATGTGTCCTCTTTGTGGGAATAGTCTCTGCAACGTCGTACAGTCTCGACCTTCCCCTGTAAAGCACCTTGAGATAATGCATGCATGATTTGGTGCAAATCAAATTAATTGGAAATCAATTTAATTGAACTAAATAACTCCAACACCACAACGCCAGCCCATCACAAATGTTTAAAGACTGAAGCCTAACTCAAGATAACCCTGATGACATGACCAGGCTCCTCCAGATATTACCCAGCAGTTTTTACAGGGTGAGAAGTACTAACAATGTCAAGTAAACTCAGGTTTACACATAAAGTGGTGGAATGTCCCTTTATTGGGAAACATAAAGGAAACACTGTTGAAAATTCTTCACACAAGATCCATTTAGAGTTTTATGTTTTAAAATGCCTCTCCGCAGGTTTTGCCATCTCAGAGGACCTAGTTATAAATGCAAACAAAAACTATACACAAAATAAGCATATCACGTGTTGTGTGCGTGATGTGCTTTTGTTCCAGAGTTATTGCCGCACTGTTGCACATGCATTCTCATTGAAGCACCTGCAAAAGCAGCCCTCACACTCCCCACTGCCTTCTACAGAGGAAGCCGACACTTTGAAACAGCCTGTATGCTCAAGTGTTTTTACAGTATCAGATCCTTTACTACCGTTTTTTTACTGCTCTGTAGTTTGTTTGTTTTTTTTGTAGTTTTTTGGGTTCGCTTTGTTTTTATTTTATTCTTCAGGGATCATGAAAGAGTGCAAACAAGTCATTGATGGATCGGGTGGAGTGGTCTAAATGTGGGGCTTGACCTCCACGCCCCTCCCTTTTTCCTCTCCCTGGGCTGTGTCAGCAGACTGTTTGGACCAGGACCGGCTCTCAGGCCCTAATAGACGCAGCTCATTTCGAGGGGGCGATGTATCTTTGATGCCGAGCCCGTTAACAATGCGTCCTTTCTGCGACTGGGTAAGAATTGGCCAGCAGGGTTCCAGTGAGAGGGGAAAATGTAAACGGGGGATTAGCCGGACTAATGGCCCCAACTTGTCGTTGATGTTAATTAGCGTTAATTAGGACCCCCTTCATTTAGCAGGTCGGATTGAAGGGGCGGGAGGCGGGGCTGCTGGTGTTTTTGCAAATGTCCTGGCTCATGTTTGTGCGCACATGGTCAAATTCTTGCTTTCTCATTAATTTCAGTGTCTTGGCAGCGCTCACACTCGTACGCTGACGGCTTCCTTCTGTTTGTTCTTTGCTCTTTGTCAGAGGCCATTTACTCTTTCTACAATGACTCCCTTTCACCGGGTTTGATCTTCACAGCTATTCAGCCTCCTCTTTTCTAGTGGTCAAGAGAAGAAACCATCATTCCACCTCAACTCTTTGCACAGACTGTCCCCTCCCTGTGTGTGTGTTTGTGTGTCCACCGATCCAGGGGAATGGCAGTGGCAGGATTTGGGATCTTTTTGCTTCCAAGGATCCTCCACTGAGACATAACCGGCCACTTTGTTGGGCCAGTTAACCTCGTATTGTCCCGGAGGCCCCTTAGTGCTCCGATGCCATTCACATTGCTAGTAACCCGCCCACCTTACTCCCCTACTCTACTTGTGGTGGCAGCGTTGCAAAACATGTCCTTGTGTGCATATGCAAACACACGCACAATTGGGTGACACTTACACATGCACACAAACACAGAGTGGGCATGTCCTGCTCACTACCTGAGGCTTGCTTTTGCTTTGACATGCACGGCCACCCCTTCCAGCGCGCTCGCTCTCAGGCTTGATGTCCCAGCGTGATTCAGTGGTGTGAAATGGTGGCCCCACAGTTTGCTGCATGTGGGAGTTAAGAGAGAAGAAGGGGAGAGAAAAAACGCTTCTCTCTGGCCAACACCTGGTATCACTTTATTAACCCTCGGCTGTCTTGACCCCTGAGAGCCAAGACGCAGCAGGGCCAAAGGGGGCCGCAAGGGACTGCGAAGTGGAGGGTGGAAGAGGAGAAGGGGGTGCAAGGGGCGCATGGACGTCACCGTGCAGCCTTTGAAGGGGGAAGCTCGCCCCTGGGTTGGAGCCCCTGCGATGACTTTACCAGTACTGTGACCCCCCTTGACCCTGACACCCCCCTCTGCCCAACCCAAAAACCCCACCCCTTTCCCCCTGCAGCTGCCATTTCTCATTGGCCTACCATGGACCGCTGTGGAAGAAATGGACGAAGAGAACGAGGGAGAAGGAAAGAAGGGAAGACAGGAGAAGGCTGGGGGAGCAGTGAGAAGGGGCTATGCAAAAGGTCAACTGTTGGTCAGAGGTTTTTATTGGAAGTGTAGGAGGGAGGGAGCGGGAGTGGGAGAATGTGTTAAAGACCACCGTCTGAGATTTTAACTGCAGGGAGGGGAATTTGGCCTTTTTCCACCACTACACACTTTTAGCAGTTTGGACACAGATTCCGAGTACAAACCTGTGCACTAGCGGCCTGGTGCTTAGGTACGGAGAAGTTAAGTGAAGTGATGCCCCTGGGCACTGCAGGGTCATTGCAACTTTAGTGCCTGATTGGGGGATTGTATACTGCGTGTTGACTGGAGCTGCACAGCAACCACACGGAAAAGTTGTGTATCAGCACGGAGAATGTCCTCATGTCACATGCATTGCTTATTCAGGGTATCGAAGATCTCTTGGGTCATGTAATTACTGTCGGATGGTAGGCTTGTACAGATTCCATCAGATGGACGTCATGCTGGAGGATTAGTGCTGATCCAATCAGAGGTTGCGATCAGTCCAAGGCAAGACTGAAAACCCAATATGAGCCTCTGATTAGTTGCTGGCACAGTCAATAGGGATTCATGAGCCACAAATAGAACATGCAGGAACAAGTTAGCTCCTCTGACCTTTCATTGCAATCACCATCAAGATGCTTGCTGACCAGTTGTCAATCTCACCTGTACTTCAGACAATCGATGGATATTTACGCTCAAAGAAACACCAACGGACTATAACGTACAATTACTCCATATTTGATAATCATCATTAAAATTTTGTAATCAATCATTCATTGTTTTTAAAACGTAGTTGTCTGTCACACTTTGCCAGAGCTCAAAGTTCCTTATTTTGTCCAAAACCAAACATATTTAAAGTTTCCATATGCTAAGAAATGTGTTTTGTATGTTGTTTATGATGTGAGTGCAGAGGGAGACTCTGTCCACATTCGTCAGCTGAAAGGGAAATATTTATCTGTGATCATCTTTAATCAAAGTTGAAGGCGTGTATGTATGAACATGTTTTTGCGACATCACAAGTTGTTAAAAAATCCATATGCAGCTTGGAAAGGGACATTTCAGCAAATAGGAGGTTTGGGAATTTTTCCACAACGTACACCAGACCAAAAAAAATCTCATGCAGAGTGTTTGCCTCCAGTATTCAAAGCGTTCTCCCCTGGCCTGTTTTTGTATAATCCTGCTGACAAACAAACCAACAAGTCACTGAGGAAAACTTTAGTAGCCAAACCTGTTTTGGTTACAGACATGTTGAAACCACTTGAATCAAAAGTGTCCTCACTATTTCCCACCTCTCGATACTGAATTTCCATTTGCTGAAATTTTTTAAGTGACTCTTATTGCAAACTCGAGCGCACATTAACACTTATCTGCCTGAAGACACGACTCCTCTCTGTGACACACAACTGTTCCCATGTCAGAGCTTCTTTCGGCCGGGGAACAGATTGCAGGCCTACTCTGGGTCATGTTTGGGCGCTCATCCAGACTCCGCTCCACGATCAGGAAGACATTGTGAAAAACAAGGTTATCTCCTGACTCAACCCCTGCAGTGCAGCGTCAACACTGTTCTGCTGCAGCCCAGCCTCGACTGGCGAGTCACAAGGGCTCAGCCTTCAGCCAGGGTCCAGAGGTTAATTTATTGCCTGATCGCATGACCGCAGTTTGAGGGCAAAAATGGCAGTAAATGTTGCGTTATGAAGGTGGAGGAAGAAGGGGTGGAGAATCGGTGTCCGTCTACAAAGTGCATTGCGTAGTTAAGTGCAGTGGTCATACTTTGAACGCCTGACAGTTTATAATCTGGGCTGTTTGCACATAATTTACCAAACAAGACAGGGTGTCTGCACTGTGGGACAAAGAAATCGGCCATGATTGCATTTATTAGTCTTTTTTTTTTTTGTTCTCAGTTTATACAGAAATAAATAAATAGATAGATATTTCACCTTTCCCCCTCTTCCTTTCCCTGTACCACTCCCTCTCTGTCTTCTTTTCTTTCCCTGTCTCTCTTTCTTTCTGTAGGCATCTTTTTATGGAACTGACATTCCTGGAGCGGTCCAAACAGAAGCCCTTGTTTAGAGGCGAAACCCTCCCACCCTATCCCCTTTTTTTCATCTTCCTAGTTTTGGAGCCCTGGGTCAAAGGTCGAGACCCCCTCCAGCTTCAGAGACATGTCAGGTCATGCAAGCCACATAGCATTCCCTGTATAGCCCCCACCTCCCCACCAACCCTGCCTCTCCCTTCACCCCAGCAAAAGGCCTGCTGCCTCTTAACAGCGACAAACCCCCTTACACAAGAGGTGTGAGAGTGTGTGCGGCTGAGTAAGCGTGTGTGACATTTTGAGGGATAGTGAGTACTAGCAATCACTTGAGGTTTTTATGCTATTGAAGCTTTTAGAGACGTCGTCTGACAGTGTTAGATTTTTTTAATAGATACTTCGAACTGTTCTCAGTGTTCTCACACAGTGATTAATCTCCATGCAAAAATAAATAAACACAAGATGCCGGCCTGTATGAAAAACTGGGGATGTATATTGATGATGTTTTTTTGGCTTTTTTCTTTTTCTTTCTTTTTTTACAAAAAAAAAAAATCCAGAGAGGTTATAGGCTACGTTTTCCTGTGTGAAATGATAAACTGTTCATCTGTCAGGATTATGAGATATCTTTTAGTGCCTTTGTGAAACACACACACAGACGCTCTAATGAAATCGTGCAAAAATTAGGAAATAAAAGGCCATAATTTAAAGTGGTGCTGAATTAGAACTGTCAGGAAGCAATTAGGAAAACACCATAATTCCTCCAAATGGGGGCCAAAGTTGAACAGATAGCAAAATACGTGTTAAATGAAAATAACCAATTTTGGGAGTGTATCACTGCCAAATGTTAAAGGTCACGAGACTCGACGGGGCCTGCGCTCGCATGCTCGTTGCTTAGTCAGCAAAATGGAACCAGTGCCGTGATCCCACAAGGTTCGAGATGAAAAATGGCTTTGAGATGCACAAACAGGCTGAGATGTAGTGCAGAAAAACGGATGACCCCTTCCTACAGATAAACAAATAACTAAATAAATCCTGGGGACGCTGGGGGTGAGGGAAGCTACCCCCAAGGGGTCAGAGCAGGAACAGATAAATCTCCCTTAAAGACGCCATGCTTCTCCACAGTTAACCTCTTAATCAACCCCAATCGGCCAAAGGAAACTGCGCTGACTTTCAAAAACTATCAGCCCTGTGTCTGTGCAGCGAGTAAACTCACTCACACATTTGCACAGTGAGAACCAGTGGTGTGTGTCCAGGAATGAGAGCCCCCCCCCCCTCCAGCTTAATGGTTGTTTAATAACAAAGTGTTTTACCAAAGGGAAGTTCATCATCTGTGTATTTAAAAGAAATATGACTTTTTTCCCCTATTCTTGTTGTAAATTGGGTTTAAATTTACTTTTTTGTGCGCTCACACACTCAAACACATTACCAGTAAACCACAACTTACCCCCCCCCCACGTGTTTGTCCATCACCAGGCCTTTCTGGAGTGGCGCATCAGCGATTAACCTCCAGTGAGTACAAAAGCATCTCGATAGTATCTGCTCGCGGGTCGTGCAAGACACGAGCTGCAGACAGGAGACGTCCTAACAAACATGTCATTCTTAGTTTTGAATTTCTATTTCAGGAGCGCGCTCAGGTTACATACCTGGTCACTTGATGGCTCCTTTCCTCAATGGTGTCAAATTTAGCATTGGTTGAAACCGAGCGTTGCATTGTGGACACTGGTGTTGTCAGGCCCTCCATAAATTAACAAGTAAACCAGTGGCCCCTGCATTTCTTAGGCCATCCGGTGCGGTCATGTTTAGCACCCCTTGCCCCCCACCCTGACACCCTCATGTATCAGGGCTTCCTGCACCAGTTGGCCTGGCCATCCATCACATCAAATACAGGTGACAAGCTGTTCTGTGCAGTTGGTTGAAGATGCTGTTGGGTATGACGGGTCACACTTGACCATAATTAGAAGATGCAGGTTGTTCCAGTCGCAGAGAAGATGATTTAAATTCGTTGTGCGTCAAGTTCTTCTGGTCGTCTGAACTTCTGAGCGCCATTGTCTGGCCTTCGACACTGTGTAAGCCCGGTCGTTAGATGGAACAAACCTTGCAAGCGCCGTTTGACCCAAGTCGCTCAGGAAGCGCAGATCATGATCTAAAATTTGAACAAGATGAAATTGAAATTGGACCATATTTCATTTCATATTTCAACCTGTTACAGCGCAGACTCATGGGCATTTTTCTCAAGGCGACCACGGTGTGAAGGATAAGGGAGAAACTCCGTAGCACGTGTCCTTCAGAGAAAGACACAGCTGATAACTAACGGGCTAACAACATGATCCAGCGGCTAGTCCAACAATGTGGGTATCTTTCAGTTGAATCTTTTCAGTGCAGAGTTTGAGCACTGTATGTACAGGGAAACAGAGAGAAGAAGAAGTGGAGATAAAGTAACGCAGCGAAAATTTTGGAGTTGATAGTCTAGCCCCATTTTGTTCCCACTTAAAACTTGTGTCTAGATTAAAACTTAGTCCAGACCTCAGTGGACCAGGTCTGAATCAGACCTGCCACCTGTCACCATCTGAATAAAATAAGTAAAAGAAAAAAGGATCAAATAAAAATTAATTAATATCTTACTGGCCAGTATGAACAGGGCAGAAAATGACAGCTCCCAGACTCAGTGTTATTGTACTTATGGACATGTGAGCATTGTTTTTAGACAGACTTGTAAATGTGAAAGCTTTTTCCTTTAAAGCAACAAATGCCTCAGACTCCGAGGTGCTGTCGTTCTTCCTGCGGTGTTGTAGGAGCAGGTGTCACCTTTTTCTGTACAGTCGGCCGCCAGACAAAAGAGAAAACAATCACCACAGTGTCGTAAATTCAGAATCTGAAGTCTCAGAGGAAACCACTGGTATGCAAAACTGCCTTCTCGGGTCAGCTTGGCGTTGATGTCAGAACATCAGCGGCTCTCCTAGCTGGGGGTGAAGTGTGACATCATTTATTCAGGCTCGAGGTAGAAGACCAACACGTTCTCCTCTTGACTCTCATGTGTTGCCACCCCACAGAGGTGCCTTTTCTTCAGTCTTTTGGATGAAAGTCTTGACAGAAAAAACAAACAAACAAACAAACAAACCAACAAACAAAAAAACTGTTATATCCTGGAAGCAGTGATGCATTTCAATGTGTCTTTACTGAGGGATTAATGTGAGGACATCACATACATTGCTAAAGCTCCGGTTGATCCTCATTTAATTAACCCCTTTCTCGGTGAAATCCCGGTCAGATTCATCATAAGCCTCCTCTGTATAGAATTACACTCTAATTATTAGGCCCCAAACCCTGAGGTGCCCTTGGTCACCGGCCTACAGCTCATGGAATCTGCTAATAGCAGTCATGGGGCTAATTGGGAGACAGGTAAGGTTACATGTGACAGCAATTAAGCCGAGCTCAGGGCCAACTTTATGGCCTCTGGCGCTGCATTCAGGACCCCTAAGTGAGGGTTTGTCTTTTTTAACGCTTTCTTTTCCTTTTGGGAGAAGCAGACTTGGGAATTACAGTTCATGAGTTTCTGTCTGTAGTGGACACTGGATTATGTAAATTCTTGCTTTTTTTTTTTTTTGTGTGTCTGTTTTTGGAACTGTTGATTTATTGATCCGATATTTAAGGGTTGCTTAGATCCCCCCCCCCCCCAGCCCCTATATTATTATTATTATTATTATTTATTACTATTATTTGCCTGTTGTTGTTGTGTGGGTGCAGTTTTAATGGAAGAAAATCCAGCAGAGGGAAGTAGGAGTGTCATCAGTTGTGTGTGGCTTATTGTTAATAATAGATATTTCATTCGGGAGAGGAGGTGTCTTAATGGAGCAACAACAACAAAAAAGAAAAAGTGAAAATTCTTAAGAGAAGTGAAAGTTAAACTGACTGTGAGAAAACCTGAGAGTTCGTGTTTTTATTTTGTTTATTATTTCCCCTTCTTGTCCGTGTGAGTGAGAGAAAAAGGGGAAGTCAGCACCTCGGGTCCTGTACGGGGTGGGGTGGGGTGGGGGGGACACTCGAGCCCCTGGCAGCAGTGTTTTTGGAATTACCTTCACATGACAAATCAAGACGCCATATCTGGGAAAATAATCAGGATTCCCGCTGCTCCCGGCGTGAAAAAGCCCATTAGAGAACAACACTGTCGCTGTTAATTACCGCGGTGGCCTTTTGTGCGCGCTGGCAGAAGCTGTCGAACAACAAACCGACAAAATCAACACTTTCCCGACTGCTAAACGATTCAAGGAGTTCGACACCTTTTGTTGTTGACTTTGTGTAAATCTGAGGGTTGTGTATCACTGCACTATATGTGCCCTTTAAAGGAATATCTAAATTGTTTATCCACATTTCTGCAAGATTTTTTTTTTTTTTTTTGCTTTACTAAGGTTTGTTTGTGTATTTATTATTGTCCCAGCTGGAGTTAAAATCTTGTGTCTTGTGGTAAAATAAGGTTCAGTATATACCAGTCTATAAGAGGAGGTCATTACATGCATACTGGACAGCCGGCCCAGGGTGATTACACGGCGGGGCACAAAACGCTTGGTAAACTGATCTCTGGTCGTTCATCAGAGAATAAAACAACAAAGTCTGAAATTATCATTTAAAAAAAAACATCCATTTTTATTTGCTGTCTTTTTCATTTTGACCGAATATCGACATTTCCACACCTGATTTCTTTCCCCTCTGAATGCTCATTTTCAGTCCAGTAATTTAGTTTTTTCCTCCAACAGGAAAACTTCAAGTCTTTTTAGTGCATTAGAAGTTTAAACGTTTTGGGTCACCACTGGCTTCCAGGCTAGTTGTTACGTAATAAAATCTTGTTGATGTGTCCTGATTTTTGGAGCTCAGACTTGCTGTGAGCACAATCATCGTTCAGCAGATGAACGTGGAATCTGTGAGGGTCAAACATTTAAAGTGAAGCAACAGTAAAAAACTTTTTTTTTTTGTTTTGAAGTGGTGGGAAACTTTGACTTTCCTTCTCTTTCACACTCTCTCTCAGAAAGATGTCAAAACTGAAAACATAAACATCTCCTGCCGTCTACCTTTCCCATGAGAGCTCCTTAAACTCCTCTTTTTTTCCTGACTCCATATTAACTACATCTTCATTTTTCCTCGGCGGACGGTTTTATTCTCACTGAACTCTGATTATCTCACTTTATATCACAACAACCGCTCCTGTCTGTCAAAGCCGTCCCTAATCGGCCCGCCAGCCAATCAGCGAGCGTCTTACTTTTTTTTTTAACCAGACTTTTGGGACCAATCAGAGGCGGCCCTTTTTGTCCCATCGCTCCCTCTGAGGGGGAGGGGATATGACCTTATTTGGCAGTTATGACCTTATATGGAGCGCCGCCGAGGGGGGCAGCCGTATGAGGGAGCCCGCCGGTGACACTTTCCCCCAAATTGTAGCTTTGACGCTCGGAGACGGGACGGCCAGTCCGAGGGGGCCGAAGCGACGACCACAACGGGAACAGATCCGTCCTGCGCTCACACCGAGTCAGCCTTCCCTCCCCGCAGATCGGCGGACAGGCGGCGCTCCGGATATCCAGAATACAGACAGAAAAAAATCGGGACGCGCAAAAAGCCGACGTCTCGATCCAAAATCTCACCGCTGCGCGCAGGAGCGAGAGGAACCAGGATTTGCCCTCTTCTCCTCTGGACGTGCGTCTTTTTCCTTTTTCCTTTTTGTTTGGTTTGTTTTGTTTACCGTTTCCAAGAGCAAAGTGGGACTACAGAAAAACACCTCCACAGAATAACATGAAACGCGGTCAGTAGAATAAAAAAAAAAAAAAAAAAAAGAAAACAAACAGCTTGTCATTCAAGAGGGCAGATTTATTCTCAGAGCGGCCGAGCGAGAGGCGAAAATATTTGTTGTCTGTCAGATCCGCCGTTGTTTCAGATCCCAGAAGCCGGCAAAGGGGGGTCAGATAAGGGTTTATTTTTACCACCCACACTCTGACTTATTGGACTGACTTTTCCGAGAGGCGATCCGCTCAGAAGAACAGCGTGTTTATGGATTTCTGCGCAGCGAGGAGCATCGGGAGTTGTAGGCTACGCTCTTCTGCATCGATCATGTTGATACCTCGCTGTTGCTGTAAACTTTGATAGATGTTTACAGAGAGAACTCTATAATATAGACAAGAGGGGGGAAAAAAAAGGAAAGAAAGTGAAATAAGATCAGTTTAACTCGCATTGACCTTTGGGGGAAGTGGGAAGCGCCTTTTTCTCCCTTTCTCGTTTTTCTTTTTTCTTCCAAGACGTCAGAACGGATCTTTATCTACGCAGCTTGACTCTCCTTCTGTGATTTAAACAAAGACCAAAGTGTTTGGGGATAGCATGGCAATGGTAGTAAACCAGTGGCCAGAGAACATTTCAGCAGATCCGGGGTCCCAGCTCCAGATTTGCGGGCAGGAGCCCGGCGGGGCACCGGGGACGCCCAACGGTTCCACCCCAGGGAACGACGCACTTTCCGGGGACAAGATCCCCAACGTGGACTGCATGGTGTGCGGGGACAAGTCCAGTGGGAAGCATTACGGCCAGTTCACCTGCGAGGGATGCAAAAGCTTCTTTAAGCGATCTGTGAGGCGGAACCTCACGTACACCTGCCGGGGGAACCGAGACTGCCCCATCGACCAGCACCACCGGAACCAGTGTCAGTACTGCCGGCTGAAGAAGTGCCTCAAAGTCGGCATGAGGAGGGAAGGTAAGCCCGACCCACGGATGTCAACGTGTGTGTGTGTGTGTGTGTGTGTGTGTGTGTGTGTGTGTGTGTGTGTGTGTGGCGTGAGAGACTCGCGCTGCGAAACGTGTTACTGCGCTGGAAGTTGTGCGTAACGTGGCTCGCTGTGAAATATGGATCTTAACAGGCCGTTAAGTCTGCAAGTCAGCTGTAAAAGATTTTACAGTTTTAAAAACCAAACCAGCCACTCTTCCGGTTTCCCCGCAGCTTCGCACTATACATTTACAACAAGGTGTCTGTTTTTTTTTTTTTTTTAAGTGAAGGCAAATCTGGGTACATGGACACCCAGACAGGAGAGCCCGAGTTCACCTTAAGGAGCTCATTTGAAGGCGACGTGTGACGTTTATTTTGTATTTTCAGAAGTGGAAACTAAAGAAATGCCTCAGTGAGTGAATTCCGTGCGTAAAATACGCGCCATGTCACATCATGCCTGTTGATCTAATGGTTGTGTGTTTCTGCACAGTTTACCCACCCCCCCCACCCCCCCTCTCCAAAGTTGTTATGGGTAAATATTCAGTCACCACCTGCGGTCCAACAATGGTTACTTCATATTCATTTACCAGATCGAGAGCCTTCACCCCGGCGCGCTCTGTCCTGTGAAATCCCTCCTTTGTCCCCCCCGTTTTAATTATGCTGTTTGCTCACCGACACCCGGAGCCGCCATAAGAGGATGCAGCTACATTTGTAGTATTGTGCTGGATTAAGAACGGGTCAGTTGGTGCAAAAGAGGAGCGGTGGAAACGTGCTGGTGGAGAGGAGCGCTTCCCATATTAATTATCATTCAGCACCTCCACCCCCCCCCCACCCCAACCCCAATCCATCCCCATCCCCGTATTCATAAGAGATGCGATGGTGCATATTTTAAAAGGTGGCCCACATGTGGCTGAGCTGGCAGTGATGGGACATTTACTGTTTGTTTAGCCTCAGATCACGTAGATACATCTGTCAACACTAGTTCATCTGTAAACACACCTCATGAGAGCAGGTGAACCTCTCTCCTCATTTGACCTCAGTTAACCCCCCCCCCCCCCCAGGAAAAAAAAAAAAGTCTGGGTCTTTCCTTGAAGATTTCGCACTTCGCCTTCAGCTGCAGCATCCTGCTCAAGGGCTCCTCGGCAGGTCTCGGATGTTTTAGGGCAGATTGTGTCTTCACCCCCCCCCCCCCCCCACTTTGTTCTCAGCCTGAGCCCAAATGTAAATACAGAGACGGTGGAAATACCCGTCCTCCCTTCAGAGCCGGGGATGAGATGATCCTCAAGGGTTCCCGCTGGTGCTCTGCTCTGTCTCTCAGTGTGTGTGTGTGTGTGTGTGTGTGTGTGTCTGTGTCCGTCCACTGTACACACAGTGTTGCTTCGTGTAAAATACCTCCAAGCCACACACTCGGTCGTTGCTCCTTCCTTGGCTGAATAAAGCCGAGGACGTGTTTTATTTCCCTAAAAATTAACTTCAAATTATTTCATTTTAAATGTTATCTTACATTTAGAATAAATGTTTTATTGCCCTGTCAGCTGTAGATGCTTTAAATACTTTTTTTTTTTTTTTACCAAACATCCCTGAATGTTCATGATTAGTATTTTGTTAGAATGCCGCACATTTAGACTGTAGCTCCTAAAATTTTTTAGTAAAAAAAAAAAGTTATTGAGTCTCTTTAGTTTCGAAGCATAAGTTTAAATACCTGTCCTGGAAACAGAAGTTTTCATCTCATTCTTACACTTAAATGTTCAGGTTATTATGTTGAATTAAACCGAAAGTAGTTTTGAAAAACAGAAAATAAATAATAAAAATAAAATAATAAAAAGTCAGTATATACAGGCTCTGACATAAACAAGTTTTTTTTGGGGGGGGGGGTGTTTGAGCTTCAAAGTGAAGCCAGTCAATTTAATAGCTGAGCTCATCTGCTGGTGCATTTGGGGTCAGTGGGATTAAACGGTGCCCTTAAATCCTCTTTGTAGTCTGACTTCTGTTTATCACCGATCATTTGTCTACTTAGAACAATTTGCGCTAAGACACAAGAAGAGATTACAGCAAATTTTACGATGCTTAAAACCGAATTACATTACATTACATTACACAAGCACTAATTAGTAAAAATAATTAACGAGGCAAAGAAAGATCCGTGAACCGGATTAAATATAAATAATATGCATTGTGCATTGACAGGTGTTCATTTGGCCCTCACTTATTTAATCTTGATTCCAAACCAGGAAATGTGAGAATATTCTTAAAATATCCACAAATATTGAAAACAAGTCCACCTGCCGCAAACTGCTGTGTCCCTAAATTCAAAGAGCGAGGATGCCAACTGAAAAGTGTCAGGACTGTCTAAGCACACAGCCACTAGCATCCTCCCCAGAGGTCATACATAAGTCATATATCCTTTATATTATTCAATAAGTTCACCTGAAGTTGGCAAAGGGGACACGGTGTTTACACTCAGTTATGATTCAAGTGAAATTTGCATACGATATTTCCATTTATTATTATTTTTCCCCCCATGAAAAGATATCGTCAAGGTAAAGCAGAGCCGGACGATTGTCAGCTGAAAACGCAGTTTTGTTCAGCTAAAACAGTTTGACACGCTTTTAATTATTTAGGAGAGTCTTTGCCTTCTTTGAAATGTTCTCCATCTCCACATATAGGCCATAATGAGCTGAAAGCCAAAAACAGAGAGAAGGTTCTGGTGGATGGAGCAACTTGTGTGACTGTAATTATTCAAAGCGTCGGCCGGTTCTGTTCCCAAATGAAGTTTAAAACTGTTACGTAAAGATCACATTTTTGGATGGCAGAGCTTTAATGTTTTAATAGAGTTTCATATCACTAATGCTGCTGCGTGACTTTTCTATTTAGACTCCATTAATATTAAGCTGCTGAGAAGATACAACATGCTAAAAGTTTCATGAATGGGTCGTGTCAGTTCCTTGCTTTCAAGTTAGTGTTTGTTTTTTTCCAAAGGCAACGTTTGACCTCCCTCTGTAGTCTGCTGTGTGGAACATAAGATCATTTGTCGAGACGCTTTTATTTGGAGCACCTTCCAGGGGGAGTCGGTGGGAATCAAGCCCCGAAAACTTTGTGTCGTCGTCTCAGTCCGCAGCAACACAGAACCTCCGCTCGTCAGAGTACCTTCTGGGGCTGAAGAGGAAGCAGAGGGGCAAAGAGGGGCAAAGAGAATCAGCCTGACAGCTCATTGGAACTGCAGGGAATGTTTTAATTTTGAAACACTGCACCAGGATGAGCTCCTGACCTCACTGAGGACGGAAATACACGTGCGGTAGTTCCACTGTGCCTGTCAATGCATGCATACACAATGATCATGTCATCTTATCTGTTATGTGTATCTTGAATGAAATGCTCAGGCAGCTGTTAGCAGACAACACACACGCAGGCAGCAGAGTGTACGGGTAGTAGGTAGTCTCAACATCCATTTGTAGCATCAGAATCTGTATTACCCACATTCGACGTGAGCAGTGTGGCCCTGACCCATATCGCACTCTGACAAAATACCAACAGCAGTGGAAAATATAGGTCAACCAAAACTAAAACATTAATAACAGACAGACTTGAGTCAAAGTCCAAATGTGCGAACCATCCATGGCCTCTCCAGAGTAAATACCCCACTGGAGCTCTTAGGGCGTATTGACTAATCCATATTGCACAGTGGGCTTGTAACAGCAGGCAATTTAACACCGAAACACGGCGGTCTGGCCTCCTTTGGCTTCAAAAAAACCCTTCACTTAGCCCAGTAATTTAGCAATTGACAAATCCAAATACTTAAACCCTGTCGCCACTCTCGCAGGCGAAGTCATTACCAGCGGCCTCTCGGAGGAAAATGGCTCCCATTGACATGTCGTTCAGCATTGCTCAGCCTCCATTAAAATGATACAGTGGAGCGCACGGTGTTATCTTCAAGGCTAACTTTGATATCGCAGAAAGGCATCGGGTAGAATAGACAAATGATTCTGCTTTTTAATGCTTCTGGACACATCAAGGTGAGGGAAGGTGATAATGACCTCGGCACTATACAACCCACAGCGACTCTGATGTGACAAAGGCAAATGTAATGTGACCTTCTTAGTCAATCACTCGGACATACTAACGGTATCCGAGCTGTTTTGCTTGTAACTTAAGTAGCTCAACCTGTTTTTTTTGTCTTTCGCTCGGGTCGCTTGTAATAACACACGGTCACTGAATTTGTCAGTCACTGTCAGGAAGGTTTAAGCCTCAGCGAGGCTTCTCTCGCAGTCTTGTTTTCTAATGCAGCACCGTGGGGAATCTGTACACATGTATATTTTAGGCTTTTAGCTGATGATCTTATCCGTACTCTCTGGGCGGGATTGTAAGAACAGTATGTTGGCGAAAAAGAAGCAGGTGAAGCTGCAGTGAAACTAAAACACATTTTTCCTCCTACATTTGGAATCAATACTTATAGACTTCTTCAAATAAAAGCTGGACTCTGCTCCGTCATGTTTTTCACGTTGTACAAATAAATTTTATTTCCTGATGCGGTAAGGTCCTGCACAAAACCTTCTGCCATCATCCTGTGAATATAGAGTTCGAATTCAAATCCATCATTTTATGTGTGCACTTAATTAATTAATGATTTTTTTATTTTTTTTTTACCATAAAATGATCAAGTAGAAAGAAAACCACATTTGACCAGTTCATGAGAGCAGTTTTCGGTTTTTCAGTCTCTTTGGTAGCTTGTTCAAAAAATGTCAATCATAGCTGAATTCAATATTCACTTCCATTGTCTTTTAATCTGAAGGAATCTGCTCTTTAGATGTATGGAGTCTCAGTGATAAAGTATTTTTTACTGAGGGATCATAATAAGATGAACTATCTGAGAAAATAGAAATAAGCCCAGGCAGCAAAGAGCTGTTTAACAAACATATGCACACACAGCTTGATGCGTGAATGTTTTCTCCAAAGGCAGTAATCACAGAGAAGACCCAGACTTATCCCTGCTGTGGCCCACTGTGTGATAAATAAAGAGCAGAAGGGGCTTCGGTGGTGCAAGTGTAAATAAGGATAGCTCGAATCAGAGTCACTGAGCACGGGGGTGAATCTGGTTCACTAATTATTCAGGAACTGTCTCATCAAAGTCTGAGAGGGAGACTGATGCAAACTGCAGCCGCGCAGCAAAAGCTACCGAAACATCCTCATGCCAAGCTCCTCCGCACTCCAAGTCTCTCTCTGCCTGTCTCTGTCTGTCTCTGTCTGTCTCTGTCTGTGTCACCGTTTCCCCTCCTGCTCCTGCACTGCCTCCGGTTCTTCTGTGCTCTCGTTCTGCTGCGTCTCTCACATTCACTGCATGCCTCGGCTCTCTCATGTTCGACACAGTCTGCCCTCTCCCCGCGTACAGGTGGTTTACTCACAGCGATTTGTCAACAGATGGGAAGAATGGAGTGTGGTGAATCCGTGCAGAGCAACACAAATATCCATTCTGTTTTCTCAGAAATCACATTGTTGGTTATACCAAACGCCGACTCTTTAATTGTTGCTGTGGATTATTTATTTTGCTGATAACACAGTTTGCAGCAGCCTGAAGATTTTATTGTTATATTCAGGTAGCAACTCCTTCCAAAGCTTTGTCGCATTTTGACTTGTAGTAGCTGTTTTTTTTTTTTTTTGTTGTTGTTGTTTTTGTTTTTTGGCCACTTGGGGGCAGCAGAAATGGGCCATAACCAACATTAACATATTAACACCTAATAAAGTTGTTATGGCAAGTATGTTAGCAATCATTTCCACATCCAATAACCACTGCAGAACATTTAGAGTCGTGTTTCTGCCCGCCTAACGACTGTGCGTCCAACATCCTGTCTGGTTTAGCTGTTTGACTGCTCAATGCTCAGTCATTTTGTTTAGTGATGCTGTGCAGGAGGTGACGAGTCGGGTTTTTAACAGCGTCTGTGGGAGTGGGAGTGAATCAAAACTGGAAAAACCAAAAGGAAGATGCTGAAACGTTCGGTGGGTTCTGAGGGGGTCATTCATCACGACAGTATCAGTGACCCCTTTCACGGGCAAGTAGTTATATGAGCTACCGTTAAGGTAAGAATATTGGTTAAAGCAACAACAGCACACCGCAGGAGAATGATTATGGGATTGGACACAAGCAGACTGTCTAACAGAACAGGAGTTTTACATTTTTCAAAGGATTCATAAAAATCCAAAACCAGGAGCTAACCAGTTAACACTAAAACTTACTAAAATCTTAACACTAAAAGCTCATGTTCATTTCTTTGTTGCTCTATAAGATAGATTATGGTACATGTACTGTGTGCTTTTTTTTTTTGGTAATATATTTTATGAAGAGGAGAGCAGCGTCAGGTGTCACAGCTCTGCCTGCTGCTCGACTGACTAATCTGGGAAACGCTACAGCAAACAGGACCAGAGGCCTTCAAATTTACACAAATATTTTTGCAACTCTCAGTGTCTTTCTCTTTATCTTTCATCCCCCCTCCTGGTTTACACATTAGCTCCCAACTCTCCTATCTGACTCTGTGCCCTGCTGCAGTGCAGCGACCTGCAGGTCAAAGTTCTGGGCCCAAATAAAACTATGACACCACAATATTACCCTGGTGTCACATCGCATGCTGCTGTCTGTGCTGGATCAACTGCAGCATGCGTCGCAACACGCACGTGCAGATATATAGAATCATATCTCTCTCCCGAATGCGTTTTCAGTGAGTAAAATAAGTTTGGTTTTTTTAGCTTGGCAAATTTTGTTTTTTAATATTTAGTTTATTGCAGGATTTGAAATCTAGTGCAAGCACATGCACACTCAGCTGAACCGAGGCGTTTGAGCGGTTCAGACACAGGCGCAGGTTCACGCAGGGTAACACGGTTATTTTACGCACCCCAATGGAAGCTTTGGAAATGGAAAAGCTACTTATTACAAGCAACTATTAGACTGAGCCAAATCTATTATGCGTCCGCGTTGCCCCGGCACAGTGACCTTTTAGTCCAAATGTTGATAGGCCTTAATTGTATTTAGCTGCTGTAATTCCACTAACAGTCTGACCCAGAGGCTAATCCAGGGCAGGCAGGCAGCGAACCGTGCACTCTGCCAGCTGCCATTTGCTGAAGTGGCATTTTGAAAGTCGCAGCTGAAATGTCCCATGGTACCTCTGTTTGCATGCACTTTCCGCCTCTCCCTTATTCTCATGGCCTCATTTCATTCCCAACCTAGATGGGATACTGTTTTGTTTTGGGTTTTAGGGATTTGTATCCATTTTTAAAAAATCTTTTTTTCTTCTGCCCTCAATTTGGAATCAGAATGATTTTTGTTTGTCGAGGAAAAATAACAAAACAAAACAACTGTGTATTTCTAATTTCCTTTCTTTTCTCCTTGTGTAACGATGAGCTCAGTCAGTTACTTATAACTGTAAACCACAGCGCACCAATTAAAATGCAGGAAACGGATTATGGCAGACACCCAAATCTGACTTTATATTCCCAACCCCCCCTCCCCTTTCATTCCCGATCTCTCTGTCTCTGACCCTGGTTTCCTTTTTTGTCTTATCCTCAGGCATCTGTTTCTCTCTAATGTCATTTCTGTCTCTTTGGCTCTCTGTTGCTACCCTCCTCTATGTCAAGATACTACATCTCTCTGTCTCTGAACTTGTCTTTCTTTCTCTTTATTGCTTTGGACCTTTCCATAATCTCCCCTCTCTTCTTCTCCCTTCCTTATGCCTCTCTCTCTTCCTCGGTCTTGTCGACCAGCTGTAGGCGAAGAGAAACAGAGAGCGATGTGTCTCAGTCAGACTTACTCAAGTGCTCTGCCTCTCAGCCATGAGTGACCCCACAATGAGGCTTTTGAAAAGTCAAGTGGATCAAGTAGATTCGCCACCATCTGCGGGATTAACCACTAATCAATATGAGAGCAGATTAATAGCTGTGAATTCACAAATCAACCGCACAAGATGCAGCAGCGTCCTGTCAGGTCGTTATTTATTTATTTTTTGATAAATTGTCCACAGAGGTCAGGGACCTTGTGTTTTGCAGCTTGTTGGGTGCAGAAGTTGAGGCGCCCAGGCTGTAGAGGGTTTTTTTTTTTTTTTTTTTTTTTAATGAAACACGTTAACAAGCTTGGACAGGGTGACAGTTTTAGGTCATAGTTTTAGGCACAGACTTAGATATGGACAGTCAGGGAAGAGTCTTCTGAGACTGTCCGCCCAAGAAATTCATCGGACCAAAGCATTTCAGCAAAAATACACCCATTTAGATTAAAGCAATGGAGGAATTGTGACTTTTGTCTGTTTTGAGCAAACCAGGACATCAGGTGACAGTAACGTAGAGCGACAAAGTCTGTGTGGGGAGGAAATCTGGAACTCTTCCCAGCAAAAATCTTACAAACAGGAGACTTATGGACGTATTTTTAACCATGATAATCTGTCCTGAGCTGCCACATCATGAAACGGTTTTATTTCTACAACAGTAAGCTATAACTGCGTAACGGGGGGGAAAAAAATCAGAAAATTTGACCGGGACGACTTTCACTAACTTGCATCACAATAACTTTTCTGGCTGACATCAACAGCAACATGTGATTTATCCGTTGTCCGCTTCACACATCAAAACGCCTTCAAGTGCCTGAAGCGAACTTGTTTGTCCAGGCAATCTCTGTAAAAATTGCTGCGGCTTTGCTCTTGAGACAATGTTCGCCATCGCCGCTCAGGGCTGTGCTTTATTTACCTTTTGATTGTGAGATCCTGCTAAGACAGACACTATGGCTAATCTGACAGCTGCCCTTTTGCAGGGCAAGACAAGAGCTGCAGGAGCATGAGTGACAAGGAATGTCCCATTGTGCAACGTTGACTTTGTGACAGGCAACACCTCTTCCTAGCTCGGCCCTGTTTGCCGAAGGAGACTGCATTCTTTTCTAGGAACACGGGTTGACACAAGTTCACAGTGAAAACCAGTGGTTTGAGGTCAACACCTTTTGGGTAGAGTTTTTTTTTCCACCCAGATGACAGGCTAGAATTAAAAGTATTTTTAAAATGCTCTTGAGTGATTTGACCTCTTGTTTTTCAGACGTGCCATGGTGCGTTCAGTTGACGCAGCTGCTGCATGTGAGGTGACAGGTGATGCAGAGTTACAAGCATTTTCCAAACCCCTACGTCTCCCTTTTCTTTAACCCCTCCACCCCTCTCGCTACAACTCCTTCCTCCACCTGTCTCTTTATGTAAACCACTGCTCTCTATCTGAACACTCATCCCAGGCTATATTCAAGCATATTGAACTCCAACCCCCCCCCCCCTTTTCCACTCTTCCCTGCCCTCAATTCCCATATATCAACTTATCACCTCTCACTCTCTCCTTCCCCACCTTATCTTGCCATTTCACCCTTTTAACTCATTTTTTCGCTCACACACCCCCCCTGCCCTCCCCCTGTTGCATTTTCATTGCCCCCCTCTCTCTCCCCTTTCTCACCCGCTCTGTGTAACAGTAGATGGAGTTACTAGTCAGACAGTGGGGATGACTGAACAGGTGTTTTCCAAATGGGCCTTTGAGCGCTCGCCGCATCATCATCACTCCTTATGGGGGGGGGGGGCTGTTGGGCATTTGTGTGTGTGTGTGTGTGTGTACAAGAGCTTGGCCTCTGGGTGCTCTTTTTTGCCTCAGGCTGAGCCGGTGGCCAGCAGGGGGAGGGGTGGGAGATGTTACCCCACGTATCCATGTGTGGTGTGTGGATATGTGGATGCGTATGCTGGTGCTTAACATATGTAGGTGTGAAGAAGTGTTATATCTTTACCAGCTGCTGCTTGTCAGTACTCACTGAGGCACAACAGCAGAGCAGAATGGCCTTGGCTTGGCCATTTTCCACCACTCCACTGGAGAGACCAGTGCTGACATATTTAGGAGTCAGAGAAATGGTCCTGTTTCTTCTCTTATCGCCCCCTTGACTTCTTTTTGTTACCCCTCCACCCCCCAAAACAAAACACACACACACCAGCCCAACACATTTGGTACGCCCAATTTACTTTATTTTCTGTCTTTGTTTGACTCCTTTCTCTTCTGTAGCTCTTGCAGGATTTTAGATTTAGATTCCGTGCAGGCCGTGCGGAGGCCATTTGGATCTAAACCAGCTTTAGGTGGATCAAACGTACAGTTACAGCAGGCCTCCTAAATCATAAAGGTTTAATAACACCCCAATGGAAGATATTTACTTTATGGTGAAAGTCGTGGGCTGGACTGAAATTGAGACAAATGCAAGGACAGAAAATTCAGAAACAAGAACTTATTATGATGATTTAAAAGTTCAAAAGAAAAGCTTCTTAATTCTCAACTTAGTTTGTCTTGTTTTCAGCCGTACAACGAGGGCGCACATCAAACTCCCAGAGCAGCCCAGGACAGTACCTGACCAACGGCACCGACCCGTACAACGGCCAACCCTACCTGTCTGGTTTCATTTCTCTGCTGCTACGCGCCGAGCCCTACCCAACCTCACGTTATGGGGCCCAGTGCATGCAGGGAAACAATCTGATGGGCATCGAAAACATCTGTGAACTGGCGGCCAGGCTGCTCTTCAGTGCTGTCGAGTGGGCCAAGAACATCCCCTTCTTCCCCGACCTGCAGCTCATGGATCAGGTGAGTCGCCCACTTCGACGCCACTCTTTAATGAAATATTCAACTGGAAACTTTAAGGGAAGAGTCTGACATGTTGACAAGTCTTTTTTTTTTTTTTTTGCTGAGAGTTAGATTATTGGATTCATTACAGCCATCAGCTTAGCATAAAGACTTAAAGACTGTTGACATATTCCACAGCTCCTTAAAGCTCGCTGACTATCAGATCATATCTATTTTCTTTAATCTGTACAAATAAAAGGGACATGAGAGGATTGGATTATATGAGGAGACTATGTTGTGGCCCCCTCTCATTGACTCCACAACCTCATAGAGACACGACTTTGAGATATACTGCAAATGGCCATCATGAGAAATAGTGCCAGGCTAGCTGTTTCCCTTTGTTTCCAGGCTTTGTGCTAAGCTAAACTAAATGGTTACCGGTTATACGTTCATATGGTATCAATTCTAAAACATACAGACTTAATAGTGCTACTGTTCTTCTGATAAGCATATCTACTAAATTGTTAAACTATTCCTTTAATAAGGAATACAAAGATGTATGCTGGAATAAGGGACTTTAATTCACCCCCCCACGTGCAGAGACGTACCAGCCCAGGGTTCAAAATACCCCATTTACTATATATATATATATATATATATATACTCAAAACTGCTAAACGTAAAAAAAATCTGTAAAACATGTGACTGAATGAAATTTTATCCTGATGAAAGATGACAGCTATAACGATTTGTGATGTTTCACAAATGAAAATGTCCAGTGTTAATTTCTATTTTCCTCTTCTGTTGATGGTCTCTCAGTCGCATATAAAAAGGAGTCAGTTCTGTTATTATTGACTGCGGGCAGGCGCGGCCACTCGTGACATTCAATATGGACAGAAGTGACATCAATCCCACTCATGCAGATTTACACCAGCTTTATGGTCTTGGCTCAGACTAACTCCCTGACCTATAAATATTCACATGCACCTTGGGCAGACATAGTCATCACAAATATGTCATGCTACAGTCGTACCATATCGTTACTATATCGTTAATCTGAAATCCACATTCTGAATATAACAGTTATTTCTCTGCCTTTGTAATGTACAACTGATTCTGCGATTTCTAACAAAAAAAACAAAACAAAAAAAACTACAACCCCAAAACACTTTTGGTCCCAAGTGTCTTGTCTATATCTGACAGTATGCAGCTCGATTTCTCGGTGTAGACAACATAATGTAAATGCTTCCAAGAGGAATACTCTTAACTGGTGTCAAAAACAACATTAATAATGTTGGCTGGTCATATATATATATATATATATATATATATATATATATATATATATGTTCCTGTTTCAACTCGTGACTGCTGTTCGTCATATAAAAGTCATGATTTCAAACAGTTGTCACAAATGCTGCTAGACATATGAAATGATTTTGCTTTTTTTTTTTAAACCTGTTATTTGTTAATTTCACACCTGGAGGTTTCTGCCTACTTTTAAAACTCATTCTCTGTACCAAAATGTTGACAGCTCCACTTTTCTTACACAGGACAGACTCAGCTAATTGGTATTATACGCACCAAAACACAGTTTAATTCTAAAATATTCATTTGTATACGGTGGGCCGCTCTGTCACCCCGCATTGTATATTCCGATCTGATCATGTTTACATACCACACATTTCTCTCTCTCCTGCTGTAGCTGCTATCTGTGACGTTTATATTTGTCTACTTCCCTTTTCCTTCAATTGATTCATATATTTCTGGTTTTTGATGCTGTGACCAACGCTCAAGGCAAATTTATTTATAAAGTGCATTTCAAACACGAAGGCAGTTCAATGTGCTTTACAGAGAAAAGTAAGGACAGTGACATGCATCAAATCAAAGTCATAAAATCATAAGAAAAATGTAATTAAAACAATTTAAAGAATATGCAGCTGTTTGGATAAGTTAAGAGAAGTACAGTGCAGGTTTAACGCATAAGTGCATGTGAAAAGAAATATTTTAAACATGGATTAAATTGTGGACTTTTTTTAACTTCCACTGGAAGTTTGTTCCACTTGTTTGCAGCATGTGTATCTGTGCGTCTAATTACAGTTTGGGTCATATTGATGGCAGGTATAAATTAAATCTACAAGAGACTAAACCTGAACAGTGAAACAAATTTGCACACATTCCTTTAGTATTTAAAAGCAATTCTTTGTCTCCATTTGTTCCCAAATCCAAATCTGTCGAGAACTAACCTCTGTCGAGATTAAAATAATTTTTTTCCTGGGATAAAAAGTCCATTTTGCGTGAATCCTAGGTGGCGCTGCTGCGCATGTCCTGGAGCGAGCTCTTCGTCCTCAACGCAGCCCAGTGCTCCATGCCGCTCCACGTCGCCCCTCTGCTTGCAGCGGCCGGTCTGCATGCCTCGCCCATGTCTGCAGAGCGTGTGGTGGCCTTCATGGACCACATCCGCGTCTTCCAAGAGCAGGTGGAGAAGCTGAAGGCCCTGCAGGTGGACACGGCTGAATATTCCTGCCTCAAGTCCATTGTGCTCTTCACATCTGGTGAGTTTGAATGAAGCATGTGTAGAAGAGGAGAGTCACAGAAACACTGCAGGACATTTCATTCAGGTCTGTAATATAATGTTAAAACAGAATGTTACAGCAGGATAGAAATGGGGGCAATGTGAAGTTTAAAAAAGATTAGGAATCCATTCTGTTAGCCGTTGGGTCGTTATGTAAGCCTATTCATATACGACATGGATCTACTAAAGTCAAACAATCATTTCTGTATAAAGATGGAGGGAACGTGTTCATGTTTACTCATGTTGGCAATATCACCATATCATGAGCACTGCAATCCAAAATTAGCAACAGGTCCTGACTAAACCTGAGCATTGAGGGAAAAAACAGGACAAATCTCAGGAAAGGAAATTCAAAGAGAAATCCTGCCAGATGGCCGAAGGGGCAAATAAAGAGGGGCAGGGAATCGTTCATAGAAAAATCCTACATATGAACGCTGTTCCATAAATCCAATTTGGATGATAAATTAAACGCAAGATGTCATAAGTATTCTGCAGTTTGGTCTGGGTCTTCACTGTGACTAACTCAGGTTGGTTTGTACTTCAGCCGAGAGAAGAAAACAAGAGATAAAGTATGTCAATCCTTTCACTTATTTTTTTCCCTCCGCACACACTTAGACCCAAAGAGGATTATGGGTAGATTGTGATGTCAACAATTTCCATTTGCTCTGGCGGGAAGAGAGGAATTAGCTGGCGGGCGAGCTGACTTCCTCCGGCAGAGGAACGTTCTGTTAACGGGTTTATTTGTGTCAACACAGACACTAAATGATAAGGTAACAAAAACAATGTAAACAACCTCAGCCCAATTAGAGAAATGGCCGACAGGAAGGTCGCTCTGCATTTAAACCTCATCAAGACAAACTCCTCCAGCTCGTTCCTTTTTCAATATCATTAGACGTGAAGAGCTTTAACATGAACCATAAACCCTCACCTTACTGTGTCAACCAAACATGTTGCTTTTCTCTCCATCAGTTAGCTGTTCTTTCACTTTTTTACAACTTTATTTAAGCTAAAAAGCCAATTCATGAAAAACCAAATAAAGATTGTATTCAATATGTTGCATTTTGAAACCAAGTCGGTCAGATTTCGACACTCATGACAAAAGCCTGAGGTGAATAGCATCGGGATAATCTAAAGGCTGCAGAAGGACAAAGTTATGTAGAAAGAGATTCAATGCACAAGTTGGATCCTTTAATAATCTCTGTTATGCATGAATGAACGAATAAATGATTAACCAATGTTCACTTTAATTTCCAGGAAACGCAGTAAAATTAATTAATGTGTAGAAGGATGCTTTACATGCAAACGGCATTCTCAATTCACCACTCAGAATATATCCGTGGCTCCACTGTGACAAAAGACGCAATCGTCCACGACCTCACATTATTGTTGTTTATTCAGACTTCAATGCCAAAATCATTTTGAAATGTCATCAGTAATTCGCATGACGACTCACATGATGAACATACAGCTCTTTGTCACGTCATACAGCAGTAATCTTCTGCAGTCACGTGTTCACCTGCTTGTGAAGAAAAGGTCTGACTGTTGTAAACCGAATTTCCCGTCTGTGACTCTAAAATGATTTGATCATTTAACTGCAAAAAAATAAATCGCTCGAATCCCTTCTGCCCAAAGGAGCATTTCATCCCTCTGCTGCGTCGAAAGCCAGTTAAAGCTCTCTCTCCTCTCTCTCTTCTCTCTCGCTCTCTCTCACACACACACACACACACACACACACAACTTCAGCTGTACTTAACCCAAAACCTCACCTCCACTGAGCCTGACCGAGAGGTGACCTCTAACGCTGCACTAGATATTGCCTCATTGGCTCCATATGTAAATGCTGCTGCTACAGTCCTCCCACCACTCAGTCATGGTCTCTGCTCTCCATGAATTTCTCTGTAATTTGATCGTGTTTTCATGTTGTAAAAGGCGGCTATTGACCCTGTGAGTGGCTGCTTGTGACTCGTTTAGCTTAAGCTTTTATCTGGATCTTACATCTACCTTTATTTTTGATTGCCCAGTAATTGAATTTTCTTCAGTTCATATATTTGATTTGATTATTAACAAACATTTGCTAGTAAATACTTAATGAAAAGTATTTCTTTGGTCATATACGTGACAGAAAAAGCCTATTTTGGGTTACCTAGTTTTTTTTTATTTTTAATGGATAAGAATGATCTTCATAAAAAGGAGGGAAACCACAGTTTTCTCTGTGTGACCTTCTACTCTCAGGATGATCTGTAGTTTTTACTTCAATAAATCCACTCTCTGGTCCATATTTATTCTCTTCATGGGACTTAATAACAAAGAAAATGCTTATAAACCAGCAAAGTTGAGTCTGTTTATCTTCAACACTATTTGAGGAAACATGGCACTTGAACCTGACAACCTCCCCAGGTTGTGTCACGTTGTCCTCAGCGAGCTGCAGACAAGATGAATTCAAAACATAATAGTTTTACATCTTAAGGAAACCCACGGGATGGGCATTGTTGTGATACTGCTTATACAAAAACCCTGTTGAGATTTATCCCAACAGTCACTGGGCTCGACTGCCAGCCAAAATAATGTCACATCTGCGATACTCCGCTGAGAGATCATGCTTTGTGACCCAGCGGGGAAACAGACAGTGAAGAAGCCAACACAGAGGTGTCTGTTCTCTGTGTGTTTTATTTTTTATTTTTTATTTTTTATTGCATTTTCCTTCTTTTCTCTTTTCTTATCTTGCATGCCTTGTCTGATTCACTCTGCGTATACCCAACATCTCTCCTGCAACGCATGTGGCTAGCTGCGGATCCACCTCTCCTTTCTCTTCCCCGCTTTCATCAGCCATCTCTCCTTCATGATCCCATCTATTATTGAAACCAGTCATCCACCCCTCCTCTATAAGCTCCCCAAACCCAGCCCCAAGCCCAGGCCAAGCCCCGAGCCCTCCGCCCCCACCATGGGACTTGAATTATGTATTGAGGGTTTCAGTGAGACAGAGGATTTGCCACAGCCTCGGCCGTGACCTACATAACCCCTGTAGCCCTGAGCATCCCATGTGACTTCCTTGCACTTGGGCAGATGTACCCACATGTACACTCATCGCAAAAAAAAAAAAAAAAAAAGCCACATGTCTTGCCAAGAGACTCCAGAAGACAATGCACTTAGTGGGTCGTGCAGATATTAACAATTGAATGTAACAGAGGCAGACATGCACATGCAGACATACAACAAGACAGACCCGTTAATAAACCTGACTCCTGCTGACCTGGTGGGATGAGCTAACAAGCTCAGACAATCACCAATCGTCTCTCACCTCCCTCTGAGTTCCCTCCCTACACTCCCCCCTGCGAAGCCCAGTCCCATCAAGCCACATCAGAAAAAGGGCATCTCAGTCCTGCCACCCTGATCCCCTCACCCCAACTAACCCGGTGTGTGCCCAAGGTTCAGACAAAAGAACACGGCACTTGGCATGGAAGGGCACCCAGAGAGCTGTCGCTTCAGCATGTGAAGCGGTTTTAGTCGCACGGACAGCTTTACTAATCCTAACCAGGCAGTGACTGCTTTGTCACGCAGGGCCAGAAATGGCGGCCAGAAGAAAACACCCAAACAAAAACAAAACAAAACAAAAAACCAACAACAACATCAACAACAAAAAAACAAAAAGTATAGCTGCCCATCAAGTGGAGGGAAATGCAGTTGAAGTGGGGGCAGTTATTCACCCAGAATGATGAGAACAGTGTGGAGGGGTTGACACGCTCGATTAAAATATGAGGTAAATTAAAAATTCTTTGTTGTCGGCAGGGCCGGGTTTACACAGGGGATGGATTAAAGTGTGAGATGACAAAGGGGACCTACGATCCAAGATGACAGACCAAAAGTTATGGGGCAGGGCTTTTAGACTCAAAGAAATGAGCTTGAGAAGAAATTACCCTCATGGAAAACGTGCTTCCTAAATGAGGGTTCACTCGGGGGGCAGAGTCAGAGAGCGCTTCCACTGACTGTACAGTACAGTAAAATGTGTCTTTGTTTTGAGTTCACACATCTCTGACCTCCTTTGCTAAATCCCCCCTTGCACTCCCCAGCACACAGAGGGTGCGAAAAGTATCGCGCACAGTGTTACACACTCTCTCTCTCTCGTTTGAGCGAGCCTCTTGCCAAGGTGGGGGCTGGTGGGAAGGGAGGCGTGAAGAGGTGGAAGGCAGAACATGACCTCCAGCTGAGGGGAGAAGGGAACGCTGTAGTGTGCCATGAACACAGAACACAAGGGTGTAGAGGATACAGATCTCCGCAGTGACAACCTCGATTTCCTCAAGTCCGAGCAAGATTTCGCTGACCTCAGGAATTTGCAAGGAAAAGCTCTTTTTTTAAATTTTTTATTACCCCTCTGTGTCATCTTTTTCATTCAACACTTTTGGTCAGTTTCATTTCAGTGCATAAGGTCAAGACTTCACATTGAGCGTGCAGAGAGCAATAAATATTTTGTTGAGTTGAATTTCTTGCGAAATCCGAACCTCACTGATCTAACACAGTACAACACAATAGACTTCGGGCAGCAGTACCACTCAGGACATTTCATCATTTGGCCCGCACAGTATGTCAATCCAATCTGGATGGCAAGTTTAACACCATTATTACGATTATTATTCAGTAACTCCAGTTTGTTGACGTTAATCAATCTTGCAAATGAAAGAAAACAAGCTCCGATAGGCCCGTGTGATTTGACATGTCTCTCGGTCAGCCAACTGGAGTTTAAAGCGGGACGATCAAGTCTCACATGGTGACCTTCTCAAAAGAGAGCTTTTGCACTCTCGTCCCAGCAGAATTTAGAAGTCTTTCCATAATTGGCATCTCAAAGATAGTTGGTGCTAATATTGTCCAGATTGCATGTTGTAACTCTTCATGGCTTTTCCTCATTTCTAGATGCTATGGGGCTGTCAGATGTCGCCCATGTGGAGAGCATCCAGGAGAAATCTCAGTGCGCCCTGGAGGAGTACGTAAGGAACCAGTACCCCAGCCAGCCAAACCGTTTTGGACGCCTCCTCCTCCGTCTGCCCTCCCTGCGCATCGTCTCCTCTCCGGTCATCGAACAGCTGTTTTTCGTGCGCCTGGTTGGCAAGACGCCCATCGAGACGCTGCTCCGCGACATGCTGCTCTCGGGCTCCAGCTACAACTGGCCCTACATGCCCACTGTGCAGCGTGAGAGGCCCATCTCCCTCCACTACAACGAGAACGGGCCGTGAGGGGGGGGGGGGATTCAGACAGAACATCCATCTGAATACGTTCATCCATCCATCTTTCCTTCTCTTCTCTCTCTGCATTCAACTTCTCTCAGCTTTCCCGGAGGAAGTACCTTCCTCGCCATTCCACAACGAAAATCCGCACTGGCAGTACAGCACATTGCTGTTCCGCTTAACACAAACCAGCCAACGATTCACCCCAGCCATCGCACAAACTCGGTGACCTGCTGCAGTCCCTAACTAGACGGCGTAGTATATATTTGAGATGTGGCATGAGATGGACATGTTGGTCGAACAGGTTATTGCACAGTTCATCAGCAGGGCTGTTGGACTCACTTCAGATGTCAGTCTCTAACCCCCGAGCAGACAGGGGCGGCAAAAGAATAAAACATTTGCTCCATTGTTGGTGCTTTGCCTACATTTACAGAGGCGATGTACAAGCATCCCAGTACGGCGAATACTGAACAAGGGCTTTGCCAACAAGACTCTACAACCAAGAGGACAAGGCCTGTTGTATATTTACCAATTTTTGAAAACAAACCCAGAAGCCATTAAAAAAGAAAAAGAAAAAAAAGACAAATGCCAAAATGTCTTGGACTTTTGCAGAGGATGTTTTATTGTGTGTGTTTGTATTAGCACTGTTTATATGGAGAGAAAACTCATGATTGTGTCCATATGTACAGTATATCGTTGATTCATAGGCATCTATAGCATATTAGGGTTCAATGGGAAAAGCTCAGGTTCAAAGGGTGGGTAGACAGAGACATGCCAATATCAGAACAAGTACAAAAAAAAAGACGAACCCTGCAAATTTTACACTTATCAGCAGCCTGTGCCAAAGCTGAAAAATGCATATAGTTAAAATTATTTTTGCGATAGCATTGATGATGAAAAGTTCCTGTTTGGTTTGTCTATAATTTGACTATATACTTTTTCGGGGTCTCAGGGGGAGAGAAGGAATTTGTAAAAAAATAAATAAATAAATAAAAGCTTAGGCACTTGTTTTATAGTCAGAACCTACACTTATTCACTCCTGTAAAATCACAGCACTGGTAGATTCTACCTTTACGTAATTTGATCAATCTGCCTTGTTACTTACTCAAAAAGCCCAATTCTAATCCTAACCCCTTACATGATATTACCACTGGAGTGACACAACCCATTCTCATTGTTGTTTCTTAGTCATGATTGTCAATATTGGACCTTTTGGACTGTGGTGGGGAAGGGAACATTTTACAAAACTAGCTGTACTTGCCTTAGAACAAAGAATTTGTCACTGAACATTTATCTTATGACTGTGCCATAATCTCTCGTTACCTGTTATAACAGGTATTATGTCCTGTCAGGAGAGGAACTGAACTCATGTGATGTGAAAATGGATAACGTGCACTGAAGTCACAGTAAAGTGATGCAAAAGATTTTTTTTTTTTTTTTTAAGTGCATCAACTTAAAATGTCAAGAAAAAATACCTGGTGACAACAAGCAGTTCTGCTTTAACATCATCAACACTTTCATTTTTTTAGACTTCATGCAACTTCTTTTCCACTTCCTGATGATGTCTTGTAGGGAAAACCACCTCGACTCATGTCATTTGAGCTTATCGTACCGATACCATAGAGAAATGTATCACTAACCTCTGAAAACCTCAGTCTATGTTACAATATTATCCCAGTTGGACTTATGACTGTGACCTAGCTTAGGACTATTTGAAGTTTTTTTGTTGTTGTTGTTTTTGTTTTGTTTTTTTCTTCCCTTCGGTGGAAGCGAGTTTGTTTTGACAACCCGTCTCACATTTCCAACATGGCACTGTGCTATCAATGTCAAGTCATCTGGGACCTTAGGAAGCTGTCTGTTGATAAGTGAATTCACAGAATATGAGTTTGTTTTTATCCCCTCTACTTTTGTTTGAAAATATGGATTATCCATTAATTGAAATAAATTTCTGTTGTTCACAGTGAGTTTTCTGCTGTCTTTCTCTGCTACAAGTCTAACCTGTACGTAAGGAAAATATGTTTGTGTATCTGCGACTGACTGTGCTGTAGTTTTCATAACCATGACCCAGCACAAACTGTCATACTATATTTAATATTAACACATCTTATACACATATGTAATATATGTACATATGAAATAAAACAATATGTATGAATTATATTCAAAACCTATGGTATTTGAAATATTTGAAATTGGAACAATTTATATTTGACATATTCAAATGTTCAAATGTTTATAAATGTATACTTTTAGGTATAAATTAAATAAACCCATAAATAACTAATGTTAGAAACCATTTAAGGATATAGACTTTTTTTTTAATAAATGTATGTTTTTTTAATAAACGTGCTGACATAAATTAAACATGCACTGTTCACATTTATGTAGACAATACAGATATGTGATAAGGATAATAAATGACCTTATAGATGACGTATAGATGGCAATGTCACTGTCCAGATATGATCATGTACCGTATGTCTGTCTGGATTACACTCAGTGATAGATTCGTTTAAAGTTGAGGGTTTTTTTTTCAAGACTCAGATCTAACCAAAATTTGTCAAAGCTCCGAAGCTCTTCAAACTCTGAAATACTACATCTACATTTCCAATAAATAAATATAATTATCCCCATTTCCCAGTTTTCTTTAAATAATATTCCCATTGTAACCCAAAACAGCCTGAAGCACCAATACGTTTGCTTTTTTTCATACAATTATCCAACCAGCCAGTGACCGGCCGTTCAGATTCAGGTGAGTAGCTTCACTTTGCGTTCACATCAGCAGGCTGTTGTTGGTGGTGGTGAAATAGTGCGAGGAATGTTATAGCCCCTTAACAACAAATGGTTTTGGTATGCATCTGCCTCCCCATTCATCAGAAGTGAATCCAGTTGAACACCTTTAGGATGTGGATGAATGGGCGATCGGAAGCAGCTGACGAATCTGCAGAAAGGATGTGATGCAATCGTGTCGGCGGAACCTCTCAGGAATCCATGCCACAAGGAAATGAGGCTGTTTGGAGAGCAAAGGAAGGAAGTACTCAGTATTGGTATGGTGTTCCTTCGTGCTTGGTGAGCATGTTTCGTGATGCTTTTAATGTTTTCAACTTTGTATGCGAGAAATCAAAAAAAGAAGTCTATTTGCATGGTTGGTAGGTCTAAACATGTAATGGATAAAATAGATAGTCAGTGGTTCAAAATAGAACTGTAGGGATTCACAATTGTGGAGAGATGAAGGTTACATGGTTGTTAAATTAATAGTTTATAGCTAAATTGAATTAATCTGCAGGTTGATGTATTTTCAGTTTTCTTAATAGTCTGACCTTTTGTTTCTGTCTACTGTTAGCTGTGCACGTAAAAGCCTCTCAAGCGAGCTGATTGGATATTTTTTGCCTAAATGCACCTCAAGAGTCAATGCCAGGTTCACCCTCAGAGGTTTCAAATGCACAGGCTTGTACCTTCAACTTCTAAACAAAGAGCTGATATTTTTTAAAGTAGTAATTCAACTTTACAACTGGGAGAATTTCATGGTCCCACAAGCCAAAAAGAGTTTGTTAATACGAAGCCACATAAAAGACTGAGTAACTCCTCTCATGATGACGTGACTGATTGCATTTTGTTCAATCCAGACTCAAATCTTGTCCTGATTCTGATTGACTGTCTTGAATTTTGTTGAAATCTGTGATGCGGCCTTTAGATTATACCCGATCTGCCCAGAGAATATCTCAGTTTATTGACACCAGTTAAACTGTTTCCACAGATCATTAAGGATGAATTATTTGAGTGCTCTCTTGTAAACATTTCTCTTTCCCAAGAGCATGTTGGTTCAATGAGGGGGAGAGGCAATCAATGATATTAAACCAAGTAGGGGTTCACCCACATTCATGTTGGGATGCACCCTAAATTTTGATACAGGCTCACTTGGTGTGTGACAGAAAGTAAACAAATATCATGGCCCAGTGTGAGTGTGTGTGAGAGAGAGAGACAGAAAGAGAGAGATATAGAACACACATGGTCTTTGACCTTTGGGTTCAAAGTGTTTCACAAATTGTGTATACATATGTGTGTGTTGAAGTTAAAGGTGAATATAGCTTCTGTTAACTAGTCAGGTTAACAGTGAGCGCAAAGGACGGAGACAAAAAGAGAGAGAGAGAAAAAGATGGATAAAGGTTTATACATTTAGGCCCTTGAACACAATGTCAAGTTCTCTCCCTCTCACCGCACGCACACACTCACACACAACACTCACACTCCTCTCACATGGTAACCTTGTGCCCTTTACACCCAACATCCCCTCCTCCAACCGCCTCCCCCATTCCTCAGTTCCCACCCAACCCAACCGCCCACTGCCATCTCACCTTCTACCCCAGCCCACGTTTGTGTGCATGTGTGTGTGTGTGTGTGTGTGTGTGTGTGTGTACATGAAGAGTAGCCGATTGACTTATGCCTTCATTTCAGAGCTGTCACTCCTGGCCAAACACCATGACCCCTCAACCTCCATTTTTGAGGGGCGCATTTTTTCCCCTCTCCACCACCATATGAATATAAAAAACACATGTGGCCCAAAGGTGTGTATGTGTGTGTGTGAGAGTGTGAGTGTGAGTGCGGCCATGTTTATGTGTACAGGTAAATCAAACTGACATAGCTCCTGTGAATGGCAGCAGCTGAATTACTTTTGCACTTCAATTTTGCACACCTGCCATTTATGGCAAACACTCGGCTCAGCATAAACCATAAAAGCAAAATACGTCTATTCAAGATACAAATCCGAGCCAGTAAATAGCACAAACCACCGAGCCAGGTGCAGCAATTACAGCTCATTTCTCTGTGTGTAAATTACACTGAAATATTACAAATATGTTGTAATCATTGTAGGTCTGCACTGTTGGTTCATATTTTAGCATTTAGGGAAGATTCTGTGCTACGTTCAAAAAAGTAAATGTACAGAAGGAAAAAAAAATCAATAACATAACAAAGTAGGCAGTAAACAATTTCTTGGTTTTAAAATTATTAGGAGGCACGGCAGTTCATTTAGAGTTTCTCTCCATGTTCCTCTCTCCAAACTTTCAATTCATTGAAACATATTTTATAGTGGATAAGATAGAAGGATCAGCATCTTCTTGCACTCAACAGTCTGAACCTGCAGTTAAAATCAGAAAATCTGAGTGAAAGTGCATTTTAGATCAGACAGAGTTTAACAAAATTCCCCAACAAAATCTAGTGATATAAAGGTGGATTCAAAAAGCAGTAAACAACATTTATAGAGATTTTAGGATTAATATTCTAAATCAGAGTTCATCACTTGAAATCAAATGAGAGTCAGTTAAGCTAGTAAAGGTAGCAGTTATGTCAGTGTGAAGCTATGATGCTCAGGTTTACACAAGGGACAGAAACAGTACAGCTATCTGATTCATTCGTCGGTAGGCGGCTGCACCAATCAGATCCCAGCCAGAGGTCGAGATGACAAACACAATAAGGCGGCAGATTCATCACCCCGTGTGCTCTGACAGTAATTGTCCTGGGTCCATGTCACAGTGTCCCCGTTAAAAATACAAGGGATGTGCCTTTGACGGAGATGACATGGGTGCCAGTCACATACATTTAAGCTAGACACCTCTTCTATTTGTTATGACACACTTTCAATTTAGCAAAAGGGGGCCTTCTGAAGATGAACAGTGCCCTACGTGGGAGGATGACGCCCTGCGAAGGCAGGTCGCCGTGTGTGTAATTTAGTCTGAGGTAGATGAAGCGAGCTATGTGGAGAGATATTGTTTATTAAAAAGACACCTTTTGTCTTGTTGCTAAATGTGAATGTTAGCAGCATGAGGGCGAGCGAGACATCCATCTCTGGGGGATATTGCAGTCCAGATCGATAGGTGGGATGTCAAATTGAATTGAGGTCACTCTTTGTCTCAGTCAAAGAGGTCCCACTTACTGGCTCTGCATCAAAATGGAGCGGGGTATTAAGTGAAAGGAGGGAGGCGGACAGTTGTACTGGCGACCCCTTGTCTTGCCGGAGCGGCGAGGCTTTGTCTTCGGTACTGTGGTCGTCCTCAGTTGTCCTGAGAGAAAAATGTACGCTCAACACTGATGGAGTCGTTTTGAAGGATCAATAACCCGATGACATGTGATGGGACTGTTGTTGCTCAATTCTATCTAAATGTTAAACGGTATGACTATAGAGTTGTTTTTTGCTCAGCTGAAAAAAGAAAAAAAAAAGTGCAACTGTGAGAGTGAATGTGCCGGGCAGGGGGGATCCTGCAGATCGGGAGATTTAACAATCAGCCAATTAATCAATCATTTGTTCGACAGAAGCTATACGGATCAAACCCAGGGTAATTATTTTAGTCATTCATCAAGTAAAGACACCACGGGCTGAAAGGTTCTTTCTTTTATTGTGTTTCTCTGCACAAGAAAAATCAATTCTTGAAAAATGATAAAATTGTAAATGAATCAAAAATAATACATTTATTGATAAGCTGGACGATTGTTAATATTGCAATATTAACAGATGAAACTGAAAATCTAAATAATTATCACCCAGATCTTCAGCTGCTGAGCACTTTATTGTCTTCCAGCTCAATGTTTTAGCTTTACACCCTGTGACTTTATCACATTGGTTCCCTGTGAATGCTCTCATGGGGTCATTTCGTCCATAGTCTGCGGTTTTTTTGGTTTTTTTTTGAAGAACCCGCAGTGACAAAGGACAAACCAAGTAAGCAACAAGCAAAGCACAGCTGAGCATTTGACATTTTGTACCTGCATTTTCCAAGTGGCCAGAAAAACAACACCGAATAAATGTTGCTGTAAGTCGAGCACCATGAGGTGTAAATGTTACATGTTTGCCATTTTGACCAAAAAAGTGTTAATACAATATCATTTGGAGTAATGTTAATTAAGCAATTAGTGGAATAGAAAGTTTTTGTAGTTCATTGCAGCTCAGACCTACATTTTTTACTGTCAGGTAAGCAGTCTTTTTCATATTTTTTGCTGCTATGTTGCTGCACCACAAACACGCATTCATTTAGCTCCACTGGCTTTTATATCTCATAATATTTTATGTAGCATGAAAAATGCAGCAGAAAATCTCAACCACCAATTTCTGCAAATGGTTTATGGGAACAAGACAAAGCCAAAGTTCATTTTGTGTTTCATTAATTTCCTCTTGTTTTTTCTTCAGTATGATCTATGTCTGCACGCATGACAAAAGAGTCGTGCCTGAAACTCCTTACCGAGCGCGCCCTCTTGACACTTGATATATAGAGCCATACATCTCCAAAGCTAATATTATAATGAATTGGATCTGTGTCTATGTGTGTGGCCCAACAGCGGACTGTTTGTGAAGATGTCCCAAAAGCAATACCCCCGTTTCCAGAATCAACAGACCCCCATTTAGCATTCCCAGATCCCCTGAAATGAAACGTTCATTTTTCCATAACTATCATCTCCGGCAAAGCATTGCAGGGGAATTGGATCTGTCTCCGTGCAGCCCCTCTCCACCCAGATCTCATCAAGCGTGGGCTGGAGTCACCCCTCTCCCACGGAAATTGCTCTGAACGGCAAGAAAATGTACATCATTGAGGTGCTGACCAAAAATGGCACCATTCCCCACCCCCCTTTCATACAGACACCACCCCACCAGCGTTCCTCTTATAAATCCTTAAAGAGGGCCCTGACTCCAATGTATGGCAACACCATCAATATTGATGTGGGAGAAAGTTCTTCCAAAGCCGCCTCAGTCACAGAACATTAATATTGATAGTGTTGTGCACCAGCCCGGACGCTCAGTGTGACTCTAAAATGGTAATGGCATCTGGACCTGGGGTTAGAGGCCAATATCGTTGCTGAATATGGACATGGCTGTTTAGCTGCAAGCAGAACATGGGGCCATGCCAATCATCATGTCCTCTTCGTCAACCTGACCAGCCCAAGAAGGGCACGTCTGGGGTCAGTGAGGAACTTCAACCCTCACTTCATTTGATTTTTTTTTTTTTTTTTGCTTCTAATGAACTTTTCCCACAGCTATCACAGACCCAGATGCTTTTCAAGGTTTAAAACAAGACTCAACCGAGCAACCATTTAAACCATTTCATCATGTTGGGGATGATGGTTGAAAATGTTTTCAACTGATGTGGTTGAGATTTCAAATAGTTTAATTTGGATTTGGATTCAAAGAGCACTGGGTGGAAAATGTTTGACCTAGAAACCAAACAAACACAGAATATTATATAATGAATATCAATATAAAGAGATTATGCCTATGTTTTCTCCAAAAAGTAAACCACAAGAGGCTTCTAGGTCATTGAGTTAGTTTTATCAGTTTCATCTTCTTAGATTTTTTTACCTTTCTTTTTCCTGATCTGTGTCTTGTGAGTCCTTCTGTTTAATGGAAGTATGATATTAAACTAATGAAATGCCCCTTTAAAAACATATGATGCCAAATGACCTGATTTATTCAATCTTTGTATTACTTTTCCAGCCTTATATAACCGACTAAACATCTAAGACACATTTCATATCTGAGATACAGTCACAAAGCTTAAGTTTATCAGTGGTCATTACCCATCAGCCCTAATGATATCATGGCTCTGTCGTCGCGATATCCTCTGCATGTGCAAACTGATTACACTGAGGTTCTTTTCTGGGTCACTAAGTTAAATATTTTAGATGGTTTATTTTTAGTACCGTCTGTTTCCACTTTGTGAATGCTTGCACGTCTGTGTGTGTGTGTGTGTGTGTGTGTGTGTGTGTGTGCACATTAGTGCATCTCTCGCACTATCTGTGATATCTGCAGGCTGCATTTGACCCACTAAATCATCTTCACATGGCCCCTGGGGTTTATCAATTGAGTGTTGTGTGCAGATGGGGGCCATTGTGATTGGTTGCCAGCTTACAGTTAACATGTCCGACGACATGCAGGAGTTCTGCTGGCTGTTTTAACAATGAAACTGAGTTTATTTGCGGTGTTAATGTCAGTATCTATCTATGCTCTATCAGTTAGGTGTGTTTCACTTTGGGTTAGTTTCCAAATAGCTCAGTTTTAGGTGTTTTTTTTACGAATCAATAAGCCATTAGAAGTCTTAAAACAACATTCAGCTCATTGGGGATTTGTCTGCGTATCAAAAGCGTATTAATCACAAAACCTATTTTACAATGCATTACTATGTTGCTTACCTTTAATCAATTTAATGTGTATGCGATTATTATGCACCACAGTTTAAAATATCCAGAGAGCTCCAAGCAATAGGAAAACTAAATCACATTAGATCATCGTACATGGCATCGAACTGTCAGGGTGCAAAGAGGCCATTGTAATTGCTGCAGAGATGAGTGGTCATTGAACTGTGAAAAGCAGACAAGTTTTCCACAGATTATGAGAAACGGAATGATTGGAAAGTGCCCAGGGGCAAAGGTCCCATGATAGTTTTTGACCTTATCACATATGTGGAATCAATGCAGGGCTCTGTTGTTGACCTTAGCTGTTCCCTGCAACACATACCACTGTTCTTTTTCCACAAGACAGCACTCCTTCAGTTTCTCTGCTCATGTCTTCTTTGCTCCTCTATTTGCTCTCCCTCATCTCACCTCACCATGCATTGTCTGCAGGTTTTTCCAGTTGCTTAATGATTGCATTCATTGGAAACTTTTGGGGGGGGGGGGTGTCTAGACTTATGCATCAATAGTTTTACCTCTGCATCTATCTCTTTACACATTTTATTCAGTTTTTTGTGGGTTGAAGTTTTCCAACAGTGGACTTCTATTCAATTTTCTTTTTCCCAATTGCTGTTAAAAGTAGAGTTACCGTAAGACACCAGAAAAACAGCATTGCTTATGTGACCTCTTATGAATAATCACTGTCTGTGATGATGTTAGTCGTCTGCAGAACCACCAGATTGAGACTGTGTACAGAGTGGTGTCACATCCACGACCAAGGGTCAGATCAGAAATCCTTACAGTAAGTTGTGTTTTGAAATGTAGACTCAGTGGTAGATAACTACCTATGAACTCTGAGGGCTTGTGAAATATTCATTCATCTTCTACCGCTTATCTGTTTCTGGGTCGTGGGGAATGCTGGAGCCAATCCCAGCTCACACTGGGCGAGGGTGGGGTCACCCTGCACAGGTTGCCAGTCCATCACAGGGCCAACACACAGAGACAGACAGAGACCAACAACCACTCACACTCACACTCAGACCTACAGACAATTTAGAGTCACCGATTAACCCAAACATGATGTCTTTGGACGGTGGGAGGAAACCAGAGTACCCGGAGGAAACCCAGTAAGGCACGGGGAGAACATGCCATGGTCATCTCTCAAACCTTTGCTTTAGAGCGGAAACAATTCATCGATTAATCTACTCAAATCGAATATATATATATATATATATATATATTCGATTACAATTTTCCTGAGTCCAAGTTTCATTCGTGAACTTCGTTGTTGTTTCACACGGACGCTTGTTGTGACGCACACGTGACGTCACAAGCAACATGGAAGGGAACTCAGAAGAGAAAGAGGACAAAATATCTAAAATTAAAAATAAATAAAATGCAGTAGAGTGAACCCGCTGCGGCACGGAGCCCGTTTATCACAGGAACACGGCTTCTCGGCGGAAACAGCCGGTCAGCATCGCTCCTGAGAGCCGACACAAGGTAATGATGCTAATGCTAATGCTAATATGTTAGCTTAATGAACGCTCGTCATGTCATTAACTTTAGCTCGACCAAAAACTAAATAGTGCTGCATTACTTTTATACTGTTGTTGATGTTTTTATTTTATATAGATTTTTTTTATATATACTTTTTAACTTTTGATGTTTTTTTTTTTTGCCTATTCAAATAATCATTTAATTGAATCAAATCTAAGAAAAGAATCAATAGGTTAATCGATTGCAAAAAATAATCGGTAGCTGCAGCTCTATTTTGCTTTATATTGTCTCATTTTCCCATTTTGGGGTCAAATTGTTATGTAAATGTGATCTTCAAGGGAACATATGAAAAGACAAAAAGCCTTTTATAGCATTGTTAATAATAAAGAGACACACAGAGGAGTCTCCAGTGAGCCCCAAGAAGGTTTTCAGTCACTTAATCCCCCCCATAAATGTATTGTTTTTGATTAAAAAAAAAAAAGATTATGCTATGCCTTCTCTTTTTCATTAATTGATTTAATTTCATTCAAGTGATATCTTTACATCTAATTGTGAAAAGTAGCTCTTCCTGAGAAAATCCCTTTTAAGCAAAACCAACACAAAACCTTACATTTTCATTCATGGTCTTACTAAGCCGTGAAGTTATAGCTATGACCAGACTGCATGTTACTGTCACTGTTTTATCAGATTAAATGATCTGTCCTCAGGTTAACCTCATGGTTTTTTTTTTCTTCAACACACCAACTCCTGCTGTTACTAAACTTATAAAGTGTGAAATCTGTCAAAGCTTGAATAAAGTCAAACCATGTGTCTCATTCCTGTTCCACAAACAGTGGGGGAAAAAAAAGAAAACAAACTCATGAAGACAAGTCATAAGATAAGATATCTCATCTTAAAAAGCATACTTCTAAAGAAGTTCAATCAGAACAGTCCATCTGTGAAAGGACTCGCAGCCGTTCCAGGCGATGCCATAGGGCTCCATTGTGCCTCTGCCAAGCTGTGAGAGAACCCCATCCAACTTCTCACCTGCAGCATTGTCTGCCCGGGGAGCTCAGTGCGGGGTAATTGGGGGCCGAGATTCCAGGACAAGTTTGTTTTTGTCCATTTTGTGGGAATCGCTGACCCGGACGTGTGAGGTCACAGCTGTGGTAATTGGTGCTCGGTGATGCAGCTGTGTGTATGTGTGTGTGTGCATGTCAGGCACAATGTCTGTATCGTTGTTCTGAGCTGCACAGGCTGTGGTATGGACAGAATTAGCAATGTGTGTATTGTATATTTTTAATATTAGAAAGCGAGAGTCTGCCCCTGAGTAACCTCCTCTGTCCCTGGGCTAAAGGCATGAGCTCTGCATACTGAGCCTGTTTGTTGGAAATATTAGATCTGAAATGACAGATGAACCAAAAATGAAATGACTTTGCTCCACCAAGGGAAAAACAACAACAACACTATCTCTCCTTTTTCTCTCCAGAAGTAACAAGAATATGTGTTCGGACTACGAGAAACATGCCTCTCAGGTAAGCTGAAGATCAAACCTCAACTTGGCTCGTTCTCCAGCTGCTTCCTCTCTCCCAGCACTTAAACATGTAGCCTCAGTCTGCATGAAATCACACTCTCAGCAGTGAAGGGCACTCTGGATTAAGGTTATGGGTATAAATAAACAGGGAAACTGTAGGACACACTTGCAGCTCTTTGCCATAAGCAGGCAACAGAAGACATCACTGTGGGCTCAGAGAGGTGCCTTCCTCATTCAGCTTTGTTATGCTGCGCAGCGTATGTTGCATGGAGCCAAATTATCAGAATGAGTCACTGTTTTGTTTTACGTGATTCACTCTGGCTACAACTGTGTTCTTGTAAGCCACTTTACAGGATGATAACGGCCCCACCCCAGTGTCCACACTTAGAGGCTTGTTTGGGACGGTCTCAGGGCAATTTGAGAGTGGGACTATCTCAGGACTGTCCCACTGTCCACAAGGACATTTTGAGCTCTTTAAGCACACTTACTGTCCAACTCTGCTTGAGGGATTGACTCACAGTTCGTAACAAGCCAGCAAGTTTTAAAAGGTAAATAAACAAGCATGGGGTGGCCAAGCGAACCTAACATTAAAGGAAAAGTTTACATAAACACAAAGCTCACTAGTAATTCATCATTTAGTGTAGTTGTTTGTCCTGTGAAATACATTTATATCAGATAGTCCATCCTCCTTGGCCATTAAGAAAATGTAAAATAAAAATTCTAAACCAACAATTTGCCTGCGTCAAAGTAATATGATGTGGTGCAAAGTTCTGTTTTAGCCTCCTTATACCATTTCAAGCTGCGCAGTGTTTCACATTCACTCACTTGTCAGGTCAATTTAGTCTGTGAGGGTTCCTGCGCTTAATCCTGCCTACTAAACTCTCATTGGTTGGTTATTTCCTTTCCAAATCTGACAGGAGGAGAGAATCAATAATGATTCACCAACAAAGAAATCAATTGATTAGTAACAAGGGTAATTTGTCAAAAACATTGGGGTCAGAGATCAGGGCACTAACTCAGCCATGTGGCTGGGATAAAGTTTAGAAATGTTGCCAATTAAAAATAAAATGAAAACAAAAATGTGGCTTAACAATGAAAAATTTCTGGACCTGGAAATAGTGACCTCCGTTTGGCCCTCAAGGTGAAACCTCATATCGGGTCATGATTGGGCATGCTGACACTGGCCTCACCCCCATCTGACCACCTGTCAGCTTTCACCTAAGAGTCTGAGAGTCTTCTGCCTCAGCTCCATGGCAGTCGTCTCCACCGCTGCGGCTCAGGGCAGCCTCAAACAACAGTTTTATTTCTAATTCTTAATTTTTCAGTTAAACAGGATAAACACTTTTAGCATGGAAATCAGGCACTATTGTTGGATTTAAGTTAGTAAATTCAGTAACATTGTGCTTCTACACTCTTGTGGTTTAGTGGGATTTGTTCGAAATCCTTCATTGAGAGATGGACACATGATTTTCCCAGACGTAGACTAATCCTCTTCACATTATGGCCCCTTGGTTTGACAGGGGATATTGACAAGCGTTTGATCCACGTCTGGGTCAGTTTACTTGAAGCTCCCAGCAAAGTTCAGTCTCAGGTCACTGCCATCCACAGAGAATCAGTTTTTCCCGATTCACTGAGAGGAGAAGCCAAGGATGACCTGAAATGCAAAAAACAGAACAGACACATTTTCTTTTACTCATCACTTTTGTTGCCCTGAGGAGCAAATACCTTAATGATGAAATAGTCGGTTCTTACATCACATGTGGTCAGTTTTCAAAGATGAGTCAAACCATACTGTTCAGAAGATGAAAGGTCACAGAAAGATTTTTAGTGCTATTTGTTCACCAGAGCAGAAATGTTTGGTCTTCAGGATTTCAGGATTCACTTGATGATTATCGACTGGAACCAGATTTTAAAATGTCTCTGAAGGCAGCTACTGAATGTATTTTAACCCTGTTCTGTTGTGTTACGGTGTCACAGTAGAAAAATCACAAAATGAAATGTACTCCCAGAAAAAAAAGGTATATTAGAGCTGCTTGATGTTTAAACACAGAGATGCACATGAGGGATTCCCAACCCTTGGGGGGGGGGGGGGGGGGGGGGGGGGGGGGTTCTTCAGAGGGGTTTATTGGATAAATCTGAGGAGGAGTTACGTAACTTCCATTTTTTTACATACTTACAGGATTTATCCTTTGACATTTTGCTGTGTGATTTTCGATAATGTGGTTTGATCATATAGAATAAAGTAACAAATCAAATCACACTGCAAAATGGTCACAGATATACAGCCAATAAATATGAGTTACAAGTCGACGTTTCAACCAGAAAACTGTAGGGACTGTGCTCTTGATACTGAGCTTATCACAAGTCAGCGCCATCTGTGTGCAGCCTTAAACAGTCTTTTTTATGAAAACTGTAAAAGACGAGAAGGAAATAATGAAAGGGGGTTCTTAAGACAAAAATGGAGTGAATTCATGTATAAAAAGGGACCCAGTGAATGAATGAAAGAGAACCTCTTTGTGAGGGAACTATCATCTCTCTCAGCCTGATTGGTTTTCAGTCACAGCCTGATAATGGATGTACGTCTCTTTTTTTCACATGAAACACATAAACATGAGACAGTGTTTTATAAATGGGACTGGCCATTTAATGGTGGAAGCTTTCAAATGGCAAAACAATCAATGAAAGGTTTCCAGCTCACAAAAAAAGCTAGTCATTTCGTGCATTTTTCAATTAATTTTTTTTTTTTTTTGGTTTGTTTTTGTTAGCATTGCATTAAGATATTTCAATTTTTGTTAAATAAACTTATATGGTATTCTTTATGAAATTAGTAGTCTGTATGATAGAACTGGGACACTCTGTCAGTCTTTGAATAACGCAGGATCTTCAAGCCTCTCCTCCAGGGACAGCACCATGACCTTTTCACATGAAATGTGTGTGGTAGTACAAGTAACACAACTTGCTCTGGCAGAACTCTGTGATGGCCTCTAGGCTGGACACCAGCATGTGGTCTGTGTGTGACAGACACACACACACAAACACATGCCTCCATGCAGTCTCCCTGTGATCTCTGTCTGACACACCCTGTGACCTTAGACGAGAACAGTGTTACAAAACAACAAGGGATCAATGGGAATCCTCTTCGGATCCCTCACTGTCGTCTTAATAACCGTCTGCATGTGTTTGGTGTCATATATTTAACACGGTCAGTCTCTGGACAAACAGAAACACATCACATATATTAACCTTTATAATACGCTCAGAATGTTTGTTTATGCTTAGAGGAAACAGCCCCAGATAGATTTTTATCTGCAGATAACACGCAGTCAACAGGTGGTAAAACTCCATGAACAGTAACGTCACAATCAGGAGTGAAGTTAGTGAAGACTGGAGTGGGATCAGATTAAAAAAAGTGTTAAACTACTATCTTAGCTCTTGATGCATCACTTATATGTTCCAAGGGTTAGACCTTTTCAGTCATGAAATGAAATTTAGCAGCTATTGGTTCATATCTCTCATTTATATTATTTCTATATTTAGTTTTTTCTTACTCTTGTCAAATTCAGTTTAAAACCTTTTCTGAGCGCCTTTTTTTATATGTATTGTCTCTTTATTTCCTTTTTACATGCTTTGTGAAAATGCTTCACAGCTGTTGCTTGTCTCGCCGGTTTAACTTCACCAAGGACATTCTTTCTGCCTTCAGAGCAGCTCTGCCTCTGAGAAATGTTTGTATAGTTGAGATGCCAGTCTGCCCCTCGACAGCCACCGTCGAGATGCCCTTGATCCCCCAGCTGCTTAGCTGCCTGCCTGAAACTCCCCCTCAGCTGTAGGTTGTGGTTGTCCTGAGTAGTTCCCTCGAGGAACCGGGCAGTGTGAGGTGTGGCAGTGATGAAAATAAGTGTGTGTGTGTGTGTGTGCTTAGAAAACCTCTAATGAGATTTAAAAAAAAAAAAAAAAATTTAACGCCAACCAACTGTGTTACAACTCCCTTTTAAAGTCCATTTATAGAAATACAGGCATCCACTCGTTGTACCTGTGGGATATCAATAAGTCATTTGAAGAAAGTCTTTAAGTCTCCAACCAACCGAATGAAAACTCAGGTCACTCCGCATCTCCAAACAGAAGGTGAGCATGGAGCTTTGACCCGTAAGAAAAGACGTCGGATGTGTTTCTGTTGCCGTGGAAAGTTTCTTTTGCTGAGTGTAAATCCTGTTAAACAAAAAGGGGAGATATTTTTTTGTACATATATATAAAATATAAATGCTTATAAATGATTTTCACTAATGCATTTCTACTGTCCCGTGTGCACAGGGGAAGTACTACAGATCAATAAAAAAGGAATCTGTAGTTTTACTATAGACCCATCACATTTTGGTCCTTTTCCAACTTGTTGGTGATTAATATTAACGTGATTATAAAACATCCCATTCTTTGCAATGATTTTAGCTTCATTCTGTCAGATTTGAATTCAATAGATTTTTTTCTTTTTATATACTTACAAATAAAGTCCAAATGTGGATCTGCTGTGTAACCTCTCCATTGAACCAGTCCTAAACTAGATCTGACAAGGCCAGAGTCCAGTTTTGTGTTTTGTTTTGTTTGTTTTTTTATAAGTTTCCTTACTTCTTTTTTAAACCTTGCACCATGGGGCAAAATAAATTCTGCTAACAGGTTTCAGTGCAAGAACAAGAGCAATGCGCCTTTTGTTTTTATATTTGCTCTAAATGCCCCTCACCCTTGCGTGTCTGTCTGTCAGCTGAGCACAAGACAGAACCAGGATCATTATGTGTTGCGGTGACCTATGTGTAACCCCACAGTGCATTCTGCTCTGCCCTCCTGGGTGCACCACAGTGGGGGCGGTTAAAGAGCTATTGCAACCTCTGACATGTCTGGTGGAGTGTTATGCTATATGCACAAATATGAATGTGTGCGTGTGTGATTTTGGGGGGGGGGGGGGCATATTTCTGCATGTATGGGGATGTGTGTGCATGCCACACCTTTGGCCTCTGCATGTTAGATTTATCCAGGATTGTAAAGCCCTGTGGATTAGCATGTAACAGGAAAAAAAAAAGGCATGAAAAAAGGATGAAGTGCAAGGTTATCATGTAGGCTATGTTCAGAAGATCAGTGTGAAGGTGTATATGTGGGTGTTTTTACGCTTTCATGTGCCCGCGTTTGTGTTTGTGAATTTGTGGAAATTTCTCACCAGCAGAACTATTTTGAGTGGATTTGTGTATCATTAAGTACGATGATGGGATTATCTGTGTGTAACAAAAGCAACGCTCGTGTGCAGGTTGCAAGTTTTCAGTGTGCCTGTGTTTGTATGTGCATGTATGTGTGTTTCCGTACGTGCATGAGCATCGTTCTCTGGACTAGCTGCCGCGGCTCGTAGCTCCCAGGGAGATCTGTGACCGAAGATCCTCAAGTTTAGGGTTCATCTTCAGTTCAGAGGGAGGTTCAACTGCCGGTCAGCGGGCCAGTGTTAGGGCAGCCCCGCTCTCTCTCTGCTTCTATTCTCTAATACCAACCCCCCACTCACTCACACACACCCACACTCTCCCTTTCTTTCTTTGCAGGTCTTTATTTCAGTCAAATTCTTCCCCTCTCTTTCTCTCAGCTGATCTTTTGCATTCAGTTTGACCTGGGCTGAGGCACAGTCCTAAACAAGGCATTGTCTTACATTTGTTTCACAGCTTAATCTCACAATATAACATTTTAGGAGAATCTGTGTATTACCCATTAAAGGGCAATGTATGTTTTTCAAAGTTTAGTAAATGGATGAACATGAGTATAGTTAAGTAGAAGATCATATAACCAAATAACTGAATGGCAGTTATTTGCTATACTGAGCATATTTGAAACTTTTGTTTTTTTCATGAAGTAAAGTGCATGTCACTGAAAGCCAAAGCTTTTGATTTGTTGGCTTCAACTGACTCGTTAATCCTTTTTTTTTTTCTTTTTTTTTTCAGGTCATTTATCCACATCATATAAATGAACCTGAAAGCTTTTGTTTTGGTTTTATGATTGGAATTTTGATGAGGACATACAGTCCTTTTCTGCTTGACTAGCGTGTGCCGTGAGCCTGATGACCGTTATGTCTGCGAAATTTAATCAGAAACCCCCTTTGTCTCTCATTACAGGAAAACAATGACCTATTTCAGCAGCTGACCTCGAACAAAGTGGTGCCGAGAGGGTTCGGGCTCGATTTGAGAGCTTTATTTGTGGGCAGCGCTACGCAAAGTGACTAACCTGAGTTAACCTGATTAGAACCAGAGCACAATCAAATCCTGAAAAACTACAAATTCCACTAAGTTGTGTGTTTTCTAAAGCTATTCACCTTCACTTTGCAATGTAATATCAGCAGTAGCAGAAGAGGCATTAAATCAAAAGCTGACTTCATCCTACATATTAACTGGGGATTTTTTGACTTATTTAACAAAGATTAAGTTACTCCATTAATCTTAATACAATTATCCCCCACCATGTTTGGAAAATGAATTATATAACTGCTTTATGTACAATAACCAGCCTTATTATTTCTACGCAGCTGTTTCCTGTCTGACCCAACAGTTTGGCTAAACACTACTTGAGCAAAAACATAGAATGAAGATCAAGTCTTGTTAAGGATTTTGTTGTAATATTTTATTGGATTAGATGCAGTTTATTGACTTTAATTGACAAGATGTTTTATCTTATATTTTAAAAAAGGGGGCCTTCTTTTCTAGACAAGCTGGAATGCCATTCCTGTTATTGATATCACCAACTTTGCAACTGAAGAGGAAGCTTCCTAGTGGAAGAAAAGCATAATAAGAAACCACCAAGATAAGACCTAAAGGCGTACATTGTGGTGAAGGGTTCACCAAACCTCAGCCAGTACTGCGACCGGCTTTGCTGTGATAAACAGTGCATGTTTGCTCGCTGTGTTCACCCCCCCTCCTGTCCGCCAGTCCTGCCTGCTCTGATGTGGTGCAGCTTGTTAAGCCAGCCCATTGGCTTTGATCCGGGAGGGATGCTGCCAGAATGAAGGGGTGAGAGGCAGGGTAAGAGTTTACCACATGATACAACCAGGACATGGCACAGACAAAACAAAACCATCAAACTCTGTTGGCTTAGTTAAGCTGAAATGCCTTAACTCAAAGGTTTAATGAATTTTTTTATATATACATTCATAAAGGCAATGAACAGCTGGCCAAAAACAGAAAAACAATCATTTTTCAGATGATGTTTTTGTGGTTTCATTTTTAAATCTCAAAAAATAGCACATACCACATGAAACATTGAAAATAAAATTTTTTAGGAATAATACAAAATTAGAAAGAGTGAGATATGGCTCTGTGGACATAGGTGGACCAAACCATGGGCTCAGCAGTGGCACCTGGTGATGGTGTTGAAATCATCTTATCAGGACACAAGATCTGCTGCCGCTGCTCTTTGGCTCCTGCTGCGATATCGTATTGCTGAGTCTCACTTTGCATGAGAAATCGAAGTGCCGTACCGTTCTTTATGGCCACTGCCCACGACCTTTGTCAACCCGGTGAATTAACCTAGAGGCGTATCAGCTGCGCTGGCCCTTTTCTCCTAGAGCTCGTCCTATTAACTGAGTAAGGAGCACGGTGAGGGTCACACTTAAGCAACCTTATCTTGTAATTGGGTTCAAGGTTAAGTGACCCTGGAGCATGGAGGTCCAGGGGTTAAGGTCACAATGTCAGGCAGAAGGGGGAGCTTTTAATCACTGATGGGGCTGGAAATCAAGGCCCAGGCTTTTGCTATCTGGCTAGGCCAGACCCACCCACCCCCATCACATCCAGCTTCATCCTCATTCACCCATATCCCGCATGAAGCTGCCCGTGTAGGCTGAAACAGGGTGGGGTGTAAGGGTTTGAATGGAGTAGTTGCCAAGCAACCCATATTCAAGCCAAGGTCTTGCAAGCTTTTAACCTTAGCACAAATCGATATAGACAGCAATTGGGCTAATATTCATCGAGCAGATGGGAAAATTAGGCAGAAGTCTGCCTGCAGGAGATGGAGGAGAGACATGCTGTTGTCGTAACGGTCATACTATCACTCATAATCCTCTAATTGAATGTATGCACAGCAAGGAAAAAGCTCTGAACAGTGGAGAGGATGGCAGGGAAACCGCTGTGACAAGCTTTTTAGTGAAGCAACAACCCCAAGCTCTCACTTTTCTCATTTATTCGTCTTCATCTTAGTCTATAGTTCTTTTTTCTTGAAGGGACATACATTTCATTACGAGATATACCACAGAAATGGTTGTTTTCTAATATATATAAAAATAAAAATATAAATAAATGGTCAACTACATTAGTATCATCTTATGCAGTTGTTAAGATGCCGATTTAAATTATATAATGTAGCCAATGACTGACAATCATTTTGGCATTACAGTCACAAAATGACCATTATATTTTTTATGTAATTACCAATCCAAGGTTTCTTGGTGTTTATGTTGTTCTCATGCAAAAATAATCATCCAAACATCATGAGAAGGGAAAAAAGGCGATATTTTCATTTTTCACAACTGGCCTCCCTCCTTCCCTCCCGCTCTCACCCCTGTCTTTTAGAGAGGGAGATGGATGACCACTCGCAGAGGGGTTCAGGCTGCATGACCCATAGACCTATCCATTGCCAAGGGCGAGGAAATAGCCCAGATTAAAGAGCTTGTAAATAATGGCCCATAAACATCTGCCTGTTAGCCCAGCCAATCCATCTCAGTCTCCCATCTGGTCCTCTCTTTCTCTTGCACTCTCCCGCTTTTGATTTCCTCATTGCGAACGGTCCACAGGGCAAATGCATCATCAGACCAAAGTCAGTCATATTCCAACATAAACAAACACTGAGATTGACCCTCAGGTCATATACAGTTCAAATCCCCACCAGTCACTGCACCCATGACTCAACCCAAAGACAACAATAGAGAGCATTAGTTTTGTTTTCTTTCCTTGGGTTTCCTTCCATTTATTAGTGCCTCGGTTTATGTTGCCTGTTAGATTAGCATATGGCAAGAGTGAGTGCGTAAAACATATTTATGCACAACTACAGCCATGAATTCCCCTCATTATTTTTGCATGATTGCAGTTGTTTTTTATTCCCCCCTCCTATTTGCCAGAGTCAAACCTTCACTGGCGCTCTTGCTAGCAGGGTCTAATTAGGACCCTGCCTTGATTGGTGATTAGGCTTTGTTAATGTAGGGCTTCCAACATCTGCTTCGAGGACCAGCCACTTGCACTCCCACTCCCCAAATCTCCTCCCACTGCGGTGTAGTCTGGCCAAAGCTGCGCCAATTGACCCCAAGCACGAGTATTAACCACCTCAGCCATGGCCTGACTGCAGGTGGCAAATTAGACCAAACAAAGGGCTGATTGCAGGCGAACTGAGGCGGAGCTCTCACCAACAAACCTCATGCGTTTGTCTTTTCTGTTGTATTTAAACAGTTTCACTGCTGCTGAGTAGCTTTTACTTAAGCACATAGCGATATCGACATTTAGTGTTGTAGTGTTAAAATGATGAAATACATACATTTGACATAGAGAGTCAATAAAAACTTTGGCCCCCAAGTCGTCACTGACTACAAAGCAAAAAACTTTCCCCTCCAACTATTTAGAAATAGGCTGGTAAACATCTGCACATGATTTCCTATGAAGTAATTTTGATTCAATGTAAATATAAACATGATTAAGACTCCACAGCCATGCTAAGAGCTCTGTGAGGTACTTAGCTAACATCAACATGGTACCATGCTCACATTGGCATTGCCAACAAGTTTTGCAGTAATGTCTGATGTTTTTACCGCATTAGTTGCATGTTGGTACGCTAACATTTGTACAGTTGAGGCTGGTCAATGTGTTTTCTAAGTTCTCATATACAAAAGTAGCCTAATGCACAATGAAACAATGACTTGATGGTGGAGCCATGGTGAAAGGTTTAGAGATAACTAGAGTTGTCGGATAATTGCAGTGGAACACATCATTATCTGACCCAAATTTAATGGCCCAACAGAGGTTGAGACATTTAACATAAAACCACAATTGTTGGATTTTTTGGTGGCACTAGAGGTAAAATCAAAAATTCCCCGTAGCTGTCTGGGCACCATACTGCCCTGAACAAAATTTAGTGGCTACCTATGAGGCAGTTCAGTCTGAATCAGAGAGGTGGACTAACTAACTAATATATAGAAACATTGCTGCATGGAAGTTTGAGTGTTCACATCTGTTTATGTCTCCGGGTAAGAAACCATCCTTATAAATACAAAGCTGTAGATTAATGGGAAGTACAAGCAATGAAATTTAAAAACATGGTGACACGTAAAATCTGTGTTGTCTTCATGTGCATGCTCATACCTTATGCACATATTGTGCTTGCCTTGGCAAAGCAGTTCCTTGATGTGGGAGGGAGCGGCATGGAAGTAATTGTTATCTGCAACCTATGCAAAATTGAAAATGAGTGAAATGCAAGCTAGGAGAATCATCAAATAATGTATTGATCCCAATGAACTTCGCAATTGTTAGAGTAGCAATCTTGTCCTTTTTGTAATAGCTCAGCAGACAGTAACCGCAAATATGAGACGAGGTGTTACATGTCATGAAGACAATATCCCAGATTCATCTTATGTAAAACAGACATCTGACAGGGTGATTCAAGACCTGCACCAGACTTTGGTTTATGATTGGCTAATAATAACGGCTGCTTACCAAAACACTGGAATAGAAATCTAAAAAAACAAAACAAAACTCACTTTAAATGATTGAGTCAACAAACCAGAAACACATTGCATATTACACAAGTAAGTAACATTGGTATACAAAACAGATTATTAAATCCTACAACAGCTATTTCGGGGAGAAGTTGAATTTTGAGAATTCTTACTACTTTATACAAACTATATACTTCATTTCTAAATATGGGTTTTTCAAAAATTTTGATGAAATCTTTGGATTAATTTTTTAAAACAGTTTTACTGTTCCGTCTGCACTCTTTCTACTTAAAACCTAAATATTATTTCCACCACAGGGTCCCAGTTCCAAACATAGTGTTGCAAACCCGCCTTTGGGGTCTGTTCTGCACCGGCAGCCACTCATCATTCCACTCATTGACACTCAATGTCACTATCGAGAGCACACACTAACCTCAACAACAGAGGCAGGTAAGTAGATTTTCCAGACAGGTGAGCTGCAACTAAAGCTTCATGATCTCACATCACTGAGAGGGACACTGGCCTTCACTTCTTCAATGAGCCCTCTAACCTCACACTGTCAAATTGACTGATATACCATCTTAGTGCTGAATCTCACTCAAGGTAAGGTGTCCAATGATGGCATCTTATGTGTCCTACTTTTATGCATCTAAAAATGGCACCATATTCAACTTTAGAGTCTGCCCCCCCCCACTTTGTTTTTTTTTTTTTACTTATCCAATTTTTCATTCTGATACCCCTTTCCACTAAAATTCCCATCTCCTCACTTCTCTTTTTAAAGTCATGCTTACCTTCAATTTATGAGCTGCTGTTTTTGACCTCGTATTTGACCCCACACCTTTAACACATTCCAATGGAGCCAACAAATTTATTTGGCATATAAATCATTGCTTACCAAATGCTAGTGGTGTGCAAGGTCACTGTTGTGGAAGGGGATAAAAATGAAATTATAGATAGTGGGTCGAGCTGAGTGTCAACTTCAATGTCCTAGGAGTTACACACATTTTAATAGAGATTTGAGCCACACCATTTTCTGCATGCATTTTTTTTATAAGGTGCACATTGAGCAGGCCCCTTCAGCTGTCTTTTTATGGAAATAAACTTAATCCAGCATATAAATACAGAACTTGTCTTCATTTTGCCCCGTGTAAATGTGTGTAGGAAAATATCTTGCCTCAAGAGATTTTGGATGGTGGAATAATTGTCTTTCCAGCTAAGTTTGACCAGTTTTTATTCTTCAAGTGTAATTATTTTTGAAAAAGATTGCTGGAATGGTAGGTTTCTGGGCAGATGGTGATATTCCAAGTGTGAGTCTCAAAGTCTCACTCACAGTAAGAAATATATCAGAGACAATTTCTACCTTTGATTTGCGCTGTGATTCCCCTTGTCTGGGCGGCCCCACTTAAGTCTGGCTAGGGACTTGTATTCCATGTTATTCTGCGTTTTTCTCTTCTCCTTTTACTGACAAAGATATGAAGCTGTGAATGAGCCCATAGTTGACAGCTGTAAAAAGCTACTATCAGAAGCACGTACTTGTCCAACAACAGATTCCTCTGATGTTATTTTGGAAGGACATTGTTGCCTTGTCAAGAGCAGAGCACTGCCCATGATAGAGACCAGTTGCATGATAATTATATAATCCCCCTTTTTTCATCCGAATTAAGAAAGCTTATGTTATCTTCTTGCAGAAATTGTAAAAGCACGAAAGGACTTATTGCATATTGTACAGGTGGCTCCCCAAGTCATTTGCATCTGTGTGATATCTCAACTGCAAGGTGTGTTTAACTGTCATCTACATATGGACGAATCAGATACTCCCAGGTTGAATTAAACAAAATGTGCAGCCACTTCATATAATTCTTCATGGGTGGCGGTACAAGAGGGGATCACCAAGGGATGCTAATTTGATTTGTCTGACCAATCACCCAATAGGGCGGCTTATCCATGACCTCTGAACCTGTGAGTTTTCCAGCTGGCTGATCGGGGCGAGAACCTTCACTTGACCCCCCCCCCCTCAGCCTGTATGGTAATGTCATATACCAGGGGGAGGGGTATTGATCAAGGAGAGAGATGTTGACTAGGGCAATGCTGCATGAGCTCAAGGCCATTAGCCTCCCTGCATCATGTCATGTCCAAAATATCACTGATATCCCTCAAAAAACAAATAAAAGCAACAAAATATTTCATTGCTTGGGGTCAGAATGTGAAATTATAGGCCCCATGTGCTTCAGTAAATGGTTTTTATAATTTTTGTGTTACTTTATATTTTAGATTTCTTTTTATTGAGACTTGAGCTCTGTGTTTTTAGTCACGCTAATGCCAATTTTCTTGAGGTTGGCATTTTTGGTTGTTTGGTTAGTTTTTATCGCTTCTGACCGAAATATATCAACAGGTTTCAGGTGTGTTGTCATGAAAATGCATACAAACATCCATGGGCTCCATTGATCCTTTGGTTACTTTGACACCTTGACTTTTATCTGGTATGTTAGTTTCTGTTGAAAGCATCACAGTTTTTAAATTATTATTCTTTTTTATTTATCCATGCAGGCGCTTTTGTTTGTCATTGGTTTATGAAGTAACTGCCATTAAACTGTGATGCTAGTTACATTCCATTGATAATATAATGGCGATATGTAATTTATAAGTTGTTTTTTTTTCTCAGTGCCTCATCTGTCTGCTTCATCTACACATCTACACTGTGAAGCTAACAATAATCACACACGTGTAAATATGTTAGATATTCCATATAATCCCATGTCAGGTATCGTCAATGATTGCAGGCAGACAGTTACAGGAATTTCCTGGCCACAATCCAAAGCCATGTGAAAGCATGCAGGGCTTTACAAGGAAATACTGTGATCAGAAGACTGGTGCTCAATTAGCTACTGTTGTGGGTGGGGGAGGGGGGACATGGAGAGGGAGCAGAGGTCCAAATCCTCCTTTGCAGGCCAAGCTGGGAGGATTAAGAATGGTTCCTGTCCCATGGCTGACCTCTTCAAAGCCTGTGCAGATGTCCTGATCCCCCTCCACACACCCACCTCTCACCGACACTCAACCCCCCCCCATTCTCGAACTCTCTCTTGACCCCACAACCAAAACAAAGCACTCAGGTGATATCTCTTATCACAAGAGCACTCATTCGTTCTTTGAATTGGTATCTCTGGTATCTCATCTCTCCTGCAGCACATCTTTCTTGGTCTCTCTCTCTCTCTCTGCCTTCTGGTCATGGGGGGGGGGGGGGGGGGGGGGGGGGGGCATGTGCCAGTGTCAGCCGTCCTTTGACACCAAGCATGGTCAGATTTTGGAATGACCCCAGCATGGAAATGAGTCTGTCTCTCCCAATACTCCACTGCCCTTTGGATGTGGTACATTTTCAAACAGGGAGTCAGGGTCAAGAGGCACCCACAAAGACGGGGAGCGTGAGATTTTGAATAATCTCAGTCAAAACAGGAAATACACACTTTATATGGAGATTTCTAAGAGCGTCTGGTTGTCCTTTGAGGTTGTGACCCCTTTTTAGGGTTGTAAGTCAAGTCTTGATCAAAATAATGACCACCTAATTGGGGCTTCATTTAAGGCTAAGAGGGGCATAGAGGACAATGAATGGATTAAATCACCGTAGGGGGCACAATCCAGGTTTACTTTCGATCAGTAAAGACCATCACAAATCTTCCAAGAATAATCAGATGTAAGACTCAGTTTTTAGACAGTTCTTTCCTGTGTTAGCGCCTTCTCTGGTGGGCCCGAACCTTTCGCAAGAACATGAAAGTTAGGAGTGTTTACCGTGATAGGAAAGTAACTTCATGTCCGGATTAGAGCAACTTGGGTGATTCTGCAAAATCCTGAATTATGTTTCATTAGAATGTGTTTAAAATATTCTAAAATATTATTTAGGGTTAAGAGAAATTGTGGTTTCAGTCAATGAAAATGCAAAAGTTAATTGTAGGTCTGGTACAGGAGGTGAAAATGTAATTTCTAGGGAAACTGGCTTTAGTCTGAGTTTGCTTTTCACCCCACTCCTCCCTGCATTTCACTTACTCAAAACAAAATACTTCCAAAAAGACCTGAGAAGGCAATATTCTTCTATTTTTCATCTTGATGTATTAAATTTTATTTTACATTTTTTTTCCAGATAGTTGTCTGATTTAGCTATTTGTTTTTTCCCATATTGAGTCATAGAAGTGATAAAACTCAATAACTTCTGATGATGATAAATACATTTGTATTCCCAGAATCAGTGGTAATAACTTTGTTTTTAGTAATTTAAACTTTTTATCATATCGGTTTCACCACAGACGCTGAGATGTAGATGACTCCTGGATGGTTTTTCATCTTATCAGCCATCGTCTCCCGCTCATCCTCCAATCTGTCCGTATTCAATTCGCACTGTCACCTTTGCTTTCTGTGCCTCTACCGCTCCATCCATCCATACGCTCTTCCTCATTCCTTCCATCTCTCCCTCCCTTCCCTCATAACCCCCCACCTTAGCGCAAGGCTGTCAGAGTTTTAGGGATCCGGTGAGCTGTGAAATCGCACAAATTGCTGTTGCTTTGCGTCTGGCCCAGCAACAGAGGGGGGAGATGGAGGGAAGGAGAGAGAGAAAGAGAGGGAGGAAGATTTTATGCTTCAACACTTCTAAACCTGAATTCCCCCCTTCCACCACCACCACCCCCCCCCTTCCTCACTGCCCCTTCCTCCCTTTATTCGCTCTGACATGGACAAGCACATGAACAGCTGCAAAACTACATATCTACCACAATAAAAGCACCTTCTCCGTCACAAACACACACACACAGACACACAGACGTCAACTTCTTCAGCACCACCTCTGAACATGTAGCCGCGTCACAACCGTCACAGTAAAGACACCTCCACCACTTTGCTTCAGTGTGCGGGTCACTTCACAGAACAACTCGACGAGAGCCTGCAGCCCTCAAGAGGGATGAAGTCCCTCCTCAACCTGAGGAGAGCTGTTTCAGCCACACACACACAAAACACCGTCTCTCACTTATGGCCCCCATCCCACCACACACACACACACACACACGCACCCACACACACGCACCCACACACCCACATACACCAACAGCAACACCCACGAAAACTTGCAAAAGGTCACAAACATACAGGCTGTAGCTGTTTAAAATCTGCTGGATTGTTGTGTTGCATTATATAAAGTATAATTATTATCAATTTGGGAAAATAATAACAACACTCATTTCTTCTTGCGTGGTCTTTTATGTTTTTACTTATACATAAGATATTAATACTGAAGAGAAAGGTTAGTGAATTAAAAATAGATAAACGGGGAATTGCACATTATCTCGTGTTTTTTTGCACAGATTGCATTATCTTGTATAACATATACAGCTCACATTCAATACAGCAAAGCAACAGGAATTTGTCTTGGTGATACACATGCACCAACACAGAAACAGCTTGAGTCGCCGGCACAAAGAAACAAAAGAACGCTCCTCTACTCCCAAGTTTGCATCAGTTTGTCTGAATGCAGATGATTTTAGCAAATCTGCCTCTACTGCCCTCCAGTGGAGTCATTCATTTACTGCTCCTCACAGAAATCCAACAATTCAGCCTCAAAACATAACTCAAGTTGAAACAGATGAGTTTAAAGAATGTGAGTCAGATTTCCAAAGTCTGATTTTTGTTGTGTTTTGCTGTCCCTCATATTTTATTTTTCTGCGCTTTAGACCTTGACTTCAGATCACTGGTTTGGACAATGTGTTTACAGCAGTAAAAGCGACACATAATGACTGCTATTTATTTAAAACAAACAAACAAACAAACAACTCATTTGAATACTTTGACTTTTTATGGCACCTGTAGGTAATTTGACAGGTAAAATTTAAAAAAATGTAAAGTGAAGGGAATCCCTCTGACTGGCCAGATGTGCGTCCTAACCAAGTGTGCTCGAGTTGCAGTTCACCTTCAGCTGTGTCTTTTTATTACACTCAAAAGCAGCCAAACATGCTGCCACGGGAGAGATTATTTGTTTTAGCCAGTGTGGGAGGTAAACTTAAAATAAGCCTACATCCTCCTCCCTGGAATCAGTTCCTTTTGTTTGTTTCAAGTATGAGCAAGAAACGTTTCAGTCAGGAGATCGCTGGTTCCTGCGTGATCAAAGCCTTAAACTGTAAGTTGTCTTGACTAATTTTAAAATAAAACAGCGACCATATCCTAATTATCTTGTTGCATTATGTCAGTTTATCCATATTGTGTGTTGAAATTGAGAAACAGCAATTTCTAAATCAGTTTGCAGGTATTTACAATAATTGTACTCTAATCAAACAGGGAACAGGGATGGATTTGTTGTGTTTCTTTAAATAATCCTAATCTAAAGAGTTTGGGCAAGATCTGCTCTATATTTAGAGTGCCTTCAAGTAACTTTGTTATGATTTGGCGTTATATAAATAAAATTGAAATGGAGTCGATTAGAAACAGGCAAAAATCATTCTATAATATAATACTAAATAAAATGTGAAGAAGTAGGTACTTTTACTTCCAGAGTCAAAGTGGATTCATCACTCAAAGTTCAAACTTCTAGTTTGACCTTCAAATATTTTACATGACTAAACTGTAGAAGCAGTTTATGACTACTGTGGTTCATTTTCTTGTTGGTTGCGTTTTTTGATTTTCCTTTTAAAGGTCTGAAAGGTGCTCTATAAATAAACTTTCTTCAACAAACTGGATATTGCCACAACACCAATACTAGGATGTTATATAAGGTCATACATTCACAGACACAAACACAATCTTTTATTAATACTACAGTGTGAGAAACAGCATTCAAAGTCTGATGCATGCACATTTGCAGTATCAAAAGTAAAAGTAGTCGGTGTGAGTGGAGAATTCACTCTAAAAGCTGTTAGGTTTCAAGTTGAGAGTCCTGTAAAAGTACATGTAAAAACAAACCCCAAACTTAGTCTGAAGTTATCCTTCAAATTCATTATTATTGTTGATATACATAGATATTTTTTTAGCACTTCCTTGGCTGCTGCTGTTCCAAAAGAAACACAAAGAGGGAATTTAGAGTTTACATAAAAAAGCTGTACCCACACAAATTGTGAGTTTAGTCTCTCTCCGTTAAATTTGATAAGAAAATGAATTTGAATAAGAGGAATCGTTGCACCAATCCGACACTGTTGAATTGTGTTTCAGAGAAACGATGTGAACTTGTCCTTTAAGTTGCAGAAACTTCCACCAGGCTGTGGCTTTAACAACCTGCTGGTGTCGGTGGGCTAAAGGTGTCAACAGGCTCATTTTCACTTTTGATTTGTCTCTTGGTTTAAAAAAAAAAAAAAAAAAAAAAACCCAAACAGAAAACTCACCAGAACAATCCACATTTATTTAGTCCCAGTTGAAATAATGAGTTTGTTGTTGGAAAAAGCAAACTGGATGTGATTGACAGAGTCATTCTGATGGATTTTCCCTCTGACTAACTGGCTGGATCATACTGAGCCTCTGTTCCCGTCACTAACACCAGGTCCCACTCATTCAGTGTGTGTCAGCCAATAAGGTTCAGCCATAATGACTTTACCAAAACAGTAATACTGATATCCTCTTGGGGGACCTTGTTTTTACCCCCCAAATCCAGAAGATCCCCCCGATGCAAATTTAATGTTTTCATACAGAAATGCAGTTATGTGATGTGTTGTGTTGTGTGATACTATTCAAATTAAATTCCAATTCCTTTATCTGTCCCACGGGGGGGTTAGTTACAGCTGTAGGCAGGTTATTTACAGATGTGAGTATGTATGTTGTCAGCAGTGCCGGTTGTACAGTCTTTATCGTTCTTTATCATGGATGACAGCTTAGCCATCATCTTGTACTGTTATTCTGTTGCTGTTGTGTCAGAAGTGTTTGGGCTCCTTTCTGTCAGTCGCTCCGTACCCTCAGCAATCTGTCAAGAAGCTGGGTAGAAACATTCTGCACTGAGGGCGCTTTTGATTCATGCTGTCTCAACTAAGCATCAGCAAATTCAAGATGCGAATGTCCTGGAGTGAGTCAAGAAGCAGAACTTAGAAGGGGTCATTGTCCTTGTTGACTTATTCAGCTTATTCATCATTACAATGATTATTCACAATTCCATGACTTGAAAATCATTCAAAACCTGCTTTGGTGAACACATTGCTGATGCACCTCAGGCTATAAATACCATAGATCAGCACATTCCAGTGATCTGAAAGGAAGTGGGTGACAGTGTAAGATCAAAGATAAATTATAATTTATTGCACACAAAAGCAACCAACAAATACAGTCATACAGTAACACAGGTTTTATCATAACAGTGCAGTGGTGTGCCAATAATACATATAAACAGTATATACTGTATATACACACAACACTAAAGTAATCCCAACGAGCACCATAAAGATGATGTGCTCCAAGATCATAGTGTATAATGGGATGACTGCAGGATTGCACATATATACAAGTCCTGGTCCCCTGTGAAGTCATAAAACTTTAAGAAATCATAAGCCCCCCTGCACAGTAGCAATCATAAAAAATAATTTTCACATTATCTGGCTCTACCTGAAGGTGATAATACATCAAATATGCTCAAATACCAGGGACAGTTTTTACTGAGGAGCAGAATATTCTTTAATTCTTATATGTCTCTTCAAATGACTCACCAGTTATGGATTTTGGACTCACCTGTCGGTAAAAGCGACCCCCCCCCCATGGAAAAAAAGGAGCAACGGAGACGGTTGACGTCAAAGAGGCATGTGTGAACAGAGGAGTGGAGCGTGTTGTGGGCAGATTCTTACAAACAAAGGTACATATCTCTCACGCAACTAACAATGTCGGTGCATTTGTTGGTATTTTGCATGAAAAATTTCACAATGTCAAATTTTGTTGAATTTTATAATTTCACTGCAAGCAAGATGGTTAACAATTGGGCCTGTGTGCCTGCCTTCTACTGAAGACCACAGAGAAATAAGAGGCAAAATATATCATTTGAATAATTAAAAAGTCCCATATTTTATACTTTCCTGGTGTCTTGATCGCCATATGAGGATATCTTTGTGGTGTTTAGTAACAAAAGCCATTTTAGGAACAACAATCAACAAGAAAAAGTTGAAACAAAACTGTCAACACAATTTAATATGCACTGATAAAATGTTTAAGTCAGCTTCTTGAGTGCTTTAATCGAGACATGAACCCATTCTTACTTTGAGCTGCTGCTGCAGCTGCATACAGACTGATAGAAGCTCATTCGGTCCAGTATTTCCTGTCAATATTTTCATTTCCCGCCCCTTCTGTTTCCACGTCTTTGACAAATTTTAGGTGCTGACCAGGTGAGTTCTCTCCCTCTTACTTCATGCTGTTTGCAACCAAATTCTCTTTACTTTGACAAATTTCTCAGAGACAATAAATGTGAACAGATTTCACTTAACACAGAGAAAGAAGAACAATTTAAATCTTGGTTGTTGGTTTTTTTTTTTGTTTTTTTTTTGAAGGTTAAAAATAAATCGTGCCTTGAAAGAACTAGAAATAATTGAAAATGTACTGTACTATTAATCAAGCTTTAATTCAAATTACTGGAGCTGATATAATCAAAAGATAAAACGGGTCACAACATGACTAGCAACATAAGCATACAAATGATATTCACCTGATGTAAAGGATTAAAAATGAAAGACTCTCAGAGAATACAAACTGCAATAATGTTTATTCTGAAATAATGACTCAATGCTCAACAACATGATCCAGCCCTGATAGAGAGTAAAACACTTACATGGGAACGAAACTGTTTAGTTGGAGGAAAAGCATTAGTGTAAACTTCAGAGGCTCTTAGTTAAAACTCGTACATGGCCTTCAACAGTAACTGTGAAATAAAGAGCAGCTGAATTTGGACCAGAAGCCAAATTCACGTCTTAGGTCTAGGTCTTATCTTCTGATGATGCAGCAGTCGTGTTCTGACCACTTGACTTGACTTTCTCATGTGTACCTAAGCTACAGTATGAGGACCGCACCATCACTTTGAAATACCTCTCTCTAGGTTGTCAACCCAAGAGGATTACTGTGTGGGGAAAAAATTTGCAGAAAGTCCTCATGAATAAAAGGGTCTTTCCGTCCTAACCAGCAAATACACTGCAGCCCCCCCAGGGACCAGCTCCAGGTCCATGGATGCCATCCCCTGGTTCCAGACCTTAATTGGAGCAGCTTCACAAAGGTAACGTACTGTAATCGGTAATGTGACAGCTCTGCTGTATATTCATTAAAACAGTTAATGCAACTATTTGTGCGAGGGTGAGGTTGCAGTTAGTGGCCTTGTCATGTTGGACTGCACTATATTAGGATGTTTTTTCAAATGAAAAGGGTGTATCACACATAAGAAAGACTTCTCAGTATAACTCAACATTAACACCACTGCAAAACACAATGCCAAAAATTAACCAAATGAAATAATTTCTTTTCTAGTCTTTTGTTTTATTTTCTTTCCATTTTGTAATCTGTTTTTGTCTGAGTTGTTATTCTGGGTTCAAAGCTCCACAGGTGTGAAACTGCATCTGCGTTTGTGTGATAGTTCGGCATTTGGCTGTGACTAATATTGGCACCGTGACATTAAGCAAGACTCATTCACATGCCCACATAATAATTGAAGTCTCACCCTGGCTCACCTGTCAGACAGTCTCATTCAAAACACCTATGTTTTAGTATATATGGTTCGTGGTGGAGAATGGAGCTCAAAAAGCTCAGAGTTAAGATTTAGAGCCTAAGCTTAAGATTTAGAGGTTATGAATGTATTAACAATGAGCTCTGAGGGGGCTCCACTGCTCTATTGTGACTCATTTAGGTTGAAACAGAATGCACAGAACTGGCAGCATCTGAAAACCCCAGAAAAAACTGTTATTGTAGACATGTAGGTGTTAGATAAGGGTCTTTTGAAAGATATCATGAAAGCCTGCCTGGAGTCACCGGTGTCATTTCATAACTGAAACACACAGCATCGCATGTTGACTAAATGGTAAAAATGATCTGAGCAAGATGAAGCTCTGTAAAAATTCGTGGCATCACGTGTCAGTCAGTAGATCATTCTCTCAGAAGACCTGGTTCAATTTATCTCTGCCAATTTTTATTGCTTTCCTCAACTGAATGTCAGATTTCTATGAAACTATGTCTCAGTTCTAGGTGACCTAAACATGATGACTACATGATTTTGTAGATAATAATTTCAGCTTCCTGTTGACTTTTATGTCCTCCCCTGGTTAACAAATGCATATTCATAGCAGTGATGTGGATGCGGTGGAAAGGCACCGCACAGACTCACACCGCTCAAAGGGTCTGAAACCACATCCTTTGTCACACCACTGATGACGACTATGACAAAGGCTGTTCTTCTACTGAGCACTCTCAGGCAGACGTACACTCGGCTGCACCACTGACTCTGTTCTCTCACTGACTGATTAAGTCAGTAATTTCAGGATTTATATTTGTATAAGGATTCAAATTAAAAGAGGTAAGATTGCTATTCTTTGTTGAATTTTGTTGTCAGCTGTTTTGGAGATTTATTCAATGATTGGTTTCATCCCTTGTGTTTCTAAATAGTAAAGGTTGACGCTCTTCTATGAATGTATTTGATTATTGTTGTTTTCTTCACCACTCGTGATGTTGTAGAAAGATTTTTGAAGCATTTGTCAAGTTTATAAATATTTCTTTAAATCAGATAAGATCTAAGATGTCATCGAGCATTGACGTCTGTGTGCCTGTGTGTGTGTGTGTGTGTGTGTGTGTGTGCGCGCGCTTTTGTGTGTCTGTGCTTCATGTGGATGACAAATACATTAATATATACCTATTATTAGTTCCAGCTGCTGGGATAGTTCCTGTGTGTTCAGCTGCTGATAACAGTGGGTTTCCCCCATGGCGCTGAAACCTGTGTACTTTTTGTTGTTATGGGGCCTCACTTTGTTGACTCATGGTGGTAAGTAACTTTATCTAATTGGCATCATTTTCAAGTGATAGTGTGAAAAAGTATTAGTAAATTCCTCTTTAATTTTAGATGAGCTTAGCAGTTTTTTATTGTGTATTGTTGTGTATTTGTCTTGACGCTGTGGCCTAGCTCGGGTTTCTCTTGGAAACGAGCTTCGTGACTTGAGCGCAGTTCACAAGTCGATGATGTAACAGAGCAGATATTTACACAATGTCACATTTCTTTTAAATTCAAATAAAACTTAAAAGGCTTTTCCTTTTCGATACAGTCACATCTATGTGCAATATCACCTGCTCGACGGACTACAAGGCTTTGCTGAATTGTTCCTGCTCAGGTTCAGTGCTGACGCATCCTGTCCTACTCCAAGTCAATTGCAGGTACAAGTTGTTGTTTGTGCTGCTGGTAATGAAGATGTTTGATACTGTATGTGACTAAATCATAGCTTTAATTAAGAAGGATGCCAGGGAGATTTCCCTCCTTTTTCCTCCTAACTTATACATGTGTTATAGTGTGTTATTACTGTGCTGTCTGTAACATTTAGATATTTGTGTCATTAAAATAGATCCAGTCTCATCAGTTGTTAATGAGGCTGTTTTTATAGTTTTGAAAATGAAAACTTCCACTTTGTTGTGGCCCTTCACAGAGCATCATGCATTGGGATGTTTTCTGTGTTCATTGATGTAATCGTGCAAAATATCATGTATATTTTAAAATATGCATGAGAAAGGTTGCATTACATGCCATCCCTGGGTTGTGAACATAAGCATGTGAGACGTTAATTTTGTATTTAGAAAGATATTCAATTTATCTTTTATCTTTTTCTTTAAACAAACCGGCAAATTGATCAATAATGAATATACCTGCACTGGATTATTATTTTTTTGTAAAAGCATCAAATGGTGCTGAGATGTCTAACTGACTACATATTTTTCTCTTACAGTGGTGAAGATGAAGACGTTGAGGGCAGCTGTGAAGTCAAACCACCTCAATCCTGGTGCATAATTTACCAAGAGGACCTTGATGACGTTGCATCCATTGGAACCATGTGTAGTGGGAAAGCCATACAACAAGACAACGGATTAATAATCAGCCAGCCATCCAGCTGGGTGCTAAGTGAAGTGGGTAAGTTCAGCTGTTCAGACCAGAGACCGACATTTTACAGGCTGAGCAGATAAGATGTTAACACAGACCTTGTGAAATGTCACTTGTGACTTGTCTAGTAGCATCAAACTGCACAATGAGATTCTTTTTCTTTTCTTTCTTTTTCAAAAATTACCGTACTAAAAAATCCAGAGTTGACAGGAATCATGGTAGCAAGTTTCCCATTTTTCATTTGGTAGCAAAACACCTGCTTTACCCTACAAATTATGAGTGAAGTTAAAAATACTGCGTAACTGCCACATGTGGTCTAAGGCATTTTTGGCATATATTTATTTTCGCCTTCCCCTTGGGACTTTACTTTCACAGTGAAACCTCAGCCTCCTTTCAATGTTCAAGTGACACATGCTGACACGTTCAACAAGATCACTTGGGACAACCTCAACCCTAGAGACTGCCTCACGTACAACATCCGCATACGAGACAGCAAAGACTTGTCAAAGGTAAAACGTGCATAAAATCACTAAGATTAACGTTAAGATGCTGTTGCATTGACATTATTGTCAAGTTTGTCTGCTGGCTGGCGATTCCAATGCAAAGCTCTCCTTTTTTTTTATTTTTTACCCCACAGGATCCGTTTCTTTCCATTTTTGTGGAAAAAAATGAGACTGAGATATACCATGAGAATCTCCTTCCGCGGGTCAAATACACCGTGAACATCCGGGCCAAAATGTGTCCTGGCAATCTTTATAATGGTCCATGGAGCGAGTGGAGCTCCACAAACACCATTGAGGGTAAAACAACATTGTAGCTTTCAGCCTGCAAACATGTCAGGTCATGTGTTTACTGAAGCGTCATGTATGAGTTTCTGCATTAATTCTTTCTTTTAGCATTTCATAATCAGAAAGTGTTCTCTTCCTCTAATACACTTTTTCCTGTGCATATAGGTCATGTTGGAGTGGATCAAAAACCTCTATGGCCTCTCTGTTTTATCATCTTTCTTGTCCTTGGCATTGCATTTTGGTTTTGTTTCCAAAAATTGTGAGTATTATAAACACTGGGAGTTTCTTTGGATGTGAATCGGATGTGCGATTGGATGTGAAAGTCTGTTTTGAATTGGACCGTGATTCCTTATTTTCCATTCACTCCATATGCTCAAAAGCGCCATTTGTATGTTTTTGAACCAGTAATGTTTGATGGTGAGTGATTATGACCAGGTTTTTAGGAAACTTGCTGATATTAATATATTCAAACACAACCAGGTCTTAATTATCCTAAAAAAGTTTAATTCCTTAAACCAATCTGCACAGACTATATATTTGAGTGCAAAGTGAAAGCAAATTAAGACTTAAGGTCATCAACGCTTCCAGTAAGTGATTAGCAAGTCGTGCTGAAGCTTCAATCTACACTTTCCTGGCATCACCTCCCACATGTAGAGAAACCACTGCAGCACTGTATGTGCAGCGACAAGTTGCACTGAAATGGCTAGCAGATATAGGAAGTTATGTAGAGCATCAGTGTCAGAGAACTGAGAAGACTTTGCAGACGTATTACATCCCCAACTACTAATAAGATTCATACTGTGTCACTTGCTGTGTCTTATCATTAAGTCATAGAGCAAATAATTAGCACTACTAACCCTGCAAATTAACAATATAACTTAATCAATGAGCTAATTTATTAATTTAAATCAAAGTTTTGATGATTAAATAAGAGGTCATGTTACATTTTCTGTCATTCACATTCTGTACCTCTCGATAAGGCATAAAATGTATTATTTTACTCTTCTATGAGATCGGATTCATGTTTTCACCTTCCTGCTGTGTAATAGTTCACACGAAAGTAATTTTCTGTTATCCGTATTACCGGTTGTGATTTACCAACGAAAACAAAATCACCCCGTCAGAAGAGATGCAGCACCCTTGAGTTATGTATGTAATTTCATTTTTCATTCTCTGTTTTCGTTCTTTAATCTTTTTCAGTCATTGGCGTGAAAAGCTGCAGTTGATCACATACATCCCTAAGCCAGATGAGTTCTTCAAGCCCCTGTACCACAACTACGGAGGGAACTTTAAGGTAAGGGGAAAAACAAAACAGCTCACTGTAATTTCCGTACTAGCCCAGCAGGTGTTGCCCAAGAGGGGACTTTCAGCACATCTGGACCCTGCCCGGGACTTTCCCATCTCACATTTTGGGGCCTTTGTGATGCAAATGAGTCAATGTGCAGGGGCATCCAGAGGCTTTTGATTTTTCATCTATATGTCGTGCTGTGGTTAAACATTTGCCTTGACACACTACCTGGTTCCACTCCAGTGGAAAATACCCTCGTTTAATCTTTTCAGGCCTTTTATGTGTCATTGTTTCAGGATAAAAATAGCCTGTTTACACTTAATATGTGCATGGTATAGTGACATTTTTAATGAATTTTTTTTCTATTTCCATGTTGTATGTCTCCATATTTTACACCTCAAGACAAGTTAATTAGTTATTTTGAGGAAAAAAACAAAAACAAACGCTTCATCATTTTATGTCCAAATAATGGTTTCACTTCTAAATAAAGGTTCAACATGATCAAATTGCACCCTCAAAAACCTCAAAAGGTACCTTAAATATACCCCAAGTGACAGTCTGTCGGCATGTTAAGGAATAAATGATACTAAATGTTTCGGCACTGTCGAATAAAGAGCAGCTTTAAGTGATTAAGTTCAGCTCAGGTTCTCAGAGTCTGGACAGTGTCGGCTGTCCTTTTCATCCTAATATTGTGACGCGGCATGTTTAAAGGGTAAAAAAACTAAACAGGATTCAGTGTTCTGACCTTGTTGGACACACTCAGCTGAGTGCAGACACAAATAAATACATCCAGCCTGTCTGTTCATCATCACATCCACATGCACGTCTATTTCTGAGTAACTGATGTGACTGTGTGCTGCAATCACATCTGGTGCTTTACTGATGAAACTGTTGTAAACACCAGACGTGTTGCAGTTCCCAACTTTGCTCACCAGAGCGAGCTGCTGCAGCGAATAACCGAGAGAACATAGTGTGGAAGGGGGAGTACAAGTTAGACAGTGAAACGCTCGCTCTACTTTGCTCTACAAGATGAAATGTCCAAACTAAAGCAGGGGAAATTAATTAATCAACATTTTGAGATGTCCTTTAATTAAAATCCTGTTTGTTTTACATGCAAACAATCTAAATCACTTTATGGAGAACATAGGAGGACATTACTTGGGGCACTGGGAATGTCTTTTTAGAGGTAGAGTCAGGAGAAAATACAAGTTCATAGAAATCCAAACACCGTCAGAATAGGAAGGACATTTTGACAATAATCTGTTGTAGCTCCTTAAGTGAGAAAATATCATCTCAACAAGATCGCTTTGACAGCCTTAACCAGCCTTTCTTTCAGAAATCACCGATCTACTTCCCCTGCACTCTTATCTTTTTCTTGTGGTATAGTGCGCTTGTGTTTTCTCAGCGGATTAGAGGCAGCTCCGTGATGGCAATGAGCTTTGTACCTCAGGATGTGGCGACCTTTGCATCAAGAATTTGATTCATGCTTATCGGGGCATCACTTTGCCATCTGGCTGCAGAGCTGTTAAGCCTCTGTAACATGAATGAGCTGCTCTGAAGCTGCATGCAGTTGTGGAGAGTCTGCATCAAAGTAAAAAAAGAAAAAAAGATGTTTATACCTACCTTTATTTCTTCACTGAGCAGAACTCATCATTTATGTGCAGTAGATAATAGCTAAAAACAGTGATTTGGATTGACTAAACTGTCAATATTTCCTTGTAGGAGGTAAGAGAATGTAAGAGAATGAGAGTGTATGAAACAAACATTAATACATACTTATGAACTTATTTAGGCACCTTGTGTCTGAGTTCCCTCATTGAAGCATTTACAATTCAGTATAATTTAAACCTCTGTTACAGTTGCTATCTAAGTGTATATATACGGCCCTTTGCAGAAGTCGCTCCTGTAAATGTTTAGACCCTAAAACTGAAAAACTCTCATCGCTCAAATGCAACAACTATCTTCAAGACTACAAACTCATCGCTTAACAAATTATATCTCATCGATTGTGGTTTTACTGGGAATAATGGCGAGCTGAGAGAATCATCCCTTGGCCCGAGCCTCATACTTATTTCCTTTAAGACAGGGATTCCCAACCTGTGGATCGCGGCCCACCAGGGGGCTGCAAAGGTTTTGGAGATGGGCTGACAAACCTTCATCAACAAAACATGAATATAAAAAATATATGTTGTTGTTTTAAAATGTGGTGACTTTTAAAGAATTATTTTAAGCTCTTTTTTTGTCACGTTTAGTCCTGAACATTTGATGAGTATTGTTTATATAAGAGGTGCCATGTGGAGCTCTTATTAGAAAAGGTTGTTTTAAAGTTTGGAGAAAGTACTTCCCAAAATTTACAACTATTGCTATAAAGACTCATTCTGACTCTTTATTTAGCCCCGTAGTCCAAGTTCATACCTGCCAATTTCTCTGTTTTAGGAGTGGGTGAAGCCTGTATTCAGCGAGTACGATTACCTGATGATCAACTCCCAAATTCAGACAACAGCCAAGAAGCCGCACGACATTCTTCAGTGGAACGACGAGAAGCAATGCTACAGCGAGATCCTTGAGACCAAGAAGGTTGGTCAGTTCCTCCAGACGCTGAAGCCTCAAAGCAATTTACCACTGTACTTCCAGGACGGGGGCAGCTCACAGGGCACCAGCCACTCCGTTGGGCACATCTCCATCCACACCGTGACTCTGTCTGGGGAGGAGTTTGAGGAGGAAGTCATGTCCCAGAACTCCATGAACACCCTCAAAAGTTACCAAGATGGAGAAAGCTTTGGTTCCTTTGAGGAGGACAACAGAGAGCACGCCAGCTACGATTTGGGGGGACCACAGCTGTCCATGTTGGACAGACAAAATGGGCTGTTACCGCAGCATGAAAATCAAATATCCAATGAGTTATCACTGGAGAATCTGAACTTTCAACCTCATGCCCAGATTCACGAACCAGAGAGGCTGTCACTCGACTCGTTTGCCTCAAACTACTCGAACGACTCAAACGACGGCTACCCGCATGTGGACTTGGACACCATTGACAGTGGTTTTGTCGAGTGCAGTAGCCCCGGGGCATCGGACTCAAACAGAGGAGACCATATAGACTTATTTAACGAACACAAAAACTCCAACTCCAACTATGTGAAGCAGTGGATGGTATGTAACACTATTCAGGAGGACTCCAGCAGCCCAGAGAACGAACTACATGAAACACAGTGATTTAGAATCACAATTTGTAGTTTACAACATGGACATTGTAGGACATTAACATTTAAAGAGGATACCAGGCATGTGGTCAGCACACAGTCCTGTATGTTTCATTCATGTTGAAAGGTTGAAATACTATGAACTTTGTACTGTGTATCTATATAGTTAGCTTCCTCTGTTTGTTTGTGCACGTTTAGCTTTTAAAAGACTTTTCAAAGACACAGCAAGTGTGCCATTTTCCAATTTTTCTTATTTTCTATAACTCAATCTTTTAAAGAAATCATTTGAATGCTACTTTAATTGTAATTATTCATTAAAGTAAAGTCTATAATTAGTCTGAAAGCAACCCCCCCCCCCCTTCACAGTCATGCAACAGAGGATAAAATGTTGTTGCATATTGTATGCTGCTTTACGCTGCTGGAAATTGTCTTTCGTTGCTGAATTTCAAGCTTCATGGCCATGGTCATCAACATGTGTTGCAATGCAAGCATGCTTGCTGCCTTATCAAGATGTTAATTTTGATGATAATTTTTTTTTTCCTTGTACATGCATTTTGTGTGTAACCACCTTAACCATCCATCCTGTTTTGTCAGTAACGAGCAAGCATGGAGCAAAGTTTTATCATTTTTTAAAAACTTACTGACATTGACCTCAATTGTCAAGAGCCTCTGTGTTGAGCATATCTGTCGCTTTGAGTTATGTAGAAAATGTTTTCTGAGTGTATTCGTTGTATTTCGCCAAATGCCACCTTTTACTTCATGACTAAAAAACACATTGAAAATGGAGAAACGTTATTATGTTGATGTTTGGGGCCCGTGTTATGTACATTTCATATTCGTGACAGATATATTTATGACATTACATCAGGACACTTGCTGATTTGAAGATGCATATTTCTCAGGTTTTGGTGAATATTGCTGATATTATCTAAAAATGGAGGAGTGTGTGGTGGCAGGGGGAAATATGGCTCATTTAATTTCCATATTCTGAGTTTCCCTGCAAGCTTTTGGGTGCTTGTTGAGGTCATGACTCTCCATCCTACACCAGTCTACCTGCTGTCTGCTTTTCCCACAGTTTGATTATTAAGTTGTGATCATATACATGAAATCTGTATTCAGTTAAGGAACAGAGACATGCGTGGTCTGATTCTGGCTTTGTGCAGAAAGTCTGCAGTTTCAGCTTTAAAGCTGATAAAAGGTTTACAGTCATATATTTAGAGTTTTTTCAGCTCCTTTTTTTCCCCCTTGCAAATTGCTATAGTCTCTCAATTGGGAGTCTGTTTGGTTTTCTTTTATCTTGTGCTCTGGCTTTTCAGTATCAAGTGAACATAAATGCAGTCCTCTGGTGTCAAACTCTGTACACAGTGAGGGAATAGTTATAAAACATTTTTTTAAAAAGCATGTTAGCCACGAGGGAGACTAGTTATCAGGCCAATTTTAAGTACCATGACAACTATCTCAGTCTCACCAGGATAAAGTTAGAAGATAACTGAGGGAAAGTTTAAGTTTTGGAATCTGGAAAAATTGACAGGAAAATATCAATATGTATCATCTGTACAAACATTGAGAGAGGAGGAAATCAGAAACTAAACTTTTGGGAGTATATTTACATTTATAGGAATACTGTACTGTACAGTATATCTAAAGCTACATCTTATTTTTGTCTTTTTTGTGTCAAGTGTTGAGTTTTTAGATTTTATGTTGAGTTGTGTTTGGGAAGTCTGTTTTTTCTTTCTGTGTATAGTAATGACAAGTTGAAGGGAAGAACAATTTTTTAGATAAGGAATACTTCACAGCATCATAAGGATTTGTTTGGTTTGAGTATGAAAATGTCATTTAGATGTTACATGGCAGTCCCTGCCATAATTATCAAAACACTGATTTTGGAAAGGAGTCACTTCCAGTGGAGAGCCAAAGCTTGTTAGATTAATAAAGAAATTTCAAAAAATTATTTTATTTGTCAAAATTATTGTAATTATTGTATTTATTTGTATTCTTAAAAATCCCAAATAAGGCTAAAACTTAAACGTAGTTGTAACCCACCATAACAAAATATACACTGCTCATAAAAATAAAGGGAACACCTAAACAACACAATGTAACTCCAAGTCAATCACACTTCTGTGAAATCAACCTGTCCAGTTAGGAAGCAACGCTGTTTGTGAATCAATTTCACCTGCTGATGTGCAAATGGAACAGACAACAGATGGAAATGAGAGGCAATTAGCAAGACAACCCCTGTAAAGGAGTGGTTTTGCAGGTGGTGACCACCTCATCCTTTCTGGCTGATGTTTTGGTCACTTTTGCATTTTGTCAGTGCTCTCACCCCTACAACCCACAGATGTTGCTCAGGTAGGGCAGCTCATCCAGGATGGCACATCAATGCGAGCTGTGGCAAGAAGGTTTGCTGTGTCTCTGAGCACAGTGTCCAGAGCATGGAAGAGATACCAGGAGACGTGGAGGGGGCCGTAGGAGGGCAACAACCCCGCAGCAGGACCGCTACCTCCTCCTTTGTGCAAGGAGGAACAGGAGGAGCACTGCCAGAGCCCTGCAACATCCTCCAGCATGACTGGTTTGGTGGTGGGTCAGTAATGGTGCGGGAAGGCATTTCTTTGGAGGGCCGCACAGCCCTCCATGTGCTAGCCAGAGGTACCCTGACTGCCATTAGGTAATGGGATGAGATCCTCAGACCCATTGTGAGGCCATATGCTGGTGCAGTGGGCCCTGGGTTCCTTCTGATGCCTGACAATGCTAGACCTCATGTGGCTGAAGTGTGTCAGCAGTTCCTGCATGATGAAGGCATTGATGCTATGGACTGGCCCGCCCGTTCCTCAGACCTGAATCCAATCGAGCACATCTGGGACATCATGTCTCGTTCCATCCACCAACGCCGCATTGCACCACTGATGTTTTAATCCAGGTCTGGAAGGAGATCCCTCAGGAGAACATCCGCCGCCTCATCAGGAGCATGCCCAGGCGTTGTAGGGAGGTCATACACACTACTGAGCTTCATTTTGACTTGTGTTGAGGAATTTCCACTGAAGTTGGATTAGCCTGTAATGTAATTTTCCATTTTTATTTTCAGTATAATTCCAAATCCAGACCTCCATGGGATGATAATTTAAATTTACATTGATCATTTTTATGTTATTCATGACTATAATTTTTATAGTCATTCCACTATGTAATGAATAAAGATTTTCAACTGGAATATTTCATTCATTGAGATCTAGGATGTGTTATTTTAGTGTTCCCTTTATTATTATTATTTTTTTTTTGAGCAGTGTAGAATCCACAGTGACATGAAAGGATTCCTATTTAGATGTTATTAATTCCAAGGACTACACATTTTTCTTTAAAAAAGAGCACCACCAGCGCAAACACAACCCAGAATATGAGGTCAGAAAGCAGAGTGACGTAAAGAGGTCTGACTTCCTGTGATGCAATTGCTGATATACTTAACCTCAGTTCCATCTCATTCACTGCCAACAGCACCAGGGCAGCCCCACGGTAATGACACTTTTCCATTCAACACAGACTTTCAGCTAATTATTTTTCTGTGTGATTCTACTTGTCCTGTAGCAGGCATGTTTTCTATGAATTATAAATCTGTGTTAGTATAGACTAGACTGATATATGTCTTGTACTACAGAATGAGTTTATATTGAGATGGTCACAGGGATGCTTTAGGAGTGATATTTTGTCTATCATATCCACAGAGTGATGCTCATCTCCTTTGAGGCATGAAGCGTCCAGGGCTCCTGATCGTGTGTTGGTGGTCCAGCATCTTCACAGCTGCCGGCTGCTTCAGAGGTATTTGTCTGACCATTTTTTTGGGATCTATCTACTGTAATTAGGCAGCTTGTTACTGTATATAGGTCATGTAATGATCTTGTACCCCCCCCCCCCTCCCGCCGCTACCACCACCAGATGATTTCACATGAGTCAGTCACACATTCCAGTCATGAGTCTCAGTGGGAGGTTCAAGGGAAATGTTTAACTTTTTGAACAAGAGGGGGAAAGTAACTTTCACTCAGGTTATGTACTGAAAGATACTTTAGCACTGTGCTTCAGTATTTCCATTCACTGGGTACAGTTTCCTATTTAAAACTGATGGGAGAGTGCGTCTGAACTTTTGACTGGCACTGTATAGCCAATAGGAACATTATTTATGCCATATTTAACTCACTGCGTTCATCTGACGGCTGATGCTGCCTTGATTTATGTGTTTCCCTGCAGATAGATCACATCCACTGAACTGAAGTATTCACATGTCTGTAAAGTCACAGCTACAACTATAAAATGCTTCATACTGTATACACGGCCTGAATAACAATGCCATGCATATACTTACATTTTATAATCTCTTCTCATTTATTCTTGGGTCTTAAGATGAATTTTGTCAAAATCCGCATGATAACACTCTCTTCCTCCTACTTGTGTAGTTGATGGATATTCATGTACAAATAGCTACTGGAAAGTAATTACCTGTGTCTTGAACATCACTGATAATCTTGTTGGCCCGCCCAACATCATCTACAGCCTGAAATTCTGTGACATTGGGTAAGTGCATAAATATGCTGCTTAATAGAAAATGATTTAATGCTTTATACAAAATATAATGTTTGTGTTTTGGGCAAATGGCATGAACATGGCACTCTTCTGTTATTGTTTTGTTCAGCAGAAAGATGAGGCGCGGGAATACCACCTGTCCACTTGTGTGGACGAATAACATCTACAGATGTGACTGCAAAGTCCAGAAAGACAATTTTATGACTCTCAGTAATTTTTCAATTCACCTTTGTAATGAATCTGCCTGCCATTCTCTAGTGAAGAGTTTTATGCCAGCAATGAACAGTAAGTATGCACATCATATATGTCTGACAGGTTGTGTGCAGCTGTTTTTCCATGAGTGTGTTTGACTTTGATAATTAAATGATTATAATGCATTTGAGGATAATATGATCACCATTATCAAAAAAAAGCACAACCTGTTGGAGATGTATTGAGAAACATTTAAACATCATTGTTTATGATTAGTGCGGCTGACACCTCCGTCTGATGTTGAGGTCCAAGAAGGAGCAGAAAGTTTTAACTTCACTTGGAAATCTGGGTATGAGCGTCATCAGTATCTCTGCAAAAACCTTGACTACGAACTCTTACTTCAAAAATCTCAAAGCAGCTGGAGCCAAGTAAGATTCACCGTCATGAATGTTCATACTTTGACTGCTTGTTTAATAAGATGTGACACTCCTAGTTTTGATTGTTTTATTCTTTCCCCAGACTCTCAAATTAAGTGCAACGTTTCAGTCAATTCCAACGTCAAGCCTGGATGCTCGTGGTGCATATTGCATTAAAGTGAGATCTAGACCTTCTCAAATTCGACTGAGCTATAACGGAACTTGGAGTGAGTGGAGTCCAATAACATGCTGGCAAATGAAAACACAAGAAGGTAAAGTGTTGTTTTTTCATTAGTACGGCTTCGTGGCACTGAATGCGAGAAAAACATCTGTGATATACATCTTTATGTAAAGTATGCTTCCCCCTGACTTGCACTGTATGTAAAGTCTTATCTCTGAATTACGTGTATATTAGTATCATCAGGGACAAGAATTACATATAGACCAGCCTACTCTTTGAAAAAAAAAAAAAAAAAATGAGTCAGAGTTTCAGAGACTTTCAAAGAGTAATACTCATCACTCGCCATCACCAACCGGCCAATCATTTCCCTGCCATCTGTATGATTACTATGATTACTACATAATTCTATTTCTGAATCATTTCTTTATATTTCATAACACTTTCTCAGAACAAGACAGTCTTTCACTGATTCTGACCAAATCTCTGACCCCGGTGTGTGTGGTTGTTGGATTGCTGCTGATTGTATTGTTCAGTCCTGCCTCGAGGTAATCCACCTGTCCTTCAATGTGTTGATGTAAAAGGGGAAAATTAAGCTTCTCATAACAGCTGTATTCTGCTGGATAATAATAATAAGGCGAGTTGTGATTTCATCTTTAAACTTTGTGATTTGTACAACAGAATGAAGATAAGAACTCTGTCCTACACACCGTCACCAGCACATTTCTTTCAGCCTCTGTTCCAGCAACATGACGGCAATCTACAGGTGAGGAGGTCGGACTATGTCCTCCTGTCCAGCTTTTATTCTAACGTTTAAATGCAGCACTGTCACACTGAGGTCCTCAAAGATTATTTAAGTTTTCCTCGTAATCGTTGCGCAATACTAAGCAGAATTCCACTAAAGGATGTAAAATAATGCAGGAATAGAATTACATAAAAAAATCTGTAGTTTGCGAAAGATGTGTTAAAATGCAAATAAGTCACGCAACTTCATCACAGCTGCTGTGTCTCCATTCTACTGAATCCACAGGAATGGCTTTCACCTCACGGCAAATTTGCACTAATATACAAAACTGAGGAGCCCCCGATGACCTGTGATGTTGCTGTTGTGACAAAACCCATCACGAAGGATCTAGAAGAGAACCAGGACGTCCTCAACCTTTCAGTAACACCTGTGACATTCAGTCAGAGCCAAAGTTCATATGTTGGCTTACCTGAGCGGCACGAAGCTCCACCTCCTATTACTATGTCCATCTGTCCGGGGAACACGTCTTACACTCAGCTTCCCTGCTCAGTCTGGGACTTTGGCATTAAAGAAGCACAAGTCACTCCCTGCCCACCTGAAACTCTCTCGGATATCAGCTGTGCTGATTCTGGTTGCAGCTGTGAGGACCTGACACAAGACCCAGAGTGCAGTTCACCAAACAGTCCTGTTGACGACGGCTCACCGCCGTGTTTCTGTAACGATTACTGCATTCTCAACAAAACGGCTGAAGGTGTCGTTCCTGTTTTGGTGTCTAAGTGAACGAACCCAGAAGATGATAGCTGAACAAAAACACGATGCTGTCAGGAATGAATTCTGGTTATACTGATCAAACAGGCTGCTTACTTTTGAGGGTCAAAATCCAACGTTTATGTGTATCTGAACTTTTTTCTTTTCTGCCTTGTTGATGTAAAAATGGTGAATCTCACTGACTGACTAACTTACAGATGATAAGGTCACACCATTGTTCAATAGATTCATTGACTTTTCTGATTTCAGAAATGCATGATAGCATCAAATAGGACATTGCATAAAACGTTTTGGACAAACTTAGCGAGTTCCTCTGAAGATAACCAGCTATATTGACCTGTGAATGTGAGGACAAGCGTTCCTTATGCACGCGCATGTTTCTGTGCTCACCACATGGCGGTGGATGCGAGTCTAACTTTATCACAGAATTATCATTTTATTATGTTCTTACAGCCAAAATCACAGCACAGCAGTTTTCTGTAGCTTGTGCATTTGGTGATTTTATCTTTTATCCGACATTGGGGTTGTAGATTCAAGATTTTAGCTGCAGACTAGCAGCTTGCAAACAATTTCTGTAAACATGTATGTCACTTTTGCTCCACTGTCTCACAGCACAAACAGAAAAACATGTAAATAAGAGCAGTTTTATTGGGAGTTCAGCTGCAATATGTTACCACCTGATACAAGGCTGAGACCAGTTGACACTATAGATGAGGGTTTAACCTGGTCTGGTCCAAACTTCATGTGCGCTTAAACTTTGACTCCAGCTTTTAATGAAGAACAAACAAGCAGCTCTGCACTTTGCTTGAGAAAAATTATTTTTTGGTATTTGCTCAGTCGCCATCAGTCCTTGAATGGTTGAATCGCTGATGTTGATCCAGGTTGCAGAAGAAACTATCGAGGAACCGGGAGGTTAATAGACACTGCTCCTAAAATGGCCCGGAAGGATGAAAGGCTCATATTGTACAGTCTTTTTCTAAAGAGATGAATAAAGTCAAAGTTCAAGTTTTGTGAATTCTTTACTTGTCTGAAGCATAGTGATGCTGTGGCTACTTAAAAAAAAGAACTGGATATGTTCCTGTGTTCAGCAGCAGTTTATGCTGTGGTTCAGAAGAAATCTACAAAACTTTAGATTTGTGTTCATCATGTGTGTAACTATGGCTGACCCTTTGACCTTTTTAAAATAATCAGAATAATGCATGTTCCTAAATCCAGCTTCCATCTGAAAATTCCCTGTTATAGAGTCGTTCATTTAATTGATCTATTTCATAGTCAGAAAACTGAACCTAAACTTTGTTTTTGCTTCAAAGTTGAGTTTCCAAATCCAAACCATTTTTTTTTTCTGACAATTCAATGTGTCTTTGGTTGTTTCCTGTGGAGTTTGGCATTTCTCTTCCAAGTTTTCTGAAACGTGTGGTATCGACAAAAAAATAATCTGCCGATGAAGATCACGTCAGGTGATGAAAACAGCCACTAAATGGACTTTACACAGGTTGTGTTTCCAAGTCAGGACTGGAACTGGAAAATATTTTAGATATATATATTTAATTTTATTTTTGAGTTTTTGGACGGCTCCATAACAGCAGGTGGCGGTGTGCAGCTTTAAGCTCGGTTTGCATGAAGAAGAAGAAATAGAGGAAAAATTTCGAAAGAGAGAAAGTAGGTATCTCTCAGTGACTAATTTTTTACGTGTGTTTGGTGAGATGGCGTTTATTTATTTATTTATTCCATTTATTTAATTTTTTTTTTCTGCAGCTTTGAGCATTTGCACTCCCAACTGTGACTGTGACCTAATTTCTCCATCGCTCTCTTTGGAAGTGAGCAGAAACAAAACAAACAAACAAAATAATAACTGACTGAAGATGAGCGATGGAAGCAGCAGCGATCTGCCCGGTTCCCCGCACACTTTGCACGGCGGCGAGGACGACGAAGCCCCGGCGATAGAAAACACCATCAGGGCGGCGATCGACGCGGTGACGGCGGTGATGTGCAGCGCCTGCAGCCGGAAGGTGCAGCTCTACGAGCGGATGGTGGCGGACAGAGACGCCGAGATCCGGAGGCTGGAGGGAGAGCTGAGGATGCTGCGGCTGGAGGTGAGCAGGAGACGGACAGGTGAGCAGAGGAAGAGCGAGCCTGGAGCCAGCACATCACCAGGTGAGGGATGATAATCATAATAAGAGGAATAAAAAGTTTCTTATTTGTGGGCGTGGCCCTCAAAGTGAAGGCTTCCTACTGACTGTATCTACCCCCCCTATAATCTGTTGATCAGGCGTGGGTGAAGCACCTGCACATCCTTCCCAGAAGAGCCATGAAACCACTGAGGCCTTTCCCCACCAACATACCCAGACCGGCACGCCATGCTGGCAGAGCGAGAGGGCGGCCCAGACCCTCAGGTGCATCACCTCCCTGGTCAAAGAGGAGCCGTCCGAGCTGGAGACGGTCATCAAATGGGAGGTGTGTGAAGGGAGCCTGCTGGACCAGCAGGAGGGTCAGCGTGGGGCCGAAGAGCGGCGGAGAGAGAAGCCTACGAAGAGAGGTAAGCTTCTGTCCACCCCCGCCCCTCCAGGGAAACCCTCAGCCTGTCCGGCCTGTCTGCAAAGTCAGATCTGCAAAAACAGACTTTGCACAGGCCTGTTGTCAAGAAGCAATGAATGTGGTCTGTGAGCTATCAGTGTGCTAATCAGCTCATAAGTTAAAAAATACCAGATGATACATCTTCCCTCCCACACAACTACAGGTTTTAGTCTCACCAGTAAATTGTTAGATGTTAGTTGATAGATGGTTGCCCCCCCCCAACACACACACACACACACAGCAACAATCCCCAGAAATACTGAAACACAAAAAAGAACGATAAAATGATGACACACCACAGCCACGACCTTTCACAGTGCAACATCTCCATCATCAAGCCCTGCTTCATTCTACACACACCTCTTTAGGCCAAACTTAATGCATACAATAAGTGCAATAGTGAATTTCCTTGAAGAGAGTCTAATATCATTCATCACATTAAGACAACAGAAGCTTTTCAGTTTGGCCATTAAGAACAGACAATTTTGTTTTTGTACATTTTGTCCAGCCAGGTTCATTTAAGTGTCTGTCTGTGTGTCTGTCGCTCCTTTTCATCTGGTCAAACACTTGCAAAGACCAACTAAAAGACTTTCGCTGGCCGTGGGAAGGGCAACAAACCGACCCAGGTCACACAGCTTTCAAAAAAGATGCGTAGAACAAACGCTTCAGTCTGTTTTTCAATTCAAGCTCATCAACCTCATCAAAGCATTCACACACGAACCTCGCTGATTACATCCTAATATATAAAGCAGTATATAGTTTAGAGGGAAAGTCACCATCCTACACTGACAGGCAGTTTAACACATTAAAAGTGTGATACACTGCCGGCAAAACTTCTTCGTGTTTTTACTCTATTCATTTGTGCGTTCTGAGGTGTCCAACAAGAAACAGTTGAGTAATATACCACAAATGTAGCTGTTCTGCGTTTCTATTGGGCCACTAGCTGGTTCACAGCCAAAACATCAGAGCAACATGAATAAACTAAAACCTTCTCACTAATTTCTGATCTGTTTCTGTGAACCAGATCGGTAGTTGTCTGTCCCTTAATAAACTCCATTTTCTGCTGATCTTCTGTGTGATATTTATGATATTTTTTTGCTGCTGTTACTTTGTTGAGATGTCATAGTTCTGCCAAGTTGGCTGTGGAAGACATCAAGTTATTGATTAAAAAAATGTGAGATAGTTTAGAACAATTACAAAACTTTATTTCATTTATTTAGACTTCTTTGCTAGACTGAAATCATTTCATTGAAGGTGTGCTGTTGATTTTTCTCCCAATTATATTCAGTGTCTTTCAAATTGTAAATATAACTATCCTTGAGGTCTAACCTAAAAGTTTCTCTCCTCCTCACCGAAACAAAAACTATAAATCTATAATTCCTTTCTACATTGCACTGATCGCATAGTTCAAGTTCACACTTTAAATTATGGCAATTGTTGTGCACAGTATACAGGTTTTGTGTATTTGTTTGTCTGAAATATATTGATTTGGTCCGACCGGAACATTTTCCGGGTAAACAGAGGGATTGCAAAGTGTTAGGGAATTCAAAATGCCACCAGAAGAAAGGAAAAAGTCACCATAGCTGCTGAATTAATCTCAACCCAGAAATCCAGAATAATTTTATCCACTCAGATCCGCTGACCCGACCAATGAACACAATTTTATCACTACTCATCTGACTTCAGCCTAATGCAAAAACTTATTTGATTGGATGTCTATAAGTCAGTCATGGTAAGCCACGCCCTCTTTTCAGCAAGAAAGGCACGTAACTTTTACTCAGGTTGTGTTTTTTGTGAAAGTCAAAGGAATGGAAATGAATTAGGAGATGCTGTTAAATTCATCCTGACCGTTCTGATTTGATTTCCCAATTATATACTGTACTACTAAAATACATAGAAAGGGAGGACGGCCTTCCTGGAGCAGTCCAGCTCTTTCAGCTGGGTCTGCCTCAAAACAGATCTGAGACTCGTCGTCCTCCAGAAGTTCAGACGGTCCTAATCGACCTTCTGCCAAACTTCCGCATAAGGAGGGCAGATTCCGAAGGAAAATATTTACAGGTCAGCTCCACATGTGCTGTTACAGGCTGGATCGTTCAAAAGACGGGTCGTCTTTAACAATGCACACAATGTGATTTTAAAGCATTTCCCTGTTCCCCAATATTCAACCCGAGAGATTTATTGTCATTCCAAAACACAAAGCACATGAGAGGAACAAAACAGAGATAAGATAATTAGTCGCTCAGTGGGGAAAAAGTCACTAAATTCCCGATAACAAAACAGCAAACATCAATAAGACAATTCAGTTAAAACAGCTAAATCAGCTCCTCCTCCTCCTCCAAATATGGTTTGGAGGCGGATGAGCCATATTAGAACTGAACAAACCGAAAGTGTTGGCCACTTGATTTAAACGTAAACAGGATTGATGAGTTGATGAAAGGGACTCGAAGATAATGTTAGTTTCGGTCCATGTGAAGAAGGCTGATTAGGTTGAGGTCAGTGCTGGTTCATTCCAACCTTAATGCTACAGGCCTTGAAAGGACACACTGTCCGTAGTACTGTAGTTGATAATTATTTTAGAATAGTTGAAAAAACATAGTATCTGCACATAATTTATCACAGTCAATACTGAGGAACTCCAGCTTTTATTACAACCACATACTGCACTCACCATAACGTTTTCCTGCGTGATAACAAATGTAAAATTGAAAGATAATCTAATCATCAGTGTTAAACTGCCCTTCCCCTCCCCGTTATCTTAGCAGCTGCCGCTGTGGTAACTTTGTAGTAGTGTTATTCGTGAGATTGAGTGAAAAAGGTTGGATGGTACACGTGTTGTTCATATTTTCCATTCTTAAATTTTTTATTGAAAAAGCTAATATTGTATTATTATTTGTTCCTTTTTATGTCAAAAGCACACAGCATCAATTTGCAAATGTCATAATGACCAACATAACATTTAATATGTAATAAATTGCATACTGGAATAAAATCATTGCATCAGAAAATCATTAAAACTTGGCTTTTGGACTCATATTCAGCTGTAATGAACCAAAAAAAATTTTTTTTGGAGTCTTTTGTGTTCTTAGCTACTTGTTGCTGAGAAAGCATTTTAAAATAAAATAGTATACACCAGTTTCAGCCTTCAAGTGTCAGCACCAGTAAGACATTAAAGGAACATCAGACATTAAAATGTAAACTGTAATGTCTTGAGGGGATTTCTTTCAGTTTAACGTTTCCGTAAAGACAAACTGATTAGGTTTTAGTGGTCAAAATGACCTCATGTTCTTGAGAATGCGATACATCAGTAACACCAAAGGGGGGATTTAATTTTATCTGGTGCAAACGTTCACTCAGACTCAAAGGATCAGCTCGTTAGATTTCGATGGTCAAAGGTCAAAGTCAGTGTGGCAACACAAAATACTTTTGGTCCTAACTCGCATTTCACACGCCAGTCAACTGCAACCAGGCTGGTACAAGTACAAGGCAGTATAATTCTAGTTAACTGTTAAAATCATGGTGTTTTTCGCTGTTCTGGGTGTGATTTCGGTTTTTAAATGTTCTTAAAGTTTTCAAACAAGCAACTTTGTAGATCATTGTGATGTTCTGATTTCATTTCAGACTTTGTATTAGATTGTTTTCTTTATAGGATCTTTTGAGCGTTGATAGTCACCATTATTACATTTCATGAGACAGGAAAGACATTCAACATGTTTATCTGACCTCATGGATGCACATAAAACTGAAATTAATTAGTGAGTATTTAAGTGAATCCTACATTAATCACAAGATGTGTTTTGGATCTAAGCAATCATTTATTTATTAATCTGTTATTACAACCAATTTGGTTAAAAATGAACTTTTATAGGGCTCATATAAGATTCTGTTCTGCAATTAGACTGTTAGTAGTGGGGACAATGTTTGTAAAGCTGATGGTTTAACTTTTTCCTGGCATTTTGCATAAAGTTGGGGTCACCCTGTCTTTGAAAAGTGTTAAACCGAGACTCAACCTTGTTGGCCTTGGAAAATAACATTGCATTCTCTCTGTCCCTGTTTATTTTTGACATCTTATTATACAGAAGAATGTCTTAAAAGCAGACATAAAAACTTCAGCTGGAGTTTGAGTCTGTTTTACTGCTGCAAGCCTTGTCTTTTAATGAGCTTACAGCTGTTTTCTGTAATATTTTAGTGCGGATACAATATATTCACTAATGCAAAAAGTCTTTTTCCACGGAAAAATGGCAAAGAGGAGAGTGTAGGCTGCATTTGGTCTACAGCAGCGCTCCATCCTCTCTCTGTGGTTTTCTAGCTCAAGCAATTTTTCCTGCATTATGTGACGCTTGTTGTTATTCAGCATGTGACGAAACAACTTCCCTCCACTTCAAGCAGAAAGTTGTCATTTCCTGTTTGATTTGGTCAGAAGTCACAGCTTTTCAGGCACTGATTTTAGTATACTATATAACACATATAACACATATAATGTGTTATATGTGTGCTGTATTTATACTGTGAGATATTTTATACCAGTTTGATGGAGATGAACCCTAAAATTTTAAATTAGTTACAGTTGTTATCTAGATTGAGTAAGTAATGGCAGGCTAACAGAGAAAAGAACATGATGCCAGTGTGGCCCAAAAGCATGATATCCAACTCTGCTGAATTTTACATATTCTTCTTATGGTATAAGTTGTCCCAATGTTGTTGTTGTTTTAGACATTTAATTCAGTTTTGTGTGACTGAAATATTTCCAGTGATCAGATCTATCTGCAGAATCTATCCTATAGTTTCAGATCTTATTTGTCTGCCAATTTAAACATTCTTATTTTGCAGACAAGCAGGCTGATACTGGGGCAAAAACTGCAAATCCTCTGATGAACAAACCGATGGCAGCAGAAGAGGAAGACGAACCTGCTGCCAATCTAAAAAGGAAAGGCAGGTAAAGGTTTTTTTCCATCTTAACTGAAAAATCAAACATAGTGAACACAATAAATAAGGGGTTTAGTTAATGAGTAGAAACCTAGAACCAGATTCTGTACCAGCAGTGAATGCATTCCCCAAATTATTGTCTCTTCTAAACTCCTTATTTTCAATCAAGGGAGAAAAACGGATGCTACCCGGCTGAGAGTGAGGAAGAGGATACTGTAATGAAGAAATCCTGTGGGACTGAGGTATCTGTGCCAAAGACCGTTTTAGGAGACATCGGCTCTTTACAGCTGCAGGGGCCCAGCTCCATAACGTCAAACTTAAATGTACAAGACCCTTTATCATGTCAGCAGCAGACATACATCAGTATGGCAGCCCCACAACCTACATGTGACCGTAAGAGTTTATTTTTTTGATATTGCTATGTATTTTAATGAAACATCTTAATGTACCTTTGTGTATATGTACAGCGGCTTAAAATAAGTATTGAACACGTCACCATTTTTCTCAGTAAATATATTTCTAAAGGTACTACTGACATGAACATTTTCACCAGATGTCAGTAAAAACCCAGGAACCCACACATGCAAAGAAATCAAACCTTAGATGTTATGTGTGATAAAATGGAATGACACAGGGAAAAAGTATTGAACACATGAAGAAATGGAGGTGTAAAAAGGCACCAAAAGCCAAGACACCAGCTGAAATCTATCAGAAATCAGAAAGCAATCCTGCCCCTTGTTAGTGCAAATTAACGTCAGCTAGTTCAGTCCCAACTGATGGCCTATAGAAAGTGTCTCATTGCCAAGGTGCCAAACAAGAAACATCTCATGATGGATGAAAGCAAAAAACTCTTGCAAGACCTTCAGAAAGACCTGGAATTAGCTGGTACAACTTTTTCAAAGAAAACAATAAGTAACGCACTCAACAGCCATGGCCTGTATGCACGCTCACCACGCAAGACTCCATTGCTGAAGAAAAAGCATGTTGAAGCTTGTTTAAAGTTTGCTGCACAACATTTAGACAAGCCTGTGAAATACTGGGAGAATCTGGTCAGGTGAGACCAAAAATGAACTCTTTGAATGCCATAATACACACCATGTTTGGAGGTCAAAAGACACAGCACATCACCCCAAAAACACTGTACCAACAGTGAAGTTTGGAGGTGGGAACATCTTGGTGTGGGGCTGTTTTTCAGCATTGGCAAACTTCATGTAATTGAAGGAAGGATGAATGGAAAAATGTACCTAGAATGGCCCAGCCAATCATCACTTGAATCCAATAGAAAATCTATGGAAAGAACTAAAGATTAGAGTTCATAGAAGAGGACCACGAAACCTTCAAGATTTGAAGACTGCTTGTGTGGAAGAATGGGCCAAAATCACATCGGAGCAATGCATGCAACTAGTTTCTCTTACCAACAAAGGCTTTTGTATGAAGCATTAAATACATTTAAGTAAGTGTGTTCAATACTTTTTCCCTGTGTCATTCCATTTTATTACACATAACATCTAAGGTTTGATTTCTTTGCATGTGTGGGTTCCCTGGATTGTTACCGACATCTGGTGAAAATTTCATGTCAGTAGTACCTTTAGAAATACATTTACTGAGAAAAATGGTGACGTGTTAAATACTTATTTTACCCGCTGTATATGTTTTCATCGACTCGAGACTTTCCACATCAAGCTCTGATATTTGAACCTTATGAGCTGAGTGTTTCTTTACCTCCAACAAATGTAAATTTATTCAAGCAATAGTTAAACTTTATAAGCTTTCTATGTTGAAACCAATACCGTCAGTATTTGGATTCATAAGCTCTTAAAAAAATTAAGTTTGAGATATTTCAACATGTTAATATGATCTACACCTATTTTAAGGAACATAAAAAGAAGTATTGGATCAGATTCTGTGTTGGCAGATATAAAGTATGGAGACTGTAATGGGGAAAGTTAAAGCAGCAAATCCAGTAGCCACAGACACAACCTCAGTCAGAAGGTAGTCTGCTGCCACCCATCAGTCACAGCTGGCAGTGAATACTGAATACAAAAATGTCACCCAAAAAATATGTTTCAAAACTGGAATTATTGTTCTTGCTATCTTGAGTGTTATGTAAGCGTTTTTTCTTCTGTCTTTTATTAAAGCAATCCTTCTTGAGGTCCTCGTTTCACTTGAGACCATCAAACAACAAAACAGCACTGTTCTACAAATACTGCAGTCAGGGAATTCATCTGCAGCGCCGCTCTGTGAACCTCCAGATGTCGGGACACTTCCGCTTCCACTCCAGTCGGTCCAGGACTTAAGAAGTTTGGAACACAGACTCTCCACTGAACCAGAGCTGAAGAAAAAAATGGTAAGGATCAGTCCCTGACACGTTTTCTGCTCTGAACTCAACTTCCATCAAGAATCGAGGTGTCAGAGCATCTTAGTCTTGATGTTCTTGTATCTTTTCGGGTTCACGTTTATTCATATTTGCCGGAATTAGACACGTTCTTCCGCGCTGTTTGTCATCTGTGTGTGTGTGACGCATTAAGGAGCCTGTCCTTTTCTTTTATTGACAGTCTAATAAGACCGCTCTTCTGTGATTATGATAAATATGCAGCACAGCCAGGAGTGTATTAGCTTAGCTTAGCATCAAGAATGGAAACAGAGATAAACAGTTAACCTTCAAGTAGGCCAACACATTCTGAATACCAGCAGCTTTAAAGATAATGACTTAAACAAAATGAGTCCCAGTAGTTAAGTCTGTGCAAAGAACACAGAGGATCTAAGGCAAGATAACTGTGCTATAAATATGATCAAACTGTGGGCAAATAATTCCCCAAAATATCAAACTCCTTTTAAATAGTTTGAGATTTATAATTATTATGATGCTTTTTCTGCATTTACTGTATCAGGAAATGTTGCAATTTAAATTTCCATATATTTGAATCACTGAAGTAATATTTGTTTCAGTTAAAATATAAAAAAACTGAATCACTGATTTCAAATGTTTTAAGTTTCCCTTAGAGACATTTTTCTGTTTCAAAATATTTATTTACTTCCACATTTCATTGGGAGAGTGCTACGTACTGTACATTGCCATTAAATAATTTCCACAAAATATTACTTTTCAGACTTCATACCTCGGACTGGCTGGAGGGATGACGACCAAAGAGAGCGTCTGGAGGATAATGGCTAAACTTTTTACCAACACTTTGGCCAAAAACATTAACTGGAGGGGAAGGAATAACAAGCAGAAGATTGAAAACCTCACCATCAAAAGAGTTATCCTAAGTGAGTATGCTGTAACTTTTGGTTAGCGATTTGACAAGAACGCACCATAAAACATGCAAAAGATTTGGTATATAGAATGCAATAAAGGAACGGCCATATCGGAGAACCTTGTTAGTGTTAGGGGCCGATGATCGTACTGACATCTTATCAATGACAAACTTGATGTTAGTGGGGGACACTCACCACTGATGAAGAAATTGGGTCATAAAAAGTGCCATGGGGAACAGCAACCTTGGATAAAATGTTAGGACATAAAGTTTTTTACTGTCTCTGACCCTTTCCCTGCAGATGCTGTCAGGCAGAATTCATTCTGCAAGGACGCAGTGGACGAGGAGATAGAGAGATACATGAAGCGCTGGCTGCAGCTGGCAGGGGACAGAGATGGAGGACGGAAAAGAAGACAGGAAAAGGGGAAGGAAGGAAACAGCATGCAGGATTACTGTATGGATGGGATGTTCAGTAATGTGATAGAATAGAAAGAAAAAAAAAAAGTGACGTATATGTCATGCAGGGGACGTCCACATGACACATGAAATCATCTCATGCTTAACTCTCATACTGTATGATGTACAGTAATACAGTAACAATTAACAAAGAAAACTAACAAAACAGATCCGTAGCCAGATGTAGAGGCACACAAATGACACTTAATCATTTTGTTATCAATTCTTAGTTGTGAATACAAAGTAGGTACTGAAAAACAAAAAAAAAAAAGAATTTCGTCAGGTTACACGGTTACTATTGTTTTTTATTTGTAGAGGTCAGTATTCATTGCACTTACCATTTCTCATTTATTCTATCATAAGAAAGATTTAATCATATTTTGATATTACTTTAATGTTATCAATCATATTTTTTTATACTTTATTTATACTTATAGGATATATTATTTTAATCTGTTATTTTTAGACCTCCATATCCTAAATGGCATTGTTAAAGCATTTATTTGAGGAATATTATAAAACTTAAAGACGATTATATCTGTTTAAACTATATATGTGTATGCAAAGGAAATATATTACAGGGATTTTATAATACACGTTACATTGGTAATTCCATAAATTTCCCATCTTTTTGTTTCTTTATTTTTACCCATTGTCCCTTTTTTCAAATTTGATCTTTTTTCACATATCTTAAAAATAATCAGATCATTGTATTACAGAAATGTATAGCATATTATATAAAATGTGTCATGTTTAGATAAATTCAGACTGTTGTCCTGTAAGGGGAAGTGAAAATGCCAAAAGAAAGTTGAAAACATGCAATAAATAAATTTTAAACTGTCTTTAAAAGAAAAGACTTTCAACCTGATTCTCAGATTTTTTCAGTTGGGACTGAACCATGTAAATAAAATGATGTAAAATGATGTAAAGATGTAAAAGTCCCAACGTGGATTTAGCTTGTGTAATACGCAGCAAATTAAATGAATCAGAAATTTAGATTTGAAAAATATTTTTTTAAAAAGTTCAATTTTGTAAAATGGAAGGTAATGTCAATTTAATGCTGTTGTTTTATATGAATAGAAACTGAAATAGAAAATCTTGAGTTTTCAACTATTGGTCGGACAAACCAAAAGAAGATGGATAAGAAATAAGACAAAGCTAATAGTTAACTAGGCCCAATGAGGTTAGCTAACAGTAAATATGTATGTATACGTGGTTCATTTAAAAATATACAAATCAGTGTATAGACCTATATGACTTTATGTATTAACGACAGAGTGCAACCGATCAGTCAATGATATAATTAACTTAAGACAAAAATAAATGCTAATATTTATATGGCCACATTGTAAATATATATATATATATATAGAAAGAGAGAGAGAGAGGAAGAATAACAATAGAGGAATATTGTTTAAAAACTTTGTTTAAATTATGTCAGTGTATGCAATGTAACTACTATTGCAATGTAAATCAACCAATGAATCAATAATATAATTCATTTAAGAAAGAAACCTTTTTTATTTGCAGTCCACACGCTGTAAAAAAAAAACAACAAGAAAGAAAAAGAAATCAGTGTGTAAAAAGACTTAAAGAGTGTGAGGTGTCCTCTCCTGCGGGGCCGCTGGGGGCGCTGTGGCGGGCGGACCAACATCCAGCAGCAGCAGCCGCACCCGAAGAAGAGAGCCGGCCGGAAATCATCCTGCTGCTCCGGGTCAGCGGATCCAGCGGAGGCTGAACTCACCGAGAAAACACCCCGCCGCAGATTGTTTGTTTGGGCCGGGTCGTTTTTACCGTACAGCTCCGGAGCTCCGTGCTCGATGTGACTTTTAGCGGGTTTGTTATCAAACGAGCCGGCGGGGGCGGTGACCTCAGCGGCCGACGGCTGCTCCGCTAGCTTCTCCGCACCGAAGCGGGTTTCTTTAAAAGATGAATTTGGCCAAAAACGGGACTTTGCACACGCAGCTGTGCGACGAGGAGACGGTGTTGGTGGAAAACGCCATCCGGCTGGCGATAGACTCCATCATGAACGTCCTGTACGGCGTCAACAGCGCCCGGAGCCGCGAGTACCAGCGGATGGTGGCGGACCGGGACCGGGAGATCCGGCGGCTGGAGAACCGGCTGAGGGAGATCGAGTATGAGCTGCAGCTGCTCCGCACGCAGGGCTGCACCTGCGGGCTGTTCGTGCCCGGCTCACGGGCCTCCGGTGACCGGCAGAGCGGGTTGGAAGCGGGCTGCGTGGAGCCTGAGGTGGCAGCAGGGCAGCAGGAGTGTGAGATGAGCATCTCCTGTAAGGAAACATGAATTCACCCTCTCATTCATTCATTCATTCATAAACACAAACCGCATCACTCCGCCTTCATTTTGTTGTGCAAGTGTAAAAAAGATGCATTTAGTTAGAGAAATAAGGGTTATCTGTTTTATTCTATGCAGCCTTCTTTGTCGTGAAGCTGTTTAAACTAAATATATCTGCAGGTCAAACCGAAAGAAACATTGAAAGGAAGTATGATTCATTAATCATGAAAAGAATCAGCACACTGATAAATGTTAAAAATAAGCAGTAGGACTGCCACTTCATATAAATCTCTATACTCTTTTTCTCTCTTTGCATTATTTTATACATGTTTTAACCTTTTGATTAATATGATCATACACATAAATAAGTTATTTGTCTATGAGATAAGTTATATTACATGTTTGAGTGGTAGTATGACCTATACAGGAGAAAATCCCCTGTCACAGACTAAATGTGTCATCTTTCTATAGTGACATTATTCAGGTTTGTTCACAATCAGACCACAGACACTTCCCATAACAAACTGTTAAAAAGTTCCACAGAAAAAATGACTTATAGATATGGGCTAAAAAAACACGCATCTGGAAGTGAAGCTGTTCAGAGAGCATGTGGTGTCCATCCTAACACCTTTCTCACTCACTTCTAAAGCACTGAATTAAGTCGGCGTGGGTTCGTTCATCCGAGCTCTTTTGAGCACAAAATATTACTCAAAATGTACAAATACACACAAAACAGTTTGGTTAGCTTTAATGACAGTGAATTTAATCTGATGCCTCTTCTGGTCTCCTTTCTCCTCAGTGGATCTTTTTGCAAGACCCCCCTCACATGTCTCCTCCCAAAGCCACGAGTCAGCACTCCCATCGTCCCCCAGCAGATTGTGCCTGGACCAGGCCGGCACTTCCCACTCCTCAGAGACTTCAGGTGGATCAGAGACTGCTAGAAATCTGCCTCCATCTCCAAGCAGCTTCGTGGTCAAAGAAGAGCCGTGTGATATTGACACAGTCTTAATCAAGTGGGAGATGAGTGAGGAGAGAATCAGGGAGCATCAGGAGAGCACAGACAGTCCACGTCTGGACAAAGAGAGTCCCGGCGTAAAAAGTAATGTATCCAACTCCCCATTTTACAGAAATATTAACATGAAAGAAACCTGGAGAACTATTTAAGTGATATTCTCTGATGCATGTCCTGTAATATTCGAGCTGGGTGTGCACAGAGCATTGGAAACTGGTGCTTATCAATTTGTTTGTTTGTTTTTTTCGGAATACTTTGTTGAATCATGTTAGTTATTTCAGTTTTTTTTTTTTTTTTTGCACTTTAATCTATATTTTATGATCAGACTTTGCTTGTGTGGCAGCTTTGTTGAGCCAAAGAAGAGTCTCATCAGTGTTTTAGCGTTGGTTGTGGGCTTGCATGGCTAATATGTTATTCCCCTCCTGTGATCCCTTCAGAAAAACATGAGAACAGAGAGAGGAAAAAGTTCAGGGAGAAACCTCAGGCCAACCCAGACGGACCACAAATCACAGAGGGAGAACACCCGAGGTCAGTCCCTGCATGAACAGATAAAGTATGTCTTTATTCAATTAAAAAATCCTCTGTGTGTAATTAGTCAAATGTAGGCAGTGTGTTAACTTGTGTTGCTGAAGAGCAGAGCTGCAAAGATTACAGTTATCTGTTAGTGTTTTTGGACAGTTAGTAAGTGAAGCTCATAAAATGCAGTTTTCATATTTTTCACAGAAAAAGATTGATGGTCACAAGTGAGACGCCAAAGCCAGAAAATGTTTCTGCAATTTGCTTGATAAATGACTTCAACAAACACATTTATAATTTATTTATTTGTCAATTTAAATTTTGTGTTGGACTAATCATTTCAGCTCTAGTGAAGAGGCAAACATTTTCATTAACTGATGGCTTAACAGACCAGAATGCCCTGCATGCACTAACACTCACCTGTTATTGAAAGCACAAAGTCTTCTGAGGGCAGTGCTGGGCAAATCAGGTCAGTATCTCCCATGATGCACAGAACATGATCACTTTATTCTGTCTCATAGTTGGCACATGTTTGGTGCATTCATACAAAACTCAGTAGCAGCCAAAATCACTGGCGGGGAAAAAAAGTATTCACTGTCTGCTACTTTGACAAATCTTCCAGTAAACCGTTTAGTCACACTAATGACAAGCAGCAGTGTGTCAGTTCACAGCCGTATCCATTCAGCACTGCATGGTTGTATTAGACAGACTACAGCTTCACAGAGTCTTTATTCACAGATTAGTAGTTCATGGGTATCATTTGTCAACCATGGTTGTGGATTTCATTAAGAATATTGTATTATATAAAGCTCCAAGGACACCTGGATTTTAAGTGCTTGGTAAACTGCATACCCACTTGTATCTGTTTTCTTTCCCACCTCTCGACCTCAGGAACAAGAAGAAGAGCGTGCCGATGTCGGAGCTGCCGGAGGAGGCTCAGAGACTGAAGAGGGCGGCCTGGAGAGCAGCCTCCAGGCGTTACTACGCCCGCAAAATAGCCCGCCAGCAGGCAAACCCCTCCTGCTCCGGCCCCTACCCCCACATTTCAGCAGCGCAGTTTTCACAACCCATCTCTTTTGTGGATAAGAGGAGGAGGACGCTGATATCTGAGTTACCTGAAGAGTCTCAGACGCTGCAGAGGGAGGCGTGGAGAGCCGCGTCCAGGAGGTACTACGCTCGGAAAACGGCTCGCCACCAGACGGACCCCACACAGTACGGACACCTGCTCCAGACGTAGAACCGCCGGATGGAGAACGTTAGACCCCAACAGAGCCACATCCCACAGCAACAGTGGAGGAATGACGTGCAGCTGGTAGATAGTAATGATACTTTTGGAGATTCTGCATCTATAAAACTTAGTCCAGAGTTGCACACAACATAATGAAACTACATGAATGTTTGTTTTTATCTTGTTTTATTTGTAAATGCTGATGTTGATGCGTGCCTCAGGTCTCACGTTATGGTCCAAATAGTTTGAACCTGCTAATTTAACTTCAATATTTTAACACTTTTTTGTGTTTCTTCATAACTGAATTATGCAACCAACACTGGATTCGCGTCCCTTTGGCTTCTTCGGCACGCCGCATGCCTGAACAAAATGCTAACAAAATAAATGTATTTTGAGGCAATGTAGAGCTTTTTTTGTCCTGTTAACAGCTGCTGTGTCAGCACAGCGCCCCTGGAGTCCAACATCCGGAACTACAACCAAACCATCTACTATGGTCCATTCATTAAAAGAGAAGAATTAGTTCTTTTTTTACTCGTAAAAACTTGATGGTTTTTTTTTTTTCTTTTTCACCATGTTAAATAACAATAATTTCGATACGGATGTGATGTTGACTTTTCCTTTCTATAATAAAAGAATCATAGATCTGTGATTCAACGCTTCTTCGTTTTCCCTTTTTTTTTTTTTTTTTAAACTAAAGGCACTTGAATAAGCGAAAAATAAACTGACCCCCTGAGTGAAGAAAACTCCACGTTAGAAAACCTGTCAGATTTTCATAGAAATTAGGCGAAGTTAAAAAAAAAAAAAAAAAAAGCCAAACAGCTTAATTTATTTTTAGTCTTTATTTTGAAACATTCATACGCAGAATTAAGTCGTACACATTAATATCACAGGACTGTTTTGGTGGTTAAAGACGTCATGAAGGAAACTATATTCAGAATAAGGAGATATTATAGTAATAATATGGACCCTTTGGGGTTGTCGTGCAGGTCTGTGCCTCCTGTGTTTGTGTTTATGATCACAGCCTGCAGGTCTGATTTCTGTGGCCGTCAGCAGAAGAAGCCCCCCCCCCAGCCTGAAAACATACCGGGAGGTGTTGCAACAGAGGCTGTTTGTCAGGCTGCAGACCGAATATTACGCATTTTGACCGCAGCTGATGTTGCACAAGTGCGGTTCCTCCAGCATCATACAGGACCCGGAGCTGAGCCGACTGTCCGTCTCTTTGAAACACGAGCTGATCGACAGCTGCTGCGCCAACTGCACGACGAGGGGAGGCGTGTGCACCCCCCCACCCCACCACCACCACACACACACTACAGTGATCTGATCTGGACTAGGCAGAGTCGGAACAGATAACGAAGGCTTTGTCTTTTTGCGCACAGAGTCGGCTTTTCATTTCTATATCTCCATCATTTTCCACCACATGCTGGAGGGAGGACAGTGAAGGCGGGGGGGGCGGGGGGGGGACAGGGCTCCTGTTGTATCGCTGCTGCCTGAGGCTGCAGGATTCAGACTTTGGATGGGGGGTTAGGGGGGTCTTTAACCTGCTGCGGGCTCAGGTCTGGACACGCAGGAAGATAAACGCCCATCCTGTTTGTGTGTGTTGTGTGTTTAGTAGTGTGTAGTAACATAACACAAAGACAGCAGACAGGCTGAGGACAGAGCGGAATTTAGTCCTCCGGCACGTTGCTCGCAGCTGCCACCATCATTTGCATGGAGGTCTGTTTTGGGAAAAACGGCTTCAGCCGCAGTGATCCCTTCAACCAGCTGGATTAGTCTGTTTTATTTTTACATATATAGTCTCTTATTTCTTCTGAACGGTTTTTTGTTTTTTGTTTTTTAAGCCCAGACACAGAAGCAGACTGTGGCTCGCTGCGGGAGGAGCTGCTGTTGCGCACTGAATGGTGAGTTCACCGCTCAGGTTTTTACCGGTTTGGTGGCTGATGTTGGTCAGTTACAGGATTTTTTTAAAATCTATGATCTGTGCTGCCGTTCTGTTAATAAAAAAACATTAACATTTACGAAAATAACTTTGGAATTTATAACTTTATGTTCTGCAGTGCCATTGCGCCCTTTGGAACATTTTTCACGTTGCACTTTGCTTTCTAATGGACTTTAAATCCGACTGTTGTAAATGTGACTTTAAATATTTCACTATAGTTGGTCAAATTACATTAAAATTGTATTCCTTTTACATTTTAAGCTGGATAAACTTCTCTTTATTTTCACTGGAGCCTTCTGAGCCTTTGGATACACCTGTGCCCTTTTGGAGAGGCCAATTTGGATCAAATGCTCCTTTTTTTGCGCTGTTGGATTCTGCCGCCACGAAAACATTTTTTTTCGCATTTTTTCGCCCTTGTCCACAAGAAAACTATCTTCTTGACCCATAAATGACACAGATGGAGTATCTGTAGCCTCTCTAAGATGCCCCAAGGCTTGAAAATGCCACAGAAAGTGACAGAAAGTCTGTGAGCGGTCCGCTGCGCACTGACTGATAATTGTCTTTAAGTATCAACTGTATGACTCCTGGATGGACCAAAACAAGTTGAAACCATAGGGGTAGACCATGGGCTATTGGAGGAGTGGGCTTTGCTGTTTTATAACATTCACAAGCCATTTCAAAATGGTATTTTTGGGCTTATGTGCGTTTGGGGCCAAAATGGCCATTTTTGGGTTTTGGGGGCCTTTTGGGCTCTTAAAAATAAACCATATACCAAGTTGGTCACCCCTACATATTCAACAAACATGGAAGTGTCCTTTTTGCAGGGATTGCTGGGAAGAAGAAGGAGGCTGTCGAGATTGGGACTTTGGGGAGGGAAGCATAGGCAGAGCCAGCACCAAAAGGTAAGCAATCCTCTATCCTGCTGAGGCCTATGGTGTCCAATGTTGGCCACGAGGCTGCCTGAGACTATATAATCCACATTTAGTCCAAGAAATTGAGGTTTTCTGGGGTATTTTTGTGTCTTTTCAGGGTGATACAGCAGGCAGGGTCAGTGCATTATGGTGTGCACTAACAAGGAAATATGGAGACACGGCTAGGGGGAGCCAAAGTTGGGTTGGAAGGCAGCTGTGTGGCCCTGTGGCTGTTTGTAGTTGGGGTGTTTTTTTGTTGTAATACTCACAAGTATTGAAGAAGTCCGGTTGACACTTAATGCCAGTCTTCTTTAGTAAAGTCAATATTTGAACCGCATCAGCCTGAAGGGGGTACTTCCTTAAGGAAGTCTCCCAGCTGCCACACAGACTGCAAACTGTAGAGAAAGACAACAGAGTGTCATGTTGTAGGAAGGAGATGCTGAAAAGTCACTCAAACAAGTCAGGAAAATGTAAGTTGTGTACTTTAGGAAGGATTTTGATTGATTATAGCGTGTAGTTTCAGATTAGCATGGCATTGCTGTGTCTGTAGAAAACATTCAAGATGGCTCCCACTGCAGGTGAGAGCAGTCAGACACTTCCTGATCAGACAGACAGAGCTGCTGTTTTAAAACTGCATACAGCTGAGTCCTGCTTCCCCACCACAGAATAAATATATATGCTCTTATAGCTGCTTTCTGTATTGCACAACAATACAGAAGTTGAGTCACAGGGCTAAAACTTTGGGCTACGACTTTCTGTCTGAGATTTGGGAGTGTTGTGTCAACTGCTGTCTCTGAAGGCCAAACTGTCACTGAGCAGTGATTGATGAATTAGTCCGCGGAGCAAATTTTAACGCAGGAGTTGGAATAGGTTCAACATATTGGCCTTTATTAGCATTTTCATTTATTAAATACGACAGATCAAGCCTCATTTCTCTTCAGAGTGATAGATAGATAGATAGACAATAATGATCAAGCTCACTCATTAAGAAATGTCAATCTAAGAACAATTTCGTGTGCACAAAAGGGCCAAATATATATATAAATAAAGCAGAGTCCCAAAAAGCTGCATGTTTGAGCCACATTATCCTATTTGTTATTAAATAAACTTTAGATTATTCCCCAACAGTAAAAAAAAAAAAGTAAAAATAAAGTGGCTTTAGATCAATATGAAAAATAAAGCAGTTAACCCTTTCATTACCTGCGACTCCTCTGGCAGATTGTCATATTGTGCTGACACACGGTGGGTTTTTCTCTTGTATGACAGCATCTGCAGAAAAAAAGGGGCACAAATATAGATATTCTGTCACGTGTGAACATAATTTGGTAACAATTAACGATAGGGAACACAGAAATTTAAAAGTAGCTTTCAATGCGGAGGCTGAAATAATGTAAGAGAAAATCTGTAAACATTTTCCAAATTTAACATTTAAAAGGAAGATCTTGTGGGAATTGCGTGTCATTTTATATAATCTGTCCAAACTAGGAGTCACAAGCAGTTAAGTAGTAATAATTTACTCGGGCATTTGTTTTATTATAGGCTTTTAATGAGACAGTTAAAAATTGACCTAGAGTTGAAGGGTTAAATCTGGCTGATGTGCGTCACTGCCTTCAGTCCAAAGTAGTGGTGCTGAAATGAAACTGTGGATGTTGTGTGAGACTCTGTCATCAGGTAAATTACTGCCGCCTCTGGTAGACACAAGTATTTCCAGAGAAAGAGAAAGAGAAACACTGACGTGTTCCTGATGGTCTCATTTGAGGCCTGTTTTTATTTGCCCGGCTTGAAGCTGTGTCTGTCCCTGTTGTTGGGACAAACACGAGTGTTGTGATTATTTTCTGTGTCTGATGTGACCCCAGAGTGGTTGTGTGTCTATCGTGCCATTGCAGGCACACCGAGCCATAACTGACAGGAGGTGCAGCCACAGATAAGAAAATACTCAACACGTTCTGTCTCCCTTTTCTATTAGAGGTGCTGCCAGCTCGAACTATATTTAGCCTCATGGCTGATAAATCATGTCTGCTTGAGGGGAAAAAAAAACTCTCCTGTGTAAATCTTTACCTCACAAATATAAATAAGGTGTAATCATGTTTCCTTGTAGGCTCAAGCAGCCAGTTAGCACACACAATTCTAATTTCTATCTAAATTTGCCCCCTAAAGTAGGTTGAAAACATGTTATCGTGGACAGCAGCTCCTGTTATGAAATGTGCTTTTCCACTGAGCCGAGGCTGAAGGGTTTTCCTCCGCCCCTCTGAGGAGCTATCGGCTCCGTCCATAGAAACACACAGAGAGCAGCCTGGTGCTGAACGGAGGCCGAGCACAGCTGTGACAGCGAGAGGGAGAAGCTGTTAACTCCTTCACTGCTGCTGCAAAAACCTGTCTACTTCCTGGCACTGGATATATCTGACCCACTCTCCCTTCTCTTGTTCCAGGAATCGTCCTGATCCAGACCGGCGCGCCTCTTTTTTGCACTTCAACGACACGAGCAGAAGCTCCTGAGGGAGAGATTTGATGTAAGAAGCTGCCACCTCCTCCTCCAGCACTTAACCAGCAGCTCCCTCTCACAGTCATTTTTCTGTGAAACTATCCATTCAAATGTTTCTCAGAAAACATGTCAGGCTGCAAAGGAAGGAAAGAATCAGCTAAAGGGATGATGAGCACTGTGGAGATTATGAGTGTCGTGCAGATGTCAGGACAATGTAAATGTTACTAACGCGATCAGTCTGCAGAAGTGTTAATGAAGCTGGGCATTTGAGCAACAACAAAAGACTTTTTCCTCCTTTTTTCACAGCTGTTAGATCATTTTTACAGTAAACACGGCTCCCATAATCATACATTAACTATTATTATAATTATTGATTAATTTCACAACTATTTTAAAATAGCACCGTGTTTGTGAGAAAGCACCGACACATCATGCTTAGAAACTGAAAACAGAACACCTTTTTTTAGCCTTTTTGCTGGAAAATGACTGAAACCAGTGATCACAATCATTTTTCTTATCTATGAATCAGTGAATGGTTCCAGATGTTATCACACACGATTACAACATGAGACAAAAGGACAAAGGACATGATGCCAAATCACTGAGATTTGTAATGCAGACAAATGATTCCTGATTTCTTTGACATGTTCAGTCATTTCTATATTTCTAAGATTCTATAGTTTTTACCAAATAAGTCGTCATTACTGATATCCACAAAAATCAGGATATTTACTGTAGAAGATTTTTTAGGCAAATATTTGGTGTATTTAAAAAAAAAAAAAGCCAGAGAGTAGGTTTCTGTGATACTTATCTAAAAGTAAACCAAAACTAATTAACTTTATTATGCCTTGTTCCTGTTTGTGCAGCAGGTTAAACAGACATAATCATCTGTCTATTTGTGTCACAGCATTTACTGCCAAACTGTCCGGCTGTTGTTTTATAATAAATCTCTATCCAATCTGTACGCCGACTAAATACAGCGGCATCATTATAAAGAATAATGAAATCTCAGTCGCAGTAAAATAAAATGTGACGTTCTCTTCTTCAGTGACCCTCATCGCCGGAAACATGATGGATGAGGATATCAAGGAGGACCAGAAGAAGCTGAAGGACGGCGTGGTCAAAGTGCTCCACTGTGTGGCCGCCGCCTCGTCAGCGGCAGCCGTGGTTAACCCCATCTTCGGCTTGGCCGGCTCCCTGATCCGAGTGGTGCTGCACCACATTGATGACGAGGACATCCGCATCCTGAAGCGCGAGTTTGGCTCCGTCCACCAAGCTCTGAACCGGCTGTCCCAGCAGAATTGTAACACACTGCTGCAGATCAAGAAAGAAACCCTCGACAGCCAGTACTGTCAGGTAGAGGAGAATCTGAAGAACCAGTTCAGAAAGTTCATGGAGATGGTGGACGCGCGTCCGGAGCACCGCGAGGGGAAGAAGGAAGACTTCAAGAAAAGCTACTCCCGTGATTTGGGCGACCAGAACCTGCACACACTCTTCGATGGCGTGGTGGGTAAAAAGAAGCTCTTCAGCAAGCCCATACTGCAGGTCTACCTGAGGTATTCGCACGGTGACCGCGAAACCATGGAGTGTCTCTGCAAGCGCCTCTCCTACCTGTTCTGTATCGGGCTCATCGCCCTCATAGGCTACGCAGCCGTCATGGAAGATGACGAAGAAACCCTGAGCGAGGAGTGGACCGAGAGGATGGAGCTCGTGCGAGAGAAGATGGAGGAGGCTCTTGGCCAGTGCGCATGAAGACGACGCATCGAAGAGCTCTTTCCTCCGCTGCTGCTTTTTGGGTCGCACGGGTCCACTTCCTGCTGTGATTCCTTCCTCTCTGACTTTCCTCTCCCTTTATAAGATCTTTGTATACATCTCAGCTCAGCAGCAGTGATTACAATGAGCGATAGTACGTCTCATTTTAAAAATCATAGAACTTGCTGTATATGCAAGTGGCCTTTGTGGTCTTCATGCAGCTTCCAGGTTGAGGTAAAGAGGACTAGATTCTTTGGTAATATTCGGTCTCGGCTTCACATCACAATCAGCTCAAATTCATACATAAAGTCTCTTTGTGTTGAAGCACCACCAAGGTTTCAACTTTAATTTATCTGATTCATTTGAGATGATCACAAATGATCATAAAACTACACCAAGAACAAAACCGTACGTCATTCTTCATGCAAAATATCACATCTGTAGATCCGGCTTCAGCAGAAATCTACCTGTCTTTATTGTGTCACTTTGTTTGATTCGTAGAGCTTGTGAATTACATGTATTACACTACAAGGAAAAAGTTTTCAGAAAAAGCAAATATCCAAGACCAACAAGCCTCGGCTGCAGTTTTGAAGATAAAACCACTCCAGCACTTCGTATGAATTATTTGAAAGTAGACAAATATATATATATATATATATATAATGCCAGACCTTTACTTGCCAAAGAAAGAAAGTTGACATTCAAGTTTTAACTTTAACATAACATGAAAAACCAAGTGAATGTAACAGCGTCGTATACAGCACGTGATCAAACCACCACTAACATCATATTTGCCACACATGCTGCGGACCAAATGCACTAAACATATTTGTTGCTGTCAAAATATAAATGCAATCTTATATATATATTTTTTTTACATTGTGTTCTGATGCTGCTGTGCTGAACTCTTTATTCTTACTTTACTTTAAATTGAAAACACTAAAAATACAAATCTGATTTGTTTTTATTTGACATTGAGCAAAATCAGCTCATCACCACAGCAGAACAGAATAAATATAAAGTGCTTCCATTGTCACTACCCTTCACAATGTTGTGTTTGTTTTAGACACCTTTGAAACTTGGTTTTCTGTCACTGTAGGAATATTTCCCCTCTTGAACTGTTTAAATCTGTTGACCTTTTATTTTTCTTTGTCACCTGTACTGCAGCCTCTTTAGTCATGCGGGAGGAGGACCAAGTGTTGTGAAAACTATCGCGGGGTTTCTTTGGTGTCTGGTCATTTAGAGCCAAGAAAACGAAATCTGTTATACTGATTTTTATTTTATTTTTTCTAAATAACACTTTTAGGACAACGCTGTTAGCTTTTTGTGTTCTTCATCATCAAACCAACAGTGCCTAAATGCACCATCAGTTTCTTTTTTGTTTCTCTGTTTGTGAAAAGAAAATGTGTGGAAAAACATTAAATTACTTTTTTATTACTCATTTTCGATTCTTACTTGTTCATGGGTTAATCATTTAAGTATATTATTGTGTAAAGCGCTATTTTTTGAATGGTTTTCTGTGTGACAGCAAAAATTTTTACTTTTGTTTTAAAAAAATATATATTTTTTGTTTGTATTTAGCAAAGTGTTGGTATCTGTCGCATCATATGGTTCAGACTTTCAGCAAAGGCATTGGATGGAAAAGTAGATTAAATATGTCACCACATAACATCATCTGATTCTCAGTAGCAGTTTTCAAACTAATCAGTTTGTACATTTCTTTAGTCTTTGGCTGAGCTCAGCTCTCACTTTGTGTTAAAGTGTTTGATTCCACGGCGATGGGCCATCTCTAATTGTTACAACAGATACGCTACTTAAATATAGTCAAAATGCTGCTGCCATGCAGGAAAGTATGTGAATCCTTTTTTTTTTTTTTTCCTCACGCCATCTTAGTGAATATGTTGTGGTTTTTTTTATGAATCTTTGATGCTTGGTTGTATTGTATGTACCACTATAAATAAACATGAGTGAATAATAATGGGTTGTGTCTAATTCTTGACTATAACAGAAGAGCAGCGTCAGCGTTTGATTTAGTGATAAAATATCAGTGCATTTAAAATATTTGTAATGTCGAGTGAATATATTAAATTAGCTAAATATTAATAAGACTGTTGAGTTTTATAGGTCAGATTTAAATTGAAAGTGATTTTAAAGGCTGTTAAAATCACCTATTTGTTCTGTCTGAGGCTTCCAGGTTCCTAGATAAAGCTTAATGTGACATTATGGAGTGATATTTTGAACAACAGTTTGGAGAAAGTCCTTTTTCTTCAACACAACGATAACCCCGACTGTGCTGAAGCAGTTTGGTGAGCCCCGATATCAGCCCCATGCAGAAAACTGTCTCAGACCAGTGAAGGCCAAAATATTGATATGAGATTTTCAGCAATCACAATTTGGTATAATGTTTAGGTGTCCTCATACTTTTGAGCTTACTGATTTTTTTACTCAGATTATTTGACCATAAAGGCACAAAAAAACATGATAAAATACATTTAAAGGACGCATTTATATATATTATTACATAACAATCTAGAAATTCTTCACTAGAAAGTACTACAAAATAATAAATAGAGTATTTCCCATGACCTTTCTACAAAAAAAATGATCTTTGGCTTTAACGTTAAATGGCATTTACAGACCAAAGAGAGACAAATGTGAACTAGAGAAATGAATATATTTTTGCTTTTGAGGCTTTCCCATATATTTCTCCAAATGATTTTGAATATTGTTCAATTATTTGGAAATGTTCAGTAATATAATTTACAATATTCGTGTTGGAAAAAATCGACAAATCTTTCAAAGATAATGTAATTCTAAATATTAAAGGGGTATTGAACATTATTCTACTTGTCTTAAAAACCAAAAAACAGCCAAACAGCAGTGGCAGGTTGTAAAAACCTGGGGATGTGAATTTGTAATGTACAGATGTGTACACAAGGGGGCGTGAGTACTTCACTGACCTCTCCGGTACAGATGAAGTATGAGGGCCCTCTGGGGAGGGGGGGTCAAAGGGCGGAGGCATCACATCTGTCTGTCTCCAAATTAACCCCCCCCCCCCCCCCCCCCCGCGCGCGCTTTAAACTGGCCCTATATTCAAATTATGTTCCTGGATAAAAAGGTGAAGGGGGGGGGGGGGGGTTACCTGATGGGAGGTAGAGGTATGTTGGTAAAATTTTTGTTTATTTATTGTTTCCACCTCATCTAGCTGTTCTGGTTGTTCCTGTGTGCTTCTGTTCTCTGATGCTGCTGTAATGTGCACATTTCCCCACTGAGGGACTAATAAAAGATCCTCTTATCTGATCTGGATGTGTGACTGAGGTGAAGTACCTGCAGTATGGCCCTCATCCATCATGATCCAGCTGAACAGGTTTGACTTACAGTTCAGATGGGGGGGGGAAACAGGAAAATGTGCTTTTGCAGGTTTTTGAAGTGCAGATTGCGGAGACAGAGATTTGAGGCCCTTACCTGTTCCGCAGACTGATGAGTCTCTCTCAGACGTCTGTGTCGTGATGCTGGTCGATCCTTTTTTTTTTTTTTTTTATTCTTCATGACTGGAGCTGGTTTCGGGGGGGATCCGCGTCAACCTGAAGAAGACCGGTGTTAGCTCAGAAATCCAAGTGAAAGTCCTCAGCAGATATCAAACTGACACCTTCATGGATGAGGTGAAGTCTCATCATTCAGCCTTCCAGGAGAAATGATGTGCCTCATTTTTTTTTTTCCCCTGGTGAGGGAGGTTCAGCTTGGACTCTCAAAGGGCGCGTCATGCGCACACACGAAGCAGCTGTGAGGTTTTATGTGATCACCATCATCATCTACACCCCCCTCAAATCCTGATAAAAGTCCAGATAAAAAAAAATAAACCAAATCGGTGCAAAATCCAGTTTTAAAATGGTGTTTTAATCCGATTTATTAAAATTTGCGTCACATCAGACTGGAGATGGTGACGCACGTCGTTGCAGCTGTTATAAATAAATACTGTGGTTTGTAAAATTTGCTCCCAGCTAATCAAATCTTCATTTAAACGCTGTAATCTCTTTTGGATCTAAATGTTTCCGCTTTAAGGATAAAACACACCAGCTGTGTCTCAGCTCAGACGTCCTCTTATGGTGAGAGGTGCGTTTGTGTTGTGGATGAGAAAAAGAAATACAGATGATGATGATAGTGATATCAGGTATCTCACAGAAATTACAAAAAGACAAAAGATCATTTTCTTACCTCAAGTCTGGAGGCTTCAACATTCACAACAGCTGAAGCGCATTATGGCTACAAGACATTTGCGCCAAGTGCGCAAAAGACCGGAAAAAAACGCACCCGGAAAATAACGAGGAAAATTTATTTAGGACAAAAAAATGTTTGAACTTCAGCTCCGATCTGTTTGAAAAGCGCCTCAACTCGACGCGTCCTTTCACGGCGACAAGAAGAAAATGTTACCGACTGCAAATTCACCTCCTGGAGTTTGCGCTGTTTCTGTTTGTCTGTCACCCCCCTCCCCCCCCCACAGCCAACCCCCCTTTCTCCTTTCTCTCCTCATCCCTCTCTCTCCTTTGCAGATATTAGGTGCGCCTCTCCTCCTCTGGATCCTGGTTTTGGACCCTCGCTCCACTTCATGGTGGATCAGAGAAGCGTGGGAATTTTTATCAAACTCGAAAGGAGGAAAAAAAAATAAAATAAAAAACTTGTTTGCAGCTGTTGGAACTCATCAGGCGTGAAGGAGCAGCGCGGCCAGTGAACTGAGGTACTGAGAAATCACAGTTATAATAGGAATGTGATGAATGTCCTTCTCTTCCCAGAAGGAATAAATGTCCTCTGAGGTGTGTCCACTTCTCTGGGGGGGGGGTTGTGCGCAAAAATCTTCCCGTTGCGCATTATTTTGGATGCGCATGACAGTTAGACACAGAGCAGTTTGGGCACGTTACAGATCTGATCTTCATGATGCTTTAGGGGAAATGTATATTAAATATATATATTTGGGTGTTGATTCGTTCCTCTGATTCACTAAAAGTAAAGCGAAATTGGATGATATTTTCGGATACGAACAAACAAAATGAAATGAATGTCGAAAGGAATTTCTTGGAGAAGTTGGATGACGCAGCATCTGGGATCCAGATTTATGTAGGTGAGGCTGCAGACAAGGATAAAATGGGATTTTTAAACACGGTGTGGCCTTGCTCTGCTCTGAAATGAGTCACAAACAGACTCAAGGACATTTGTGTCATTTTCTCGTCCACCTTCCTCAGGCCCCCATTTTGTTTACATGAGATCACCACCTTGTTCTTCCTGGGCAGCTTTGGTTTTTTGTTTTGTTTTTTTTTTTCCATGGAGCAGAAGGACTGAATATTTAACATCACAGGTCCCTTCATCACAATTTGATCAAAGTTCTGATTAAAAGCTGCATTTTATTCTGATATTCTTATTTATCTTTAAATGTGATTTTTTATTTTTTTCCTGGAGGACAAACGTGTACTCTGTGATACAAACATGTCTTTTGTTACCTGCTGGACAGTACATTTGATGTTCTGTAGATAACGCCCTTAATAGTACACACTTCAATTTGTAAATGAATCGTGGAAAAGCTTTTAGTGCCACAGCTTTCATTAAAATTAGAAAGTACAGCGGTTCCAAATTAGGAGTCTGAGACCCTTCTGAGGGGCTGTAAGATAAATGTTATATTATCTTTTCTTTTTCTTCTTCTAAATTTAAGATGAGTGGATCTCTTCTGGCCTCATTCAAATCACTGATGTCTTCTGTCTGCTGTGACTCTGTCCCCTTTATATTTCAGAACATGTCCAGTGCACTGGAGAGGGTTGTGGCTCAGAAGAAGGAGGCCATTGAGGCGGTGATGGACATGTTTCAGAGGGGCGCAGAGGTGTTGGCCAGCGCTGTGGGCGAGCTCTTCCCCCTCTGCGAGGCCGCCGCTCCGGTCATCCGCCTGGCCTTAGACAACGTCCACAGCAAGGAGGTGTTTTACGTCAAAGAGCAGTTCCTGGCGGTGCGGAACAAGCTCGACATGCTCTCCAGCCAGCTGGAGGACATTGACAGCGAGATCAAGAAGGGGAGACTGGACTCCCAGTACTTCTCCGTTGAGGAGAACATCAGGAACCAGTTCAGGAAGTATATGGATATCTTGGAGGCAAAGCCACAGTTCAGGGCGGTGAAGAAGACAATTTTTCTGGAGCACTTTGCTCAAACAGGGGGAGAGAAGAACCTGTTTGTGTTGTATGATGGTATGATGGGAACAAACAGCTTTGGAGAGTCTGTTTTAGAGCTGGTAGAAAGGTACATTTCTTTGGATCTTTGGGATTTCTTGGGAGAGAAAGCTCAGATAAATACCTTAAATTTAAAAGTAAATGGTTCCTCTGTTTTGCAGGTATGTGCAAAGCAACCGCCGTCTGCTGGAAGACTTCTGCGTCCGCATGAAGGAGCTCTTCTGCTTGGGCCTGATTGCTCTGCTGGGCCACTGTGCCTTAACCCAAGGCCAAGAGGAAGAAGAAGAGACCATCCGAGCGTGGAGCAGCAAAATTGAAGAAGTTGAGTCCAGGATGAAGGCCACCATCGAGTCCTGCATCGCAGCCTTCCCAGAGCAAGCAAAATTAGACGCCCAGCGACTCCTGCAAGAAAAGGAGACAGAAAACTTGCAAGATACGACCCGGCAGCTTCTAGAGTTCTTGGTGAAAAAGTACGATTGGGTCAGCTGGTCAGTGAGGCTCATCAACCATTCAGGCAGCACCTACCGGAACTGGCGAGCAGGGGAGCACTTCCATCACGTGGCGGGACAAAACTGGTTCGAGGTGCTCCAGGTGAACAACATAAACCTGGTGGTTTCGTACAGCAGCAAACCTCAGCCGGTGCCTCGCGACTGCATCCAGCAGGTGATGGAGGGTCAGTGCAAAAAGGGAAACGCCCCGGCAGTGGTGGAGGTGCTGGAGAAGCAGCTGTCAGGGTTTTCGGTCCACGCCATCAGTCGCCACAAGCAGTCCGCAGCTGCATGGAGCTTTCCTGAGGACTGCCACTACTGGGAAAGACACAAGAATGTGGCAGTGTGCGTGCACTCGGAGTAAAGCTATCACATGTTGACATGTTGCTACTTACACATTACGTACATCTGCAGCACTGAAGTGAAAATATTACTATAACTATCACCAAATATTAAAAATACTGAATATGCACCAATCTGATCTGATATCAGCATCGTGCACTGGCTTTATCGGGGTTAAATCCTGAACAGTAACTGGGAAGCGTGATAATCAGATCAATGCAGTTGCGTTTTAAGTACAACATGAAGTTGAATAAAATCTAAATAGTGAAGTAAAAGAAGCTCAAAACTGTACTTTTACTTCACTTTCTACTACTGCATGTAGTCGTATCCTCATTTTACTGCTCACATAGGAGGACTGATATTGGTTGAATTGGCACTGGGTCAATATCAGCTATATCAGAATCAGCACTGGAGTGCATCCTATCAGATACAGTATTTTATTATTTATTCAAATAATCTCATCACAGAAGCACTTTCATTAACTTTCAGAGTTGGGTAAACTCTTTGTATTGTAGACATTACATTTATTTATTGGAGTCGCTGAGATGTAAAGATTAACTGCTTGCATATTGTAAACGGTCACTACTAATCACTTTATAACTATAAAGGATTTTTACACTAACAGTGTCGTGTATATAAAAACGGGAAGCGTCTCAAGCTTCAACTGTCCCTCAGCAACATACAGTCATAATCCAGTCCTCCATGACAAATGGCCTCTGCGCCTACAGCTCGAAAGAGATGCTTCTGCTGAGGTTGCATCTGCAGAGCTGTGCAGAGCGCCCATTTTGTCTCAGCTCAGCAGGCTGGCCTACATAACTCTTGACAGGGAGCGCAGGGGTTACCTTCTCAGGCAAGAAAAACAAAGAGGCTCGGAGTTTGGCACCAGAGACGCGACGTGCCTTGTGTTCCGAGGCACTTTCAAACCACGTGATGCTGGAACAAAGCTATTGAACCCAAATGCTGCCACTGCTGTGCCTATGATCATGTAGCCTGATAGTTTGAGTTAGCTGCTCTTGTGCAACATATTTTGATAAATGGTAACTATATTGTCACTTTCTGATAAAAGGGGACAGATTCATTCTCTGATTTTCTGCAAATGTATCTCAAATCTATGCTCACTCTTATTTTTACTCTTTTGCCAGAAACCTTAAATGATTCCTCACTTTCGTCTCTTGCCAAAACAAACACACCATTTGTAAGAACTGGGAAGGCTTAAAGCTGTTGTGTTCTTCCAGTGTGTGATATAAAAGGTAAATTTGGCATTTATTTATATCATGTATTAGCCTCTATATTTCAGATAAATCTCAATAAAATAAGTGCAAGATCCATGGTCCTGATCCTTTTTAATGCTGTCTGACAATCATTACTAAATACAAATAGTTAATGGATGTGTAAACAAGTATAATGTAATATCAGCCTCGCTTTTCTTGTCCAAATGTGATTTACACAGCACTCTTAGTGCCTGTGACCATTAAAACGAGGCAGTGCACCCTCAGCAACAGGGACTCCGGCTAATTGAATTGATATTTACACATAAGTCAGCATTTCCTGACCGCAGCTCTGGTTTGATAGTCCGTGAATAACCTTTGGCTGAGCTAATACCCTGCAGACGAGCAGCAAAGTGCTTGTCTTAGCAGGATAGCATCGCTCATAATGCCCCGTGTAGGTGCAGGGCGGGTGGAGACGGCCATCATTTCATATCTCAGCGGATCTGGAAGGTCTCTAGCTGCGCCGCCGTAAGCCAAGCCTGTCAGGATCCATCAAGCACTATCTGCAACATGCATCACAGTGCAGGAGGAAGTGGACTGTGTTGGATCACAAGCCTTCTCTGTGTGGAGCAGAAAACAGCGTCTGCTGGAGAGATGCTGTGAGCTTCAGTAGAATTGTTTATGACAGTGTCAAAGATCACATTTGTGCATGTAACAAATATTAACATCCACATTTCACAATAAAATAAATATTGTGCTTTTTTTTAAATAACTCTATAATTCAATGTTGTAGCAAGTGAGTGTCTCAATGAGAGCAGGTAAGACACAGAGTAGAGCACATTCACATCAATTTCATGGAAAGGTGCCTTTTTAAAAGTAAGAAATAATAATAATATGAAACCTCATATCTGTGGATTTAACGTGAAGCTAGAGCAGATGGACACTTCTACGGAGATGAAATTTAAAACCCACCGAAGACGTAATGAAGAGATCTTTCCAAAAAGAACTTCATATGAATACGTATGTCTGTATGTTTGGACCCGTCACCATTTTACAGATACAAAAAAATGCAGAGCTTTTAGTGGACCTGCTGAATGAATGAATGAAAATACTTGTACGATTCTTATGCTAATTATAAGAATAGAATACAGCAAAAAACTGCTTGGTACCAAAACTGACTACACTCTGATTTCTGTTCAGATTATCAAGTAAAACATTGTGGGTTAACTAGTCAGCTTGAGAGGTTTTTAGCCTTTATGTTTCATAAGTAACAGAGCAGTCTGAGAGTGGACTCTTCATGCTAAACTAAGATTGAAACTTATTCCGGCTTCACATTCAGCTCACAGGCCGGAGAGAGACATCAACGATTGGGTGAAGCGAGACAGTGTGACCTTGTCTTTACATTTTGACCTCCCAAAACATTATAGCATCGTGTTTCATAATAGAGTTTATTTAACATGAATATGCAGCGTAAAATACTTCACACCTGTCATCACAATTCAACTCCAAAACAAATACACTGGAGAACAAAAGCAACACACTGTGTCACTGTCCAAATACGTCTGGATCGCACCGTCATGCACAACACTGCACCTGCTACCTTGCCGGCACTAAGCTGTCTCAGCATTAACATTCTCAGACAGGTGGCTGAAACATTTTAGCTTCACCTTTTATTCATCAGGGCTCTAAATCCTGCTCTGAAAAAACAGAAAAAGCGGCGCAGATGCACAGATCTGTGTGTCAGACGCACAAACACAGAATCAGCCCCAGAGGACAGACCCCTGAAAAAAATGCCGCAACACAAACACAACACACAAAACCAGAAAATCAATGTTTGTGACACTTGGATTATAGACCTGTTTACCTTTTATAATGGTTTTCTCTTTACTCATCATCCTGAAATTTTTGGTTTTACTTGCTCTCAGTGAGGTGCCTGTATTTACATATTAAGTTTGACACCATTACTGATAAAATAAATTAGATATTTACTCAGTTTCCTTCTGTGCAGACATGCAGCAGCAGTGGCAGCCTGGACGTTAAGCCAGTGGATTCATTTGTGGTTGTGTGGGCTTAGCCTCAGTAACAGCTATTGATTCAGGAGGCTCTTCTCCTGCATAAAAGGCTCCGTCTCAGGAAGCACGTCAATCCTAGCCGTCATTATGGGAAGACCAAAGCATCTGTTTACTAGCAAGGGCTGCTGCATGCAGGAACCAGAGTTAGTCTGTTTTGCGGTTGAGGGGAGGTTAAAACAAGGTTTTTGAAACCAGGGGGTGAAATCTGCTGAGGAAAATGGTACCAGAGGTGCCTTACAGACAGAGGGCGCTATCAACATACAGATCCACTGGAAGGGCCAGTTTTTTCTGTCAGGGCTCTCCTGATAAGTTACATCTCAAAGATGGATTTAAAAAAATCAGTGTAGCTTCTTTCAGTTTCATGTTGTGCATTTAAAGATAATTTTGGTACTTCCCCCCCCCCTACACAGTAATAACACAAGAGATCACAACAAGACAACGTACATCACTGAGATCTGGTCCTGTTCAGTGTGTGTCTCCCTTTTCTCTGCTGGGACTTTATGCTGTAATGTAACATTTGCGAAGAAATATGGCACAAAAAAACGAAGGCCGTCTTGATGTAATTTTGGAAATAATAAAATGATTACATTCCTGGGGAAATTTCAGTTAAACAAATCTCCCCAACATCCCTCCTCTTTTCCAATAGACTGAATTTCCTCATGTCCAAGAGGAGATAGCAGCCAATATCAATATTTCATAAACAAATGAAAGACTTGATGAAGGCCAGCATCAGAGTGGCCCTAGAGGGGAAAGTCGATCAATGGCATGATAGCTCTGTCCGCCGCTGTCTGCCAATCCCGGCTCACGCAGGATAATGCCATTACCCATCAGTCCGAGTGGACCATCGACCAGCCTGCAGCTCTTTGAGTGGACTAATCCAATAAAAAGCATTAAAACATTTGTTCAGTGACACACTGGCCGCAGGTCCGAGCCCAAAACTAAGGACTTGTTTTTTGGGGGGATTGTTTTTCCTGTTAAATGTTTTAGTTACAAAGGACACGTGGTTTTGTAAAGTTAATAATTTGCTCTCTGGATGTAACAACAAAACACACTGTATCAGACAGATTTTGACCTGGTGTGGACATGGACCAGCTAATTCATGCTGTAACTGAAGGTGGACTTCAGTACGAGCATTTTTTTCCAGACCTCTGGATGTGACAGCTGCTGGGTTACTGTTACAAACCTCAGTTAACTGAACAGAGCAGTTTTTGCCATTTACTGTTTAAGGGCCAAATTTAATTGTACTTCAAATCCCCGTAAGTGCAGACAAAAGAATAAAAGCAAAATTAGCATCTTCTCAGTGACAGAAGAACTCAAGCAAAAACACTTCATTACAACTAAAAGCACTAAAATCCTATTCCGGCAGAAGCACAGAAACATTATTGGGTACTTGAAGTGTTGATGGTTAATAGATTTGTTTTGTAGCAAAGAAAAAGGTAGTTAAGAGGAGCGATTTCAATCTAAGGGCCAGGCCCCTCAAAGGATCCTCAAATTAATCTGAGAGATTGTGCGATGATAATAATAAACACAAAAAACAAAAGTAAAGTTAGTTACTTTCCATCACTGATGGAAAAACCTCTTAAGATACTGCATGCTGTTGCTGTACGTTCAGTTTCTGACGTATGAGCTACAGTGCTGTCCTCTGACGGATCTGATGTATTTTAAAATAAATACTTCTAATACTAAACTTGGTATATCACGTGGAGACACAGATCCTGCCAATTCAGTGATGATGAAAGTGCTCATGAAAAAGCAGATGTGAACTATTAATTAGCCTTCAATGGAAAACAGGACAGGAAGTGGCCCACGTGGACTGATGAGTGTCGAGTTTTACCTTTAGAAATGTCACCGGAGGTCTTTCATGGTCACATGCTGTTGAAGGTGTGTTGTTGCTAATTCAGCAGTTAACCAGGTGTTTCAGGTTCAAAAGAGCTTAATGTGAAAACCAACCGGCGAAAAAAATGAGCCAGCACAACGCAGAGTTACTTCAGAGAGTTACAGAAGAGTGTAATAACTGGATTTATATACAGGACAAGATGGCTGCTTTTTGTCAATTATCCAATCAGAACTTGACACATGAAAGGCCAGGATGTTACAGACATTTCAAAATAAAAGGGCCACATGTCAGAAAATAAACCGTAATAATTATAATTTAGCAAATAAGTTAAATAAGTTTGAATGAATACTAAAAAAACTGTTTTCAGACAATTAATGATGGTTATTTTTTATTTTGTTTGTCACTCAGATCTTAAATAACATCCTTACTTGAGTTTTTTTCTGTTGGCAGTTCTTTCCCTTTGGGTGACAGATTTATTTTAGTTTGTTTAGTTTTTATGTTTGGGTGTTCTGCATCCTTTGTGTCAAAGTCAGACTGGTTTGCAGACAAATATTCAGTGGCGGTGTGGTGGATATCTGGCCTCTGCTCATTGTGAGATAAATGACCAAGTAATATTTTTACACTTGGTCATTCATTATCTGAAGAATCTTTGTTTATTTAAATATCATGAACGGCATAGAGACAGTTTTTATGTTTACTCCTCCTACTCCTCAGCTTGAATGGAGGTTTCATCTGCTGTACATCTCTTTTTGTGCTTGAGTGCAGCTGGGATGTCTCGGGAATCAGTCTGTCAGTATAGCTTTCGAATGGAAATCCAACGGGTGGTAAACACGTGGCCATCTGCAGCGCCTCAAAATTTCCCCCAATGTTTTCCAACACTTCCTTTTCTCCTCTGATGCTCTCGCTGAATGTCTATCCTCTTCATGTTGCTTTAATCAAATTCCCCAAAGCACACACACACACACACGCACACGCTGTTAAATGGCTGTAATTTGCAGCAGGTCATCAGCCCTATCAGCCCTGAAGCCTCTTACATTATTAATCTGCATCGTTCTTTGTGACCTTTGCTGACCTCACTCTGCTGCTCTTTACCTTTCTGTCTTTTCTCATCCTCCCATTCTTTGTTTAAAGTATAGTTACAGTCTCATAGAAGACAGGCAACACATCTATCATCTGCAAAAACAAAAAGAAAGACTCAACACATATTGTAGCAATCAGGAAATAATAAATAAAAAGTTGCCAGACTGTGAGTGAACTGGAGCGTTTGAATTATGCTGCTGGTTTAAATCTTGCAAATGAAAGCAGGAATGCTTTTATACTAAGATAAAAATAAAAAAATAAAAAAAATCATCAATTACAGCCACTTGTGAGTTAGGTGAGTCTGGTTGTGCAACATGAGCATGATGGGGGGAGGTGAAGCTGTGGATGATGACCATAAGGGAATGAGTAATAGTGTGGGAAAGACAGAATGAAAGAGAAGTGAACCAGGAAATTCCACATCATTGGGAGTCCTTGCTTTCAGTGGGTCAATATCTCGCACTCCTTACAAACAGACGCAATGATTTAAGAGCCTGGAGCAAAAAACAGGAAAAAGCAAAAAGATAAAACAAGATTTCTGACTTTATCTATTTCTCGAAAATTGTCCCAATACTGACTGTCATTCTCAAATACCTTTCGTCCTCAGCAGCAAAAATCTTCAGTATCATGCTCAAAGTAATGCGTTCATCACAGATTGATGTCAATTTCTTCCACTTTGCTGAGAGAAATTATTTAAGATTTCTATTCATTTTGTGTTTGACATGAGAGGGAGGTGAGATTAGTTATGAAGCAGTGACTCCTGTGTTTGAGTTTTGTGTAACTAACTCAGTGTGGTGAAGATGCAACATTATAATTGTAGGAGAAGGTTGAGGGGATGATGATGATGTGTAACCTCAACATTCAGGGAGGTTCTTGGATTTCCCCCTTCTAGGAGCAGTAGAAATAGCCCCTTACACTGTTTTGTCTGTCCACAAAACCATTAGTGAATTCTCCTGGTAACTAATATATTGTTCTACGTGCTTTTTTAGTCCCAACAGTCTTTTACATGCTAAAAGATACGTGTCAAATTTTATCACACACCCAATTGTGTTTTCTTGTTTCTGCACATGAATACTGAAAAGCATGTCTGAAGTCATATCTGTGGAGTCTCTGTGAATAACTGTTGGATGTTTGGCCCCAACAAAGTGACTTCCTGGATATGAAAGACAAAAAACAACCACAAACTGTAAACCAACCAGTTGGATTCTGGAAATAACTTAAGAACGTCATAAAATAATATTTCAGGCTTGTTAATATAATGAGTAGATCAACTTTTTTAATATTCATGCACAGTAGGAGATAAAATTGCAAGCTTCAGGTCTCTTTGGAGGCTCTCTGTAAATCAATCAAAGAACAACATGATTAAACAAAATTGCTGCCAGCATGAGTGATTAGATTTCTAATTTCAGTGGAGCTTGGAGGCGGTTTGGTTCACTAGTGTGAGGGCCTCCCTCCTCCCAGTCTCTGAACCTTTATCTGTTTCCTCAGATCTAACTTGAGTTTGTATTGATCTGCATGAGCTACAGATTGGCTTGTATCGAGGCGTGCTGTCGGCCTCTTCGCTGCTGCACACAGATCATTGGAGTGTGACTCATACCGGTCAAAGTTCAGTGGAGTTACGGATCAGGAGCAAACTGTACACAGCAGCTCAATAAAAAGAGGGCTAGTTAGAGATAAGTGACCAAAAGGTTGACTTTAACTATAAAATGACACCTGATGAAATTCTAATTCCATTATTATCAGATGTTCTGTCTGAAATCCTTTCTGAAGAGATGGATATGTTATAATATTAAATTCTTTTCCTTAAATTAAATTGTCACACAGCACACAACCTGAGTTAAGGTAAAGAACAACTAGTCGAAAAAAAAAAAAAGACAAGGACTTTATAGCCACAGCTCAGGTTACAGCATGAGATCAGCAAAGAAGAACTGATAACAGCTCTGTCACTTTTATTTTCCACAAAATTGCCCTTGAAACTGACCGAGGAAGCACTTTCCCTCCGTCCCTGCCCTCCCTCGACTCTTTTAGACCAAGTGATGCTTTAGTCTGTCACCAAATGCCCGGCTCTCTGTGACCTGGAAACATCTGGAGGGGGGAGGGGGAAACCCAGAGTTACTCAGACTGAAAACACCACCTTCAAAACAAAACCAGAGGCATTCCTCTGAAAATACATAGGCAGACCTTCTGGGCTCAGTAATTTCAGTTGTTCCATCACCAGAAATTCACGAATGACAAACATAAGAGATGAAGGCCAACTTACACTGCTGCCATTTTGGCGTCACTACGATGAAGATGCCTGTTGTCATGTTGTTGTGTGTTTCTAGCTGTTTTATCAGCATGTTAGACTTTTCATGACTTCTTAAAATTAATACATTTCAAAACAAAACCTCTTTTGTTTCCACTGTGAATTAAGAGAGGAATAAAAGTGGGTCTTAGCAGGAATGTTAGTTAGTTACAGCTACACGTGGCTGAAATCAGATCATGATGATCACTGTTTTTACAAACTGGGGAGATGTTATCTTTGCACTTTACCAAACTGTGTTTACACCTCATCATGCCATTTTCAGGATATCTGTTTCAAACACTTGTGAAAATATCATTACCTGCTACTAAACAAGTGCAGTCTCGAGGGAAATGTTCCTAAGTGATAATCCGGGCATGAACCAGTTTTCTGTCTGCTGTTGGTGCCTCCGGCAAAATCCCACAGTAAAGCATTCAATCCACCAGGAAGAGTTTCATTTGTAAGGCTCGGGTGTAGTCAGACAAAACACCCGCAATCCTTCCCACATTTATTTTCCCATGGGAGTTGGCCAAATTCAGCGTGACGGGTACTAAATCCCACCTTTCCCACAAAACAGCTTTCTATTTATGAGGTAATCCTTTGATACGCTAATGTGACGGTGCAGCGTGGATAAATGCAACATGAGAGGAGTTTGCTGGTCTGCACAGATTATCAACATTTTGCATGGCTCTCTTTAAGGATCTGCCACTATTGATTCTTAGATTTCAGGTTAGGCATCTTTAGCTTGCTCTGTGGTGATCTCTGATGATCATGCGTCTCCATCTCTCTCCCTGGCACTCTCAGACAGTGCTGCTGATGCTCTCAAAAGGCACCATCCATTTCTAAAAACGTCTCTGCTGCCGTGGGCTGAGCCGCTGGGGCCTTTTCCTGTGAGCTGAGGAGACATCTTGTGGTCAGGAGGAAACATGAGCTCTTGGCTGGGGTCAAAAAGATAAGAGGTGGTCAATAGCTTCCTCGAACAAGGAAGTCATTTATCTTTTCAGCTTCCAGATACAAACGAGAAAGATCTGTGACTTGATTTTGTTTTTGGATTTACTGTCATCACTGAAATATTAAATAAAGCAGAGATTAAAAAGATGATTTACATCATTTGGACTAGAATAAGGCAACAAATGAGAGCAAAGATTTATGGTAGAGTCAGAGTCAAAGCTCTTTACTAGAAATATTGGTCAGACTCATTCTCTTCTCTGACATGCTGAGCAGGGCAACACAAAACAACACTTAGATGCACACACAACTTTCTCCTTCTCTCCCCTCAGCTGGTTGTCATTAGCTCAAACCTTTCACCCGTGTTCCCACCAGGTGAGCCCAAAACCACAAACAACAAAGGCAGAAATCCTCCTACAAATCCACCATTTTCCATTGAAGTTGCAGCCAGAGCGTCTTTACAGCGATAGGTTGTGGTCTTTGTTCATTTATGGGCTCCAAATGTCGGGACCCTGTTATGTGTGTGTTCTGCAGATCATGTTCTTCACCAACACAAAAGAAATCCAGTGCTTAAAAAGGTTTGTCTGGAAAACAAACACACAGCGCAACACCCAGGGAGAGCAGCTGAGGCCTTCCAGCTCAGCCCCCCTACAGAGTGTTAGCCTGTAGCAACAAGGTAATGTTAGCCCTAACCCCAACCACACAGGAACAAGGCAGAGAACATACTCATCCTAACCCTCCTCCGCCCGGCTGACCAGCATCAATTTGCTGCAGACATCCTTCCCTCCTCTTCCTGTTCCCGCCTATCATTAAATGGCAGAGTTGGCAGTGACATCAGGCTGCATGTGTCACAGCCAGCTGCACAAGGGCCACGAGTGAGCTGCTGTCACGGTGCAAAACCAGAAATACAGAGCTTCTTTCACTGTTTGGCACTATGACCGACCGATTCTGAAAGTGCCGCCCCTGCAGGGTAAATGTCATCCCTGCTCACATGCTCCAATCCACCGACCTATTGCCTTCCAGCTCTAATTGTCAGATTCAGAACCAAGTAGGTCAACGTTCATGAAAACATTATAAGAAGTATTGCTCAAAAAATGAGTTTTGTACAATCTTAAAAAAAAAAAAAGTTAATTGGGGCTTTGAATTGAAGTGAATTGAAGCTTGCTGCAAACACAGGAAGCTGAATTCAGCTTCTGAGCATGCACAGTCTCACGGAAGTTGGAGGAACCAGTCCGGTGTCCATAGAAACCGCGTTGGAGCCACAACAAGAGGGGTTTTGTCCTGATGGGCCACTTTGCTGAGCCCTGCTGTGACTGGTCTCCTTTTTACTCCTGCACTCTTTCCTTCTTTGTCTGTCTGTGTCTCTTTATCAAACACACACACGCGCACACACATGCAGACATGCACAGACACAAGGCTTTTTAGGCAGTTTTTCCCAGGGTGCCTGGTGTCCCTGCAATGGGGAGTGTTTACAGGATGTTATCTGTGTCAGTGCCGGCCCCTGATCCCTCCAAGTGGGTTTCTGAGGAATGCTGGAACGGGATGGAGGAGTTCCAAAGGGGGAGTGACGAGAGAGAGAGGGCGAGATACTGGGTGAGAGAGAGAGAGAGTGTCTATATATACATCCCAAAGAGGCTGGTGCTCACAGGCACAGCTGGACTACTGGATAACTGGACTATAGCCCACTGGATATTTAACCAGAAAGGTGAGTCCTTCTTCTTTTTCCCCTAATTCTTAGTTCAGCATCCCCATCGTTCACCTCAACCTTTCAATGCCATTTTTAGTTTTATTTGAAATCTAGAAGAAAGAAAGAAAGAAAGAAAGAAAGTAAGAAAGTAAGAAAGAAACAAAGAAACAAAGAAAGAAAAAGAAAGAAAGACACCTAATTGTTTATGTTATAACTGTTATTTAAGCTGACCTTTATAATAATGAAATGAATACAAGCTTTGGGAAACGTATCCTCTAATTTCCCTTAAAGTTTCATGTCTCTGCTGTTGAAAAATGGCCTGAATTCAAGTGAAATGCCAGAGGTAGAGATGAGTCTGTTGGGGGGATGTGGTCTTGATGGAAGTCTTATGTATCTGGTCTCTATGAAAAAGCAAATTCCACCGAGAAGGAAAACCAGTGTTTGATCAAGTGCTTTGTGGGACTCGCCTTTTTTCTTTCCCGTCCTCTCAGAACACACATTTTGACTTTTTGAGTTACAAGAAGACAAACTTTTTTTTTTCCTTGACTTTACAAAGGAAGATATTTTCAAGCTCAAATCAACAGAATTGCTAAGTAAGTATTTGCCTTTCACTGTAATTTTGTTCCTTTTTATCAGAATGGAATTTCAGTAATTACAAATTCAAATTTTAAATGGTGCATTTTTTTTGTTATTTTCATCGATTGGTTGACACAGAAATATAAAATAATTGTAAAAGCACTGATGGCATGTGACTTTATGGAGTAAATCTAATTAGTGCTGTGATAGGAAAGGCTGTAAAATGACACCACTGATCTCATCACTGCAGCAATTACTGGTGAGCCTGTGTTACGTGGTTAAACACATAAACCTGTATTTGTGTCATTTTTAATACCAAACCTAGACCAGATATTTGTAAAAAAAAATGTGTGATTGTGTTTAGGCTGTAATGTAGATGGACGTGATTGCATTATTGGACAAGTGCAGTGGTGGGGGTTTTCTTCAGTCCTGGGTGTGCCTTTTTCTGAACTGGATATGGGCTCCTGGGAAAAGAGAAACAAGTTAGGTCATTTCTCTGGAGTATTTTACGTAGAAAATCATACTATCATCAGCAAAGGAAATCACCCTTTTCTCCATGTCGTGAACATCTGTGTTTGCTTTAGGTTTTGGCTATTGTTAGAGCAGTAAAACAAATTGCCATCCCAAAGGGCTAGTGCTGCAATGTTGCACAATCCTTCATGCCATATGTCATGAGCACACATCACCGTGGTTGATATTTGTTCAGCATTGCCATGTGAATGTTGTGTTTTTTTATGAGCTTTTTTCGAAATGTGCCAATGCCACCGAGGTTTAAAAACGAGTCCCCGTCGTGAAGTGAGGCTCTGAAGGTGTGGCATGAAACTAGATGCCTACATGTGCCGACATGACCCGTTGTATGTTTTACTGTAGGGTTTTGTTTTGTTTGGAAAATGTCCTGTGAGAAAAAAAAAAGACTCCATGTCACCTGATTACACTTGATTTGCCAAATCAAGTAAAAACAAAAAGAATTTAAAAAAAAAAGGAAAACCATATTTTGAAATGTTATAAAATCACGATGCGATGATCTTTACAAGGGTGTCATGTTTTTTCTTCTTTCAGGCACCAGCAAATCTCTGACTTTGGGAAACTTATTAGCTAAATTAGTGTAAGATAAATACTACAAAGATGAACAGTGTGTCAGAATGGCTCCTGCAGAACAGCGACAAAATTGAGAAAGGTGTGGAGATGATGGGACAAGTCTCCGAGGTGCTCGCTGCCACTGTGGGTAACCTTCACCCCGTGCTGGAGGCCGTGTTCAGGGCTACAGCCGAACTGCTCAGCAACCCGGAGGGCCAAGAAGCTCGCTACCTGACTAAACAATTTGAACTCGTCAGCCAGAAACTCGAGGGAATCCAAGATGAAATTGGCCAAATTGCCCGGGAGCTGCAGAAGACGTCCATGAACAAGCAGAACTTCGATCGAGAGGCGCAAATGGTCAGCCAGTATGAGAAGTTCCAAGACTTCGTCAATGCCAAGCCAAAGTTCAGGGAGAAGAAGATGGAGAAGTTCCTCAGCCATTATGAGCACACAGATGGCGACCTGAACCTGGACAGCCTCTACAATGCTGTCATGGGGCAGAACATGTCACAACAACCCATGCTGGACACAGTCGTCGCCACAGAGCAGAAGAGCAGACGGCCAGTTGAGGATTTCTGTGCCCGTCTGAAGAAGCTTTTCGTGGTGGGCATCATCGCCGTCATGGGCCACGCCGCCCTCAAGGAGGGAGCGGTCGGCGAGGAGATGGTGAAGAAGTGGCAGGTGCAGATGGAGGAAGTGGAGAAACGGATGAAAGCAGCTGTGGACGACTGTATTGAGAACTTTGCAAAGCAAGCCAAGACGGACCTGGAGCACCTGCTTCAGGTGAAACCCGGCAGTGTCGATCAGGACTTTAGCGGATCGCTTCTGGATTCACTTGTTAAGAAGTATGACTGGGTGAATTGGTCCATCAGGGTCTTCAACGACAAGGAGCGCCTTTTCATTTTGAACTGGTTCGCAGGAAAGCCATGCCACGGAAGTGAGGGAGCCAACTGGTTTGATATATCAACCAAGAACAAAATGAGAGTGGTGGTCTCTTTCTGCGTCGACCCAAAGCCCATAAACAAGAGTCAGATCCAGGAGCAGATCAAGCAGCAGAAGCTGAAGGGTAACATGATGGTGGTGGCTCAGTCTTTGACGAAGAGCTTCCCCAACTGCCTGGTCCACGCTGTCAGCCATTACAAGAAGGTGGTGGAGACCAACAACTTCGATGAGGATTGTTACTTTTATGGAGAATGCAACCGAGCCTACCTGTGCATCCACCCTGAATAGACTCACACACTGACGCAAAGTGCAGCCTGCATACAAAAGAATCAAGCCACAAATAAACGAATGAATGTTTTTAGCAGAGAGCTAAAATCTCCATCCAAGATAGAAAATTATTCATAAGTATTGTGATGCATAATCTGACCTGTCTGAATCTGTGATAAGGATTTTTAATCTTATAGCATGTATCAATGCCAACCATGCCAACTTCAACTTAATGTATGATACATCCGCAACGGATACGAGCGCCTTCTTCGGTTTAAACGACACCATATCCAATAGCTTTGCTGACTTAGGTGCAATATAGAGCTGTCGAAAAAGCCTCTAAAAATCTTCTTCCAGACTATAATGTACATTTTAGTTCAATTTGTAATAAAACAAAAGATGCGAATGTTTATGTCTGTCATCTCTACTCTTTTGTTTAAAGATAGAAATCATTCCAACATTTGCTAATCATGACTAAGCTGAGAGCAAAAATGGCCTCTGTTCCTGAGAAATGGCAGCAGTTTAAATAGTCAGTTAGTGTTTATCAAATGGGTGGAGGTTATTCAACAATATCGCAACAACCTATTCTGCTCAAAACTTTTTTCTTTTTTCTTTTTTTTTTTAACCACCACCCAACTTTTTTTTCTTTTTTCTTTTCTGTTTCTGTGTGGATGGGTGTGCCTCAGCTCTGTAACATGAGCTCCACATGACCAATAGGAAGACAATCAGCTTCCAACTCACTGCATTTCTTCCGCAAATCCTTTAAGGTGAGTCCATTTCTGAGCAGAATATTTAATAGTGGACATGGTAGTTAATAACAACAACAACAACAACAATAGTAATAACAACAGGAACATAATAGTCTACAGGACGGATTTTAATGGGAAGAGATCGACTCCTGTTCAGCCACTTCACTCCACAGTGTCGTTATGTAACTGAGCGCTTTTTCCGCCGACGCACCGCGTTGTTGTTAAAAATCTTTCATATTTTATTCATTTCAGAAAGTTAGAAGTTAGTTCAGAAAGATGAACTGTTATTATTATTATTGTTGGATGGATTTGCAGGATGTAATGTAGCATTAAAACGAAACGTTTTCTCCGTTTTATGGGCGTCGCTGGATGCCATCGCTTCACTTCTTCCAGGAAGTGTCAAACTTTTTTTTTTTTTTTTTTTTTTTTTTTTTTTAAGCGTGATCCTCTGGTGTCGTAATAAGAGAGGAATAATAAAAAACAAACAAACTGCGGTGTTAACCTGCGATGTTTGTCTGGCTCTCTGTCCGTTTGGCTGTAAAATGATCCAATTAGATCCCCTGATCAATACTCTGTCCATTAGGAGGCCTTAACATTACAGCAACAGCATTAACAGAGATGTTTGGGTTGTGTTTTTTCCTCTCAGTGGCCAAACTGAGTGATCAGCTGACATCTCTGTGTGCAGAGCAGACACATGGCTGCCTTTATCTTTAACTCGTCTGATTCAGTTCTTACTTTAACCACACAGGCTGTCTGTATATATTATATAATATATTCCTGACATCTTCTGAGTTAGAATTTCTTAAACTGGTGATGGAAGTATTGACGTTTTTCTTATGGAAAAGCACCTAAACCACAATGTGAAAATGATATGATACAAGTGAGGGATACTTAAGTAAAAGTACTTGAAGTAGCCCGTAAAAGAGCAAATTACATTTGTATGATTCATTGTTGTTATGTGCTTCTAAGTGCAGCTTTATACTGCAGCTGGATAAGGTGGAGCCAGTTTGAACTGCTATATGTCACTTAAGATTTTTGTTTGTTTTTTTGAGAATCAGCTCAAACAATCACTTAAATGAGCTCATCTGTGAAGTTTAGGTGGGACGGCGAACAACTCGGAGACGTCACAAAAGCAATAAGGCATCGCTTGCTTATAAAGGATCACAGCCAAACTAATTTTTACCTTCATCATATAATATTGTACATATTTTTAATATAAAATCCTAAACTGTAATGTGTCGTCCACCCACAGCTGACAGTTAAATGTAGTACATAAAAAAAAAGATAATATTCTCCTCTCCAAAATTGAACTCACTGAGTATTACTGCACATATATGGGAAGTTTTACCTTCTGTACTTGTCCACACTCATATCTGTGTTATTTGATCTTCTTCTCTGAAAATGTGATTTCTTTAAGCGCTTTCCTGTTGATTTTACTGTGAGAAGGTTTTTTTTACATGCTGTAAGACTGCAGCTACACAACCCCCCGGGACAGTGAGGAAGAGGAATGGAGAGGGAACATCAGTGGAAACAGGAATCACAGTTTTAGCTCGCTCAAATCAAATAAGGTCCAGTAAATGTGAATGCTCAGACATCCTGCTGGAATTTCCTGGACTTTGTTGTTCTTGCTCTCAAATTTTACAAGGGAATTACGCAAACATTACACATCCAACAATCCGAGCAAGCGTAGCAGTTGCAGATCTGTGTGGGTGATATTTTAAAGGCCGCTCATTTTAAAGGATTAAGTAAAAAAACTTTTATGCTTTTTCACTTTTGATTCATATGAGATGTTTGATACCGCTCTCATGTGAGTTTATTAAGTATGAGGCTACAATATCAGGTTGTCTTAGCGAACGGGAGAAACTGAGAAAAAATCATCCACCTACCAGAACCTGCAAATCTCACTAATGTTAGATGACATTTGTTTGGTTAGAGCAAAAGTCTGACTGATTATAACCCCGGTCAAACTGCACTGTATTGTTTTTACACTTTGGTTTGTGCACAGATTAAAAATTGAGATTTAACAAGTTCATCACTGAGCTTTAAAAGGTTTTACAGGTACATTTCTTTGCCTTTTGACAGGTTAGGGAAATGAATATAATTGGCTGCTGGCTGTCATATCTACTACACAGGCAGACTAACAATATGTATTTTATCATCCTGCTCTTGCCAAGAAAACGTTTTACATTCCCCCACCCCCCCAAAAAAAATCAAAAACAATTCCTTTCATTTTAAGTCCTAAGATAATACGCTGTGTCTTTGGTCTGGCCTGCGCGTCCATGATGGGATTTAATCCCAGTGTACGGATCCAGATCAGTCTTGTTTGTGGATGTCTGTAGAGGTAGGCATCATGTCAGACTTAGAAATGGGTGCTGTATTCTCACTGCAATCCTCCACAGTCTAGCTGGATGAAACCCCCCCCCCCCCGGACAGGGCACACCTCAGCAGAGACCGATGAACAAGCTGACAGATTATTTTCCATCGTCTCGTTTTCGTGGTAAATCGCTGAGTTCATCTGGAAAACGCACCCTTGCCCAGCAAGTTTAACCTCTTTCATTTAATCACTTCCCACGCCTGCTGCCTCCGTATTGACTTGGCCGGCTGAGGGAGAGACGACACAGCAGCAGTTTAGAAAACGGGCACTTAGGCCAGAAAACCTGAAACAGAGCATGCGACGACAAGCGCAACGTTGACAGCGAGTGTGAGTTTGTGAAGTCAGTGAATATTTGCACCGTCACTTTGTTCCAATATGATATTTCTGTCCGAATTACACATTTCCAGTTGTACAAAAGGACAAGTCTGAACATGCCCAGTAAATCAGTCTGCTCCAACAGGCAGCTACTTCTCGGCTCCTGGCCTTTGGGAGGAGTTGTCTCTATTAGATTAAGTTTTTTCCAGGATAAGTGATGTCTTGTTTTTAAGGTGAAGTGGTGCAAGAAATGAAACAACATACTTGCCCTAACTCTTTGTGCATAATGTTACTGTAGCTGTGAGTAATAATGAAAACCCAACAGATGAATTTAGAGACAGAATAACAGCAGACGGTTGAACATTAGCAAATATAACTCGAGTTCTTCTTACTCACTTACCGTGAGTAATATATAAATATAAATGCGACTGGATGGAAACTGTTTTGTTAGCTTGTGCTCAGTTCATGGTGTGACTCCAACTATAGGACTTTAGATTTAAAGGAACAGCAACTGAGAGTTAGAAGAAAAGGTCAATGCCACTGTTATGCCTGTCTGTTTAGTCTGAAACTCCAACCAGCAGCTTCTTAGCTTAGCTCAAAGAGTGGAAACGGGGAAAACATGACCCCGACTCTGTCCCAAGATAACAACAACAAAGCTTTATCTCAGTTATTTAAAGGAGCAGACAGTCTGGAAAGTCACTGTGCATGGCCTGCTCACAGTCCAACAACACAACTGGCTTTAAAATCATAACAAACCAAATATATTGTGTATTTGTGAACACCAGAGGTGTTGGTTCCAGAGCCAGTATTTCCAGTGTTCCCAGTTTTTGTTGCTGTGCTACGCTGACTGGCTGCTGGCTACATATTCAGATTTAAAATATGAGAGTGGAGTCAAATTGGCGTATTTGCCTTGGTGTTTAACAATCGCAAACATAAAAGTTACTTATTGACCTTGAGAAGTCTACAGAAAGCCTGGAAGTAAGCAGACATAATAGAAGTTATTATTTCAACCGCGTATTAAAAGCTTTTGTGCAGCATATTATTTGACTGTGTGATGGGATTTCTGCGGGTTTGAAACCGACTCCATGTTATCTTGATATTATAATGTACCAAGTCAGGTTTGAGATAAAGGTCAATCTCAACGTGAGCCGTTTAAATTAGGTGATATACGTAACAGTTAAACCCACGCTGGTCATCCCCCGCTGCCGAATTCCTTTGCTTTGTTGAGTCATCACTCGCTGGGTGTGACCGGCAGACAACGCTGAAGCTCACTTGGCTGTTTCTCTTTTTCTTATCAGTTTGTTGCTGCGTGCCGAGAGGAGCAGCAGAGCAGGCCACAGTCCACCACTGGAGCAGAAACTGTGAGTTGATTAAGTTTGTTTTCTGTCACTACAGTGAAGTGGTTAATACCATCTGCCTCATTCTTGTTCAGTTATTCCGCTTTGATTATATTAAATATCACAACAGGATGTGAAAGTTGACCCTCGCTCTCTTTTTTTATTATTAGACTCGGTCTGAGCAGCAGCAGCAAAGATGGACAACCCGCTAGAAAAGTTTTTATCAGAGAAGAAGGACATGGTGGAGACGGTGATGGAAGTGTTCGAGAAGGGAGCTGAAGTGGTGGCCAGCATCGCCAGCGACCTCTTCCCTATTTTCTCCATCGCCGCTCCCATCGTGAAGCTGGCTCTGGACAACGTGGAGAGCAAAGAGGCCACGTTCATGAAGGAGCAGTTTCAGAAGGTACGGGAGCGTCTGGAGGTGGTTTCAGAGGAGATTCAGCAGATCAACGAGGAGATCAAGAAGAGCGGAGTTGATGCCATATATTTCTCAGTGGAGGAGAATATCACGAACCAGTTTAGGAAGTACATGGACATCCTCAACGCCAGACCCAAGTTCAGGAAATCCAAGAAAACCCAATTCCTGGAGCATTTTGAAGCAACTGGTGGTGAGAAAAACCTTAACAGCCTCTACAACGCTGTGGTGGGACAAGGCTTCACAGGGGAATCTGTGCTGGAGATCGTGTTGAACTATGAGGAGAAAAGCCGCCGACCGTTGGAGGATTTCTGCGCCAGGCTGAAGAAGCTTTTCTGCATTGGTATCATCGCACTATTGGGCTACGCCGCCCTCAAGGGATACGACGAGGATGACAAGCTTCTGAAGGAGTGGGGGGAGAAGATGAAGACTGTCCAGGAAAAAATCAACTCAGTGATTGAGGACTGCATCAACAGCTTCCCCAAGCAGGCTTTGGAGGACTCCCGTCGACTGGTGAGAGACCAGGCTAACCTAACCAACCAGCAGCTGGCCGATGCGCTCATAGAGAAATTTAAGAAGAAATACGACTGGGTCGGCTGGTCTGTGCGCGTATTTAAGTCCCCCTCAGGCATGTTTGCCAGAAAGAGAGATTACCACTGCCCAACAGGAAAGAGCCGCTTTCAGGTTCCTTCATCGGATGAGAATCTGAACGTCTGGGTGTCCTACAGCTCGTCGCCCGAGCCTGTTAACAAGGGTCACATTGAGCAACTGATCGAGAGTCAGAAGAAGCTCGCAGTGGTTGGTGTCGCGGAGTTTCTCTTTGATAGTTTGCTCGGGGGATGCGTGATCCACACGGTCAAAACCAGCAAAGATCTGGCCTGCTCCTGGAGCTTCAGCGACGAGCTCCACTATTGGGAGGAGCACAAAAACTTCTACGTCTGCGTTCACTCTGCATAAAGTTTTAAACGTTCAAAAAGTCACTGTCTGGATTCGACTATTTCCTGTTTGCACATGTAGTCCCATAACAGTAAAATCGAACCCAGAATGTGCCTCCACTTGGCCTCTCTGTCTTTTGTATCCAAAGGATTAATTGTTTTCATATCGAGACGAGGTTGAACCACCACAAACCGACCTTACCGAGATGTTTTTCACCAACACTAACGCTTTCTGGTCTCACACAGCTCTGCTTTGCTTATTTCCCAATAACGACCTGTCTTATATTCTAATGTCACTTTTTGTTGTGAAAGTGGTTGATTTTGAAATTTATCAACAATTCTGAGGAATTCTGTCTGTGTGATCATTGATTTGTTACCGGGCATTCTGGGTAATGTGATCATTTATCTAGCTGTCATACAAAGATTAAGCTTTGCTGGTAGTGATAAGCAGTGACCTTTTCCTGTTGAGGCCTTGAGAGAAAATGGCTCCAGATGTTTCCAGAAACTATAATAAAAGCTTTTTTTTTTATGTTCATGTCTTTCAAAGATCTGACAAAATTACTGAAACCTTGTTACTAACTTCTACTTTACAAGAAAAGCAGAGAATGCAAGGCCTCCTGAGTTGGACTGGTACCAAAGAAATTTTATTTCCATACCTTCCCATGAAAATACAAAGGCGGGGCAAGGCCAACACTATTTACATACAGACACCTTGCATAGTTCTAGTTGTGTCCCATCTTTACACACACAAACAGGAAACTTAATTTACTTCATATTTTTTGGGATTTAAGGAGGGTTTAGTATTTTTTATATAGGAATGAGGTTTTTGCTGGATTTGGGAAAACATTTTCACTTTCAGGATTTCTGGTATTATAAAAGAAGTTTATTTTAATTTCTACATTGTGAGAACAAAAATGTGTCGTGGCACCAACTGACAAAGATGCCTGACACCTGATACACCACTGACCTGTTCTAATTGTCTTTTTGTTGTCCACCTCTGTAATCTGTCTTTCTTCTTTGTGTGTATGTTGTGTTATCTTTATAAGTTTATTAGTACGTTTATTTGAACATTGCATTACTTAATGACCAAACACGGCCCAATTTATTGTAAAGTTATGAATAGAAAATGTTTCTGTTGCACCTTTTTTTTTTTTAAATTAGTAACATTACGTACATTTGGGGTGTCGCTGTCTTTGATTTAAAATCCAGTTGCTGCACCAAAGCAATGAATGTAAAAAATGTTTTCAATCAACCTTGATTAAAATCATTTTAGCACTTTTGCTTGTGGGTTTAGTTAATTGAATGAACAATGTGGACAACACAAATGGGGTTTAATATTTGCAGTGACAACAATGTAAACATGAATTTAGCCATAATGTGTGTCAGCTCAGGTGGTTTACACTTAAATTCATGTCCCCTTATTGGCATTATACATCACATTTAAACATGTCACAAAAAAGGTTTATAGCACAGAATAATTAAACTGTAAGTTCAGGATATTATTTGGTAAAAATTGTAACTTACACAGTGTGTGGATGTTCACAGGAGAAGTTCATATTGACAAAATCAATAATAAATGTTAATGACTTCTTAGATTGGTACTGCAGTGCATTATATATTAATCATTTAGTCTCTATAATAGGGGGAGTTAGAGTGAAGTTTTTAATATCTTCTGTTGCTCTTTAATACTTTATTGACTGTTTCAGAAAATACATATAAATTTGGACATTGTCAGTGGCCCCCACACACATACCTGATGTCAACAGTCTGAGTCTGAAAACCTTACAGCAAAGGTCGAGACTCACAGTCTCAGAGACTTAAATCTGGGCCCTCTGGTTCCGGAAGTTTTTTTTCCTGTTGTCATCGCACTTTCCAGTAAAGTCAGCATTATACTGTAGCATGTATGCTTTATCGTACCGCAACAATAAAGATCAAGCATGAACAACCGAGACCAGATTTAATTCAGCCCTGAGGGGGCGACTTTGTCACCCAACCGTTCTCTGGAGAAATCTTACAGCTTTGAAAAAAAGAGAAAAGAGAAAAAGGATATTATGGTTAGCTAGTTTGGAAACACCCATAGCGCTCTGTAATTATGTGGTTGTGGAGTTTCTATCTTTGGCGCACAGAGTCTGGTGTCCCTGCAGCGCATTACGCTGGCGGGTCAAGTGCCCCCGACAGAAATGAACAAGTGCAAAGAAAAACAAGTGGGTCAAATGTTGTCGTCACTGAGACTGAACATAAACAGAAACAAGCTGTGATTAAAAAAAATCCATCTAATACGATGATGGTGTATATAAACCTGTGTCGAAAATTGTAATGCACTGATTTAATGTTTTTTGATTTAAAGCAAAAGCACCCATTTCATGTATACTGATTTGGTTTAAAAACTCAACACAATGAACTTTGACCTCTGACCTTTAACTATAATAATAATAATACATTTTATTTATATGGCGCCTTTGAGGTCACCCAAGGTCGCCTATAGAATGAAAGCCAAAGACAAAAATATCCAGATCAAATGGATGATGATCTTTGCTGCTCGGACAGCTTGAAAATTTTCAATATGTGATGCTATGAAAAAGATGTTAGGGGGAGGTGATCAGGGGAGGCGGTCTTCATCCCAGAGTGTCACCTGACGGGTCAGAAAACAAGTGCTGACGTCACAAAGAACGGAAAAGAGTCAGTTTCTCATGTTGGCTCGAATTCTTCACCTCTTCAGGCCTCTAGTCCAAATTCAAATTCCCCTTCTATAAAGGTCAGAACAGTCTTTGCTTGACTCACAGCTAAGGGATGTGTGACACCTTTAAGTGAGTTTATGACGGTGTTAAGCCATAAAGGTTGAAAACGTCTGGTCCAGTGCCACAATCCTGCCTGTATCTATCTGCATCTACATCGACCAGTTCATGTTCAAGGCCATTTCATTTATTTATACAGCTCTTTATCGCAAGTGAGTCACAGGAAAAGCTGTCTCAATAGCCTCCTGAAGCTGCCTAAAAGAAATCTATAGGTGACACTGACATCCACAGCAACATGGAGTTAAAACTTAAATGAGAGAAGAACCTAATTTAGGTTTAATGTTAAAGCTGGGAGAAGAAATCCTGTTGATTCTGTGATAATAGCAGGCAGGAAAAATACTGCAGTTACCGACCCAGGCTCAGAGAGGAAACAGGCCTTGTAGTTTGGATACCTCTGTGCCAGTGGAACCAAAGTGAGACAGAAGGGATTTAAATTTTCCCTTTGCTTCGTAACAAACCAAGTCTCTTAGAGATTCTGTCCAAATTTCCACTGGCAAGCCCCTCACTGACATCAATATTCAATGAACTGAGGCCCACAAACTGTTTCTTCTTCATCAGCAGCTTTGAGAGAAAAAGGCCTGAACGAAATAAACCAGAGAACGATCGAAAAACAACATTTGCATTCTTATTATTATCAGTTGGAACAGTCTGGATATATCGCAGACCTGCAATCTATTTATTCTGGGGATTTGGAGGCAGCAGAAACAAGCTGTCAACGCAACAGTGACAGATTATGACTTCTTAAATTTGCATGGTGACCTGGTTAGCAAACAGAAAAAGACACTACGAACTCTACATAGTTATTATATGACAATGTGTGCCGGGAGCTGCTTTAATCTCTGACTTTCAGCAGCTCTCAGCTCACTGTTTATTGTCCGGCCCACAACTCTCACTGCTCTTAATGGCCGTAGAGCACAGTTAGTTCCTTCTGCACAGCTTTCTTAACACCAAACAGACAGTTAGCAACTAGCAGGTCAATTTAGTGGATTATTAAGCAACTAAACAGTCACTCACTTCCCTCTGGAGTTGGTAGAGACCAAAAACAGAGCTAATAAGGAGTGGCTATTGGATTTATATCTGCAAGGTGACTAAAAGTCATGACTCAAACCCCAAATGAGGGATATTCCAGAGCTCCATCACTGTATGATAAATGTGAGCAATGACATTCCCAAGATTTTAGCTTGACTTTGGCCTCAGCATTGACCATGAAGGAATGGTATTAGAGCCACAAGGAAGATAATGCACTGTACAAAAGAAGCAACAAATAAAATCAAATATAAAAACACAGATTTTTGAAAGAACTCGTATTCATCAAAATGTTTCCCATTGCACGGTTTAAAATCTAAATAATATATCTGTGGCTGAGTTCAGTATACCAACATTTGGCAGCAAATGTAATTCCTTTCCTTCCTCTGCGAAGGCTCCTTTAGGCCAGGTCGTGTTCGTGTCTACAACCAGGTGGGTTAAAGGGGTTGCTGACACCAAGCTTTCGAATGGGCAAAGTGCTGGTTTCAATCAGACCAGAATTACTCTTCCATGAATATGATTTGGCCACACAGCCCTGCATTGATGCCGGCCCATCAGGTGACCTCAGGAACGCAGAAAAACATCACGTGGCAACGAAAAGATTCGCCCGCCTTGCGGGAAGACATTGTGTCGGCACCCATCACCTCAGTGTAACCTCTAAACTCTGACTTACTTCAGTCTGATCGGAAATAGCATTCATTTTATTATTAAAAAAAAAAACAACCAAAAAACCCAACAATCACATTTCAGTCAGATGGCGGAGGTCAGATGGTGCGTGGGTGGGGCTAGGCTTCCAGGATGTGAATGCAACTCAGTTTATGTCTGTTTCTGTCAGTTAATGCTGAGCAGCATGTAGGAGGCTCCAAAGACAGTCAGTTATTAACACACTCTCATTTAAAGTCTGTGATTTCAACCTTCAAGTCAAATTTGTGGCTCAGATAATGTTGGATGACTTTCATTTTTCCAGTGATAGAGCTGAGGATGAGTGTTCTTACAAAACTGTGTTATTCACCAGAACAGCATATCCACATGGAGCCTGATTACTGCATTTCATAATTTGCACACTTCCACGGTTTGTATATTGTTCAAGAAGTATTTGCTTCTTCAAAGGAAACTTGAGATTAACATTGCTGCTTTGAGACTTTTCAGAAAGCGGAATTTCTGAAAAGTAATTTTTTTACCTAGCTGAGAAATTCAACCATCAACATTAAAGGATGCTTTGTCTTGCATTTAAATTTCCTTGTTGTGTGCTACGCATGACGACCAGTGCCAATGGTTCATCGTTTTCCAGAGATTTTTTTTTTTTAATTGTCAAAAACTGTTGTATTTTAATAAGGACAACTTTAAACCTTGTGAAACATCCCGCTGGTTCTGCAGTTGCTCTACAGAGATTTTCTTTTTCTTCTGTTTCAGTTTTTGGGTTTTCATCTGACGATATGTGAGAGTCGTATTTATGACTCTCTCCGCCGCCATCATTTGGAGAAATAAAAAACTGAATGAATTATAGTTCAAAGCTCTTTGTGGGTAAATAATAATTGATGTTACAGTTTCATATGAACTCACAGTTATAAACAATGTGTTGGATGCAAAACTTGTAAAACCAGAGAGCTCTTGGCTCTTCTACTTCAGCCTTTTGTCTCACATCCTGTGACCTCTTTACTCACATACCAACATTTGGGCAAGACCCAGCAGGCTTATGTTATTTTTTCTGACTGTGTATGAAAGACATTTTTCTACCTCGGAGCGTTTTCAAATTGTCACCTGAAGCTTCTTCCTGTTGGTCTCCTCACGCTCAGTATCTGTATTTCACCAGAGAAAACTAACAAACGCTCCTGTGCAAAGCCTGAAATCATTATCTGCGCCTCTTCAGTAAATAAATGGCTGGAAAACTAACAATTTGAGTATCTTTTTATCCTTAACTGTAATTTAACTAGAGAACGATTACTGGCAACACTGCCTTCTTTTACAGAAACACTCTGTTATCATTCACATCCTTAAAAAAAAGCATGTTGATTTATCATGTGATAAAACCACATAAAAGCAGCACATGCTGTGGATATTTCATAGGCTTTCTGTGAGAAATTGGCGCTGGCAGCTACATCTTTAAATATCATGTTAGACACTAGACAATGTTTTGGTAAACACAGACATACCTGCCTGAAGCCACTGCTTGTTTGTCACAGAAATGTGTAACTGGAATTTAACATGAATCAACAAGCACATTCGAGGCACCTGCTGTAATTTGAATGAGAACTCAACATTGTTGGGTGCACAAAGATAGAATAGATATTTATGCTTCTTCAGATTCCAAGAATAAAAAAAAAAGAAAAGTCTGACTCTGCGTTAAAACATTTGTTTCCAAGTTCTTGTGTGGCCAAACTTTGAAGATGTGGTTTCCTCTTTAACCTTAATTCATTATTTCTTCTCAACCAACCTGTGTGAACTCCAGAGAACGAACACCATCTAGTGGCAAACAGGTTCATCACAGGCTGAGGATTTACTTTAATATTTTAAATATCTTTTTATGAGGCTCAGAGGAAATATACCAACAGCTACGACTATTTGAATCTGGTTTTACTCCAGTCATATTAGAAAAGGTAGAAAAATGCTGATTGACGTGTCTGGAAACTTGCTATTGATGCTTTTATGCAAAATTTCGGAGGATGAGGGAGGACGGTAAAAAAAAAACAGGGCCAGTATTCATCTGAGGTGATCTCATTATCTGTCATCACCGTTTGAATAGTCCTGATTGTGAAGATTTTGTCGTGATGCATATTTGTAGTTTTATTCACAAGGCAAAGCAGTTTGTAGAACCTTTTATTTGAGTCGAATGGATTCCACAGAAGTGTATCTTATTTGGATGAAAAGTGAATTACAATGAGAGGCCTGATGTAAAAAATAAATAAATCTCTGACTCTGCTTCATTATCAAAGTTTATAAGGTACAGCATGATAAAAAACATGAATGTTAACAAATTCTCTCATTCAAGACTTTGCTTTTCTGCTACACACTCTCAACACAAATACACACCTATACAAACACAAATACACTACAGACACTGCTCATCCATTAAATTTCTCCGAAATTCCTCCTCGTCATCATCATATTTGTAAACTGACCCATTTAAAGAGCCTCTGTCCTCTTCTGCTTGACCAGGTGCTGATTAACTCACCATGTCAACCAGATGTGCATTGAATTAAGTGAGAAATATTTTTGATAAATTTCAACGTTTAGCCGTGAACATAAACCTCATTGAACTCGAACTAACCTCCGCCGTGTGAATACGGGACACTTCCCTTTTAACGATGAAGTGTGTAGAGTTGTATTGAAACAAAAAATGCAGACCTCAAAAACATACCTTTGTCTCTTTCTTTATTCAAGCTAATTTTCTTTAAATTATCTCTCACAAGATAACAGAAGAGGAAGTATTTTAAAACATTTCCCATTTGGTAAAAAAAGGCGTAGTTATTTATGTGCACAGTTTGATTATTTTAAGATGATTCATGTTTCAAAAAATTAGGATATGTTCCGTAATCAAGCAGCTGCATCCATAAGGAGTTGGTTTCAAGCACAAGGACTGGTCAGGAGGATTTCTTTCAACAGCGGCTCCTCAATTTGGACATCTGAGGCCCCCTTCTGCTACACAACGGACTCATTTCAACAAGTAACAACACTAACACCTAACAGTGATTACAGTGAATCATTCATTTAGACAGACACGTCATTTTGTGTGTTGGTTCATACCTTTTCTTTCTTCCTGCTGAATAAAGCATTCCCCGCCAAAACGGCAAAGCTAATGCTGACACACAGATGGAGAACAGCCAGGGCGATCAGAGTGACGTCCATGTCTACCAACAATTTCTGACAGAAAAGTTGAACAAACCAAAAATTACATTTGATTCAAAGAGGATTTAAAGTATAACCACAGTTACAAATGTAAGTATTCATTTTTAACTTTGTTACAGTGTCAAGATCTGTGATAGTTTTGTTTTATTGTTTTAACATAATTTTACATTAAAAATAAGGCTGTGTGTGTGTGTGTGTGTGTGTGTGTGTGTGTATATGACAAAGTGAGTGACTGAAATTGCTCACTATAACGGAGCATAAATCCAATGATCCTTTAAGGAAATATTTACCTGCGCAAAGAAAGCCACATGTCTGCAGTTGTCATCGTAATTATTAGGGGAGCTCGTCCATATTCGATCGCACATCCACATGATGGAGGCGTCTGACAGGTCTAAGGCGTACAGCACGATGCCAAAAGTGGCAAAGATGGATCCAACTATGTTTACAAACACAGCGAAGCCCACCTGAGAAGAAATATCAGTTCAATAACTATTTCACAGTGTATGTCACCAGACAGGGAATTCATGATGGTTTTCACAGCGTCAGCGTTTTACTCACAGAGCAGAGAGAGGGGTACTGGCTGGACAAGATTGAAGCGGCTCCACCTGCAATGTACTGAAGAGAGAAAACAGACAGATGAGTGAAATAAAAAAAAAAAATTAAAACTACATATTTTATTTATTATTTATAAAGCAAAGTCTTTGTAGAAAACAGACCATATTTGAAATATTGATTCATCATATAGAAAAATAAAGCACTGATCCTCTTTGCTGTCGTCATCCTCCTGTGGTAACATTTTTGGTTACTATAATTTAATGTAATATGATCGTAACATTAGTTTACCACGGCACCCAGCCAGTAAGCAGCTCCCAAATGACTCAGATCCCCCGGATGTGTGCTTGTTCGTCCAGGTCCAAGTGCAACGTTGAACAAACCCACCATGAGCTGTACGACCTGAAGGAGAATCGCAGCAGTTAAATCTCATCGTATTACAACTGACAAACATATAATACATATCAATTTTCCGTCTTCTCTCACCCCAAGAGCCACAGTAACATTGTTCCGGATCAGACCCTTCTGCACTGAGCAGCACACCGGACTGTAACAAAGGTGTTTCAGGATCTGACACAGAGGCGGAAAGGCGCTGTTGTTGCAGTGGGACGTCACAGTGACAACAGTCACTCCCTTCTCTTTCACAACGGTGATGGACATCTCTCACACCTGTGGCAACAAAATGGAGACGGATGATCGGAGAGAAGGATGAATATTCATTATTCCTTAAAACCAACACAAGAAAGCTAAAAGTGCAATTAGAGTTAAGAAATGAATGAATTAAGATATAAAATGCTCGTGGTGAGTAAATACTAACTACTATTATTAAAGTTTTTAATAAATGCTGGATTTAGTATTTTTATTGGTCCAGTAAAGTAAAAATTATTCACAGTATACAGTGAAACTTACAACATGGACTGTAGACTGGACAGAGATCAGCAGTGAGACTGATCATCATGACAATAAAATGGTGAAAACACAACATGGGAGCTTGCAGGAGGCTTCAGCTCCGATAAATCAAGAATAATAAAAATAAATTAAGAAGTGGGTTAACCGAAAGTAGAAGTAAATGATTGTTCCCATTTCTTCTTCTTCTCCCCCCTTCCTTTCCCAATAATTCCCCTCTGAGGTGTTCAACTTTCAGACACATTAAAGATATCCAACAACCTGCGATAAGATCTCATTTATATGATGAACTTCATACCTCTGGAAATAACAGCTGCTTTTAGGTATTCAAACGGATTTGGAAACGAGGAAGTTTACTTTCCTTCGATCCAACAACTCACACACACACACACACACACACACACACACACATGAATGAAAACACTGACAACAGTAAATAAATAGATTTTTTAAATTGCTAAATCAATAAAAAAAAAACGGACTCCTCTCTCACCTCGGCTGACTCCTGCTGCTGTAACAGTCTCACTGATTCACATTCACATTCAGGTCAAACCGCAATAATAGCACTTCCTGTCCACCCTTTGATTTCTTCAAAATAAAAGCACTATCATTTAAAGCATCATTGCAAATATCATGAAAATGTGTTTTTCCACACACACAAACACGCAACTAACTAACCAATACAATTCTCAAATGGACTTGTTTGCATTTTATTTTATTTTTTGAGAATCAATAATGCAGTAATGAAGTAGAAACAACGTGAAAAAATGTTCACCTTTAAAATGGACTTCACCTTAATGGATGAGGAACAAACCACCTGAAGCAAAAAACTGCAAAACAAAATGCTGCTTTGACAGCCATTTATTTCTAACTGGCCGTTTTATGTTAAAGAACTATTGACTTACTAATTTGAATGTAAATGACAATAAAGTAGAAATGTTTTGAAACCAGACTCATTAATATAACATTAATTGGCAGTGATTAAACTGTTTGAAAAGCAATGTTATTTAACATTTGAGGTGCAGTTGAAGTTGGAGCATCGACAAGATCTCACCCCGTGCAGTCCTTGTTCATGTTGGTTTTATTACTGTGGTGATTTTTTGATGATTTTTCATGAACGTCTTTTATATTTCTCTCATATCAACGAGTCTGTTTTACTGTTAACGCCCCCAAAGAAAATAAAATACATAAAAATAAAAAGTGTAAAGTTTTTATGCCTTTTTCCCTGAACTTTGTCTTCCCAATCTGGTTTTATAAAGATGCCCAAACCGCAGAACAGAATCAGTCTTCCTGTGGTAACTGTAAAACGTGATTTTAATGTCAGCAATCAGAAAGAAATGAGGACCTGAAACTAAAAGAAGAAGAGCAACAGTTTGTGGATTCAGCTCAGTCAATGTCTGGTTCACTCAGCACATGTTTAATATTAACGTACATGTGTGACATCCACACAGGCTTTATGTAATTTTAGAGCAAAATATTGCTCTATTTACTCATCACAATAAAAGTAGTATTAATGTAACTGATCTGATCTCTGATATAAAATTCATTCCTCGCTTGACACTCTGAAGAAGAAGTGTTCTGTGATGATACTTACAAAGCAACGTGTACAAACGTACAGATGAAAGCTGAAACTCTCAGAAAAGAGGAAACTGCATTCACAGCATTTGGCTGTGAGCAACATGACTGTACTGAGAGGATTAAACTCGATTTCTTGTTTATCTGTATTGACTTCATGAAATAATGATCTGGATATGAAATTATGATTTTCTGGATGATTAGTGAGTAACATAGATTGGAAGCCACAGTGAGTCGCTAAACCTCAGATAAGTGGTGACAGAGACTCTGAAGACAGTGAAGTGAAGAAGTCGACTCACTTCTTCTGTCATCACTCAGTTTCATCAACACACAGCTGCTGCCAACATCCGGCCTACGTCAAGTTTGAGCAATAATGGTGTTCCAGACATCTGAAACCTGACAGAACTTGTCTGTTTGACATTTTGCAGCAAAGAACGAGTTACTTCCTCATGGACCCTTCAGTTCTTTCAGCGTAAAAGCCGCATCATCACAAAAAAAAAAAGAAAAAAAAAAGAGCAAGAGGAAGCTGTCGGATTCTTTATTTGAAAGTGACAATGCTTCAGCAAATAATACAAGTGGATTGTAGAAAATCTTTTTTCTCAGAGAGAACAATTCCCTCCTCTGTAGTATGAAAAAATCTAATAGAAAAGTTGTTGCATATTGTTTATAGCTGTAGTTCTTGTATTGTTTCTGCAAGAGATTTGGAGAAATTCATCTGAAGCAGGTCAATGTCATTGAAATTTTCCTTCTTGTAAAACAGACATTTGTCCTGGATTCAGTTCTCACTTTTTGTGGTTAAACCATAAAAAATGTGTGCATGCTATGATTCAGGAAAAAGCAGAGGTTGCATTCCTCTCATTTAATGTAACAAAATGAAAATACGCCAAAACAACAGAAATGTTTCTATGAGGCTTTTCACACTACAGGATTATGAAAATATGTGAATGATATTTATTCTAGAAAGTTCGGCCATACGATTAACTCAATCTGTTTTTTCTCAAAGCAGGTAGACAAAAATATCTTGATAAAGGGAAGATTTTTGATGCAAACTGTTGCTGTCAAATAAATAGGAAGAGTTTTTGCTCTGTAATGTAGAAAAGAAGAAATAAAAAGGCACATAGACAAGGATACCTTTTAATGAAGATATTCGCATCGAAGAGGTTACATCAGCTTTGGCTGACTTTTGGAGAAATCCAGTTTTGCCAAGATCTTTCTCAGACACTCAAACTCCTTCACACCTACAAACAATCAGTGTATTATGCATGTCTTGGAAGTGTGGGAGGAAGCTGTATCACCCAAACAGAGACACGTGATGAGCTGAGCGATTCTTCACCATATATTTTTGCTTCTCTCTGCTGTTCCCCTGCACACAAGGAGGAAGACATTCTTTGACGCCATGCAATGATACAAAAACTGTGTTACAGCAAAGCATTTGATTTCTTTTCAGCACGGCTTAAGTAGAATACAAAAGCAGTTTGTCTATCAGTGCCATTCACACACACATATATTTATATTTTATTTTATATTTTTCTTTAAGAAAGAAACGAAAAAAGCAGCATATACTAGATCATTAACAAAATCTACTCAAGTGCAACTACCAATATGTTTTAGCAATCTGTCTATCAGAGGAGCCTTAAATTCAGCAGAGAAAGTATCAGGATTAATGGAAATCATTGGCATTATGCTACATCCAGTCTCAGCATTTTGCAGAACAGATAATTTATTCATTCATTCATCTTCTACCAATGCTGGAGCCAATCCCAGCTCACATTGGACGAGGTCTCCAGTCCATCACAGGGCCAACACACAGAGACAGACAGAGACCAACAACCACTTACACTCACACCTACGGACAATTTAGAGCCACCAATTAACATAAACATGATGACTTTAGACGGTGGGAGGAAAGAAAGGCCCCAGGAGTGGGAACTGAACCCGTGACCTCCTTGTTGTGGGGCAAAAGTGCTGACCACTATGCTGCTTCGCAGAACAGATCCTGGTACCTAAATGACAAGCAGAAATGTTCCGTCGGGCCCGATGCTTAGTTGGTGGTGACTTCTTCCAGTAGTGGTTTGTAGATTTCTGGATCATTGTGACTCTGAAAGACAGAAATTTTATCAGTGAAGTATAAAATGAATAAAATCAATTCCTCTCATGTCTGTGCAGTCAATATGAAATTAGAGCCAGCAAGTAACAGCCACAGTTTGACTTAAAATTGTAGCCACCTACCAGCACATTTACCAAAATATCAAACTGATCCTTTAAATCATAAGAAATGGAAATAGCAGCTAAGGGGAAAGTATTACACTGACTGAGGGTCATCACCTTATTAATGGGACAGAAAGAAATGTATGTCGTGTGATGAGTGAAGCCTTCCAGGCTAAACAACAGGTCTAACTAAAAAATATAGTTTTGCATAATCTACCTCGCTCTCTGTTTTGTCCTTGTTCTTCAGGGCCTTGATCCCCAGGGTGGCTGAGCTGATGCAGACGCAGAGCTCCAGGACCGACAAGACTATCAGCAGACCACCGAAGCCCCTTAAAACCACCTGGTGAGACACAAACAAAACATCTCTGAACTTCATGCTTTTCCTTCAAACTTGTCCGTTTCATTTATTTTAGTCACTCACAATTCATGCACAAAGTGATTTGGTGTATAAATTGTCAGCAAACAGTCAGTAGGCTTCATTACTGTTATTCTGAAAACATGGTTACGTCATACGTATCATTCGTTTGATGTGTATGCTTCAATTTTTTGCCAGAAAAAAAAAGTGTTTCGTGCAACCAAAGTGACCTTCGAGCCCCGATGTCCATTCAGCCCATCCAAGCAAATGTTTATACCCAATTTAAAGAAATTCCATAACGCCATACATATTGGTGGACAACTTAAAAATAAATAATGTTTCCATAGGAAGTAATAATAATGATCTGCTAAATGAAGAGGTGCATTATTGAGCTCACTGGATTTGCTTTTGACGGCTAAAAGGACATCTTACACACCTACCAGCAACATTCCTTTGGCATCCAGGCAGTTATCATATATCTGTTGCGAGATGGGAGAACTTGTCGACTCGTATCTGTATCTGTAGCGATAACCATCACACATCCACCACAGGTGTCCCTGTACTGTATAAATGCTATAGAGTACGATGGCTGTGATGGCGAACGAAATTCCTGCCAGATTCAGAATCACATTGATAATGACCTAAAAAGATTAGGGAACATCATTAAGGTGAATCCAAATATGAAACAACACCAGGCAAAAAAAAAAAAGAAGGCATACGTTGATATATTTATTCTGCCTGGAAAAAAAATGCAGTAATCATGAGAGAGAAGGGGACATTTACATGCAAGTACATGTATAAAATAATTTGAAGTTAACATGCAGATGTTAATGGAACTACTCACCAGACAGGGACTGGGGTACTTCTCAGACAAAATGCACATGATGCCAAACAAGATAAACTACAGGGGAGACAAGAAAAAACAAACCACAAGCGGTGAACACTAAATGAAAATTCACACGTTACCCTGAGCAGCAAGAGGGAAACTAAGTAGCACGTATAATAAAATATAACGCAACAAGCACCTATTCATTAGAAATCAGAGATGCACTATAGAAGACACACTTTGGTTTAGATGAGGAAAAACGTCCCACTTCTCTCCAATAGCCAAAAAGATATTCTGATCTATTGCTGTTATTTAACGCACACGCAGAGAAGATGGTAGTACAGATAGTCTCGGGCAGCAGGAAAAAAAAGAACTCAATTTGAGTGTTGGCACATCACAATTAACAGTGAATCTCTACAAGCTGTTACTTTAAGATGATTTTTTGTGATGACGAATTTGTATGATGCTGTTGGTTAATGTGGCATTTTGTCCTACAGTCTAACAGTTAGTGATTTCTGTGAGTGTCATTGCGTTTAACTTTAATTGTGTTACTATATTCCAAACGAACATCTTCAATAATCAATTAAAATGAAAAATTCAGTTGGACTTAAAACACAAACAGCTCCAGCATGAGATTGCTTACTAATGCTCCCATCCAGAGAGGATATTTGGTTTCATCCATTTCCCATGAAGAGGCTCTGCCATTGCTGAGGAGAATCGATCCACAGCCAATGTTGAGCAGTCCAACCATAATGTGCAGAGCCTGAGAAGAAGGATACACAGCATGAACGTTGAACACCTCCACAGTGTAGCTAGATAGTGTTCAAGTTAAGTGTGGAGCAACTTGGTGGCCCAGGACATACTGGACCATTTAAATGTAGCCTAAACAGATCCAAAGGCTGTTTTTTTTTCACCATCACAAGAATGTTGTTTGAAAAGAAATGAGTGGAGAAAGAAAATGTGCTACAATTAAAGTATTTAAAGTTTAAGTTCAGAGAGCAGTATAGAACATTTAAGACTGTAACTCACCCCTAGAATGGACAGAGATGCCCCCTGGACCTTCCTGAGTTTCTGGGACACGCTGCAGCACACGGGACTGTAGCAGAGCGTCTTCAAGATTTGGCACAGCGGAGGGCAAGTACTTTGAGGGTCAGAGGTCAAAGTTAACACCATGACCCCATCACCTCTGGTCATGGAGACAGACATCCTGAAAGGGAAAAGACATCACAAAAACCTCTGAGTACCTCGAAGCTGATTTTGCAGATTTTTTTTTAATGAACTGATGAATTATTGAATATTAACAGTTTGTGGTGTGAAGTTTTGATAATAAAGCTGGAGGTGATTCACTAAAGAGTCCTCAAACCGCCCCTGACTGCAGCTTCCACTGTCCGGCAGAAAATGGCAGCTATGATTAACTCACTGTGTGATCACTTCCTCGTTTACCTTTAAATATAAAACAAAAAACAAAAACATGGAGTTTACACATTATGTTGTGTTGATTGATTCATAATGTTCGGTGTTTCTTTAGTTTGACAGGCTCTGGGTCACTTTAGTTGTCATCTTCAAGGCTGTATTTTGGTGCCACAGTGTTAAATTACACAAAGAGCTGCTTCCTGTTGTTGATATACAAACTACAGCCACAATTCAGATGACTTTATTCAACTGAATTTAAATCTGATTATTGTAACCTATATGACACACAGGTGAATCTGTGGAAACAGTGGACTCACCTGTTTATGTTGGTGAAATGAAGAAAGAGAAGTAAATCCAAGGATCGAATAATCTGGTTTCACTTCAACTTATTATGTGGGAAAAGGATTGTGTCATCCTGTTACCAGAAAGGCCACCCCCTTATGGAGAGGGATAAAAAACCTTAACCGTTTCACTGACAGAAACCTGAAAGGAAAAGATAATCCCCACCAGCCAAAGAAATGTTCACGCTGAGACATGTTTGATCCCCTTTAATGATTTTTTATTTTTGTGGCAAAAACAGTAACATGCAGTAAATTGTTATAGATTCATTTGATCATTCAGAAATTGCATTAAAAAGTCAAATTTCTTACTTCACTGATGCAAAACAACGAGGTGGCAGTTAAATATGATACAACTCTGAAAATATTAGTATTATACTGATGACAAAACACAAAGGCACCTAGTCGTTTCATAAATGAACACATATTGAGTTTTTTTTTTTTGTTTGTTTTTTTGGGGGGGGTGGGGACTTTTTCCACAGGATGTTGACTCATGATCCTCCAGAATAAAGCACTTCCTTTAAGCTGCAATACAGGTGACATCCCTCATCACAGCTGGTTCATAGAGATCGAGCTTGTCGAAGCTCTGAGAAGAAAAACATGAACAAGTGCAACATAAAGCTTACACAAATGTTTTGCTAACACCAGAACTTGTATATTTACCAGCCACAAACTCAGACAGCTTCAAATTTCCTGCAATTTCAAGTAACGGAAACAAAACAAATCTTCATCTCAATGAAGAAGCAATAAAGAATGATTATGGCCTCTAAATGACGCTATTAGGGACTCAGCTGGTATGACATGGATGTCAGACTTGTATTAGACATCTCTGTTTTTACAATAAGGAGTGAAAAGAATCAAGGGATGTTGAAAGCCTGCCATTCGATGCAGGAACTTTGTGATGATTTAATATTCGCTAACTTGTTGTGTATTCAACATAGTTCTGGCTGATTTGAAAGGTTTGAAAGGTTTCATCTTAGAAGTTAGATAACTAAGACTATGACCTGAGGTTCATGATCTCATGGAGTAGTTCACAGATAAGAGCTCGAATGGGGGATTAAAAAAAGAAACTGATTAAACAACAGATGAAACAATAAGATATACTTTTACCCTCTCCAGGAACCATCACCTTATCATGGTGGAGAGCTTTGTGTGCCTGTTTGTGAGCTGTGCTGTTGGGAGCCATGTGCTCCTGGTAGGGTCTCCCAAGGCAAATTGGTCTCAGGCAAGGGGCCAGACCTTCTCTATCTTTCATGGGGTCTTTTGAATCATGAAAGACAGAGGAGGGATGAAGGTTACCCTGCCCGGAAGAAGCCCGGGGCCCACGTCTGGAGCCAGGCCTGAACGGAGGGCCCGTCAGCGAGTGCTTGGTGGCCCGGTCTGCCACAGGGCCCGGTCGGCCACAGCTTGAAAGAGCAACGTGGACACTCATCCTCCCTCATCTCGTGGGCTGTGTTGGAGTTTAGCCCAGTGGACCAGAGGGTCGCCTCCCAACACTTAAAAGCAGGGGGGAAAACTCTTACTGTTGTCTGTGCATATGCACCGCACAGCAGTTCAGAGTATATTCGCCTTTCTTGGAGTCTCTGGCTGGAGCCCTGCATAGGGCTCCGCTGGGGGACTCCGTGGTACTGCGGGGAGACTTCAATGCGCATGTCTGCAATGACAGAGATACTTGGAGGGGCGTGTTTGGAAGGAACGGCCTCGCCGATCTGATCCCCAGTGGTGTTCTATTATTACACTTCTGTGCTAGCCACAGTTTGTCAATAATGAACACCATGTTTGAAAACAAGGGTGCTCATAAGTGTACTTGGTACCAGAGCACCCCAGGCCGAAGGTCAGTGATTGATTTGTAATCTTATCATTTGACCTGAGACCGTGTGTTTTGGACACTCTGATCACCATCTGGTGGTGAGTTGGGTCGGGGAGCAGGGGAAACCCCTGGACAGACCTGGCAAGCCCAAACGAGTAGTGCGGGTAAACTGGGAATGTCTGGGGGAGGCTTGTGTCTGAGAAGCCTTCAGAGAAGCCTCACCTATGGTCATGAGCGATGCGTCATGACCGAAAGAACAAGACAGTGGATACAAGTGGCTGAAATGGGTTTTCTCTACAGGGTGGCTGGGGTCTCCCTTAGAGATATGGTGAGACGCTCAGTCATCTGGGAGTGACCCGGAGTAGAGCCGCTGCTCCTTTGCGTGGAAAGGAGCCAGTTGAGGTGGGTCGGGCATCTGATAAGGATGCCACCAGGCCGTCTCCCAAGGCAGGTGCTCCTGGCACATTAAGCTGGGAGACCTCGGGACAGAGCCAGGACCATGTGGAGAGATTATATCTCCTCACTGGCCTGGGAGCACCTCGAGATCCCCTAGTTAGAGTTAGCCGAGGTTGCCGGAGAAAAGGAAGTCTGGGGCTCCTTGGTAAAGCTGCTACCCCTGCAACCCGACTTCGGATAAGCGGTTGAAGAGGGATGGATGGATGGAAGATATAGTTTTACATACTCTACCTTGTTTTCTTCCTTCTTTTTAATCCTCAGGAATATTATCCCAAAGATGGCGGAGATGATGGAGACACAGAGCTCCAGGGCTGACAAGATAATCAACCAATTTACCAAGTTTTTCAAAGGAACCTGGAGGGACACCAAAACAAGTGTTATCTTGTTATCTAAAATTTTCAATACATTTGTGGTTAATATGAACATCTTATCTTGCTTCCATGGTCAGTAAATGACTGACTTTCTCTTAAAGCATGTTATAGTTTAGATTTTGAGAGGCTCTTCATAATAAACTCATCTGAAGAAACGCTTCAATTATCTGACTGGATCGCATTTTGGCTGCTAAAATCCTATTTTATACACTTACCAGAGTTTCTTCTTGGGCATCCACGTATTCAGAATGTTTGAGCAGGTCCTCTTCGGTTGGTGTCATCCCATAAAAAAATTCACAAAAGAAACCTCTACAAAATAACCCAAAATTTATTTCTTCCGCACTGTCTCTGTACAATGAGATGGCTACACTGGCAAAAGCAACTCCTGCCAGATTTAGAATCCCACTGATGAAGACCTAAAGAAGAAGATTTTTTCAAAATGCAAACGCAAAATTAGGGGACAGATACAAAAAAGAACAGAAGAATACATAAACAGCTAACTTTACAATGAAGTGAAAAACTGTCTAAAAGCAAAAGCCAGCTGGCAGGATGGTTCTGTATTCTTGTGGAAGAGTATCACGAGGGTGTTATAAATGCTTAATTACTCACCACACATGAATTGCCGCATATGTGAGACACAATGCACATGATGCCAATAAGTATGAACTAGAGAGGAGACCAAAAACACACTCTTTAGAGCTCTGTTCCACACAAACACTAAATGTGAATTTATACGTTAACTTGAACCGCTACGCTGTTAGATGTACGCTGTAGATGTCATCTTCCAGGGCTTGAGTCTGCTGTCGCCCCTGAAGGAGGGTTTCGGAAAGATTTCAAAAGTATTTTTTCTCAAATAAAATTCAAACAAGGAATTGGAATTATTTGCAGTAAATAAAGAATAAAAGAAAAAAAGGTGCTGTGCTCATTTTCATCAAATTATTTATGAGTTTATCAGCTCCGCTATTGTTGCATTTGGCATTTTGACGCTCAGAATATGTCATTTCATTTTAGCTGTCCTGTACAGGAAAAGGTGTGAGATAAAGTTCATTCGAATTCAACTGAACATTGATCTGTTGTGGAAAATTTTTGTCACAGCCAGTAATGGTTTCTTCCACAAAACATTCTGGGGGGACTTCACTGGAAATTGTTTTGGGGAAAAAAGGCAGGGCCTTGAAAAAAAAAAAAAAAAAGTTGGCGGGTGATTGGATGCATCATGTGTCTGTGATTAGTCTCACTTGGAATAAATTTAGCTGCCCTGCAGGATTACTTACAAATGCTCCAAACCAAAAAGGAAATACACGCTCTTCAAAATCCCAAGCGACAGGCTTACTGACTCTGATGTACACTTCAACGCCAATAATGAGCATCCCAGTGATGATATGCAGAGCCTGTGGAAGAGGAAACACAGTATGAACACCACTTTGAGCATCACACACCCAGCACTAGTTATCAGACAATGCTTACACACCGTTCAAGTTAAGTGCAGCACAGTTGTGTTCCCTATAAAGATGTAAAATCACCTGAAGCTAAGCAACACAAGTACAGAGCCAAGACACTGTAATGCAGAAACTCTCTCACACAGCAACATGTACACAAAACAAACAGCTGTGATGTGAATAACACAACAATGTGTTTTTAGGTATTTAACGCTACCAAAACTATTTGAGTGGGGAAAAGAAAAAGTACTACGTAGCATACAAAGATTTGAAGCTTAAGATCACGGAGCAATACAGACCATAAGATTGTAACTTACCCCCAGTAGAGACAGAAATGCCCTTTGTAGCTTCCTGAGAAAGCCAGTGCAGCCACAGTAAAGGGCCTTGGAGACTTGGCACAGCCGAGACCAAGGACCTTCAGGGTCAGAGGTCCAGTCGTCGGCTTTGGTCATGGAGACAGGCATTCTGAAACTAAGGGAGAAACAAACTGATAAAGGCCACATAAAAGTTCCTGAATTAGTTGACGATAACTGTTGCTGATGCTTTATAATAGATAAACTACACAGTTGCTAAATTTTAACTGAGAGGGCCGGTTTGTCTCCTGTTTCCCATCGAGCCGCCATTTTACAGAGATAATGACATCTCTTTTTAGATGCTACACAGTTACAGCTGTGTGAAATGGCTGCCGTGGTAATGAAGCAGGGAATGAGTGAGTTCACTGCAGAGTCTCCAAACCCCCTAACTGTTGTTTCCACTATAGAGTCACAAATGATGAAACTGCTCAGTATTTTCACGTTTTAAAAACAAAGACACGTGATACGCCCCCTCATTAAGTTTCAGTAATGAAAAATATGGAATCAGAAGACTTTAGATAGATACAGTTTAATGTCTAATGGCGCTCTGTATGGCCTTTCTAACTAACTTAGTTTACCTCACTTATGTACCGTTGAAGAAAACATGTAATGAAAGCAAGTGACCCGTGTGGAAAAAAAAAAATATATATATATACATATGTATCACCGGCTCCCCTGCTTTTATTGTGACTCTCCTTTTTGAAATTTGTCCAGCAAGCATTAACCATGGAAGCCAAACACTGAAGGGCTCTAATGTACAAAGCACAGCATACACTGACAAGACTAGGAGGTAGATTCAGACCATCACTTTCTAGTTTATAAGGCACACCTGTTTCAAATCAATGCCACTTAAAACATCAGTCCTGCAATAAACCCAACATTTTCATGTTCAGTGTTTGCTCAGCGGCTCACATTTTTAGAAATAATAATCTAGTTTGTGCCAATGTTTGATCAAACACACTTCAACAACAAACTGTAGCCTTTCCAAATCAAAGTTTTATCCATAACTCAACATTATAACCTCCCTGAAGGGAGACAGATAGTAAATAACTAGATGAATAAAACAGGGAAGCACAGTAATTCCTTAGCAGAAACAATCAGTGTAATATGGATTTGTGTTTACAGAGAGTTTCATGTTTTCCAGTTGTGTGTTTATGATGATCCATTGTGAGAGTGAATTTCTCTACTAGGAGGGAAATTCATTTTCGACCTCATAAACAATTTAATAGAAATCAACAATAAAACCCCGGTGATTTTTTCTCTCTAAGTGAAATCTTACAATAATCCAACTTGATGCTTCTTCAGTATTAATGTAAATTATCTCCTGCTGATCGAGGGAGTTGGCGCCATCTTGGATGTTATTCTGTTTGTTCAGATTGAAACATAAAAGATCCACAGAGCTCCAATCTGACTGTTTATGTTTTTTTTTTTTACATCAATCTGACATTAACACCGTTTCCTCCTGATCAAATTACAGCCATTCCCCCCAAAACAAAGGACGATCCTGAAAACTGAAACAGACGTTTAAGAAATATAAGTAAATAAAAAATTAAAACAGTAAAAACAGACATACCTGCTAAGAGGAGATGCAAAGCCGTCACTATTAAACGATGCAATCTGGGATGGGAATATGTGGATGTCTGCAAAGCGATTATTATTGTTATTTTTATTTTTTTGGAAAAAAGAAAAAGGAGACTGTGTCGGTTTGTTCCGTGATGGAGAGACTTCGGTGGAAATAAAAAAAAAAAGGCGCCCCTCAGGATCTGTTTAGAATTCAGCTCAACGCTGAAGACAACTGGGAATAAACACGGAGTAAATAAACACGATTTATTCCTGCATAACACAAACCAAACACACACACACACACACAGAGCTCTTTTTGCAGTTTTACATTTTTGCAGGTTATTTTTAATTTCACTACATTCAGTCTCGCCACTCTGCCAGTAAAACACTCTCAGTTGTGACTGGAACTATTTCTCTTCACTCCACATATTTAAAATGACTAGTTTGTATTTGGTGGCCACAACAATAATGTTTTTGCCACAGCTGAACCAGATGAGCCAGATTTTTTTTTTTTTTTTTGACCTACTGCACTTTGCCACGCTCAGTATCCCCAACAATAAGGGTACTGTACTCCCCACTGGTGAATTTACAGGCATAGAAGAACCTCGAACATGAACTGAACTGTGAGCAAAATATTTTCTTCAGAGAAGCACACTGAAACAAGAACAAGTCCTGTTTTGTACCAGTTGCTCATATTCAGTCGACAGTTTTCTGCCCAGCAACAACGAACTGATAACACACTGATGTATTAAAACCATAAAACTATTAAAACTGCAGAACTGTGTCATCCAGCCTGTGTGTCACATGCTCTGTACACCAAACTTCTCTATTTGAATGGAAATAAAACTCATGTCAGCAATTCAGCAGCAATCAATGCAGTTTATTCTCCTCACCAAGATAATAAGAGACAAAAAACATTTCAAATCATAAAAATGTGTTATCTGATGGGCCTCATAATACAAAAATCATCATCATATCATTTTATAAAGCAAACATAAGCATTTTGATTGTAAAAACGTTTCAGCTACATCAGTTTTTAGGAACAGTGGTCATTATATGTGGGCACTGAGTGCAATGATCTTCAGTGGAGAAACACATTGACAGTGTCCTCTTGTGGACAAACCACGAAGAAGCAGTTGAAAAAAAATTTGAGTAATCTTGCTACAGGTGGTTGGAGTATGCAGAGGAAGAACAAGCTGCATTGCTTTGTGCATTGCCTACATTGTAAATTCTAATTTTACAAGATTATAAAAAAAAAAAAACCACTTTTAATTTTGCATTTATGGAGGATTTTTATTCCAGCACTGTAAACTAAGACAGCTGAGATATACAAAATACCACTAAGCAACAAATGTTTCTGATCAACAAGGAGGCAATAAAATAAAATGCCTTTTTTATCGATTTTGGTGAAAATGTCAGCGGTGTAGTGCTTTCAAAATCACACAGTTGAGGATAGAATAGACAACAATGCTTCAGTTTTGGATAGCAGGACATTTCTGCTTCATTGCTGCTTTAGTGTTTACTGAAAAGAGTGATAAGAAAGATAGGGAAGAAGGATTTTGTGGTAAACGCTGCGAACCAACCTAACCTCACCACCAGTTTAGATTGATGAGAGTTAGAATAAGGTCAATGCCCGGGAAGTCCATGGCAATGACACCAAAGCACGGTCTGGGATGATTAGGGTAAAACTGTCTGAGGTATTGATTGAGCCATGGGTTGACCTTCTCAGCCACTCTTTTTGGGGTCAGAAACATTCCCCAGAAAGTACCAAGGCCGGTGCCACTAGTGTAAGTCAACACGGTATAATCACCTCCGCAGGCTTCATTGGCTTGGTTCAGCTGACTGATTATTCTGTTGTCTTTATCTTTAACATTGCTAACTTTAGATTTGCCTTCCGTTTCTATGAAGGGAACTCCCAGCGTGAAGGTATTCTTCTGCAGAAAGACTATTTTCCCCCTGACCTGGCCCATATTTGGCATCCCAGAGGTCACCCAAACATGCTGGTCATTTCCAATCAGTTTTTGCACCATTTCAGTCACCTTTTTCTTCTCAAAAGACACTGGTTCCACTCTAAGGAGCACGGCTTCGGTCTTATACTCTGACAGGAAGGCTCGAACTGTGTCGAGGACCTCCTTGAAAGTGCTACGCTGGTACAGCACCCCATGCATAACATAGAGAGTGTCAAACACCCCAAAGACTTTCAGATCCAGAAAACGAATGCCGAGCATCAGCTGATCTCTCAGGGACAAAGCCTCGCGTTGGAGCTCTGGGCCTCCATAGCGGGCCATGCTGTCATGGGTACCAGGAATGGTGATGAGAGACAGGGGATGGAAATCCTGAACGCCTGCCATCCATGGAATATTGTAGGACCCCGGGAGGATGAGGTTTCCATTGTCATTGAAGGACACATCTTTACCATGGCACAAATAGCTGACGATTTAGAAAGAAGAAGAGAAGACGCTTTCGCTTGTAACAACTCCAACTCCACAGCACAACACGTTTTCAAAACTTTCATATTATACTTACATGACAGACAGCAAAACATGGAAGTACAGACACCTGGGACCAGCCATCGTTCTTGATTCAATATGAAAATTCTCTGTAAAAGAAACAAATATCACACCCAAATTTAAATGAAAGACAAACATGGATGAAGAACTATTAAGTATCCAAGGTAAGCATACATTTAGACGGTTTTAATTACGATACCTTACAGCTTGGAGAATATCACAGGGCACCGCTGCAATGGTCAGAAAGACGACAGCACAACATAAAATCCATACCTTATATTGCTTAGTTATCTGAAAATTTCAAGGTGTGGACCGTTGTTATCAGCTATGTCAATATGGTAGATTGATCTTGATGCAGAACAATCGGAGACGTTTGTACTGATTTTGATGTTTGTTTCCAGAATGTTTGAGAAGGTGGGTCCTTTCACTGATGAACTGGGTCAGTCTAGATAACACTTTCAAACAGGAATTATCTCAAATGCATGCAGCTGTAAAAGCACGACAAAAAAAAGTACTAAACAAATGCAAAGCAAAGCAAATATAATGTAAGACACTAAGCCTATGGATGTAATCTGTAATTAAACACAGTTTTAGGATACTTTTCATTTAACCTAACACTTTTATTTTATCATCTTTACATATTTCAGATATTGTTATTTTTACAGCACAGACCACAGTACTATAGGAATAAATGAATGTTTATACATCTAATGAGTCCAAAATAAAATATATTGGAAGAATAATTGAATACAGCAAAGAATAGCATAAATGGTAAATGTAATGGTAATAATTATATTACACTTTCTTTTGTCTGGAACCTTTCATGATATGAAATGCAGCTCAAAGTGATTTACAAGAAAAGCAATTTTAAAGAAAATGACAAACATTATAAGGCCACAAATTACGAGAATCATCAGAATAAAGCAATAATAGTGACTAAATGATAGCAACTTATTTAATATGTAAAGTAACCAAAGGCTCTATAGCTTTATATAATAATAATAATAAATTTTCCCCTTTGCTCATGTCTTTTTAACTAATGATCAGTGGATGGCAGCATCCCGCCGACGCTGCGTTTCTTCTGCCGGTATTTGTGGAGCCGAAGGGGGATCAGTGAAGATGGCGGACAGCAGGGACCAAAGCGAAGACCCCACCGGGAAGAAGCAGTCATCTCCCGGCCTGTCTGTGATCGTGGTCACCGTCAAAAGCCCCGCAGGAAAGCAGGAAATCACAGTTTCCGATGAATCCTCTGTGGCTCAGGTGCGTTCATGGCACCTTTCCGGAAACTGTCATGTCGACTTCGTTGGTTGTGCTTTGGTTTTTCCGCCAGCAGTTTGTGTAGAGGAACTTTTTATTAAGTTATAATCCTGGAAAATCTTTAATTTTCCTCCATCGTCGGCCCTCGATTTATCTTTATTTGTGTGTTGTTTTTTGTTTCTGTTATGGGGTGGGGGGTTTAACGTTGGTCCGTGAACTAACAGTCCCAACCAACGCTGTACAGGAAATGGTCCACTTTCCTTTTTCTGCTGATGTAGCTGTTATATCACTTTGTGTTTCTGAAGTTGTTTGCTCTAAAGCGACACTGACTCATCAGACATTATTTGTCTGACTGACAGGGTGTGTCAGAGGTGATGGGGTGCAGCCCTGTGGACCAACAGCCCTGATCAAACCAAAGTGCTGATAGTCATCACCTGGCTGATATTTAATCAGTGAAACCACCTGTCCACCTTTTCACCTCGTCTCATGGCTCAGTTTCTGTTGCCAAGCCCTCACCTGTGTGCATGCCCTGCAGGATGAACCTGTTCTGGGGCCCTGCAGGATGAACCTGTTCTGGGGCCCTGCAGCTAAATGATTACTGTTTACCTCATCTGCTTCAGTTGACATCAAGTGCAAACTATTGATGGCTGTTTCATCAACTTTTACAATGCTGTGCATCATTTCTGTTTTCATTGTTTATATATTTTTGTGGTCATTGGATTAGATACATCCCCATTGCGGGAACAATCACCACAGAAACAGCATCTAAAATAATTGAGGTGTATATAGTTTTACTTTGTACTTTTTCACTTCTTTTTTTCTGTATGCCTCACTTTATAATTAGGAATGTCAACATTTTCTTTTATTCTTGTCAACATTTTAAATAAGTATTATTTTTGAGTAAGACAAATGGATACTATACAGTGGGGTCCATTAGTCTGAGACGCTTTTACCACTGTGACCTCAGATATATGGACTCTAAAGTATATAAATATAGTTTAGAAATAGTAATATATCAGCATTAAAACAAATTTTTAAACTTTTTAATCCGGTCTTAGATCATACAGGATCCAGCTGATATGTGATGAACACTGTGAAGCTGATTCTCTTTTTGACACATCTGCCATTTGTTTTATGGGCCCAGTTTAAGCAGGAGGTATCTAAAAGATTTGAGGCCCAGTTGGACCAGCTGGTGCTGATCTTCACCGGAAAGGTTCTGAAGGACGGAGACACTTTAAAGCAGCACGGTATCAAAGACGGACACACTGTTCATCTCGTTATCAAGTCTGCTCCAAAGTAAGTACAATTCATGAGGCGTGTGTGTCGAGAGGTTAAGATTGTGCCCAGGAAGAGTATAATGCGACTGTTGCTTTCTCCTTCCAGGGTAAAAAGTGGCAGTGCACCTCAGACAAGTTCCCCTTCTGCACCACCTCAGCCAAACACCAGCAGCACCAACCGCCCTGCAGCAGATGGCACAAGTCGGGCACCAGTGCATGCTAATGCCATGAGTAAGACTGTGCACATTTTAAATATTACTCTGTGGCGTTACTGTTTGCATCCCTTGTTGCATAGTGGCCAAGGAAGAGGAATTTTTACTATAAGAGGGACGATGAACAGAAGATGAATATAATACCCAAAATACTAACAGATGTGTGAATGTATGAATGAAAGAAATCCTTCTTTTTGCTGAGGGAATTTGTCATGCACAAAGAGTTTTAAGATCAAATGTATAAAATATAAAAACATAAGACACTGTACATGTTATGAGCTCAGATTTTTTTTTAAAGTCATTGTGTGTAAACTTCATGTTTGACACCAAGCCAAAAGCTTTGGGATGGTAATTGTTGATGTGCTATTGGGAAGCATCGCACATTTGAAAACTGGGGCTAGTATAGTATTTCGTTTACAAGCCAGCTTCTGATCAAGGAAGTAAAGTTGTTTTTTTTTTTTTTTTATTTATATGATTGTATGTTCAGGCGAAAGCAAACCTTATCCAGTGTCCATACATGCATTTGAAATAAAAACACAGTAAATGTCAAAAGCTATTTGACAGCAAATATTTAGCTGGAACAACGCAAATCCTATTCATTGCAGAGTATCCTTTAAAAGCTGCTAGAGTCTCATCTCCAGTTGTATTCCTCCTCCTCAGGTGGACTCGGTGACCTGTCCAGCTTGTTAAGTCCCGGCGCAGGCTCCTCCAGCTTCATGGAGATGCAGCAGCAGGTGCAGAGGCAGCTGATGTCCAACCCACAGATGTTGTCACAGGTCATGAGGAATCCGCTAGTGCAGAACATGATGTCCGACCCCAACCTGATGAGACAAATGTTTGCAGGCAACCCTCAGATGCAGCAGTTTGTGGCACAAAACCCTGACGCCTCTCGCATCCTTAACAATCCTGAGCTCATGGAACAGGTCGGAGCAGAGCTTCCATGTCTTATGCAGATGTTAAAATTGCTATGTTTTGCTCACTAGATAAAAAAGAAATATATTTTTTTTCAAAATATTCACTCTGCTGGCTTTATAGAAGTCTTGTCATATTTTCTCATTGAGCAGATGCAGAATCCTCAAACTCTGTCTATGCTGACAAACCCCAGAGCCATGCAGGCCCTCTTACAGATCCAACAGGGTCTGCAGACGCTGCAGGCTGAAGTCCCGGGTTTCATGTCCAGGTACTGGATATACCTCTGACAGTTTTTGCTCGAAGTCAAACACTTTCATGGCTCCACAATTGTCTTAATCTGGCAGTACATTCTGAAATGAATAAGAATTCTCTCATTTTCTCTCTCGTTTAAAATAAATTCAAGGTCATTGACATTTCATTTTTAAAATCAATGCAGTTTTTAATGGAGCAATTAGATTTAGAATTTTATGACATGTTTTTGTAAGAATAAAAATCTAGATATGGGCACTAAAGTCCAAAATGCAAACTCTGGTGAAGTAAAACAAGCGTTTTGACAGATATCAATTTATTATCATTTGAAGTCAGTTTATATTTTCAGTAATCCTGTGAAGTGCCACAGTTGTCTTTAACTTTGATATGCCATTCCCTTCTAGTTTGTCTCCACGAGGTCCCACAGTTCCTCCAACCATGGGGGGCGTTGTCCCTCAAGAGACACCTCCCTCTTCCACTGTGTCATCAGGATCGAGTCCCTCACAGCAGCAGCTCATGCAGCAGATGTTACAGATGTTTGCAGGCGGAGGACCATCGGTATGTTACATCTAGATATAGATGAGTCGGAGAAGCAGTTGTTTTTTTTCCCCTCATAGATGTCGCTTACTAACAATTAGAAAAATTCCAGCTTTTATTTTTTATTTTTCATGTCAACACTTTAAAAAAAAAATCTGGACTGTACTGTTTTTGAGTAATGGCTCAAAAAACAAATGGCTACTATGCAGTGGGGTCCAGTAGTCTGAGACCAAACACCATAAAGTGTAAGTACAGAAAACAAAATAAATAGTGCATGAATAATGGAAGTTGTGGTTGTTCCAAGAACAAATTGTTTGGTGTGTCTTTTTTTTCAAGCAACAGTTGACGTTTAAACTTAAAATAGTTAGTGTTAGGTTGATTGGCTGTCATGTTTTTGAAGGCAAAAAAACCTCAAACTCTTATTGTGTGAGAAGAGGAGTAAACAGTAGTTAAGTAGAGTTGAAACCTTCTATTTATGGTGACACTTTTATTTTACTAGAAAAAGCAACTATGTCAAAATGAGATGGTATGAGGTCGTGATCACAATCTAAAAGGTCCGCCTCTGTGGCTGAACTGTGTCTGACTTCATGTCTCTGCCCTCACAGCTTCAGAGCCCTGAGGTTCGCTTCCAGCAGCAGCTTGACCAGCTCAGCGCCATGGGCTTCATCAACCGTGAGGCCAATCTGCAGGCACTCATCGCCACAGGAGGGGATGTCAGTGCAGCCATAGAGCGACTACTGGCCTAACTCACTCAGTTCGTTTAGGGGTTGAAGGTGAAAGTAGAGTGAAGCTGGGGACTGGGAGATTTAAAGATAAAATAAGTCAATGAATACAGTCCTCCTTTGCAATGAACTCAATCTGACCCGAAGTCAGATTGAGTGTTTTTCTAATTGCTGGTAAACTCTTCAACCATTATATTGATAATGGATGAAAAAGGAGGATAGGGGAAAAGTGTTGCCAGTTTGAGCTACTAACACAATCAATCTTGTGCTAAAATGTGGCAGCAGTGATGCAACGAGTTTGTTTCTCCTGCCAGTGAAGTCGGCAGTGATTTCTGGCATGACAAGTGCTTCCTCATTTGATCTCTGCATGACGTTACCAAGAAATGAATATTTAATAAGTGTTTTTACACAATTTATTTCAGAAGTATTGTATTTAGGTGCTGTTAAAGAGGTTTAATTCAGGGTGTGGTAGCCAAAGGTTGTTTCTCCCACCCTTGAGGCTTAATCTTTCCTGGTTGAAACTATTAATTACCTTTACTTTTTTTTTTTTTTTTTTTTTTTTAATCCTAGCAGCTTCTCTCTGTTGTTCTAATTTAATTTGTACAGTTGTATTTGGAAAACCTTGTTGCTGTACCAGCGCTTGTATGGCTTTTAATATCTCTGCTTATATTGAGCCTTTGGTAGCAGCATTGCCAGGTCACATAATTGCAATATTGTACACATAGGTGTTTCTCTGGATATTCTCTGTCTGGTTTTAGGTTGACAGAATAAGCCAGAAAGGTAGTTTCAAACTGGTTATGATTATTACCAATGAAAACAAGCCCTTTTACATCAACATGGTTGTGTATTTCCTAACAGCAGTGCCTAAATATATTTGTTGGTATAAGCAATTTATTTCAAATTGATCTGTGAAATGTTTTATAATATGTCTGCCTATGGACTGTTTTTCAACCAAGTAAATTATTTGCCATATTTCAACAGTTGTCATTTACACAGTCAGCTGTTGTATTTCGTGTTATCCTTGCAACGATGATGCTCTGTGGCAAAGGCCTTGTCACTGATTTCAGGTGGCAGGACGCTCAGTATTACATTAACAAATGGTCACTTGTTGTGGTGAGTTCACACACCAAGCTACAATCACAATTTTCACAAACCCCACTGCAGTACTACGCACAATAAAAAGAAAAATATCACAGTTAAGTTCATTCATACTTGTTTCTTTCTATATAATGCCACCTTGATTTTATGTTCCTCTCCTCCACAGTCCCAGGGATTGAAACAGAGCTGCTGAATAATTCTGCCTTATACAGAACTGAATGTGTGCAGATCACAATAAGTTAGGCTTGTTGCCTGTTTTTGTTTTGCTTTTTCATTGTGATGGGATTTTTATGAAATCGATATTTGAGTTGGCTTACAGAGCAGAGATTAGGAGTTATAAGGTTCTGGCCAACAAAACCATGTTGGTGTTTATTTCTGGTGAAAGTGTGAAGTTTCTCAAAAACAGAAATGCTGGAACGACTCTTGGATCTGCATTGTAATACTTGATTTGGCTGTACTGAAGGTATTTAGCTCAACATATGAATTCATCTAATAAATCGGAATATGAGCAATTTCATCAAAAATTCATGGATGAATTCGATGCCTACAATCCCCACAATGCTTTGCGGGAGACGTCCGGAAAGGGAAGAAAAACATCACATCAGCTGACTCGGCTTGTGTGTTTTTAGGCGAGTGTTGGAGGAAGTTTAAAGCCAGTGGATCGGTCACTTTGAATTTTATTTCTATATAATATTTTTGTACCTACACACTTTAGACAGAAGGCAGCTATGTTACGACCGAAGGCGTTAACACAAGTTCTCAGTCAGGCGAACACAAACGGAGTCCAGAGCACACTGTGAGTACGGCTAGCCCGTTAGCATCGTGCTAAAAGAAGCTGCTCGGTACATAAATTCATTTTATTTTTCAGCTTTAAACCAACTGATACACCGGGCATTTTTTTCAGCCTGAATTAAAAAAATATATAAAAATGAAGAACCCACACTAACTCACCTCAGTGCTGCTCGTATCTAATCATAGCTAATAAATAAAAGAGCTAATGCTAATCTCAACCAACATCTCCACATTGATTTAAAATTTGGGCTCTACTTTAGTTGTTTAAAATATATTTTTTTAAATCTGTCTGTTAGTCAAAAACAGCAAAATTTGTGTTGTGTGTTAAATAGTGAAAACTGCTTATTATAAATTTACTCATTTTATCCAAATTTCGAAGATTAATGCCGTGCACGATATTAATGAAAGCGTTTATATCGTGTTTTATTGTTTTAGGTTTTATTTTATTTGTTTGTTCATTTATTTATTATTTTAATGGAAAAATCAATCATTTTGGTTACCAACTTTTTGTTGATTGTCTAAATTCAGTCATTGATAGAAAAATCCTGAAAAACAAACAAAAACTTAACAGTTAACATAATTAATTTCCTGGTTTCTCAGCAGGATTGAGTCCATCAGGGTTTGAAGTTTGCTGGATAAGCAGTTTTCAAATAAAGCACAGATGGATATTTATTAGTGGGTTCCTTCCACAGGATTGTTTTAACCTCTTTCAAAAAGCAAGATACTTATGACAGCGTGATATCAGTTTATATGAAGTTAATATTTAGATTAGGTTTGTAATCTTTTGTTCAGGTTGGCCAACCATCCTGTATCTTGATTGACTGTAGCGTCTTTTGTAAATTCATGTTAAATGTGAATGTATGAGATATTGAAGCATCCAACTTGACATTTTCAACAGCCTACTGAATAATGAAGGTTCACTTCTGGCCTACTCTGGGTACGGGGACACAGACGCACGAGTGACAGCCGCCATCGCAAGCAACATCTGGGCAGCCTACGACAAGAACGGCCACCAAGCCTTCAATGAAGACAAACTGAAATTCATACTCATGGATTGTATGGTAAAAAGCACATCTCCTCCAAAACCATTGATGCGGTTCTCGGGTTTATGATGAGAGGAGAACTGAGTTTTTTACTTAATTTCTTTCTCAGGAGGGAAGAGTGGCCATTACTCGTGTAGCCAACCTACTACTGTGCATGTACGCAAAAGAGACAGTGGGCTTTGGAATGCTTAAAGCCAAGGTGAGAGTTTTAACACCAAACAGTTGGTGCTGTTTTCTGTCATTGCTTCACGATACAGCCTTTGTCCTGCTACTGATGCGGTCTTTCATATAATCATAGTGGTTTTGTGAGCTATGTATGTATGTATGTATGTATGTATGTGTGGTTGCTCTACGTGTCCAGGTCACTTCTCCTACCACGACATGATTAACAAAAATAACATTCATTAGACATTTCATGTCATGTAGTTGACAATACTGAAGGTGCCACTTTTCCACTCGGTTCAATTTGGCCACCAAGATTAGCAACATTAGCTTCTTGTATTAAGGTGGTAAGTTCACGTTGACCACGGTTGTTTATTGCCTTTCAGAGAGCATGTTTAAAAACTCTTAAAAAGTAAAAGCTGTTTTACTTTCAAATTTGCCTTTAGTAATTTTAATGCCTAACATGTAATGAGTCCAGAGGTGGGTTGGCTCACAGATAATGTTTGGTCATTAAATTATCATAAATTAGTAAAAAAAAATCATATAGAGAAAGTGACCTTACTGTCAAATATTGCCTTAACACTTAAATGTTAATTAGCTAAGCATTGCAGGTCAATGTTGAGCTTATTATTTTTCATATAGAATATAAGTAATTTATAATCATTTAAAACTTTATCGTGTCTAATCAGCGCAACAGGGAACCTGTTTTATAGCTAGTTTCTTCAGAGCAGCTTGTACTATTACTACTATTTAGAATGAGTCACAACACAAACCCCTAATGGCTCAAACTGTCTCAGGCATTACTGAATTCTTTCCTAATTTTCTGTTGTCTCTGTTGTGTTTATAGGCAGAAGCGCTGGTGCAGTACCTGGAGGAACCATTAACCCAAGTAGCCGCATCATAGTTTAGAGGAGCGTGTTGCATCTGGCTGCCTGGAAAAGAAACCATCATACAGTATAATCCAGGTCATTCAAGGACTGTTGTAACATTTTGTTAATGCATATATATCTATGAGTGACTGCGTGAATGTATATTTGTGTGTGTGTGTGTGTGTGTGTCGGGGGGGTATGTGACTGTATATATAATTTGTGTGGCTTTCTAGCCCTTATCTGCAGGTCTGCTCATTTAATGATCTGATACAAAAGTCCACACAGTTTGTCAACAGGATGTCACTTGGCAGTTTGTCTGCATGAACAACTGTTGGTATGATATTTTGTTCAGATGCAGGCAGGTTCAGTTCAGACATGCCAGTTGGAGATGAACATTTTGAATCATTGGCTTAATGTGCATATTATGAGGTATATGGAAAGTTCAATAAGAATTCTGTCTGATAAAACTGGAGTAAAGATTGTTGGCTACTTAAATTTCAAAGCTGTCAGACAATTTTTGGATTAAAATCTTTTTGTAAAATCTTATTTCTGTGTTTTTGCTATGAATGGAGTGCTTGGAGTTAGATGCGTGGGTTCAAACATGGAGATGATGTAAATCAGTTAAATGTTAAAACAACCGGTTTACCAGGTATGTGTATTAACATCACTTAGTATCAATAGTCTTATCAGTTTTCATTGTCTTAAGGAAGTCTTGGTAGGATATAGTTTGAAATGACATGAGGCATCTAAATATATTCTATATCACTTGTGTCATTACCTAATTCTGAAGCTAATTCACACTCCATTTGTTACTAATTAATTTTTCAAGCACATTTCATGAAGCTGTCAAACTTATAGGGTTTTTTTTTTTTTTTTCAGCATTAACAATTTCACAATTTATTGTGTGCTACTAGTTTCCCTTTTTGTATCTCACCTTTGCTGGCAGACATTTTCCTGTGTTTCATCACATCAGTCTCACTCTGCTCTCTCATGATCCTCAACTTGAATTGAATATTAGTAAAAAATATTTGAATGGCCTGATGTTGAACAAGTATAGGACCTATGTATCTTGTTTTGAAATATAAGCAATAACATAAGATACTTTGACAACTTAATACTTCAAATGTAAGACTAATTTTCCTAGTTTTCTATTTCAGCATTGTAACAGTTAGAGACACAGAGCCAATTCATCCATCTCTGGGTTAAAAATACTGATGCTTATGGCCCAGAATACAAAATCTGAGACTCACAGTTTCTCTGACCTTGACTTTTTTTGCAAAGGGAGGAACAAAGGGGATTTATGATGAGATGAGTTATATGAGATTTAAATAACAATGGAAACTGAAGGGAAAAAAGTCTGAAGGTCTAATAAATTTTGATATAGAATCCTTAATTGTATACATATAATACATATCTGGGAATTAGTTTTCAGCACTAAACATTTTTAGGAGAAAGAGGGCTAAGGCCAGCCAAAAGAGAATCAAATGGAATCAACAGGCCTGGATATAAACATAGAATATGGAAAACAGGTGTTTTTTTTATTGGCAGAGGGAGGTGGAAATGGTAGGATATGCATGTGTGCACATTCCTGTAAATTCAGCAGGGATAGCTTCATGATGTCCAAGATGTTATTTCATTCTCTCTCCCCCGCTGTGGAGCTGAAAAGTTATTGATACAAAGAAAAATCCACAAATCAAAACTGACAAGTTTTGGACTATAGACATACCATGTAAACTTGATTTCAGGTTGTGTTCTCACAGTGATGAAGAACTTTTGCTTCTTGCATGCTGTCGTCTGATTTGTCCACCAGGAGGCACCTGACAGTCTTCCCTCAGCTCTTCCTGTTAGTCACCTTACCTGTCCAACCTGCCCTGCACTGCCTCTATTAGTAAGGCACACCTCCATCACTGCTCTGCCACTCCCTGACACAGACGCCGCCCACTGCAGCGGAACAACCTTGGATGTGCTCCACATGTCTTGTTCAAACAAGCCAGCTTTTTATTAACTCAGATAGGAAAAGGTAGTGAAGGGCAGAAGGCTGGTGACCGGCCCCTCATGTGTCAAAACATTACTTGTTGTCGTTTTCTCTCCTGACACCCGAGGATCTGAGCAGCAGGCTTGTTTTCAGGTGTGTCAGTGTCCGTTGACATCCTGCGATCAGCCTGTGAGAGCTGGAGACACGGCAGTCAACTGGGGCGGCAACACTGAATGGAGAGAAGATGGGGTCAGATGAGGCCTACAACTTTGTCTTTAAGGGTGAGTGTGTGTATTTTCCTGCTTATTTGAATTTAAACTCCAGGGAGGGATCCTAGTGACCTTAAAGTGCCATCATATGATGCTGCTTCGTCCTTGAAACTGTACTTCCTTCTTTATTATTAACTTGGTTATATAGAGGAACAGATATTTGTGCGGTTTGTCAACAGTGATAAACCATTTTTTATAATAGCAGTGCATAATAAGACATGGCAAACATAATGAATCACTTGAAGTAATATCTGTGTTTAATAAATTGTTGAGGTAAATATTTGCCTCAAGTGAAAGAGTTTCACCACATTACTGTTGAAAGCATGATGTGCATTTTAAAACCTGTTCATCTGTGGCATGCCCTTAGAGAACAACACTGTTACACAGAGGTGCAAAACAGTTTGTCGAGGAGCATCAGTCATTGAACAAACATAACACAACTACATGTGTTGTTGGTGCCTCAGTGCTGGAGTTCAAAAAGGCTGTGCTCCTTTAGACTGAATTCTCTATTCATTCTGCACAGAGTAGTTATCAGTTCATATATAGCCAGCTGTAGCAGATGGCTCTAAACAGATGTAAGATAAAATAAGAGTCATTCAGAAAGGTGATTTGGTTCAGGTACACAGTTTTAATAGAAGGACTAGACGGCTGGAAGGTGGATGGAGGAGCCACAACAACAGTGTGAACAATGTCAAACATCAGTATGACCTCCTGCAAAATAAAACGTGGTTTGTCAGGTCAGTTCACAGTAAGGACTTTGGGGGAGAACATATCAGTTCCATTTCTGATTCATTTCCAGATTTGGACATTTTCCTGATGGCATTCAATTCTAACAGCGGTCCTCACACACACACACACACACACACACACACACACTTCCTGTTTAACTTTGCCAATCAAATAAAGGCCTGAAGTCAGACTAGAAAAAACACTCCGTAAAAAATGCTGTTTCTTCAATAAAGCTGCTTTATGCCTCTGCCGACGGGACAATAATTTAAACAACTGGTGAAATTTTTACATTTCAAGCATTAAACCTTAGTCCTGTTTGGAGTTATGGGAAGTGATTGATACCATTGGAATGTTTAACGTCATTTTAAATCTACATCCAGCAGCTGGTTATCTTATCTTAGCATAAATGCTGGAAGCAGGGAGAACCAGTTCACTTCAGAGATACCAAATCTGCCTTCCAACACTAGCTCTGGTACTGCTACGCAAATTAGCTGAGTGTGTTTAACTTTCAGACTAATACATATATGCTTCTGAATAACAGTGCGCATAGTTATTGCAGTAAAGCAGTTGCATATTTGGACATCAAAGTCAAGAAAACAAACAATAGGAAAATTTAATCTTCCCTGCAACGCGTCAAGTTTGTCCCAACTTTCTGGAAAGTCACAAACCAGAGCGTCGAAGAGCCTCCTTGTCTTGCATCGCCATAGAAACCAGAGGTCCTGTTTACATAAGAAGTTACTGAATAGTAGAGGAGAAGAGGAGAAAAACAGACGTTCACACCCACTGGAAAAAGGCAGCACAGTGGTTGTGGCTGCAGGGTGAACAATTACCTAAACGTCCCAAAGTAGAGCAACTGGTAAAACATTCTTCACCATGACCCAGGATTCCAGGTTAAACATACTGAAAGTCAGAACCTGGGGGGTTATTTAGTCATCTGTGCTTTATGATTCATGGGAATCAGCAGGTGTTCTGGGAAAATCGGCACAAAATGAACGAAATGAATCTTTTTTAAGAGACAATTCTTAGGTTTTTTTTTTATTTTGCTAATTAATTTTGAAACTCAGCCATTGAGCCAACAGATGAAAAATCCTTTAACAAGATATAAACAAGAACCAGCAGATTCCATACTGATGAAGATTATAGCAAATTTCCTTTAAGTTGATGGGCACAAGCATTAGGTGCAATATGGAAAGGTCAGGGTTCTCATTATGAACAACTCATACTTCTGGGCATTTTAATTTAGAAAGAACGGTGCACTTTTCCATCTCACTGCCTCTGGTGAGATTATGTTATCATGGTGTAGCCCAGTTCATGAATCTTAATGGGCAAATCCTGATTACTGTGTGGACAAAAGTTTTCAAAACCATAAATTGTGAATTTATAGGAGAACTGTTGAAATCTAGATATGTTTTTATATATTTTTAATAATATATAATCTAGTGTATTCTTCTTTAGACAAAATGCCCCAGTTTTAGTTTGTCATTTGGGACTATTTCATTGTTGCTGATTATGACATTAGCACCAGCAGGTGGTTTTCTTAGTTTAGCATACAAACTAGAAGGCAAACATCATTAATTAAAACAAAATAATGTACCATCTCATTTAAAAATTACCTATTAAAATATATCTTGTTTGTTCCAGGTAGAAAGGGGGGGGGGGGGGGGGGGGTACCAATTGTGGGTTTAGCATAGCATAAAGCTGAAAACAGCCAGGCTATATATGCTTCGCAAAGCCAACTGCCTGCCTGCCATTTTACATACAAAGAGTGTCAGCCTGACCAAAGCGTTGCCTTAAGTGTCTAGTTAATCTGGTACCTGTCATCACACCCTGAAAACATAGTTAATGGCTGTGGAGATGTCACAAGAACTCAGATTATTGAGCTCACAGGCTTCAGCAATATGCTGTAACTATGTCCTAACCAGGAGATCCTATTGCTGCTTTGTGTGCTCATATTTTCCAATCTGTGCATTTCAAGCCAAGCCTTTTTTTTTTCTCTCTCTGAGTCAGCCACCAACAACTGAAACCCAAACATTAGTCACTGAAATGAGCAGAGGGGGTGTCTGTGCTGTGTCTTGTTCTGTTTACACTGTAGATTGGCTTGTAAAACCAAAATTTAAGGAAGTAGAACCTTAACCTGCTCCACCTGATTTGGAGTCACCTGACAGACTAGTCTTGTTTTTTTGTAAAGAATGGTTCAATTGTGAGAGGTTTGTACGCTGGAGGTTTTCAGTTCCCAGAAGAGGATGTGTGTTCTCTATACAGCAGGGAATTGTGGAAGGAAATATGAAAGCCAGTTTATTTGCCCTTCAGATTTGGTAAAATGCATACAATTCATTTCAGTAATAAAATTCACAGCTGTTTGCCAATTTTTGGCAAATTACAAGCAAACATAGGTACCTGAAGTGAAAGGAAAGTAATACCTTCCTTTTGTTACCATATCACATGTATTGATCAATAATCTGGTGTTTTATGTCGAGGGGCCTACTCCCTCTTTTCATATCCAATTTAATATACTGCTTATTTACCTTGGAGGTGTGGTGTTGCTTTTAAAACAGGACGCTATATCCCTGATGTTGCAATTAGTTCTAGTCTCACAAGTCTGCAGCTGTGGATTTATGGGGCAATCACAAAAAAGACACACCTAGACTAAAAGCTTCAAGGTGAAATGGACAGGATTGGCTTAATTAAGGCTTTGTGAATATTTATTTTTGAGTCCATTATCTAAGACATACTGGGTTTACTCTTACAACAACCCAGTTTCGAAACCCAAAACCTGGAGCCCAATTTAAAAAAATTCCTCTGTGGTTTGTTTCCTCTCCAGTGGTTCTCATCGGTGAATCTGGTGTAGGCAAGAGCAACCTGTTGTCCCGCTTCACCAAAAATGAATTCAACCACGACACTCGCACAACCATTGGAGTGGAGTTCAGCACAAGGACAGTGCAGCTCAACAGCTTCACCATTAAGGCCCAGATCTGGGACACAGCCGGACTGGAGCGATACCGGGCCATCACATCAGCGTGAGTAACTGTGAGGCTCTTATAGACATATTACTATTAATGTGTTCTTACATACACACTCTGTTTTATCTTTACCACATGTGTATGTCTTGGTTAGCTCATAAAACCAAACCTGTTATTTTATCATTCAATAAAACAGCAATACTGCATTTTTGACTCAAGCATATAAAGAGACAGGCAGCCCCTTTAATCAGCAAATGTATGATTTTATTGCCATACTGTCTTCCCAGCTGAGGAACTTCAAAATCATCAGTCATAAAAAATTATAATTATTAAGAATGAAAGCATACTTTTAATTGCTCTCCATTCCATGCTTTAGATGAGAAGACAAATCATTTCCATGCCTGTGTCCTACTTTTACCAGAGTAATGAGTTCTGTTACAAATTCAGGTGCTTCCAAGATGCAGGGAGAAAGGCATAAAGGGCAGTTTTAGTTTTCAGCTTGAGTTTTGACCACTGCAGTAAATGTAAAGTTACAGCAGCAGTCGGTTAACTCAGTTTAGCATGAAAACAGCAGGAAGTACCCGGCCTGCTGTGCCCGAAGATAAAAGGGCCACTAACTAACATTTTCACCAATTTAATCTTATGGGTTTTTTTTATTTAGTTTTATCACAGTAAAAACTTAATATGAAAATATCAGTTGAACATTTAGAGACCCTTCTCCACAGTTTTTAGTGTTGGCTCTGTTGGCTATAAGAAACAAGCAGCAACACAATAACAAACCATAACATGTAGATCTAATCATGATGTGTAACTAATTTGTGTAAGTAAACCTCATGGAGTCTCAGTTAGTGGAGATAAAACGAATCCTGTTTTCCTAATACAGGTTTTGATTTGGCCTAGAGAGAATCAGAAACTTTTATGTCCTTTATCTCATTCACTACTACTGAAGAGACATAAATATGTGCTTCACAAGGGGATTATATATACAGCAGCGTTGCTAGTGTTGGTAGACGGAGTCCAAAGGAGACTTGGCATGTGTTATAATGTGCGTCAGTAAATTTTGTGCAAGATATAGTCAGGAAACATAACAGGTGTGTGGTTGACATTAAAGTAAATGAGTCTGAAGACGGGTGTGCGCCGACCTCTGACAGCCATGAGTAATGTAATTATACAGTGTCGACATCGTTGCTGGTGCCTTCCCATTTTCAGATGACTTCTAATTAATAAAAATTACATTTCTTGTAAACACGCACACGTCCTGAGCAGGCAAACAAAAAGTAGAGGGAGTTTTGTTTCTTTAATCAACATTTTAAGCTTCATAACTGTTGAACAACCTGTATTTCAGCAACTGAAGGTGCTGCAGCTATCAGCCAAAACAGACACAAGGATAAACAGGATGAACCTGTCACATTTCCTGAAAAACAACCAGCACGTCCTCCTCTCCTGTCAAGTTAACTGGCACACTTTGGTTCCAAAAATCCAATTGGCTGGAGAAGAGACGTCTGTTTTTCAACGCTGTCAGCCCTCAGCAGCTCTCTGCTCTATCTACGGGTGCTCCTGATACATTCTTTTTATTTAATTAAACTAGTAGGATTAACTGCGTGGGAACTCGTTTTAAAACAATAGAACCATGTCAATTTTATTTTTAAGATGTGAAAAAAAAAAAACATCTGAGGATATGCTACACTGCTGGATTAGCCCTTTTCAGACTGCTTAGCTTTTTGAGTAATTACACACCGACCATAGTATGCAAATTCTCACTCCCATGGAATTTCCCATTTGTGCAGTAACAAGCAGCTAAAACCTATTAAAGGGGAATTAATTATGCTGCTGGAAGAGTGGAGCAGAAATTTATTTGTGAAGGATGTATTGATTGGTTCATGACTTCAGAGCAATCATCAGCCATCAAAGTTTTTTTTTCTTTCTTTTCCTTAATGAATGGCAGGAGAGAGAGAAACCATCAATCATGAGAGGACAGTTTTTAAAGTCGCCATAGTCAAAATGTATCCATTATTTTATATTAACATTGGTTCAGATGATTATCGGGTCTCTGTTAGTGATGAACTTTCTTTCAGCACTTTGGTTCATAATTTTACTGTTTTGTTTCACTGTCTCTGTCACTCGTGGTGCTCTTTTTGGTCACGGCTGCTTAAAAAAAATAACAACTTACTCTCTATCGCCAAACAACAGACATACAATGTTTTTCCAGTGCAGAGTTGATTTAATTATTTAATAGCAGAACTCACTACTCCATTAAAGTGTCAATGCAGGCCAATAACCTCATGTTTAAATTTGAGTGAGTTAACTGGAAAAAATATTTTTTTTATTCATCACCAAGCACCTCCATGACAAACACCAAATGTCACATAATGAATTACTGCAAAGGTAATCTCCTTTTACAGGTATTACAGAGGTGCTGTTGGAGCCCTGCTGGTCTACGACATAACCAAACACCTTACCTATGAGGGTGTGGAGCGCTGGCTGAAGGAGCTGTACGACCACGCTGACCCACACATTGTGGTCATGCTAGTGGGCAACAAGACTGACCTGGAGTCAGAGAGATCTGTGCCCACAGAGGAGGCCAGAGAATTTGCAGGTATAAAGTCAACAAGTGCTGGAAGTCATGGGATGGTTATAAATTAGTTCATCAGAATTGCCTTCATGATTTTTATTAATGGAAATTAGCTTGGCTTTAAATTCTTAAGAACTTGTTTCCTCCAATTCATGACTAAAGATACAGGATGTGATCGTTCTTTTGGGACCTGTTTTATATCATAAGATCAACAGTGAAATTTTGCAATTTAAGACTAATAATCTGAGACCAAATCTGAGAATAAATACTTTGACTAATACTATAGCATGAAGACTACAAATGGGAATTTAATGACTATCAAATAACCAAAATAGCTAACTGAGCATGTTTGTATTATCCAGAAAAGAGAGGTATTTTGTTTCTGGAGACCTCAGCCTTGGAGTCAACTAATGTGGAGGCAGCATTCACCAACGTCCTAGCAGGTAATTCATTTCAGTGCATTTCACTTTTTCCTATTTTATTAGTACCTAATGCATAAATGTCCTGCCATCTTGAATTGCTTCCATTTCCTGTCTCTCCTACATACAAAATTATGTCAACTGGATACACACAGATAACACTCCAATCTGTGACTGTAAATTTACCCTCCCATAACCAGACCATACAATTCCTCGGCTCATTGAGATTTGAAGAAAATCTGTGTCGGAGAAGGATCAGAATAATGTGACCTTTGGTAGTTCTGAGGCAGATTTTTGACTGACTGCTCGGGAGGGAACACTTCTGGTTGGTTTGAAGATGGAAAAGACTGACTATAACAAGAACTTGATGTGTTGCCATCCTAAACCTTTTGGATTGAGTGGCATATATACTTTGTTTTTGCTACCAACTGGACTGTACTGTGTTCTCCCGAGAGCACTGTGCTGTCTTTGTACTATCATGTAATATAAGATAATAATAACACTTGTCAATGCTTTTTATCAGAGATCCACAGGAAGGTGAGCAGTAAGGAAGTGGTTCGAGGTTCCATCAGTGCCGTTTCCCTTAACAGCTCCAGAGCAGAAACCACAGAAGAGAGCAAGCCCTGCTGCAGGAACATCTGATCCCACCATCCCTCAGGAGCCCAAGGGCTATAGGGTGGGTGACACGTGACTCCACCTCCACTCACAACAATGTTACAAGAGACAGGCAACCGGCCATTCATGGGTAGCAAGGATAAGAGCCCTTGCTTAAGTGGTGCCTCTCTAAAGTGACTGATTCATAACAAGCTACGTGGTGGTGCGATGCGTTCAAAGGGTGTTTGTTAAATGTGAATAAATGTAGCTGGAAACCAGCATCAGTTTTTTAAGAGTCCCTGTGGACCACTGAACATGTGTCAGAGGTAAAACAATCACAATGTTACCTGCAAGATAAAATATTTATAGTTCATATAAAAAAACAACAACAAAAATGGGAAAATTGTTGCATGTGAAAGGTTTTAAAAGTAAAAACACAAGACTGTTTTGTTTTCCTCAAATAAACAGTTTAGTCCATGGTGAATATTTTATGGACTGACTGATCTATAATGAGACTGAGGGCATTTCTTTTTTGAGACATAAATGATTTATGGAGACTGTTAGCCTGATGTGTGTTTTTTGTACCATGGAAATTTAAGCCATTAAAAATACCATGTTAGAGAGGTTTGCCACCTTGGCACTTACATACTTCCAATAAAATGTCATTCGCAACACCATATGCTACAAAAAACTCAAATCTCTGTTGTTTTTTTGAGTCAAAGTATTAAAACATATTTGCCACTGGCCTTTATGTGAAGCCGTCTTTAGTCAGAGGTGGGCAACCTTTTCAGGCATGGTATCCTGTTTTTCCACGGCATGGGCTGAGCTAATTAACTGACCCAATTAATGTTGCAGAACCCTGACAGAATGATATCTGCAGTGAATGAGTGCAAAGGCCTCTTTCAAGGACAAAAAAAAATTTTCCTTCCTGCATCAATTTTAATAACAATAAACCCAAACCAGTACCAGACCTTTGTTGTATTTAGACTCTTTTTTTTTGACAGAACAGTGTCTTTAAAACATTCAAATTTCATTTAATTGTCATGTTTAGACATTGACTCATTAAATGTTGAGAGTTGTTTCAGGGACTTTCTGGCACTGCCTAATGTTTAATTTTGGGAAATACCAAGTATTGCTCAATATCACACACAGCATCACCATTGAGACACCAATGTTTTTTCTTCATTGATTATTTTAAAGTGTTGAATGGTTTATCTAGACAAAAGAATGTGTACACTTGTTCATATCACATTTGTCTATCCCACGTTTCAAGATTTCTGTGTTAGAATGCCTCCCATAGTTTATTCTGAACTTTGTGAGATATTGTCTGTGCTTTAAACACAAACTTTAAAGATCTCTTTCTACTGTTCCGAGTGAAGAAGAAGAATTTCAAAGGCTGTGATAGCTTAAATATTGTTGACCTGCTCTGGATATTTGAGAAGTATCATTAGCTTTCAGGGTTTTTTCTGCATCTATGCTGTAAAGTGTGTTTTCTCAATAAAAACTTATTTAAACACAGAATAAGTTAATATTTCAATTACAAATGGTCAATTTTCATTCACCCCTGGTAAAAAATACTTAATTTTCTTAAATTAAAAAATAATACTCACAGCAATCCATGGGAATCCCTGAATCTCACTTTGATGTCTACTAAACAAATTCCATGTAATTCAAGGTGATCTACAGACACTGTGTACACCATTAACGTGTACTGGCAGTTCACCTTGAATTACTCACCCTACAAGGACAAGGAGGAGGAAGCAAAAATGTTTATTTCTTATCTGACATTGACTGATTACTGTTGTTGTATGGCCTCTCACTGACTCCAGTGAAGTGACGGCAAAATCAGACGTATTGGTAAAAGAGTATTAAAAACCTATTTGTTAGGCACCAAACTGTCACACGTAATTTCCATTATAACTTAATCTACTGATTATTATCTGTTATAATAAAATCATGAAATCCTCACAATCAGGCAGATGGAGGGAGCAAGTATTTGGCATTTTCTGCTCTTATTACTAAAACAAAACCCATTTAACTGTCAATATTTTAAGGTAATTTGCAGCCCTTTGATAAGTCAACTAACTGAATTTAATCATGTTTAACAGCTGGAGACTGCACATTTCTATTTAACAGATATGATAGATAGATAGATAGATAGATAGATAGATAGATAGATAGATAGATAGATAGATAGATAGATAGATAGATAAATAGATAGATGGATAGATTGATAGATAGTGCACAATATTTACAAAACAGACATGCTGTATGACAAATAAACAGCAAGTAATATAAAAGCAGAGTGGAAATACGAACCCTTGGAGGTATAAAGTTCAAATATAAGGAAATAAAGAAATAAACCAAAAAACAGAACAAACTCTGAAGTCTTATTCATGTTTAAGAGAAGTCAGTGAGTGTTTTTGATGGTTTGTTGACTTGTTGACCTGTAATGAATCCAAACTGAACAGCTGCTTTAAAACCTTCAGTGTTGGCTTTTTTATTTTTTTATATTATTTTAAAAATCTTTTATGTTTATTATATGACTCAATCTGCAGCCACTTGTTGCGGTCAACAAGCGGTCCGTCGGCTAACCTGAGTCTCGATGCTACCTGTTGTAGCTCGGGTGTGTGTGTGTGTGTGTGTGTGTGTGTGGGGGGGGGGGGGGGGGGTCATCAACGTTTACCACCAGCGGCACAAATCGTGAGCGACGGCTGAGCGGGCCAATTGCGTTCACGCCCGTGACAGGTGTCGACCGGCCGCTGGCCAATAGGAGCGAAGAAGGTGGGCGGGGCGGAGGAATTGACGTTGCTTCGCCGCTTTGGTTATGGCAAGTGACAGAGGGCGAGGAAGACGGGGCGAAAGTTTCTCAGCCGGTGGGAGTCCTTAGGGGGAGTTTTTATGCTCGGCAACGACAGCGTCCTCCTTTTTTTCGACTCTGTCAGGCCCTCAGCGTTGTCGTCGCCGGAGTTTACCGCTTTTCCAGCCAGGCTGAAGTCGTGAAACCCGGTGGGGGGGTCGGTCGGTTTGTTAGCAGCTGAGTTGGTAGATCGATAGGTAGGTTAGCTAGAGAGATCGATAGACGCCAGAAGTTTGTTCGACTTCCAGGAAAGAGGAGAAACTATGACCAGCAGAGAAGACGAATATGACTATCTCTTCAAAGGTGAGTTGCCGTTTTGTCTTTTTGTTTTTGTTTGTTTGTTTTCCATGCTGACGTTTAGGCAGCCAGACGTCGCCAACCCCGACGCTTTCACCTGCGAGCGTCATCTGATGCCGGGCAGTCAGAAGTGTTTGACCCGCCGGCGGAAGACGACATTAAACCAGGCGAGGAGACAAAACACACCTGCCCTTTCAACTTTGACTGTTGTTGGCGGAGACTGCAGTCAGTTAATTCCGTCCAGCAGTGTGATTTATTATTATTATTATTATTATTATTATTATTATGCAGCATTGGCAAGGCGGCTTAGGAGGACTCTGCTGTAGAGTCTTCATCTTGCAGGCCGATGATGCAATCATGTCGGGATGCGGCGGTGGTCAACAAGGGGGTCACAAACTGTGACAAAACAGTTGCTTACTAAAAAGACCTTTTATTTTTATTTTTATTTTTTTCCTTTGGTGGTTCACTGACAATCTCCATTTATATCAATAACCCACCATTCGCTCCAGCCAGTGCAGCAATTAGACTCCCCTATTAAAAGTTACTAATAAGCTCCAACACCCATCTTAAAGTATGATTAGTCATCAGTCCAGAAAAGAACTGTTTTAACAATTGATTTAAGCTTCAATAATTTTCCAAACAAGTGACAATTCCTGTCTAATGTCTGAGAAGATTTCCATGTTGTCTTTGTCGAATGACATTTGAAGACACCACATTCTGCACTGAATGTTTCTAGTGTTTCACTGTTAAAATGATTATTGATTATTGATTAATGAAAGAAAAATCTTTAATCAAAGTTTTCCAAATAAATAAACAGAATGATAGTAGAAAACTTGTTTGTGACTAAGTTTCAGCAGTAGGACAATTGGCAGAAATAGTATCCTGTTATCTGCTGTCAAAGACACTACAGTGAGGGGAAAAGTTTTTATAGCAAAATGGCTATCTGGCACAAACAGTTCTTGGTAGTTGTACATTTTCATAGGCAAGGGGAGAAGAAATGCTCACGGTCTGTTCAAATATAGAACACCAAACAAGCAGGTGTTGTTGAACTGGAAATACCTGCATGAAAAGTGTGCATGCGGCACAGACAAGTTTTCAGAGCAAAGAGAAGATGAGATTTGTTCAATTGCTTGATCATCGATTGATAAAATGACATGGATTCTGGTGACCAAATAGTGATTTTTATCTGAATCATGCACAGAAATGCAAGGGTACTGATAAGGTATCAGCCGTCAAACAGTTTTTTACTTAAACCAGGAGCAAGCCAACATTATTGTTTTGGCTTGCTTTTGTTCCTACAACCTGCTCCTCTTTGTCCCTAGCTGTTAGATAGTATGACTCAAGTAAGGTGAGCTCTCAATAAGTCGCATCAACCTCTCCCTACTGATGTTTGCATCATCAGGTGGTAGGAAGACATGTTGCTTTCCTCCTAGAGCCAAACCTCATTCTTTGTATTAGAGAAATGCAAATGAACCATAATGCAGCTCTTTTTTAGAAACCTTTCAATAAACTGACTGCTTAATTTCTGGTCCTTCTGAGACATCATTCTTTTGATGAACTACCCATTTGAGTACATTATGTTAAAGCCATCTCTCTGTGAATTAATTTTTTATTTTTTGTATCTCATTTCTGCGGTTGATTCATTAAATCGGCCCTGGAATGAAAATAATTATTCTGTTATAATATAAGGTGTCTCTTTTACATCGTTTGCCTTACCCAGTGTTATACACTGCTTTAATTTTAGAAAAATGAAAATGATGAAAGTGGACCTGGGCTGGTGATTCTTTATTCCATTTTTAGGGATTCGTGAGAAATCAGTATATGAATTCATCTCCCTGAATAAAAAGATGGACTCGGATCCTAGAAATGATTTTGATTCCTACATTCAGGCAGTCATTGGCTCTGCTTTGTAATTGGTTGAAGGTTTTGTGTTATAATAGAGAAGTGTCATGTCTTTTTAGCTGAAATATGCAAACCCAACAATAGGGGTAGTGAATGGGTGTGTAATGAAGCTGTATATTACCTGTTTGATCACAGATCACAAGGTTGCATAATGATTTTTGTCCTCCACCCAAGATCTTTTGTGTTGGACAAAATGGAGCATGACAGTGTAGAAGTATTTTATTTCAGTCCTAATAAGTTAGTGCTTAAAAATGGCATGTTTCTATTTGTGTCTGTTACACCATTCTAATACTGACCAACTGACCAACACATATTGCACTTTTCTTTCATTTAAGAAACAACAGCGTGGCCCAGAAGCATATGTAGACACACTGGGTGGTTTGTTAATCTAATTTCAACATTCCACAACAAGTTCCTATTTCCTAATAGCAGGGTGGTGTGCCTTTTGACGAACTGTCTCGTCTGACAGTTGTGGAAGTAATTTTATGACAAATGCTCACCTTAATATTTCCCCATTCAGTACATTCATAGGTTGATGATTCAGTGGACGAGGAGAAGCAGCAAAAAAGCCTCATTTTTTATTGTCATTAGTACTCACTGTGTGTTAAAGGATCAGCTCACTATAAAATGTAAATGTAACCATTTACCTCTAATTATAAAAATCCCATTGCCATATTTTTATGGCGACTAACACAAGGCCTTTTTGTTTGTGTTTTTAGAGTGCAGTTATTGTGATGGATATTTTTTGTTTGCTTAGTTTGGGGATTGAAAATTTTAACTGAGTAAGTTTGAGGAGGGTTTTGGTGAATCTATAGGGCTGCTTGCATTTTGTGTTTGGCATTAGCTTAAACCACAGTGCGGGCTGAGACCAGGGTGAGTGCTAAGTTATATAAGTTGATATCCAAACATTTCTATACAGCTTATCAAATCCAGGCATAACTCAAGTACATATAATGGGGGGAAACAGAAGGAGCTTGTATGTCTCGAAAAGAGCAGTTGGTTCTATTAACCTGACTACTCAGCAGGATTCCCCCGAGTTTCCAATCTTCCCAGGCTGAGAGACACATTGCGAAGCCGGCTTGTTGTAGTTTAATGAACTGTAACAGCAAAGGTCTGACATGAATTTACCTTAACAGCCTCAGCCAAAAGTATGCTATGCTCCTCAATATGAGCATTAGATATCAAATTATACCTCAGTATGGTTGAGTATTAATGTGTATTTTTAATTATCCTTGTAGACACTGAAAACAAGATTTTGTTGTACCAGGGAGTGAAGTGAAAATTCAAAAAGCAATTGCTTGAAGGGGTTGAAATCCCTTTTTTTAATTATGTTTTCTTTCAGTGGTGCTGATAGGAGATTCAGGTGTAGGGAAGAGTAACCTGCTATCACGCTTCACCCGGAATGAGTTCAACCTGGAGAGCAAGAGCACGATTGGGGTGGAGTTTGCCACTCGCAGCATCCAGGTAGAAGGCAAGACCATCAAGGCTCAGATCTGGGACACAGCTGGACAGGAACGATACCGAGCTATCACTTCTGCGTGAGTACAAGGGAGCAAAATCATCAAAGCCTTTTTTGGGATCACATTATAACGCACCACCTCGGTTCCCCACACGCCCACAGATATCCACTTCACACAAAAACATGCTCATGTTGAGGAAAACAGTGGCTCTTTTTGTTCAAATCCAGCACCCCTGTTGATCCGTATACACCAGTTCAAAAAGCAAGTTATCAATACGGAGCCAAAACTATGTTTTTACTTTAAGTGCCATTTTTTGTCAGAAATCAATTTGTAGACATATAAACTTATGTCTATGTCTGGTCTTATTATAAATTATAAGGATTTTAGCAGATATAAACTTTCAACCAACAGAAACTTGAAGCAGCTGCCCATTCTTTCTTTGATTAAATAAAATTTGCAATCAACCAATTAAGCAGCTGTATCATTCCTTAAATAGCTAGAAAGATATGATCAGAAGTGATAAAAACTGTGATACACACCCATTTGTCTTGGGGCAGGAAGTGTTTTGTTAACCATAGCTTCCTTCTCATCTCTTGGTCAAGTTCCCATTCCAACATTTGTGTCTTCTTGCGTCGTCTTCCTTGGTGAAGCAGCCACTGAGACATTGGCATGGATATTGCCAAGCACCCACAGGAAGCAGATAGTGAGCATAGAAAGTCTTTAATTAAAAGAAGCAATATCTGCCAGCTTTAACTTGTGTTTAGAGTTTTGTGTCCCGTTGTTTTAGTTTCAGTTATAGTTTTCGTGTTTCAAAGTTACTACCATTGCTGCTGTTCTGACCTCCTTGTTCAAAGTTGGCCTGAGCCCTTTCAACAAACCCACAATCCTGAAGCCAACAGTCTTTAACAAGATCAAATTGTTAAGCCTAATTTATATTTTGCTCATCTCTTTTTATGTCATACAGGTACTATCGTGGAGCAGTTGGAGCTCTGTTGGTTTATGACATTGCCAAGCACTTGACATACGAAAACGCTGAGCGTTGGCTGAAGGAACTCCAGGACCACGCAGACAGCAACATAGTCATCATGCTAGTGGGAAATAAAAGTGATCTACGCCACCTAAGGGCGGTGCCTACAGATGAAGCCAAGGCCTTTGCAGGTATTGTCACTAATGGCATCTTGTCTAAGTGTGAGCACATTATGCATAGTGTGTTGCCTGTGTCGATCTGTGAGGCTCTAGGACTCTGCCTCATTAGATTATCGCCAGGTTAAAGCTGTGATAATGAGCATATGAGATGAATTTACCCCTCGCTGCTTCAATTAGGTACTTAAGTGCATTATAAAATATCATGTCTGTTGCTGACAGTAAATATAATTAATGCGTGTACTTGGTGTCTTACATTTTTCTCTCAATTTATTTTGGGCTTCTTCTTGCAACACTACCAATCTAAGACACTCGTTTCCACATGTCAGGAATGTTTGCACTGTGATACTGTTAGGCATTTTGTGTAAGTGTGTTCAGTACATCGCATATGCCCTTGGCTTGAAAGTGTTTGAGCACATAAATCACAGCATAAGGTAAAAAGGGCTTGAGTTCAATTAATATAACCTCCATCTTTGACCTTTGGGAATTTCAAGGCTTTGTTTCATGTTTTTTTTGGTGCAGTTACTCTTTCAGTTCACTTAAATCAGATTTTGTCAGCCTTTTGACATTAATTATTTGACAGCAGTAGGGCCACATGTTTATGCTTGCCCTTGGATTTATTGGCATGTGTCCAAATCAGGGTTGCACCTGCTTTGACTGGTAAATGACTCACGATAGGACAGGTTCGGAGAAAGTCAAATACTCAAGTCTTTTCAATCCATATGAGAGTAAAGAAAGTATTTTTCATAGCCATTTCAGTAAGATGTTAACTGGTCACTGGCTATTTGTGCTGTCTGGTTTGTTTTTCCTATAGCCCCTAATCTTATTTAGGATTTTTAATTTACATAAAGACCATGTGTCAGAGGCATCTATGTACAGAGATAATACCACAACTGAGAGGTTCTCCTCAAAGAAGAATTAGACCAATTTGTTGCCTCACTTGCCAACACTCTGACAGTTGCCCCATCACCCGTGATAGTACTACATATTTTTATTTGTTTTTTTTATTCCTCTCATTTTTACCTGGAATGCACAGATTACCAAATGAAAATTGAATATGATTAGGTCCTTTCACTAATAATCAGTTGACTATTAGGGTTGCTGTTCAGCATAAACACTATGATGGAGCTGAAGTTAATAACATCAACACCTGAGCTTTTCCAACTATGGACAGATAAAATATCAGCTGAGTAAAGGTACTTTATATTTGTATTAGACTGAAATTTGAATTGGTGTTTTTCTGTATGTGTAATTATGCAGTGTAATATTTTAATGGGATTGTACCTCCTTCCAGACCATATTCTTTGATTGTAAAAATATCAGTTTTTAATAAGAATGTAAACAGTTTTAGTCTTTACTTAGCAGACTGGTCAGATATTATACAACCTCTTACATTTTCTGTAATTAAAATTATAAAGCAGCAGTCTGTGGGATGAAACCTGGAGTGACTGCATTCTTCTACAGAATGTATTTACAGTATTAATTGCAGTACAGAATGAAAGTACACTACATCCCAAATCAGTGTTTTTATGAAAGGTAAAAATAATGAAGGCCTATAATTATTAATTGTGGAACCATGTGCATTTTTGCTTTGCAGAGAAACATGGCTTGTCTTTCCTGGAGACATCAGCGCTAGACTCATCTAATGTGGAGCTGGCTTTCCAAACTATTCTCACAGGTAAATTTAATATTTCTTAGCTTATTCTATTTTTGATCCTAATGTCACTGATGTCTCAAGGTTTTGAGCCGTCTAATGACAATGTTATGATCGGTCTTTAAATGATTTCCATCTGGCCTTTGATGGTTTACATAACATCCTTCTTCTGCCACTAGATGGCAGCAAAATCCACCTAATCAGTTCTGTGGGTCCATCATTGATGTGGAATCTGCATTACTTAATTTTCTATTTATTTATATATATATAAATATATATATATATATATATATATATATTTCTTTATTTAAGGCTAAAATGGGAATAATTTTCACACTGAAAAACCACTCAGCCCATCAGTCCTGGGGAGAGCTGCTATGAAGACTAACAATCACCAGCAGGCCACTAAGCACTGGTCTTTGTTTCTGATCACAAATTCATTTTGACCCACAAGACCAGATGCATTAGCTTTTTCCAGAGAGAAATTCTAATATTGGATCACAGATATGTTTCCCCCAGTAAAGGTCTATGAGCAGTTTCCTCAGGAGGCTTACAGCACCACTAACAAATGTGTTTGATCTTGGAGATTTGGTAAAATGGAAAAAAAAAACAAAAAAAAAAAAACAAAGCAATTGATGTGACCGTCAACCTCTGGAGTGCCAGGACAATCCAACAGTGAGTGGAGCTTACAGTTAAATTGCTCTAGCAGCTATCGGTCTGCCATTTAACTGTTTATGTTCACCTTCTGCTCCATGTTCAGTTCTCCTCTGTTTCTGCTGATCGAGCCATTGTACCTACACCACAACTTTGATTCATAGAAACTTCACACCAACAAGCGAGTTTAAGCTACTAATTAGCTCAACTGAGGGAGGAAAGGAAAGGAAGTAACCAATGCATTAGCAGTAAGAGATGAACTTTAGACATAGTGGAGTGGAGATGACGTCACGCGAAGATGTCGGCAGCAGACCAATTGTAGGTCAGGAAGTGTCATCATGTTATGTTATAGCCTATACAGGCACAGCAGGTGTTGCGTAGGATCTATAAAAATGAGTAATAGCTTTACCACCTGACGTGTAATGTCACAGTCAGCCAAGAGTCTTGTTTTGCTTTAAACCATCTTGCTTCATAGGCAGTTTTTGTTTCAGGAGTTGTGTTCCACATCTGGCTGTAGTTTAGAGTTAAAGTGGCAGTGTGCAACTGGAAGTCAGATCGGGGTTTGCACTCCACTCTTCAGTTGATTCATCTTAGCCAAAGTTTAGGTGACTGACATTCAGACATTTATTAATTCATCCAAAAAGTAGATGATGAGGGTTGAATTAAAAAAGCTGCATGTGTTCGAGGCCTGCTGTCTGTTTAGGTATGTAGTTTCACTGTGTTATCTGTACATCAGGATTACAAAAGCAAGTCAGAAACTTGCTTATGTAAAAGTAATGTATAATGTGTTATAGTTATTTAGTTATTGCAATTTTACTCTAAAAGGAACTGCATCATGTAGCTGTGGGGGATGCCTAAAATGAGACTGGGTACTGCCACATGACATAAGGATGCCAGTTTAGGCTGGAAAGAATCCTGCACTGCTGCCAGGAGTCTGGATGGAACAGTTGTTGTTCAGCTTTGTCATGCTGTTTGTCCTCATCACAATATGTCCCACTGTTGGCTGGATTTATAGGCATCTACGCATAACTCATTTGCTTTTACCCCTCTCTCCATCACAGCCATCTACAACATCGTGTCACAGAGGCAGATGTCAGGGCCAGGCAACCCAGACTTCTCACCAGCCTCCAACGTAGTGCCCATCATGGTCGAGCCCACCCAAAACTCAGCCAACAAGGGCGCCTGCTGCCAGTCCAACTGAGATCTTAACAATGACATCCTCCCTCACCTCCAAGCAGACGGAGAAATAGACAATCATACACAGACAGATGGACAGGGAAATGGAGAGACAGGTAGAAATAACCATCTCATAGAGGAACACATGCACAGGGGCATTCTGTTGTCTGGTTAAGAAAACCTAATTCAGAATGAAGAGAACGGCCAGTGAAGGAGAGTTCACTCCACATAGCTTTGAAAGGGGTACATGATCAGAATTGATTCACAATTTCATAAAACATTTAAGACATTTTAAGATCCCTTTTGTATCTAATCACGATTTGTCTTTGCAAACTGTCTTCTAGAAAGCTCTGTTTTACAAGAAATTAAATGCTTTCCCACCACCAGGATATTGAGTAATGAAAACCCACATCCACTAGAATGAACATCAAGCATCCCCTCTGCTGCCACTGTCACTCTCATTTTTCCCAAATGTATATAATATTTAGACAACCATTTCCAAGGTGATATTTATTGAACACTAGATTAAGGTCTTGTTTGGCTAAACAGTTTGCAATTCAACACTGCTTGGTTCAGGTTTTCCCTGCTGAATTCCTAGCTGCGAAGGGAGCTCTCTTGCTTTTGGTGCTTTTGGTGCTTTTGCTGCGTTTGCTTTTGCTTTTACTGGGGGCAACTGTCCCTCACTAATGGAAGGCACAAGGGCTTGAAGTAATCTTTCCTAAATGGACAGGTTGGTCAAAGTTAGTTGGTTCAAGTTTTATTCCACCAGGCCACTTAGAGCAATAACATCCCTCCCAAACAGTGGCATGTAATTTCTCTTTGATTGCTTTTGATCTTTGTTTAGAAGGCTTTCCTGCTCTGTGCACACTTTGTACTCCACAGATGAGTCATGCTCTTGCAAGCCTTGTACAGCATTAACTCTAAATGAGATGGAATAGCTGCATCACTCGTGGATATGTTAACATGAAGGTGGGATAGCAGTGTTGGTCATCTGTTGATGACTGCTTGCGTTGAACCTTTGGGTGTAGTGGCAGAGATTAGGTTTAAATGCATGGACAACCCTGCACTGCTGCTCCTGCTGGCTACTAGGTTGCACGGACAGACGGACAGACGGACGGATGGATGGATGGATAGATAATGTTTCAGGGGATGAGGTAGTGAGGGCACTCAGCCCTGCCCTGCTCTTGTGATCTCTGATGTGCCTGAGATGGCTTGTTTTACTGTAAGTGAAATCCTCCACTGCCTGCTCACTTACTCCTCTGTCTCTCTCTCTCTCTCTCCACACTGTACATAACTGGAACAGGACTCTGCCTTCTGGGATCTCCCTGAGGTCTGCCCTCGCTCTCACTTGTCTTTATTTCCTGTTGAAGGGGCGGGGGCTTTATTCAGGAGCCAGGACTGGGTTTGTTAGTGTCTAATAGTTTAATAGATGAGGAAAAGGAGAAAAAGGATGGTAGCCTTGGGAGGGTCTTGATTAAATCCAAAGGTTATGGACACAGGTAGCGTTTTACTGCTCATATGTTTCCACATCAACACTGACTTCTGTCGACTTCACAGGTTTTGAGCAGGGAGGTGTAGGTTACGGCTTTTTAAAACATTTATTCTAATATATGTATATTTGGACTGCATATGTATAAATAAATCTCATTTGTTATAGCCTGCCTCTCCTCGTCTCTCCGCTGTATTGTAAAATGATGTTGGCAGCAAGTAGCTGGCGTTTTCCTTAATGAATGTGCTAGAAGGGCCAAATTAACTGAATGAGTCATGATTTTAGGTACCATGATTGATGATCACTGAATATTGACATGGCGTCAATACTTAATGTCCACTCTGATTCAGTAACAGGATATTTGTAGTGCTGTAAATTGATACCGTTCTTCTAATCACTGAAATTTAAATGAGTAGTCATCATCAAAAGATCAATGCAGACAGAACAACTTGTTCACCCCTCAAACAAAAGGAACACAATTAGTTTCAATTGGAGATCATTTCATTTTTGTTTTATTAGAAACATTTACAATACATCTTGAATCTTGGAAAAATAACAAAGAACCAGAACTAACATGGCGCAGATACAATAATAATAATAATAATAATAATAATAATAAAAAAATGTCTCCAAAAAATGTAATTCACAAAAAAAACATGTGCTATAAGAAATAAACCTGCAATATCACATGCCTTGTAAGGGCATGGCACACTGTAACAGAGTTCAAAGACTTCTTTTTTTTTTTTCTCTTTTTTTTTTTTCTTTTTTTTTCTCCATCCATCAAAGTTGACGGTCAGCCACAGAGGGCCACAGTGGCAACCCTCTTTCACTGTTCACAGAAACTAATGCCAGGTGATGCTGGCCCAAAAACTAATGCACTACGACCACTATTAGACCGGTATGAAACACCTCTACTGTGCTGGAAAAATTGGAAACGCTACCAAAGACAAACTGTCAGACTGAATTGGCCTCTTTGGAAAAGGTTGCAAGTTTCACCAGCAAGCACCACTTCAGTCCCCATCCTTTACATGCAGCAGAAAATGTGCCATTGTAGTGTTTCTGTCAAGTTTTTTTTCTTTTAAATCTGTATCACAACTACACAAACTAAGAACTTCAAGTTAATTCATATGAGAAGTGCAATCAGTCTTCCATCGCTATCAGGTAACTGAGACTACAAAATCCAACTTTTATGTGGGGACTGAAATGGTCTCTTTGCCTGGCTGCAAACTCGTGTCAACTTTCCAGTTTCCAAAGAGAATCCAACTATGAAAATCTACAGAGGAGAAAGAGCCCAAGTGCGCTGATGTTAGAGGATAACACAGGACCTGCGCCCTTTCTCCTGTCTAAGTGACCATACAACATACATGCAACCTAGTACGGTAATGAATCTGTTGTGTGTATATGTGTGCATCTAGTTACATAGATCTACTACACCGTGCGCTCTCGCCATCTCCTAGATGCCTCTGCTCAGTCCGCACGCTTCACCCAATTACCACATTAGGGAAAGTTCCTCATCAAGACTTTCTTCAAGCTGATTATGCTCTGCAGCTATCGATCACAAACTGAGTAGTAGATGTCGAAAATGTATGAATGAAAAGTGTGTACAAGTTAATGTGTAACCCGATTGGCCAGAGGGGTCACGGCTACCTCATTCATTCCAAGCGTTGCAGTCGTAACACGTTTTATACGTTTGATAAGTAAAAGCGAGTTTAGATTACAGAGGAAATGAGTAATGTGTTTCAGTCAGTAACATGGGGTTAGTTGAAGGGGAGTAAGGGGTTACAGCAAGCAGCATTGCACAAAGAATGCTGATGCAGGAAAAATATATAATTGAGGCACAAAATTGATGCTCTGTGACTAAAATATCTCCAAATTCTAAAAAATATTATATTATTTTCTGTAATTATTCCATTGTGAATGCACTGATGTTGATGTAGTGCATGTCTGAAGTTAAAATTTAAGCTATGGGGAACTCTCCTTCCATTTACTTAATTTAGAATAAAGTACATGGAGAAGATGAGCATCCATAACTTTCATAAATAAAACTTCTAAATTTCTTTTCTTATTTTACTTATTAGTAGAAACTGACTTCCCTGTGTTTAGAAATATATTAACTTCTTGTAATTTTAATTAAAAAACAAAATGTCTTGAGGTTACTCATAAATATGTTGCTTCATTTTTTTTTTTACTTTTCATAAATAACATCCAGATACTGACTTTTTTCCTCTGCTTTCTATGAAATAATAACCCATGTTAGCAAAATAGATTTGAGAAACTGTAATATGTTTTTTTTAATTCTTTTTTTAAGTTACTTTCTATAAATGTATGTGGAAGAACTCAAATATAGTCTACGTTGAAAACCTGTTGCAAATTCTTTTCAAAAAACAAACAAAAAACTTAAAGCTCACTTGTAAATTGACAAAACAATAAGCATAAGGAGTGCATTAAGTTGAGTGGTCTTATTTTTTTTTCTTTTTCTTTTTTTTTTTGTACATTCAAATGCATTACTTGCTCAATGTGAGATTTCGACAGGTTGGTACAATTGCTTAAGTGCATCCATTGAAAATAAGGATTTCCTATCACTCCTTAAAAGGGATTCTACATAAATGCATAAAAACCTTTTCATATCAAGAGAAGAAAAAACATCAACAGTTTCTACCATTACTATAATAGTAAGCTTAATACAATATTGTAAATAATACTAACAAGAACTTAATGAATCAAATGTCACTGTGAGTCACCCCACCCCTTTGCTGCTCCACTGAATTAAAAAGTTTTTCATACTGGGTGATTTGGACAAATGAAACTTACGCCTTAGCATATTCTTAAGAATCATAATTAAACTTTATGTATCAATTAGTTAAACTACACGGTAAATATATGATTTTAAACCGATGTTAACTTTAAGGTCTTAAAGCTTTTTATACACTTCAGGTATCAGGCTGATGAATTCTGATCTGAACTTTTTTCTGATAAATCTTACCTACTGTACTATATTTTACTAACATGCAGTTAAACTCAAGGATACAGTTAATGGCTCTCTAAACGATATCAACTCAAACCACAGTGCTGTTTTGTTCACTGTTACACTGTCACCTTGTTTACATCTCTTGCTAATTCCTTACTGTTTATTTCTAAGGTCGTTAGTTTGGAAAAATGAGGAATTCAACTTGAAATTTCTCTGTCCTTTCATTGTCAACATGATTCCTTCTCAGCCTTTTTTTTTTTTTTTTTTTAATTACTTGGGCAGTTCCTTCTTATGTCAACTTGTCAAACACAGTCAAGTTTTTTAGAAAGAATAAGACATTCCCTGGACTGTGGTCAACCCCCCCCCCCCCCCAAATGATCTAACCAGGACAATAGAAAACTACTCCAAGGACTGTGTAAGTGCCAGGATGTGCTGTAAGCTGGTCTCTTTGGGAGAAGTTAGTCTGTTACCGCTGCCTCTGTAGTATTAAACTAATCTTACAACACTGAAATAGAATATGCCTTCATTTCACAGATATCGACTAAGTGGCCTCTAAGACTTTTAGGTAAACAGAGTAATTCTAACCTTTGAGATTTCTTAATTCAATAAACCAAGCATATTTTCATGCTAAAACAAGTTAACTCAAGTGATGAGTTAGTTCATGTCCCCTCCTTGTAATTTGTTCTTTGGCTACGTCTGACCTTTTTTCTTCAGAAACAATACAAATGAAAAGTAGGTGCAACACAAGTGTCAATAGAGCCATGAAATCAGAACTGAATTATCATCACAATGTAAACAAACCTCCTCTCAAGATCCTTTGTATGGATGCCTGCACCTGTATGTGATTTAACAGAAAGTAATGAGTGTGAAGAATTGAAGCTCTTCACACGGTCAGCATGACTTCAGTGAAGGAGTGACTGGTACAGCATCATATCACGTGCCACTCCTCACTTCTGTGTGTACGCTATTGACCAAAGTCTTCAAGACATCAGTCTGTCATAAGCAAAGTCACCAGCTCCTGCTTTTTAACAAAACAGAACAAAGCTCGGTGCTCGTGCTCTGGTCCTGGTGTTTGTTCATACTTGAGCAATCACTTCTACAGCTCACTGAGATTCTCTCCAAGTCAGTGCTACTTGGCAGAAGGATTCCTAAAGTTTGCCTTGACCCCACTCTATGATCTGATTGATAGCTAACGTAAAGAAAAAAAAAGAAAAGAAAAGAAGACAACTGGATGAATGCGACCCTGATGAACAAGAACAATCACTTTTTCCTGAAACTGTTTGTAATTAATTCTGTTACTACACTGGCATGAATCTATTATGAATTTGATGGAGATATGAGACAGAAATGCAGACGTATTTTCCTAATAATCAAGGTCAATTTCTGAATAGAATATCATTTAAAGAACTGACTAAGAAGGCTCCTCCTCCTTTTTATTGTCCCAGTATAGTCCTATTATTGCTTTTCATCCTAATATACATAGAAACAGATTTATTCAGTAGGGGTTAGTTTATTACACATACTATGCTTTTGAGCTTTCATTTGAGATTGGATTTATACATGAGTGGCTTCATAAAGGATATGAATTATTACAGTTTATAGTAGCGTCTGGTTAATTTCTCCTTTATATATTTGGATGAGATACTAAGTTAATCAGTTTAAATAATATTTCTTAAATGTATGGATCTATCTAATATTATCTATTATCGACAAAAGGATGATGGGACACGTATATAAAAGATTTACTCTCCCTAAAACCCAGAAGCATTTTGAATTCCATATGCTAAAAACATTGACAATGACACTTTCAGTTTGTAAAAATAATCAAAACCTCACTTCAAGCGGGCCTTTGTCTGGATGTTCATAACTGATACACATACTGTATTTACATAGATGCTCAGAGTGCTTTCCCATAAAGTACAATACTCATTAACTTATACAGCGTCTAAACTGGGAGAAACTCCAATAAGCCCTCTCTTCATTAAACCAGCAGAAAGCTCAACCATCAGCATTGAGTAATGGACGAAAGGTCTCCCAAATTGCCACTAGTACTACTTTAGTATTAAGAATAACAAGAACCACCATAATACAAAAAATGATAGGGAATCCTTATGTGCATGTCTTTCAAATTCTATGAAATATATTTCACCATCAGTGGTCGGTTTGGTATTAATCAAATGCGCGTGTATTGTAATAAGGTGCTTTACTCTTTGTTTTAAGTAAAGTGTTTTAAGAGCCTAATTTCCTGAACCCCTCTTATCCCCACCCGAGTGTTTTGATTCACATTCTTTTCTCCAAAAATAAGGACTTTAAAAGTTGTTTAGTGGGCGGTACGGTCAAAGACTAAAGTTGCTACCTTGTATGCCAAAGTCATGGCGATATTTTCATAAAAAATATTAAGGCAGAAAAAAAAATAACAAAAATACTAAGTTCAAAGAGCAGTGTCACACTGCCTTGAATCTGTCGTTGAAAGCTTAGGCCAAACCACTGTGCAATTTCTCCGTCCATAAAAAAACTATTCATTATTTCTACATCTGATAGATTTCAAGGTACTTTCTGCAAGAACAGTGCTGCAGTCCACGTACAATGAGAGTGGTCTGCTTTATATGCTGTTAAAAAAAATTAAAATAAAAAAAGGAGGGACTTTCTGTGTCCAAGATGACACAATTTGTAATTGTTCATTTTTCTCTGAGACAGAAGCCAAGTTTAGTTGTTCTCCAGTACAACGCACAAAAGGCCAGCTGCATCACCAGCGTTCCCTTCACTACTGGACCACATGTGACAACTCAAAAACTGCTACATTTGAGTGATCAATAAAATTGAAAGATCTGTAGGGTCCCATTTATATTGGAGCATTCTTCTGTTTCTCCAGCCAAAATGAACCACCTCCCTCTCTCTCTCTTAACCCTCCTCATCATTCAACAGCTTTAATCCCTACCCCCATCCGCTCTCCTCTAGCCCTCTGAAATCCCCAGGCTGGGGCTAAGGCAGACACAGAGGGTGTGTAATTTGATTCAGCATGAGTGCTGGTTAAATGGGGCGTTTCCTCTGCTTTCCTGTCAATTACAATTGTCTGATTTCATTCTGGAAGCTCAAAGCGAGGTGTGCGGGGGGGCTTCCATTGGCTGAAGCCTGGGTGTCCATAGTGAAGGGGCAGCTGCAGGATGTCCCATACAGTAGCGAGCTGACACGAAGGAGGTGGGTGGGTGGGGGCATTGGAGGTAAAAGGGGAGAAGGGGCTTTATGGAAACGTCGATCTGCACTGGCTCCATCACACAAATGGTGCCAGTGCAAATTTCAGGGCAGCATAACTGGGCTGGGTGGGAGGGGCCAGACTTTATTTTGTGGGTGAATGTAAACATTTTTTGTTATTTCTAAAGGGTATATGGCAAATTGTGTGACATTAGCGTTGGAAACAGGTTAACTTGTGTTATCTTCAGATAATTTATTTCGCTCAAAAGCCTCCCCTCATTTCACAGGCACTGCCAAATTCAGCTACTGTCTTTCAAATTTTGTGTGTGTGCGCGTGTGTGTTTTGGGACAAAAGAGGCCCCCTCTCCCCAGTAGGGATAGCTCAGAGCAGCAGAAAAGGAAAAGAAAAAGGGTGGGGAGGAGGGGTGCAAGAGGGAGCGGAAGGAGGGGGTCCCATTCGCCCAGCTGCAACCACACCATCCAACCCCCTCTGTGCTTGTAACAGTGGGGCGGGGCAGTAAGGGGTTCACTGCGGGACCCTGTCTTACCCCTCATACAGCCTCAGAGTCCCCGCACGGTCCGCACCTGGACCAGCCCATTTGCCTAATTATCAATAAGCAGATCCAGGCCGTGTCCGAGCGCTGTGGAGCCCACGCCACTAACCGAGCCCAGACAATGCGCACCACTCAGAGAGGCCTTCGAAAGCATACGATCAAACTGTAAGCGGAGGGGAGACATAAAAGCCACTCCCAAAGAAAGGAGAGAAAGAAAGGGGGCTAGGCAAAACCTCCAACTTGGGGTCATAGTCACAGTGTGCCATGAAACACCTGCTCCTGTACAGCTTTGCTAATTACAGGGGAGACAGCAGGCCCCTCGGAGCTCACACTTAACGCTGTTGGTGATGGGGACATGGAGGAAGGATTTCTGATTTGGGACTGCATATTTCTGTTGTAACTATTGTAATCTGGGTATGATGCTGATTCATGAAACATTTTACAGTTTTGCTATGCTTCTGTGCTAATACTAATTCTCTGCCTTATTTACAGCACACACCTCAGAGAAATGCTTGTTGAGTGGAGCTCTTGCTTTGTCTTATATCGTTCAGCGACTGTGGCTAAATGACCACACAAGACAATAAAGCGCGGTTAAGGTGGCTTTGAAACAAGTCCATCGGGGAGACAGATGTCGAGAACTAGCCAACTGGATGAATTCCAAGGCTTTCGGCCTCACAAATTAAATCAGTGCTTTAAGCCAACCGAGGGACCACATGCTTTTCAAGCGCCACGAGGAGCAAGCATTACTGAATCTTTTCAACAAACTGCAGTGACCAAAGTGTAATCAATGGCTACTGGAAAGAAAATTTTAGTGTTAACTTTATACAACTTTCGTCTCTCTCTGTGACTAATGATACCAATAAAATTTTTAACCGATAGCTATAAATAAACAAAGCAACGTCCTATCCCTTTTTAGCATTAATCTGGTTTATAACACTAAGGTATAAGAATGAAAGAAGGGGCTGTTTTTGTTTCCCTGTAAAGTTTACAATGCTTTGATCAGGACTAATTGATTCACATTTTCATTTTAGGAAAAAAAAAAAAAAAGAGGCTGCTTTTAACCAATTTTTATCAAACAAACATCACAGTAAAACTGTAAAAAAAAAAAAAAAAAATTATAAAAAGAGGCTGAATTCACCTTCACATCAGCTCCTGAAATTTCACGGTATGATTGACAATCCTATTTTAGACCAAGATGATTGTAAGGTGCAATGAAAATTCTGGTTTTTTTTTTTCCTTCTAACAACAACATTGACTTTCTAGGTCAGGCAGGTGCAGATTGGGTACCTCAACAATCATCTTCTTCCTTCAATATAAACCCACTTCATGGTAAAATAAAAATTTGAATAATAAAATGTTCACATTACTACCTCTGCCTACACTGTGATTCATGAATGAAAAACAGCAGCAGTCAAAAAACTGAAAATGCAGGGTACTATACTTCTCTTATAAACAAAACTTTTATAAAATATATATGCATATATATATATAAAAGAAAAACTTAAAAATATTTCTTATACTTTTTAGTAAAGCAAGCAGTGCCTTCTAAAATATCTGCTTGATTGTTTTTAAATTTTCTGAAAAACAAAAATGTGTATTATAATAATAATCATAATAACAGTAAATAATTATTGAACAAACACTGACAAAACTAATGATAAAAACTGATGTGGTTCCTTAAGAGAATATTCGGATGGCCTGTGTGACCTGGGTGTGGCACACTGGGCACTCTGGGTGGTTGAGCTCACAGATTCGGATGGCACACTCCATGCAGAAGAGGTTATGGCCACAGGGCACCAAGGCAGCCGTCACTTTGCTCTCAAAGCAGGTCATGCAGTCCCGCACAGTGGCCGGCGGCGAGTCCGGCACTGGCAGACGGCCTGGGAAGCCCTCGCCGGCTGAGGTGGGCTCACTGTGGGCACGGCGGGCCTGGGCGTGAGGTGAGCCGGCTACGGGCACAATGCTGGTGACTGAAGAGTTGTTGGTGCTTCCGCCTCCGCAGGACTCGGACAAGCCAGGGGAGAGTCTGGTCAGTGGGAGTGGGAGGCCTCCAAAGCTCTTGGAACGCTGCTGGGCGTAGAAGGCCACCTGTTTGGGGTAGTCGGGGTCGCCCCAGCTCTGGGTTCCCTCTGATCCAAAATAAGAGCAAGGCTTCTCTCCGGAGCTGGAGAAGTTGCCCTTGTTGTAGATTCCCCCTCCCTCACCTCCTCCTCCTCCTCCCCCTCCTCCTCCTCCAACCATGGCATCTGAGAAGTTCTGGCGGTAGCTGCTAGTGAGAGGCTTGCGCTGGCCCCCCTGCAGCCCCCACACCTGCTGTAGCCGGCTCTCCAGACCACCACTGCTGCCCGCTGGGCTGCTTCCACCATTCGGCCCCAGACAGTCATTCTCATTATTGTGGTCATGCAGGCCTCCTGTTCGGAAGGCAATGTGTGCTTCGATCTCCTCACGGGCTCGCTCTGCATTGCTTGGTGACCCCGTGATTTCAAAGACAGGGTCGCGATCTCGACTGGGGGTGACGATGTACGTACAGGTTTGCTGCTGGATGCGTTTGATGGTGGAGCCTTTAGGCCCCACTACCAGCCCCACGACACGGTATGGCACTCTCACCTGAATGGTGGTCTGACCTGGCAAAGGTGTCGGCGGGGAGCCGCTAAAGGACACTCCCAGCTTGTTGCGGGATGCCCGGAGCATGGAGAAGTGCTCTGCAGCAGAGATGATTTCACGGCGGGCCAGTGCAACATCCTCCTTCCGGCCAGTGATTAAGAACACAGGCTCTTCTCCTCTTACCGGGGTTTTGATGTAGGTGTTAGTCTTGGCCCGCAGGGCTTTGATCTTGCAACCTGCAGACACCAAGATATATTTTGAAATAAGTAAATATGATGTATCAGTTCAATGCTGTGACTCACAAACTAAGTTACAAGGTTACAAATGAGAACACAATTTGGTTTCTACCTGAAATCTTCATCTCCCCTTTGTTTAGCATGAATTTCAGATTTGGTATTAATATGTTGCTTTTTTACCTGCAAAAGATGCAAAGTGTAATCACCATAATTTATGAGATTTCCAGCAGCTAAGCATCACCGAGTGTACTTATTTATTTGCTGGATATTGCATACTGAACTTAGTGGGATGTAGATGGATGGTGCAGAGGTATTTGCCAGCACAGACATGACTGTTTTGGACTACTGCAAGAAGCCCTGCAGATGTAATATATTTGCAGGGTGCTGGTGAGCAATCACTTTCTGACCTCTCCTTGAACTTAGGAGATCATACTGTCAACCCACATATGCTTTGTTTTTGTGCCATTTACTGCTCCACAGCTGCCCCATTTCTGATCAGAGACAAATAGTTTATTAAATCCATTTAAGGTGGAGTCTTACAAATTACCTTGCATTGTAAAGGGGCAGAACAGGATATGCAATAAATCAGAGATTATTTAGGAGGAAGGCCAAGTACATTTGAGGTCAAGAAGAACATAGTTGGAAAAGACAAAGCAGTTCTGTTTATATTACTCCCTGTGAAAAATGCATCATGCATCACACGGGTCTGTTTTCATTCAGAAATTCAAGCAGCCTCCTCATTAAGGCTTCCACATTTATTGACGAGCTAAACGTGCCTTTCTCGTCTCAGCCGTGTCTTAAAGAGACCAGTACGACTCTCCACTGGACAAGCAGGAATCATGAGGCATCTATTCAGTGAACTCATCTGAGCTTGTCAGACCAGACTCCAGGTCCTTTAGATCACACAGCGCATCATTACATTCCCTGTCTGAGAACCACAGCAGCAGGTATGAAAAGGTTTAACAACAGCTTAAGTTGACGATGAATATCTCTCTAATGCTACTGAATAGGCCCACTTTGTTCAGGAACACTTGCTTCTCGGGGACCAGTGGCCCAGACAGAAGGATACTGATACTCTGAAGGGTTAGGATTGCTCATGACCAAAATGCCTTTTGTGGCCATTGACTGGTGTTAAGCTAATAGACCTGTTTGTGTCACAGGGGATCATAGAGCAATTGCTGAAATCCTTTTTTCACATACACTGCAGCTTTTAATTAGTCCAAATTAACATCTAAATAAAAGAATCATCTGTAAACAAAACAGGCAAAGATTAATTAATCATAACCTGAAATGAAGGTCACTGGAGGCATATTAAAACAGTTAAACTGTGGTGGAAGAGGTGCCTGCGATAGCAACGAAAACCACCCCTGATCTGAAGTGCTCCAGAGGAACGTACAAGAGCATCCTCGGCAATCAATGCCTGTGACTCTGACAGGAGAAAACAATCATATCCAACCTTTCCTTCATGACAGGATGCTTCGTTTGCCACATTCACCAGGCGGGTGCTGAGAAGAAGGGGGTGTGTATGTAGTGCCAACTAATGAAGGGCCTGAATCAAAAGCAGCTCATCTCAAATCCCCCCAAATCAGCACTTCATCTTGGTCAAGGCAAAAGGGCCCTCTCGTTGCACTTGTGCACACCGGATCCACCCTTCGGCTGTCTTCGGCTACCCCATTAAAATTCAAAACTTACACTTCAGAGTAAAGAGCAGGAGCCGAAATGGGAAACAATGGGCACTTAACGGCACAAACTAAATCCACATTACCACAGCATCGGTGAAAGAAGCCACCTCAACTCCTCTGCACCCTCTGTGACATTATTCCAGACTTGTTTGTTTTTGTTGTTGCAAGACTAATCGGGTATTGCTGATGGTACCTCACCCACCCTGCAGTCTTTGTACTTCTCCCTCTGCCCTAAGCCCCTATTTCTCCCTCTCCTGACAGCCAACCATGTGGTATTGAGAGTGTGCAGTGAAGTGGGGCTCATGAGGAGCCCCTTGTGCTGAGCTCCGAGGCGTGACTCCCATTCAGCTTTCAGATGCTATACTGCCCTTCTGCCCCATCCTTGTTTTTTTTTCCTGCCCTTCTTACCCATGGGTTCATCACATCAGTTAACAATGGGTGCAGTTACATAAACACCACCACAAAACTGAAGAAAGACTAGACCCCCCCCCCCCAAAAAAAGGAAATATACTTCTGTTTACCTGCTTCAAACCAACTACTGCTCAAGCAGCTGATTGTACACAAATAAGGAACTTAGACAAAGTGAAAGATCACTTGACAAACAGCTTTGCTACAAATGAGCACAAAGAATAGAATATTATGGGTTAAAAAAAAACCTAACAAACAAACAACAACAAAAAAAGGATTCCCACCTCCTGGTGCAACTTCTCGCTGAGTCACCCTTTAAGACCATCCCGTGTGCCAAGCAGCCACACTGTCTTACTGCGCCCCTCCCCTCATCCCCCGACTTTCACACCTTTGTTTGACAGCTGCTGTCATTCAACTTCAGCTCTTTGTTCAATATATATTTTTATATGTATATATATATATTAAAAGAGACTGCAAGACAGAAGGGTGAAATCTGGAATTGAACTTTCCAACTCCCTCGTCTGGTTGGGGGGGTGGAGAAAAAAAAAAAAAAAAAACAAGGGGCCCACGCTGTCTCTATTGTCCAATTGTGTCACTGGGGCAGTGCGCAACATAAACAACGAGCTGAATAAATGTGGAAAGAGGCTAAACATCTTCCAACACTTAGCCCAAGGCGTCTGGCTTTGTTGGTTTTTTTTTTTTTTGGTTTTTTTTTTGGTTTTTTGGGGCCATTTTCTCAACGATCAATTCAAAGTGAAAGACAATCCTCCCTTCAGCCAGCCGCACGTTGCCTTTTTGAACAGTCTGGCGCGTCTCAGACGACAAAGGAAGCAAGTGCTGCTCTCCCTCCTGCTCCAGTGTGTGTCTGTGCGCTGACATTGATGGCGTGGATGGAGAATAATTCACCCAGGAGGGAAACGGGGGGCTCTCTGTCTCATGCTTCTGTGCTAAAATAAAAAAAGAGAGGACAAAAAAACCTAATCCCCCCCCCCACCTTCCTAAAAAAAAAATAATAAAAAATAATAATAATAATAAATAAATAATAAATAAACAAGCACAACGCAGCCAACGACTTGTTTCGATGCACGAGGGTTTAAGGATGTGTGCGCGAGAACTTGCAACATTGTAGGAGAAAAAAGTGGGAGGCTGATGTCTCGGGGGAGTACAAACACACACACACACACACACACACACACACACACACACACTCACACACACCACTCCCTTTTCTTTGTCAAATAACACCAGGTAACAGTCAGGCAACACTACACAAAAACAAAGCACACTGGAGGGAAACCACGGCGGGGACAATGCGGCACCGATAGTGGGAGTAAAAAAAAAAAAAAAAAAAAAGAAAAATAAAGCACAAGTTTGGGAGGGAGATAATTTGCAAGCCAGCGGTTTTACCTTGTCTCCCCACTATTTCGGCCACATGTTCGGAGCTGGGCACCGGGACGCATTCTGTTATGTTGCAGCCTCGTCCCTTCGTCTCACTTGAGGAGCTCTCGTACAGGGCGCACAACTTGCTCTTCCCTTGCAGAATCGCCGTGTCCCCCCCGCCGCCGCCGCCGCCGCCGCCACCGCCGCCGACGCTGTTCGTGTGGTTGTGGTGGTTGTTGTTATTGTTACTCCGGTCCTGTACTCCTGTTGTTGGGGCTCCGCCGCCGTCCTCGCCTTCCCCGAGCCCCAGCAGAGACAGCTGGCCCAGCGCGACCCTGAGGGCACGGGAGTCGTCTTCCTCCTCGTCGGGCGGCCCGAGGAGACCCTCGCTTCCGAAGCCGGAGCCGGCCAGATCCCCGCCGTAGCCCCCATTTTTCTCCATGATCCCTGCTAGAACCAGCAGGCTAGGCATGGCTAACAAAAGAGTGTGTGAGACAAAGACAGGGGAAAGAGACTGGAGAAACAGCACCCGTGCCGCCTCCTCCTCCTCGCCCCCTCCCTCCTTCCTATTACCCCTTTGCGCTAGTCCCTCCCATAGACCGGCCCCCTCTCTCTCTCTCCCTCTCGCCGTCCGCCAGACTTTTTCAGTACAGTAGTCTCCCTCTCCGAGCTCCAGGCAAACGGGACACAAGGCCGTCTGCACGATAGATGGGGCTGGGCGATGCGTTGCTCCACCCAGTCTGGTTTACACGGCTCCCCCCTCCTCGCCGAGACAAAACGAGCCGCCCTCCCGTCGTAGCGCTCCGTCCGTCTCAGGTTCCCGAGCCTGTGGCATCTCCCCATCCAGCCTCCTCCCGCCACCTCCACAAATAAAGCCCATCGTTCACCTCCTGCAGCCGCACTCCTCTTTACGCTTTTTTTTTTTTTTTTTTTAATATCTGGAGCTGCAGCGGTGCCCGAAAAACCGCATTTAGGCAACTTATGTAAGAATCTTGGTCCGGGATGTAAACAGTGGCGGAATGAAAAGGTGACGGTGTGGTGCGCACATGGTCATGGAGCGCTGCTGCCGCTGCCGGAGAAATGATGTCAACTTCACCATGAGCTCTAATAAAACGGCCGCTCCTCTCGGTCATGTGTGTGTGTGTGTGGGGGGGGGGGACGTTTGGACCATCTGGCATGAAAATTTGGGAGTTAGTGACATTATTTCTGTTTTTTTTTTTTTTATTTTGGAGGAGGAAGGATGGGATGTGGAGTCGCTGAGGTGGGGGGGGTGGAGGGGGTCCGCCCACCTCCATGTAGCCGGGCTTTGCGGCAGGTCACCGCGTTGTTGTTTCTGGCGCCGTTGCGCATGAGGATGTTATGTATAGAAGGGAAAGAGGGTGTCTGGGGGGGGGGCAGTATACGAAGGAGGAGAAGAGAAAGGGAGTTGTCAGACAGGCGTTGCAGACCCCTATGCAGAGGGGGAAACATCAGAAAAGCCCTCGCACATTTCCTGTTCCAAAAAAAAAAAAAAGGGTTTTGCAGCAGCAGCCCCGGTGAACAAAGAACCGCGCCGTTCGTTCCGCGCACAGACTCCCCAAGATGTCCTCGACAGAAGCCACGCCTGACGGCATGGTTGTAGTACAACAACACAAAGACTCAAACTGCAGTTCCACTAATAATAATATGCACGCGTTAATATGAAATTATATAAATGTAATTTGTGCGTTTAGACCGATTTTCTTCCTCCCCCCGTCTCCTCGTTCATTCTTTTCTTTGTTTGATGCTGCAAAGTATCTGCAACTTAAATCAAATTGTCAGCAAGTCTCAAACAACAACAAATATTTGCGAATAAAAGAAAACAACCTTTTTTTTTTTTTTACTACTCAGTTATTGTAAGTTATTATTACAGTTGGGTCACTATCATAAATAAAGCATCGAGGAAACATCGGACTTGACATATAATTATACAGCGCTGAGCAGCAACTGATGTCCACGTTTTCAGCTTCCTCAACATGTCACTTTATCTCAGGCTAAGCCTGTCTTCACCATCTGTGCATATGTATAGTTGGATGTACAGTGAGTGTGTGTTGCGTAAGACTACCTGAATGACAAGGCAAACTCTGGGGATGTTTACTCTGAGAAAACATTAGATGCTCTGCCACTTTTCCAGCCACGTAACTTGTTTGCTCCACGAGGAAACAAAGATATCTTTACATGCACAGTCCGGGGAAACACTGAACTTTATGTTCACTGGATTTTATATGGACATTTTTTTTTTTCGCTGAAACGTCTGCAAAATCAGTCAGCGTGTGTGTCTGTGATCCCATGGGAGGTGTTGAATTCGCCCCGTAGATTATTTGTGCCTTTTGACCCCATCCAATAAAATTCATTTATGATTCTCCGTGATATGTGGTGTTTTCCCACACTGGAACTGGGTTACAACTGTAAGAAAAACACACACTTACACACAATCCTCCTTTTGGGCTTATATGACAGACTGAGCATGGCGTGTGACTCTTAGAGAGACTCAACATGAATATTTTAGACTTTCTGGTGAAAACACTTCCTGCTTTTTAATAACACAAAGAGTAACAATATATTCACAAATTTCCAAACACCAGATCTGAAAATAGAAAAGATCAATGTTGTGTAAAATGGCAGGTGTATTTGCATGTGTAATCATAGTCTAGACGCGCTCTCTGGGTGCCAATCAGGAAGGGGTTCGTTCCCCAAAGGCGTGCTGCAGATGACAACTCACAGGGAGACTCCTGGTATGAGGCCAGGATTAAAACAACCCCCACTCCATCCAATAACATTGATAAAAACAAAAACAAACAACCCCCCCCCCCCCCCACACACACACACACACAAAAACAGCAGCAGGAGGAGAGCAGAATGGCATGATGCATGAAGGACCAGAGGGTGTTGGGCCGGGGGGCGGGGGGTTTGGGGGTCTGCCCCCAATCCCAACCCCACCCAGTGGAGAGGCCAGAGGATTGGGTGAGGGCATGGTTGGGGATGGTGAAAAGGAACTACACAAGAGCCAGCCGCTCTGTGGTGCGCTGGGCATGCCGGTGTGTCCAAGAGCTTATCCGGCTCCATTAAAATGGGTCCACTGGGAGTCCAGAGCCCCAATCAATAAAAAGCATGGATCTTGGGATAGTGTTTCCCCCCTCTTCGCACACCCCTGTCTGCCTGGGGTGTGTGGGTTTGGTGTAGCCTGTTGGAGGCCTGACTGCTGATGCTGGTCCGCCACATAACTTTTGTGACCCTGAACTAAACCTTCTCTGGCTCTGAATGTGACCACAGCAGGTCTGCTTTTCATTCAGACTTAACTGCCTGTAGCTGTGAGCTACAATGGTGATTTGCACACTCGTGTTTCTGTGTGTGCGCATTTGCCACAGGATACATGTGAAGCTCAGAGTGCTGAGGTCATGCTACTTGCACATAAAAAACTCAATGATCTTGAACATCTGTTCGTCACAGTGCTGTTTCCCCCCCACCCCCGATGACAGGCTGACTGACATCTACGGGGAGATGCTGTGGTGTACTGTGCCGCAGAGACACACCAAGCTCTTTGTCCAAAAGTCCACGCGCACATTGCTTTCACCTATATGGGCTGCGTCTGTCTTTCAAAGAGGGCAGGCCTAATAGGGTGTAAAGACATGTCTGAGAATCCCTAAAGGACATCCCTTTGACTTCCATGGCCAGATGTCCTTTTCAAGACTTTTCTGGTGCCCCGCTGCCACTTGAATGAGGCTACTGCGAGCACAAAGGGACATGTTGGCTAAGCACCACGTGCTGATGCCATAATGAACGGGCTCTCAGGGATGATGTAAGACCTCATGCAAATGATACCACATCTTGTGCCCATAAGCTGGTGAGAGCCCTGAAGTCGATGAGCTAAACAATTGAACAGAGGTCACTTTGACTGTGGGGCTTTCTTACCCCAATTTTTTTTGTTGCACTTTTCCTTGTTTATTTCTTTAGATGTTTTCTCGCATTTTGATTGTTTTTTTCCACGGTGAAGGTATTTCTTTCAACGAACAGGCCGAAGCAGCAGCAGACAGACGGATGATACAATGAGACAAAACATAAAAACAATAAATAATAGACACATTATTAAGATAAGAGGGAGTAAAGGGTTTAAAGAGCCCTTTGCAATTATAATGTCAGCACACTTTCTTCAGCCTCACCTATTATCAACAGTTTGTTTAGTTTCTCTGCAGGTATATACTTCATACAGGGACCCAGATTATAAGGCCTTTTTTTTTCCATGTTTAAACCTGAAAGTCAACAGCATGCTGCACTCACAGATCTAAAACTTCCCTGTCTCTGAATAGTCTGATGTGCAACTTGACAGGAAATGGACCTTATAAAAGGGGTCAGTTATTGCTAATGCTTTCAAACGAAGCCAAACTCACATGGTATCAATCTAATCTGAATCTAATTCAATTCACATTCATCCAGTCCACACATTTTTACTGTGCTTGGAGCTTTGACCAGTCAGTAGTGTTTCTAAAGTACACTGTAGTGAACTGAAAATTGTTGGTATGTATGAGGGCATCGCACAAATCGTGAAGTACTGTGCTATGCCCATCTTTGTTTTTCAGGACTAACTGATTGTTTTTGTTGTTCAATAATTTACTTTAGTTATTATAACTGATAAATATTTCATTCATGAAGTAGTGAAAAAGGCCAGTGACATGTTTTGTCCAAAAAAGATGCCAGAACCTGAATATATTTTATACACAATTATGGAAAATAGACAAAATCCTCGTATTGAAGAGAATAACTGCCAAATCAGCTCAGTAAATGAATGATCGATTATCAGAAACATTTTTAGGATTTTCTGGTTATCTTATTGGTTCAGCTCTATTTTTTCATCTGTGCACTTAATTACAACAACAGTTGGATTTTGTCAACCCTGCAAACACTGATCAGATACAAGTAAAGTACCCACATGAATATGAAGCTGTTGATCCACACACACATACAGTTTCACCTCACCCTCTCACAGCAAACACACACACATGCAGTGGGATGTTGTGATTGGGAGAGCTGGTGTCAGCTGGGAATATGAGTCAGGTAGTATGACTTCATTGCTTTTTACGGGTATTAGGTCATCTCTCTCGCTCGCTTTCCCTATTTCCACCCCCCTCCCCCTCACTACTGCCTCTCTAATCACACTGATGCTGGGGAGCGAGTGACACGCCTAGTGATGAGTAAGACTCACCTCACCACTTGCTTCCCGTATGGCAGTGATCTCACAGGCGCTTTAAAACTCAAGAGTCCTCACTTTACTCTTGGCATCCATTTCTCATTTTATTGGGTGTTTTCAGACAATATCAATTGATTGAGATCTTAGTAGACTGTCTTTTCTGATCAGCATCATACCATAAAATCACTGATTGGGTCATATTTGACTAAAGAAATTCTGATTGCCTGTTAGAAATAAAATCATTCAGATACTATAGCTGTACAAAATGAAGATGTAATGCTCTTTAACATTTTTATTATGAAGAGCATAATTCCAATTAGATGCACTTTAAAACCATTGCTGTGATTTTTAGACATTTCATAACAGATGAAAGTAACCGAGTACATTATTGTGAGTGTTGTACTTGAATACCATTCAAAACATTCCTGCTTTAATTGAGTGTTCACATTATTATTATACTTAATGTAAACACTAAAATGATTAAAACTCGATCATTTATAAGTTCTGTACTCCAGTACAAATCAGAGGTATTTATACTTGGCCAATTCTATTTGATTCATTTTAATACTCCTACTTCACTTAACATAAATAATATACAACATTTAGTCGACACCTATAGTTAACGATTGCTTTCTATACAAAGATATTATCACAAAACCTATGAATGTCTTCAGAAATATAATGCCACAGCTAAAGTAGTTAAAATTATCATCACTTTTATCAGCTGCAACATTACATGTCACAAACTGCAGCAACACAATAATGTAGTCTATACTGTAAAAGAAATACAACATTGTGAATTTTTTTTATGCAGGATTTAAACATATCATTTACCTCATGGTGTTTTTATTTTTTAGTTTAGTGAAAGGTTGCATGCTGACTTAACTGATGCCTCATACTTCTCCAAATGATGCACGTTATTGATTAAACGATCACAAACACAACCACGGTGTCGCCGTCTGAAGAACTAGACAGGGTTACAGGGGAAAATACTAGAGGGCAGATTCTCAAATGGAAGCTGAAATCTGGACTCCAGGACGCTTGATGAGCAGACTGTTTCGACTTTTGATGTTTTTCTGTTGTTTTCTTTTTTGTTGTTTTTTTAATCTATTATTTTGAATATAAATGTAGTCCAGGACTCCACTGAAAGCAGTGCTGTGTGGATTATCATTGGGGAATAAAGTAAATTGAAATGAAATGAATTAAAGTAAGTTAAATTAATTTATTTTTATCTTTATATATCAGAACACTGTGAAAACTGTGGTTGGAAACAACCGAGTGGATTCACAGGTGCTTGTACTTTGCCTGAGTATTTCCATTTTACGCTGCATTTTACTTACACGTCATCGGGGAAACATTGTGCTTTTTGCTCATTTACAGTCATTTAAGTGCTATAGTCACAAGTTTGTTTTTAAAATACAATTCAGAACGTGATCGTTTTCTAAAATACAATGCATTGTCCTATACCCAACGGTATTAAGAGGTGCTGAAAGTGCAGGTTTGAACACAGGACTTGAACTTGTAAAGGAGTAGAGTACAGAGTCGTAGAATGGTCTGTATTATCAGTGTCAGACAAGTTTACTGTGTGGATCCATTTCTGTAAACGAATGTGCCCTAAAAGCTGAAACGTGGATCATAAGGTACTTTTTGTGTGTTTGTTTCTCCTGATGACACATTCTGGAGGGTATAGTTTTGTACCAAAACTTGGAGATATGTACATCTTTGTGAGTTGGATTATATAAACATTTCAGGGTTGCAGATGATAAACTAATACTGTCCTGAAGGTACAGCAATGGTATGGGAGCAGGCTACAGACACAGAAAACATGGATAAATTCTATGGCTGGGTTTTCTCAGAGATCATGATGCCTCCAAGTGACCCGCAGTCCTGTTCCATCATTTACCAACATTGTGAATGTAAACAAACCATTTACAGTTCGGAAACATAGATCATGTAAAATTCATGATCATCTGTTACATAATGATAAGCTTACCCACGAAAAATACCTCCAGCAGCACATTTCAGATGTTTTGAATTTGTGCATTTGTTTGTATTTAGAATGAGTTTGGGATCACTGGGAATTGAACTGACTGCGCCATTCAACCGGACCGTTTTTTATCACTTGATAGTGGCACTCGTGCTGGTATAGTTGCCTTGAGCAGTAGTTGTGTGATGCTCCCTGGCTGTCTGTTTAATTAAATTATCAATTCATGTGAAGCCCAGCTCAGGTCAGAATATCAATCACTGCCAAAGAGGGGCCCTTGGAGTCACAGGGACCCCTGAGGGCTCTCAAGGGGGTCCTGAGTAAAATTAATACTACAGTTATTTCATTTTTTCCAAGGCACTGAAAGACAAGTTTATTGATGAAGGTTAAGATAACAGATATCTGGAATGTGGTATGAAATAATAACATTTTCCTCAGGCAAAGAAGACAAAAGAGAGGAGAAAATTTGGATCCAATGATGAAGGATGCAGGGAGATCTATTCCTTCTGTAAAAGCAGTAATACACAATAATGTGACGTATTGGCTTATTTTTTTGCTAATATTTTTGCTAATATTTTAGTGAAGTGAATGTTTGATTTGAGGACAAATAACATGCAATGCATGACTATTTGAAACAGAAACTGAACTCTTTATACCTGATGTTGGATGTTTTCATTGCACTTTTAACTATGAAAAACTGCAATATTAAGTGGATTAGGTGAAATTAAGTGAATCAGTTTTAATTGGATGAATAAATAAATGCTAACTGATATTTACATTAAGAGTAATATCGGCAAAATGTCGAAATCCCCCCCCAGTGATGACTTTTTTTTTTTTTTTTTGAATAATTGAGTTTTATGAAGCTGCTGATGCGGTTTAAGGGCTAGTCTCCAGTATTCTGTATGGGAGGATTTGTATTATTATTATTATTATTATTATCATCATTGTTATTAATCTTAATTAATCTGTTTCCTTCAAACTTCACCTTCAACTTTACAGACTCGGTGACGTCACGGGGCGCCGTCGGAGCGCTAATTGCGGTCGCCAGGTGGCGCCTGAAGGCCGCGCTGCAATTAGCGGACACCGGCGGACTAATCAGCTGGCTCGGACTCCCAGCTGGTCCGGCTCGGTGCAGCCAGCCCTCGTCGACTGATCCGAAGAAGGAAGAGAAGAAGAAGGAGCGGTCCGGTTGGAGGATACCACAGTCCGGAGGACCGTCGGCAGATAGGGAGGTCAGCAGGGGGGGGGCATGTTCATGGTTTAGACAACTTCTGTAAAACTCTTTAGAGAGAAAGAGAGAGAGAGAGAGGGAGAGAGAGAGAGAGAGAAAGGGGGGGGGGGGGGGGGTGGTACACACAGTTTTGGACCTTTATATCAAATATGTCGCCCTTTCTGTTATCTGCATTGGTCTGTCTGTCTTCGGGTTGTCTCGGTGCTGGACCAGGTCCTGAACTCTGTGACCCAGAAAGGAGACGTCTCCCACCGGTTTTCATTCAGCGTGTCAGCCGGTGGATGGCGCTTCGCCTCTGGTTGTGAATGAACGGACGGCAGGAAGGCAGGGGGCGACAGAGTGAGGGAGACAGGGGGGAGAGCTGCTGCAGCACTCCGGTGGAAAACAGACAGTACAGTCAGAATAATACAATCCAGTCCTTCATCAAGGATATCATTTGAAAAAAAGTTTAGTTTTCTTTGTTTCAATGATTTTTAGAGAAGAGTTGTTTTCAACTTTATCATCTTTTTTTTATTTTATTTTGGAACCTGCAAGTTAAATTGTGTCGTGTCTATGCCTATTGACATAAATTTAGTGTACAAAAACACCTAAACTGTAGCTGTCAAGATGACAGTAAAATAAAAATATTCAGTGAAATCCCAGAAAATGATAAACCTCATGGAATTATATCAAACTGGCAGCTGACAAGTTTCTGTAAGTCTCCTAGACCGGTTGTGAAGAGACTTTTCGTAGGAGATGGGGAATGACATTCAGAGTCCTCAATCACAGTTTCAGTTTGTCGTGACATGGCTCTTGCAAGATGGAGGGGAAACATGTTGTGACATTCGCTCTGTGTTGACATGACTCCATCACATCAGTACTGCAGATTTGGCAGCTGCACATTCATGCTGCCAGTTTCCTGCTCAGTCACATCCTAAAGGTGCTCCACCAAAATCGCATTTAAAAACTGAAAGGAGAGGCAATTGGAGTTGACTAAACTGGTTATCCTCAGCTAACCAGTTTGAGATGTCTTTTGATGTGTGATGTGGATCTTTATTAAATAAGATAGTAAATTCTGGATAGAAAGGCAGCAAACAACACTCTGATAGTCTGTGGCATTCAAAGTTAAAGTGTGCTGGTTGGCTCCATGGATTCATGCTGTTGACACCAAATTCTGAACGTGCCATCTGCCGCCTCGGCAGAACTTCAGATTCATCAGACCGGGCCACATTTTCCCAGTCTACAACTGCCCAGTGGTGGTGAGCATGTGTCCACCTCGGCTTCACTGACAAGAGTGAAGTCTGACGTGGTCATCGGCTTTTGTAGCTCACCCACCTGAGGATTCACCATGTTCATTAATTTCACCTCTAACTAGTTCTCCTTTGAGCTCATTAGCAAGACATTTCTGCTCTTTAAAAACTGAGGTACCTCAGAATTGTAAGCAAAGTACTAAGATAGTTCCCACTGACTTGATGAGACACTGATAAAATCTGTTGATGAAATCACATGTGAATTCAAAGGTGAAATTGTTCACCACTGCCACATTGGGAGGGATATTTTTTTAAGCTATAGTAATCAAGGATTATTCACCCTGGATATGGGAATTAATTTTTATCTATAGTTTTCTTATCCCCCAGGGAAAGTAACTTCCTCACGTTGTTGATTGAAGTAATGAGACAAGCCTCTGATCCTCAGTCATGGTTTATCTATTCAGACCCACCCAGTTAAGAGCAGCTTCTTATCAGAGATACGAGATTATGATACACATCCCAGCAATATATATTGTACAGGGCCAGTATTTTATGAAAAATTATAAAATTAGTACAAGACTCGAGGCTGTCATGATCATTTTGTGAATAATTTATGCGTTAAAACTCACAAATCAAATAGTTTGACAGTTTGTTCATTTGCCTGAGATGTAGCAGAATCCTTAAATGATTAACGCACATATATGAACAATGGTCTCCTGAGCAACAGAGATAAAACTGTATGAGCGAATTAAAACTGCCGCTCAGGGGACAAAACAAGTGCAGATAGAGACTCAAGGACAAGGTGACGTGTTTCTGAGTAACTGACTGTTCAAATGAAAGATTAATGTACCCGTGAACTGTTAAATTATACAAATGAGTAATCGCTGTTATGCACCATGTTATCTGGAAAATAATCTGGAAACGAGGGACTGTAGGCCTATGCAGGAAATTGAGAAAAGGAGATAAAGGATAAAAGCAGGAGTCTTTGTATGTGCAGCAGAGCATGTGTGAGCTGATCCTCAGGTTCTAAATGCACACTTTACAAACACACTTTACTTGGCTTCAAAATATTTTAAGCAGTTTGCGCCACACAGTACTTTATCATGCTGAAAGTCGTTCTTGTCATCGCTCTTTTCTCCCAGCAGAGCAGAAAGTCAATGGCTCATAATGGAGAAATAAAACCTTGAGATTGCACAACAGGCACGCCTTGTGTGTTTTGCTGCTGCCCTGGAATGCAACGAGGGGCAGAAAGGGAGAGAAGGACAGGCAGTGAAGCTGAGACAGAAAAAAAAAAACTTATTGCAATCAATTGTTCAGTGCTTGTCTTGCCTGGTGAACCGCAGCACAGTATTTCATGCCTGTTCCTGTCTTCGGTCTGAATGAGTGAGTGTCTGACTTAGACTACATCAGACAGGCAGCTGAACACCTGAAGACACTGATAGTAGTTCGGTGGTGGCTGAAAAATCTGATTTGTGTTTTGCGTTTGCTACAGCTTATTATTTAATGGTACTATGTTTAAGTATTTATTGCTGCAGAGGTAGTTTTTTTTTTCTCACTAGTGTTAACTTTTAACTTACTGACTTTTCTGCCAAATGATGAAGGGCAAACTGGCCACTACAGTGACTGTGTATTGATTCTGACATTACTATATGCCATTAGGAGACAAGATGGGACCAGGACTACCTAGATGGCATGCTAGCTTCTCCAGATCTCTCCACAATACAGCAGATATATCTTTGAAACAAAACTATTATTTCGTGAGAATTTTTAATTTATTTTAATTCATCGTTGTTATATACTTACATACAGTGGCTTTTAAAGAAGCATCAGAATAATGTAAAGAGATAATCAACATAAGAAATTGTCAAATGTGAATATTTCCAGCATCTCTGTTTTAATATCCCTCTAAAACATAACAATAATAATAAAATACGTTTACTTCTGAACACAAATAATTTAATGTCAAAAGAATGATCAATTTCAAACAAAGCAACTCAATTTTCAAATAGTAATAATTGGATAGTTTGGATAAACCACCCCCAGATTAATTTTATGACACGGAGCAAAATGTCAGCTGTCAAAGTTTTCTGTCTGCATGACACCCACAAAGTGTAAATGAACAAGAGAAGATTCATGGAGGAGTGATGGTGGGGCTGCCAGCCAGGCATTCTTGTCTTAGTACGACTTCCATGGAAACACGGGGATAAAAAGCTTGAAATGGAGAGATAGAGATAGAAAGAGGTGGAGAGGAAAAAGAAGCTGTTTGAATAGGGATTTGTGACTCAGAGACCGCTTGACGACTTCTTTCCAGTGCAAGGCCACACTGCAGCCAGGATACTCCCTTGTAGCCACTGAGCCTGCCCCATGCCCAAAAACAGAGAGGCCGTCTTGCCCCCTTGTTTAACCACAGGCGCGTACACAGTAATACACACAGACACACCAATGGACTTATGTCTATTTCCATGGTGAGGAGATGCAGACACGCACAGAAAACGTCCTTTTCTCCTGAATCACAACTTGATTGGACCTGTGATTCCATTAACTCCACCCCAAGGAAATAAATATAAGACCAGAATCAACTTGGATTTGAGTGTCAGAGCTTTTCACATTCAAGATGACTTGTGGGAATTATTTTATCATTCACTGGGAGTATGATATCAAACATTTGTGGACTTTTTCCTGCTTGGAGGCCGATGACGAGCTTGCAGACAGGTTATTGTTTTGCCATGGATAAACACCAGAACCCTGATATGAGGATATCAATAATATGTATGTATTGGTATTGGACTGGATTGATTTTCTTGCCGTGTTATGTTTGAGTGCCCTAAGTTCAGCTCTGCTCCTTTCTACAGCCTTGAGGATTTTCTTTTGCCTGTGTGAATTTGAAACAGGAATTCTTTCATTTATTTGCTTTAGAGTGGGCTGTCACAGCTGTTTTCAACCAGAAAAGTGTGCTAAAAGTGTATTCCTCACAGCAGCAGGGAAGTAAGAGCAGGGCAGGTCGCAAATTCACACACTTTCACCCACCTGGGAGCTGTTCAGTATCATCAGTGTCACTGTGTTTTATTGACAGACCACTTGCACCAGTCACTGAGGTCAGTCTGTGTGCGAGGGCACTGTCTGAGTGAAATGAGAAAGGGAAAGATATGGCTGGTGCAGGGAGGGATAAAGCTCGGCAGCTGCTCTTGTGTGCGCACACACGACACAAGCACACACTGTCTGTCTAGTCTGACTCCTCCTCGTTGCCCCACCCTCCCCTCGTCTGTGCTCCCGCCCCCCTCTCTCCCTCTTCAGCAGTAGGTACATGTGCAGTGAGCGACAGCTAGGAAAGCAGTTCAGGGCACGAGCCAAAGGCGCACACACCCACCAGTAAAGAGCAAGACTGCATTATTCAACGGATCCTCTTCTCTACGCTCCTCTGGGGTACGGCACACACACTAACAGCAACTTACACACACTCAAACAAGCTGATAACTCTCAGAAAGATCTTGTACAATCAATCCTTCAGCAAGCTGCAGTGTAGAGGTTCTCACACCAGCAAGGTAAGGTTCAGAGAGTTTACACCGATCTGTGTCTGCCTCTGAGACTTTCTGTTGGTCACACTGACAAACAGTGCTTGTTTAACCTGTTCAGTTAGCTTAAAGCCATTTTTATTTTGACAAGGTCTGTTGTGGGATAAGTTTGTAACTTAAAAAGTTCTTTTTGTTTTTTTTTTTTCTATGGCTGCTGTTACTGAATAGTGGAGTATCAGATGGCACATTTTGGAGCTTAAATGGATGCTTCATTTATTCAAAGTTAGTCCTGAGTGTACTTGTGAGTGTGTGGGTTTGCTCCTGTGGGCGTGTGCACCCATCATGTGCATGCATATGTGCACCTTCCCACCCACATGGGCGGTGCAAGTCCTTGAGTGCAATTTTGGTAATGGGCGGTGAGGGGGATGGATGGCAAAGTTTGGTACATCCACCCACTCCTGGACCGAACTGGAGGAGGCCTTTCTACCGTTCTCTGGCAAAAAGGGCTGTTTGGTTGTAAATGGAACATCTGCTGAGGAATAAAATGGCTCTTTAGTTGGGAATTTAGCTACAGGTGTGATTGATGTGCTCATAAAAATATTAAATTTGTCAAAAAGATTTTCATATTTTCCGTGAAGAGTTGTCTTTACGAGAAGGAAAACTTTACAGGAATTTATAGCTTATGGTCTTTGATTAAAGCTCTGATATTAGAGAAATCTCTTCATCTTTAATGCTACGCTCCTTTATTCATTTCGCTGTTAATACACACCTAAGTAGTTGGAGAATGGCTGCATGTCCTTATTGGGGCATCCTGCTGTATTTTTTTTGTATTATGAGTCATCACTTTGGTATGAAACTGGTGCTAGAACGAGATGGTTTTATGGTGGTTTGTATCCCTCGTAACAAAAACTATGCAACGAGCTAAGGGAGCGGGATGCGTTTTTATTTCTTCTTCTGCTCCTGGTTGCACTTGTGCATTCGAAAAGTAATTATACAAATTTGTAATACATATGCTTGGTGTTTCCTTGGCCAACTGAAGGTGGAGGCTGGTGTTTGTTAGGAAACATGTTTGCTCAGGAGTGAACGGCATGAGGTGGCTGAACTACTCCTACAACAATTTATTGGAGCGAGAGGAGACAATAAAAAAGCACGCTATGACAGTGTGCTCCACTTTGCAGTGAAAACACCAGTTTGAGTAAAGGATGTTATCGGGAGCGATAAAACAGGTGAGAGTCAAGAAAATTAATAACAGTGGTATTGTGTCCAAATGATCTGAAGTCCTGGGGAAAAAAAGAAGCAAAGAAAACAAATTGCATTTTTGTGACTTAGCTCTCCCTCTGAAAATGACTCTGCACTTCACACATCGCGAATACAAAAAGATATGGTTATTAACACAAGTTTTTCTAGATGGGCTCACAGGCTGGAAAATGGATCCTGGAATACATTATCATGCAGATGGAGCAGGGGAGGCGGGCTGCCCAGACAAGGATCAGGGTTATTCAAGGCTGCAACATTTCTTCATTTTTAACTTCATTAAAGTTTAACATGTCATGGAACCAGCGCTTTGTTGTGCTGCGTTTCCAGGGAAGAAAGCCGTAGAAACGACGCAGAGTTTCACTATAGAGGCCATAGTTTTCATTAACTCTTCTCACCCTCCTCCACAGCCAGTGACTCACCACCTCTGCACCTCTTGCTGAGCCATTATTGCCATGGAAACCCCGAGCCAGAAACGCACCAGCCGTGGTCACACCACCACCCTCTCTCCGGCCCGCATCACCAGGCTGCAGGAGAAGGAGGACCTGTGCAACCTCAATGACCGCCTGGCTGTGTACATCGACAAGGTGCGCTCGCTGGAGTCGGAGAATGCCGGACTGCGGCTGCGCATCTCCGAGTCGGAGTCATTGATCAGCCGTGACCTTTCAGGCATGAAGGCGGCCTATGAGACGGAGCTTGCCGACGCCCGCAAGACTCTGGACCAGGTGGCTAAGGAGCGGGCGCGCCTCCAGCTGGAGTTGGGCAAGATCAGGGAGGAGCACAAGGAGCTCAAGGCCAGGTAGGGGCACAAAGGGGTGGAACTTGAATGGGAGGGGTTACGATACAACAGCAGTGTCATGAAATGAATGCAGCTACACAAACAGTGCATGTTGTCACATTTACTGAAAATAATTAATATAACTAACAGCAACATGTTAGTACTTTCCCCTTAATTTTTAGTTTCAGTCAGTGCTTTGTAATAAAAGAGGCTTTCATGTGGCCCTAACCACTCAGTCGTTATCATCCATAAAAGTATTGCAGCATTGATGAGATAACACATCTGACCAAGTATACAGTAGTAACATTATTATAGTGTTGCATTGTCTGTCGTTGATGTAGCACATTAGCTGCTGCAGGTTTGCTGCTTTATTGGTGTCCTTTTTTAAAAATTAGCATAATTCATCAAGCTCCACAGCCATCAGCATTTCAGTTTTTCATAAAGAGTCTGTATTTATTCGGATGTAAATGTGGTTCCAAATCATCTCACAGCCGTAGATAAGGCAGCTCTGCAGTCAAAACAGCCTAATGTATCTGTCTGAGTGCTGTAATTTTACCTTGTGTGCTGTTGCACCTACATGTCACACCTGTTGTTGGAGTTGGTATGGACTGTAGTGGTGTAACACCCTATTTTTCTAGCAGGAATGTGGTCTGGAGTGTGAAGCCATACCCATCATCAGTACTGTAGTTGAGATTCCTGGAGGTTAAACCTGTATGACTCATCATATCAAGAAGAGCGAGGTCACTTTAGGCCACTGGGGATTTTGGAAATGGCACACCTCCAACCAAATACACCAACTTACTCACTGGCTGCTCTAATGCCAGTCTCGTCAATCACAGTGTGACCCTGCTGTGTAAAGCTCACACCACAGACAGATGTGAAGTAGTCCCATCTATAGTCTGTTGTACTTTTGGTGGAAACTATGAAGCTATTGTGCCCAGTCTGTCCAAATCCAAGAAGAGTCAAATGCATGCACAGCGTTATTAACACTAATGATTTAATAGCATTTAATTATTTTATTTACACAGTCTATTTTAATGATGAAACTGAATATACTGTTGCATTTTACCTCTCACCTGCTGGTTGACAGACATCATTGCGGTTATGTTTTAATGTCAGCTCAGATTTCAGCTAAATAGGTGAGTCTGCAGATCAAATTGATATCATGGAACTCAGCCAGTGGTGGCTGCTTAGGAAGGTGTCAGTATCTTGGCAAGATAGCCACAGAGGTCTGAGAAAGTGTTACTATAAATAAACTATTTGTATACTACCCCACTGCATTTATCTACATGTGCTCCCAATACAAGTTGTCCCTAATGTACACAGATTCCCTGTTTAGAGAGTAAAGGAGCAGAAAAGGGTAGAAATAGATGTACTTGTTATATCCTTAAAAAAAGAGCAAGAAACTGGATTACCACATGCCATAATACCATTTTTAAAAAGTGGGTGTATGTGTGTTGGAGCCAGTGTGGTGGGGAGTGCATTTCTCCAATTTTTTCTTTTCACTAAGTTGACATTTTTGTTGACGCTGGACTATGAAGCATGTGAACTCATTGGGAGTGGGTCACGGCTGCTGCCAGTGGAACGATAAATAAAAATGAGAGTCGCCAAAGGAAACGTCCCTTTAATGTGGCTCCCTTGTACTCTGGAACCTAATGTTTAGTTGACGACCTTCGAAATATTAAGCTCCTCAATCCATAGTTTGTAAATTTGCACACGCTGTAGGTGGGAGCGGATGTTGACTTTGTTGTGTGCTGTGGATAAAAGGTTCCCTGCACGTGTTGAGAGAACACTATTATCAAATTTTGTTTCCCTTTCCAGCGTATACACTAAATACACTGCTTCCCATTTTCCTGCTACATGTCTAGAGAAGTGGCAACGGCTCCCGCAGCAATATTATTCTCCAAAGGAAGTAGGTCTGTTGACGCATGTGTGGTCAGAGTCGGCTTTATCTGTTATAGTTTACCCCAGTCTGTTTGGTGTTTTGTTGCCATGGAGCTCTGGGAGTCTTGGCTCGGCAGGCGGGGTGGTGACTCAGAGGTTTTTAATGGCCTCTGGAATGGGCTGAGTGTGGACTCACTGTAACGGGAAGTAAAGTTTATTAATACACACTAATGAGCTGAGAATGTGGCGACAGCAACAGACGGCGGGGGAGCAACAAACGTCTCACAATATGGTGACTTTTTTTGGTGATGTCCTTTGTTATTCTTCCCTAGTTTGACAGAACACACAACAGGTGAAGTAATCAATGCAGTTCAGTTGACGGGACACAACTGTTTTGCCCAAAGGCATGACACTGTGTCTCTCCACAGACATGTCTTTGTATGCATAACTACTACATGGAGCACATGCTCCCCCTCCTGAGGCAATCCTTCAGACTGCCGGCCCAGAATGCCAAACACTTGCCCTGAAGCACAATTTAACTTGTAAATAATTTAAAACTGTAGCATAAAAAACAAACTGGCAAAAAAAAAAACAGGTGTGGGAGGAGTGTGGCACTGTAAAAGGAGGTCTAAACATAAATCTGAGAGTCTTGTGTGCAGGTTTAGGAATTAAAACAGGTCAAAGACTAAATATGAGCCCCCGAGCTGCTCCCGGACCTGCAGATCCATTATCACAGGTTTTTAAAAGGCAAGTTAAGTCGTCTCTCCTGCATTTCTGAAATTGTGCTCCTGTGTGATGTCTCATGTTCAACCTAACCTCCAGCGGTGCTGCTGGCCAGGACTCATTATCTATTGTGGGAGATCTGGCTCATCACAGTCTGGCATGATTGTTCCTTAATGCTCCATCCAAACAATGTGTAGTGTTATCATGGGAGTCTCTTCCCAAACATGCATTAGTTTACTTTATCAACCTTTTTGTGAACTATATTAATGTTTTTATAATACGCACACATGTGTCTGCATTCCTACTGCACACACACTGCCTAAATTTTACACACCTTTTATTTTTCTGTTTTATGGACATTCTAAATTATAAAAGTAACTTTTTGCTTCTGTCTGATAAGGATCAGACAGAAACAGTTAGAGTAAACAGCCAAGCCCCTTTCTGTTCAAAACTACTCTGATTACATAAAAGCAGGGATTTACATGAGCTCAGTCTGCCCCACCTGTCGGCATGGTGTGGTTCAGGGTGTGGCACCAGGTACATGCAGCTCTCAGACATTTTTTTCAGCAGCAGAACATGTTTCATGCGGAGGTGGACTGTACAGGCTCTGTTATCGTACTGGGGGACTGATATATAATTTTGAGGCTGACTTTCAAGCCGGCATTCACTGCTATCAAAGCACCCAGCAGGAAATGCACTTATCATTTAACACATTCCCATTTCCTTGATTAGGAGAATTTCCTTTTTACCATTTGTTTTCAGCATGTATGGCGTGTACTGAATATGATCCACGAGTTTTGGCAGTTCAATACTTTTCTGTGATCATCCTCAGCCCCTTTTTGATTCTTCCCCTCAAAGTACTTTAAAAAGTTCTCCAACCTTTTAGTTATTATCATCTGGAGACTCAGTTTGACTCAAGCATGTTTTCTTGTCCTCTCAGAGCTGCACAATAGACACTGCCATGTACAGTCAAAGAAAAGAAGGCGGCACGCACTAGGCAACGCGTACAGTGTGATAAACAGAAAGTGTAACATTCAGCTAATCTAAATTCTGTGAGGGGAAAATGGGGAAATAGAAAATACAGAGCGTGATGAAGGGATGGTAGCGGTATGCGTCACAGGTAGTGGTCTAGTATTAGTCATAGCTAAAGTATCAGTGCGTAAAGTTCCTGTATTTGAACTGGGGAAATTTAAAATGTGTCTCTAAGGTAACAGATTAGACATTAGTGCTGTTACTGGGCAAGTCCTGGATAACAGGAGGATTTATTCAATCTGCTCCTCTCAAGTTTGTTGAGATAAAATGTTTATGTTCAAAGTCCTTTCCTAAAATGGACAGGAGCAGGTCTGCCCTCCACTTCTGATCATGCAGTTAGGCTGTTGAAAAGCCTTTCTTTCAATGGCTGCTGGAATCTGCTCATCATTATACATCTTTTTTTTTTTTTTTTTTTGTTTAGTTTTTTCTTATGCAACCAGGGAAGTACCTATCACTGCAGGAAAAGCTGTGTAGCTTCACTTTTAAATCTCAGACTGACTCAGGACTGCTGTTCTAATGAATGAGAAACCAGAGGGAGGCTCATAACGAAATAATGAGCAGTGAAAAGAAATATAGTCAAAGCCAAAGTACCTGTCTGTCTGTCTCTCTCTCTTTTTCTCTCTATTTATAAATTGTGTGTGTGTGTGCGTGTTAATATGATTTTTTTTCTAATATTGTTAGTTATAGTAGTAATTTATTTATAGAATATTTCTTTGCTTGGTCCATAAAATGCCAGACAATGTTGAGCAGAGCCATCCAAGATGAGCAGTCAGTCTTCACACTGTACAAACCAAAAATGGAGAATATTTGGTGTTTTTCCGAGACAGGAGGTAAATGGTTGGTTATCAGAATAGCTGCAGATTAATTGTCTTTGAATTTATTGTCTGAGTTCTAAGAGAAATAATTAGAAAAAAATAATCACAGCAGGTACAGTACGCCTGAGTAGCTTCAGATAAGTGTGGCATATTATAAGACCCAGCATCTTCCTGCCAACATTTAAGAGATTGATTATACAGACTTTGTAAAGAATTAATGAATGTAACAAGCTGTAACACTGTAGGTCAGTGTAATTAGTGGGGTGAAAAATGACGCTCTGATCTCATTTTATTATTGTTTAGCATTCAGAAATATTCACTTTGACAGCCGTATTTCATGTTTACACAAATGCATTGTAACGCACACTGACCATTCATATTTAACTGTTCTCACTGATACAGTGTCACCAGCCTTGTTGTAGAAATAAAAAAAACCTCCCAGCTGCATTTATCTATCAATGTCCTCCCTTATCGTTCTAATTGAGATTTTTTTTTTTTTAAAGGTAGACATTTAACATGACAGGAAAAACACAGGTAGAACTAATTAAATTAACAATGGCTTCATTCCATGTAAATGTGCCAGTGAGTTATGATGTGAGCCATCTCACACACACACACACACACACACACAGTGCCAGGAGCCTCGATCATTTATTAATGGTGGCTTTTCCTGCTAAAACATGCCTTTCTTGTTCTAAACTAAACTAAACTTGAACATTTCAGCATCATGACCACTGCTGTCGGACACCGGAAACAGTCAGCAGACCACCAGCAGCAGCAGCAGCAGCAGCAGCACATTTTATCATGCTGCTGTACAGCTTTCTCATGCAGTTTGATCACATCCTCTTCTCTGTTCTCCTGACTGCCTTGAGGGGAAACCCTGCATTCCCCTACGATGATCTCAGCTTATATTATGTGACAGCAGACAATTGTCTGTCACACTGAGTCATGTGAGGGCAGATAAGAGCTCAGAGAAGAGCCGGTGATTTCTGGGTGTCACCCAGCAGTGATGTAAATCTGATTGCGCAGCTCTCTCCAAGTGTCGCAACATTGCATGCAACCTTTTACATTAAATAATTTTAAAAAATTTAGTTGAGTCATTTGCATTTGCGATTGATGATAAATTTATATTTGAATAATCTCAAAGGGGTACATGAATAATTTTTTTCCTACTCAGCACATTTTTCTTTAAAATGATCTGAGACATTGAGATCAGGAAAGTTTGACGCAGCGTTATCATATTTAAATGTACAAATATTATATCACAAGTACTAGAATTGTTAAAAAATTTGGTTAAAGATCATGTCTTTCAATTAATTATCATTGAACAACAGTCCAAAATGCAAAGAAACGTAATTTTGTTGATTTAAAACAACCAGACTTGCAACAAATTTTCTGTCGATTGATGATTCTTTAATTAATCGATTATGAATAAAGTTTCTCTCTCAATCAGATTCAGAATTTTATCTTACAGAATTCTTTGTCATCTTCTTCCTCTGATACAGTTGACTCATTATGTGGAGACATTAAAGGGAAATGGTTTGGTTAATGGGCTGTGACCGTCTATTCACAGCAGCAGCAGAGTTACAGTACGGTTTAAAGTAAATGTCTCCGTCTTCGAACGGAGAGTGAGTGGCTGGTCAGGTCTGTTGGGTATTTGTTCCCTCGGTCTTTAACAGAATACTCTGCGATGGAAAACAGATGGACAGGCCCTTAAATGAGCTGGATGACTGCTGTGTAGAGCCGTCTCTGTTGGCTTTATTGTTGTGCAAGTAATGAGAGAGTTGGTCTTGGATTTCAGCGGAACCGAACCTGGTACGAAACAGAGGTTTGGCAGGAGGTCTTGGTGTTGTGTGTGTGTGTGTGTGTGTGTGTGTTGGAGTGGAGTCTATAGAATTAGAGTTTCCATAGTCCTTCCAGATCCAGCCAAACCCACAATGAGTCACTTGCACATGGAGAGGCTAAATCACTCTAAGATGGTGGAACTCTATTCCTTCCTCTCCTTCCCACTCTCCCTCTCTCTCTCTTTCTTTGCTTGCTCACTCGCTCACTCCCCCTCCCTGAAGACCTCTCCCATTGGCTAGTGGGCAAGGTGGGTGCACTGTAGCCCCAACCATCTGGTTGGTTATATAAAAATTGTTCCCTTCCAAGAGCTACAAAAGCTCATTTACTCTGAAATAAATGAGCGTGATGGGATGTTTGGTGCAGCTTTACCATATAATCTAAACAGGACACTGAGTTTGTGACGCTTCAGATGTTCTGCATTAAGTATTGCTTTTGTTTATTAAAACTGAGGAAATGTGATGGAGAGCCAAGTTTTTACATCTTGATGTGATCCCTTGTCAGTTTCTATACTTTGGTTGTTAGTTTGCTGGTTAGCGTCATTTTTAACTCTTTATCACCATTTTCACACTCTTGCTGTTTTACTGGTGTAAAATTGTGCTTAAAACGCACAACTGAATCCCACACACACACACATATGCAGACACACTCTTCTGGCTCAGCAAGAATTTGGAAACTATTTTGTGAGGTGTTTTTTTTTTTTTTTTTTTTTTGTTGTTTTTAACTTGTTGCCAGTTGGGTGTGGTTTGCAATGGAGAATAGCACACAAAGTACCAGAGCTGAGACAATCACAGGAAAGCTTAGGAATCTCAATGCAGTGTCATTTTCAGTATTTTACAGCTCGCCCGACAATGTGTAAACTGTCACAATGCAAAAAAAACAAACATGTTTCCTCTGGGCGTGTGAAGTTTGAACAGAGTCCTGTTTTTGTGTTATCTCCATGCATTCACCAGTGAGCTCTCCTCTGTTTCCTGTGCCCCCGTGTCTGATGCCAGTCCGTTTTGGCTTCTCGTGAGTTTGCCAAATGATCAGGCTTGTCCCACGACCGCAACTTGGTTACACTCCAAGAATCAAATCCCTTTTTTCCTTCATTGGCTAGAACATGTCAAAGAATGCTGACCAGAACCAGTTTCATAAACTCTTCATGGGTTTTTTTTTTTTAGCTTAACGCTAACTTTAGCAGAAGTCTTTTCCCAGAGTTTTTATTCAAACTCGGCTGTGTTTCACTGCTGATGAGGCTGGAACACGCTCTGCTATTGTTACATGGAGCACTAATGAAGATGTAGATACTTTAGGGAGTTTTGTTGTTAATCCAAATGAGAATTAAACATTTGATACAAATGGAGACACAGCTTAAGTCAAAATAATGTGAATCACCAACTTGAATAAAATTCAAGTGTGCACATATGCAGAACTTCACTTCTGCATGGAACAAAATATCCTTGTGAACTTGAAGCAGAAGTGTTCATACAGTTGAGTTGAACCCATTTTTGAAGAATTTAAAGTTTTATTTTGAAGTTCATCCCGTTTGCATAAAAAGGAGCACAAGAGAGGTAATTTGTTTTCGATTGTTAATTGGATTTCACACACGTTTGTCCGGTTTTATTGGAATTTTTTAAGATAGCAAACAGGGTGTTCAGAGTTGGCAGAGTAGCCATTAACATGAAAAGCCCTGTCGTGATTTATCCTTAACGTTTGTCGTCTTCGCTCCTGTGTCCGGGCGTTCTCTTGATTATTTAACGACGCTGTAAAAATGCCGAATGAAAGAGTGAATGTGTGTCCTGTTGCTGCTTTTTTGTCATCGCAGATAATAAGCTAACACAAAAAATAGACAGGCTGAGTCTGACTCACTCTGATGAATCATCAGCTAATCATGCGGGGAGGAACAAGGGCTGTTTCGTATGCCTCTTACAGTCTGTATCCACACACACACGTACGCACACTTACACTCATCCGGCGTTATCAGCGGGTGGGACATCATTCTCTCTTTACCGTTTGACTGGCACTGTGGTTGAGGAAGTGTATTTAACAAATGTTAATTTTTTGCAGCCATGACAGGGACAAAGAGTACGCATATAATTCTCTTCAGTTTACACAGTTTGTTTTGGTGACAGCTCAAACAAAAGGACGAGTTTGACATGAAATCATTGTGCGTTGTCTCTGTCTCCTTCTCCCTCTGTGGTCCTCTCTCCAGAAGTCAGTTCCCTGAAACCCTGAAATAAGCCATGTCCCGCTTTAAAACTGGAAACAGTAAGAACTCTGTTTCCCTCTGCCACATGTGGATGTGTGCGATTGGCTTCTGGCAAAGGCTGCGTTGTTGTTGGCTGTTGGGGATTTATCTCACACATACACACAATCCTTGTGATTGTGTTCTCCATTCCACAGTCGATGCGAGATGCAATCATGTGACGTGTCTGTAAAGTTTCTTTTGCTGCCTATTTTGTTAAAGTTGCTCAGCATGTTGGAAAAAGCAGAGTGGACCTGAGCTAGCAGGTCTGAATGGCTTCTGTGTCGCTGTTCGACTGTCCAACCAAACAGCTCTGTGTGTGTGTGTGTGTGTGTGTGTGTGTGTGTGTGCGCGCGCGCCAACTCTTGTCTAATACACATGTATGTGTTTAATTCGTGTGCAGTTACTTGGATTTAAATCTGTAAAAACCAATGATTTGTGCTTAAATTAAAAATTTAGTCCAAAAGCTAATAGACTAAACAATTTTAGATTCAAACAGTTTAAGTGAAATAACACCAGTCTCTCATTTCTCTTTACTTTCTCTTTATACAAAATTTAATTATAGCCAAGTCTAACTACTGATTGTACTTTTTTCATTCTTGACTTGTGGTTATTTTATTTAACATTTTTGTTTCTAACCCTGTTAGGAAAAAAACAACTGTTGTCAGACTCACACTGGGATCTTAAAATTGTTCTACTGATAGAGGTGTTGTGCTTCTTAATCATGTTGTTTGCTAGTTGAGTTAACCGGTTTACTCAAACACTCCACCCTTCCAATCTTTCTTAATAAGCTATTAAACATTTGTGGGTACTAAAGAAGACATTTGATGACATTGCATCAAAAAATTTCCAAGAAAAAAACTGTAGAAAAATCATGGGGTGTTTTATTGTAATGGCCCATTGACAAAACCTTGTATTGTACTCCAGCATGTCTCCTTTGTGCCAGTTCTGTATTTGGGCTCATGTGGTGTTTACTAAAACCTCCATTATTTAACAACCTTCCTCTTAGTCACCTTTCCCCTGCAGTGTTCTTCACATAAAACTGCTTTGTGAACTAAACAAAGTGGAGATGGAAAAAGGAAAGGTGGGCTATAATTGGAGAAGGGAACATTTTAGATATTCCATAGGGAATTTGGGAGAACCCCCTTTTTTCCTTTCCTCTGTGTTTGAGCAGTGAGTCATCAGGAAACCCCACCCACACGTGCCAACATATGGTTGCCAGATTGTGTGTGTGTGTGTTTGTGGGGTGTGTGTTTATATAGCAACATACCATATGGATCAATGAACACTTAGTCTGGTCATCAGAGGAATTCTTTGGGTCGTGCTACAGGAAAGAAACGGGGTGATGAATTGTTAGTAATGATAGCTGCACCTCACAGGGAGGCGGTGATTTTAAACACACTGGCAGGGAAAACATCAGAGGGTGAAATGAATGAGAATACATCCCCTCCCCTCCCTCCTCTGTTCTCCCACAACTTCAACAGATGTGCCCATGTGCAAAGTGCCGAAGCCCATTCTGCTGCAGGGGAGCTGCTCTGTTGTGAGCGCTACAAGGCTGCAGCTGAAGTGGGCAGCTCCCTGGTGCATGTAGGTGTCTCAATCCCTCGCAGCTACTTTGCTTTTCTGCGCAACAGCCGTAAACAGGAATATGTTAGTTTTTCTCGTGCAATCAGTGAGGATAATTAATGCTTGCTTCAGGCTTGTTTTAAAGGTCAGTTTATACAAATTCCATGAAAAAGGGGAGAAAAAAAATTATCTTCTGGGAAATCCATAAAATAAAATATCTCTCGTGGAAGCTACTCACAAATAAACATTTTTTTATTTGCCTGGGGATTGAAATATCTATTCCATTTCTGCTGCCATCCAGTAATCTCTAGTCTCTTTCCAGACTACTCATCAGAATTATTGTTGACAGTAAGGCCTGTGAATTATGGAGACACTGCTGAAAATACATCTTCCTATTCACTTTCAGTCATTTTTACAGATCTAACTATGTGGGTAAATAACGCACCTCAAGAGGTAAGAATGAATTTTATTGCATCCTTTTAAAGTTGAGTGCAAGATGGGAAAATCAGGGTAGACAAATTTGTCAGTGCAGGGATCGGACAGTCAAGCTGTATGGTCAGTTTTATGTTTGCGAGTCTGATAAAGTAACCACGAAAAACTTTTTGCACACAGGTTCATCTCTGTGGAACCCGTAGAGAGAAAGTACTGCGGCTGCTAAATCTGCGATAAAATGACTAAATGTATGTTCCAAAACTGTACTTTTTATTTTATTTTTTTGTTAGTTGCAGAGGCTGACTGTCTTCCTGACATCATCATTGCCAAGGTCTCATAAAGCCCTCCACTGGCCGTGTGGTTGCAGTAATTCGTCTGTCATATCGTGAAGAAATTACGGGTTAGAATCTCCTTCCAGGAGCTAGAAAAAAGCACATTGTTTCAGCTTCGAGGTGTTTTGAAAATCTCCACAGAAAAACCTATTCCATTGCGTCCGCAGCGTGGTGGAAAATGGCATCCTAGCAGGCCTCATGACAAGGCCTTGGTTTCCATGACAACAGCATAGCAAAACAGGGAGGGGGTTGGGGGGAGGGGGGCTTTTTTCTCTCTTTCACTCCATGAGGCGGGGTTCGTTTCTTGTTACTTGGATGGACAAAGATAGCTGTGAGTCATCCTTTAGGCCGGGAGCCGAGCCAACACATTCCTCCTCCTCCTCCTCGGATTTCTCGTCTCTATTATTCCCCCTCTTTTTTTTTCTCTTTTTGTCTCGTTCTTTTTGCATTTCCATTTCACACTCCCCCACTAGCCTACCCTCCTCTCCCCCATCTCACACTGGCTCTGCCCAATAGCTCCCATTTTGTCTGTGCTTCAAAACGTCATTTATTCTATATTTGTTCTGTAAGAAAATGCCTTTAATAAAAGCTTTGATGTTGCATCCGAAGACGCTAGAATGACAATACAAAAGCGTTATTTTTCAGTAATATTTACTTCCAACAGAACGGACATTATCTGTGCGAAGGAAGAAGGCAAGACAAGTGGTCTGTTTAAAAAAAAAAAAAGCTTGCCAAAATTCCTCTTTTCTTTTTTTCCATTTTATTTCCTTCTCTCTGTGCAGAATATAAAAACATGCAGCGCTGCCCTTTTGGCACAAACATCTCTCTCAGTTTACAAGCTTAGAAAAGACTCTGCTGCCTTGTTTTACTTGCAACAGATTCCCTCTTATCATGATAAAACAGACCGGTAGCTTTTTTTAAAAGTAATTTCTCAAATGGAATCTGCGTTTCTTTGCGCCTCTCTTTGGTTCAGTCATTGTCAGAACCGCATTTGTTCTCGAGCTGACTGTGTATTGTGTTATCAGTGTTAATAAAACTGCAGAGCGGCTGCACACGTGTCATGAGCACAGACTGAGAGACTTCTATGCTTCAGTGGAACGGAAAATAAACAGAGAATCAGGGGATATTTATGATTAAGGATTCTAATTACATAATTCAGACTGGATTATATAAACAGGTAGTCCCAAGCAGAGAACACACCATGCACTGATTATGTAAATTGTATATGGGAACAGATATGTACAGGGACACGCAACTGCTTTCATACACGTTTAGACACATCGATGGCGTACACACACATTTAGTGCATAGGTGCACATCATGTTCGCAGTGGTATATGTGCACTTGGCAGTCAATACTCCCACACATGCGCATACCAATACACAGAGAAATATGAACACACACACAAGATTCTCCGATGTCCCTATATTGCCTTCCACACACTCTTTGAAGTCAACATCCAGGAGCAGCATTCTGGAGGTGCCGGAAGCAAAGAGAGCAAGTTAAAGAAAGAGAACAGACCAGTCCATCACACCAGTGTGAGCTGACCTGAACTCCTATTGCTGCAGCCACTGGCTATTGTTATGATGTTTTTATTGTATTTATCCACATTTATAGCTCCAGAGCACAAATACGTTTTAATTAATGGGCTAATGTTTAATCAATATTTGCCGACAGGCTGGGAAAGGATGTTGTATTCCAGGAACCATTTAGGCTGAACTAATAACAACAAATAATTCTTTTCTTATTGGATTCAAATCAGGCCCACTCCCTTTGAAAGTCAATCACTTCCAGCTATCTTAATGAAATACATGTTTGTATTGGACAATCCCATTTTTGTGTCTATTCAACTAGAATCCCTTGTAGGATAATTTAAAAATAAATACTTTTCTTTTAATTTGTCAGCATTTCATTCATTTCAAACACAATACATTAACACAAAAAGCTGAGGCAGTAAAGTGTGATCCTGAGACCGATGGTCATCACTACAGTTCAGATATATGTGTGTGTGTGTGTGTGTGTGTGTGTGTGTGTTTAATATATGGTTTCTTGTATGCTGCTGTGCTGGTCTTTTCACAGCATGAATAGCACCTACTCGAGACTGGCACAATATTTGGTGTCATCACAACTTTGACTAAATGACTAAATGTATTTTGGAGGTGTCAAATGCACCAGAAAGACGCAGAGAAATTTAATTATGCATCGACAGTCACTAAAATTGAAAACGCATACAAACCGCATACCTTTTTTATTTTTATTTTTTTTAACTCCACCACTTTGGTCCCGACATAAATGTCTCATCACACATTGAATGAATTGCTCTGAAATTTCAGATGTTAACTTTTCCTCTTGTGTCACCAAGAGGCCGACTTTTGTTCTTTGGGCTAGAGTTGAAAAAAGGATTTGTTTTACACTGGTAATCCTTCCTTTTTTTATTTTATGGTTTAGATAATATGTCAATTATCTGCAAGAACCATTTGTGGTTTCTTCTGTTGTGCATTATAGAGAAAATCATTAATTATCATTTCATTAATGATTAATTGATAGTGAATAATTTTCCAGGATGAATCACAACCTTTAACTTATTTACCAAATACCGTCATCAGGTCCAAAATTTTAAGTTGTCAAACACTTTGGATTATAAAAGACTTGAGACATTCCCACCATCCTCAGCTTTACTTTGTGTTTTGTGCTAATTATCAAATGTTAGCCTGCTTACAAGCTAAGATGGTGAACAAGGTAAACTTAAAACCCTCCATGGTAGCATTATGAGCTTGTTGTTTGTATGTAGCTCAGAGTAGTACTGTGTCTACAGTGCAGTCTGACAGAGCTCTCAGCTGCAGACTGAGCAGAGATGTTTTTTTTTTACAGACCGACTTTTTCATTGCAGAGTTAAGGCGTCTGCTCCCTGCAAAGTGTAATTGGTGCATCTCATGGGGGCCACTCGTAATGACCATCAGAAGTATCTACTAAAACCATTTATCAAATTATTACACTGCATGCCATCCTGCTGTAGGGTATCCTCTCTGTCTTACCATCGCATTTCTGTACAAAGAGAATACAAATAGTAGAGCAGCATGTCAGTGTACTAGATCTACTTCTGTCCATTAATTCACTCCTGGAGCCGATCCACCAGGCCCATTAGCATTAATGAACGACACAGCAGCCACCTACACACACTCACAAGCATTCGTCTGCCTGTGGAGTCAGCCTCTAAAAATGCCTCACTGAAAAAAAAATATTAACATCCAGACAAAGCTGTATAGTTTCAAGTAATGTTTATTTCCAGCTTTGAACACGTGTGTGTGTGTGTGTGTGTGTGTGTGTGTGTGTACACATACCCTCAGTGCTTTCACACCTTCCAATCCCAGGCTTATAAAAAGATAACACCTCTTCTTGTCTCTCGCTCATTAAACAGACCTGTTTGGGTTGATTTGGCTTCATTATTTAAATCTATAATATGTTAATGAGCAGCACGGTGGCGACTTAAAAATGTTCCACAATAACCGCAGCCTTGGAAAATGAGTTTTTATTACACCTGGAGAGTTATGCAGGCCTGAGGGAGCATGGCCCAACCAGGGGTGGTTAAACTCTTATATTGTTGTACCTGCAACAAGATAATAGTCATTACAGCAGTAACCATGTTTCATTCCTCCCTCAGTCACTAATCTGCCTGTCTAGTAGGAGCCCTAGGTTTAAGAACTCAGGTAAGGGTTTGAGGCCTCCGTGTGTGTGTCTGTGTGTTCCTCACACACTGAGTATATAATCACAATCTCAAATACTTTCACACCTGTGTTGGAAATAGTGCTATGTCTCATCCCCTTGTCTCTTTTCATGAGTCACTATATCGCAAGAGGAAAAGTCAACTGCAAAATCATTTTTTCTCGCTTCTTGGTCTCTGTGATGTTACCAGCATGCTTCTAATGTGTTTATGCATCCTACAGTCGCAATAACATAAACAAATTAGGCAATGAAATGAAGTTAAACAATCTGCCCTTGAGACAAACTTTAACATCCAGCTGCTAAATTATAGGAGACTGGGTTTGTGGAGGGCTACTAGTGAGGTTTATAAATATGAATTGGTGCATTGCTGCACAAAACAAGGAATATATGAACATCTGGTTCCAACATCTGGTCCAGCTAAGGGTTCTGGAATAGGTAATAGCTGAACTTTATTGACTATATACAATTAGTTTCTAAAGTCGCTTATCAAAAACTCAAAAACTAATATTTCAGCCTATGCTATGATATTTTGTGTACTTAATTGATATGAAGCTTTTTATATATGTGAAGGTAAAGACTTCAGTGTAACACAACACACTGTGAAGATGAATCTAAACATCTCTAAAATAGAAACTGAGTATTATGACCTTAATTTAGGTATAATTTGTTATTTTAGCGATGCATTTTTAATAAATTGGCATCTGCCTTAATATAATCCATTGTAACATTTGTAGAGCGTGTCTGATGTGGCCAATGGCAGCCATGATGTTTAACTGACCCACTCAGAAACTGGGCTTTTCCTCCTCTTTAGTCTTTTTTTAATTTATTTTTTTTACTCTTCAAACTGACCACTGAGCAGTCGGCGGGTTCTCAAATTGTGATTATACATCTGTAAAGCATCAGTGATATGTTTGCTCTGAATACTATTTGAGTATTTTTTTTTCCAGAACATAAAAGACTTCTTTTTCTTTTTTTTTCCCTTTCTTTTTCCACTCTGCGTTTTCTGTTTATCCCTGAAGCATGCAGTCATAGTGTAGAACTGCTATTTTCACCAGTTGGTCTTGTCTCTTTGTCCCGGTTCTTTTCAGGAGGCAGAATGCCATTTTCATGCTCTTCAAAAGCCATGTTGGTGTTTTGCTGAATGCAGTAATAGATATTGATTGCTGTATCATAGACCAATAAATGGCAGTTTCACTTCTGAGATGGAAGCTTGTGAATGGACTTGATCTTTGTTGTAAATCATTCTGCAGTGGAGTAACTTTATATTAGTGTGAAGTGTGTTTGTGTCACAGATTAAGTGTCTGTGTAGCTCTGTCTCTCTGCTCGTCCTAACGCTGGCCGTCCTAACGGCCGGCTGGTAGTGACCGCAGGCCTGTGAGGTCTATGTGAGCAGCCTGGAAGCCATCATCCCCAGCAGATGGCCATTATTAGTGACAATGAAGAGTAGCCCGCAGGGCCAAATAGAATAACAGGGAGTCCATTTCCTCCTTGTCTGTACATGAACCACCTATACTGCTAACAACCTATCTCTCTTCCCTCTCTCTCTTCATCTTCTGCTGGGGATGTATTATTTTTCCATGGCTGTACTCATCTTTTTTTTTTTTTTTTTTTTCCCTTTTCTTCTAACTGCTTCCCTAAATTGGTTCCTGCAGAGATGTTAGAGGCGGGACACACATGCACAAGCACATGCTCAACAAACGTGAATTCTCTTAATTCAACACAAGAGCCCTTGAGATTGACTGTAATGGGCTCTTTTTCTTTACAGAAGGCTAATAACAGTACGCTGATGTGTTGGCCTGAGTTCAGTTCACATCAACAGTGGACAACTGCTGCACTCACTGTGCTGTACAATGGCAGCTTGTCATCTGCAGCTTCTATCTCTGCGGCACTTATGCACCGATGATCAAGTTTCACTTCAAGCTGAAATAAAAGAAACATGTTCTCATAAGTAACAGCATGACCTTAATGGGAGCTAAAAAAAAATCATGGCTCAAAGTTACAGAGAAACATATTAGCTGTAGAGCAGATGATCTTATGTAAATCTTTGACAGGAGATTTAAGTTAAAAAAGTATAAATAAATAAAATCGGAGTAGACTAAGGGGGTCCTCACAAACAAATTATAAATTATTACAAATTATACAGCTCAGAACAGGCCAAATAATCTGTTTCTAAGATCCCACATTTCATACTCAGAGGCCATAATCTAACCACATATTTACTTTCACAGGAACGCTAAGAAGGAATCTGACCTGGAGGCGGCTCTGGCCAGACTGAGGGACCTGGAGGCCCTGCTCAACTCTAAAGATGCTTCCCTCACCACCGCCTTGGGGGAGAAGCGGGCCTTGGAGGCTGAGGTGAAGGACCTCAAAGCCCAGCTGGCAAAGGTAAAACAATTGTTATTAAGTCCTACATGGACTTCTGTAGGGAAGACAAGCAGGTTTCAAGACTCAGTACAGATAGAAACAAAAATGTTCAAAAACACCAGACAAATGTCAGAAAGTCAGGTTTACTGATACTGGATTGGTGGTTTCTTATGGCACTGTAAACGCTTCCACAATTATCAGGATGGTTTTAGCTTTGAGACCACATCCAACATGAAAAAAGGTTAAAATCCTTAGTTACCACCTGTCAGAAAAACAATCAGCTGTTGGAGTTGAAAGCGGCAGTGACTGACATTTTAAATGGTCTTGGACTTTCTCTTCCTCCAAGGTGTAGAAATACCTCAGAGGAGGTAATAATTTTATGGAAACCCTGCAGGCAGTTGATTATGAATGAGGACAATGTGGTGAAACAGGCAAGGTTGCACTCTCTGCTGTTTGTTTTATCAATGAATTGAGCCACAGCACTGATGTGGAAACAACTGTGACCTTGCGCCACCTACTGGGCTCATGTAGGAACTACAGCCCCCCCCCCCCCCCCCCCCACTAGACGAGCTCAAACAGGATTACACTTTGGGCTTTGTGGAGGAACATTTCTGTGATCTAATCTCCATCTCTTTCCTCCTCCTCCTTTGCCTTCCCAGCTGGATGGCAACTTGGCCGATGCCAAGAAGCAGCTGCAGGATGAGATGCTGAGGAGAGTGGATGCTGAGAATCGTCTGCAGACCCTGAAGGAGGAGCTGGAGTTCCAGAAGAGCATCTACAACGAGGTTCCTACTCTTTGCCTTAACCCTTCTATTTGCGTTAAGCTGTCTATGTCATCTGTCCTATTTTTCATCATTTCCACAGGATATTGATTCACTTACAACCACCTACTTGTTCATTTTGCAATCCCACCCCACTTTTGTGCTTTCAGATCAGTCGTGCAGTTTTTTTTTGTTTGTTTGTTTGTTTTTTATTCGCCTGTCACCCTAAAATTTAGTATTCAAATGGTGATAAATAATTTCTTACCATGTTTACATTTCACCAAGCTCCTGGCCCGGTCCCACTGTAGACCAGGCTCAACCATAGATGTCTTTGTTTGTTTGTTTGTTTGTTTTTTAGATAGTGATTAGGAGAATCTTAAAGGTCACCAGAGCAGTAGACAGAGCTGCTTTTGTACCTCTAGACAAGTAATTACTGCACAGCAATGGACTAATCAATGCACTTATGTTCATTGACCGTAGCAACTTTCTACAGGTGGAGTACCTTACTTTGTTTATCGTGCCTGAGAGAAAATAGTAGTTTAATAAAGTAATAAGAATTAGCAAAGACAAGTCAGTCAAATAAGACAAATCACTTCACTAACCTGTTTGAACATGCTTTCCAGCAACTTATGTCAGTCTCTCTCTCTCTCTCTCTCTCTCTGTTTAGGAGATACGCGAGTCCAAACGTCGGTATGAGTCTCGCATGGTCGAGATCGACAGCGGGCGGCAGCAGGAGTTTGAGAGCAAGCTGGCTGAAGCCCTCGCAGAGCTGAGAGCCCAGCATGAGGCCCAGGTTCACCTCTACAAGGAGGAGCTGGAGAAGACTTATCAGTCCAAGGTTGGTCTGCAGGAGGCACAGCTCTGTCGCCACCCTGAGTCTGAAGCAGAGACTGCTGCGAAGGAACCTTGATAGTAGTTCATGTTTTGTTTTGGTTTTTTTTCCACTGTGTTTGTTAAATTGTCCACAATCCAGGTCATTGGCAGTATTGATTTGAAGCCTTTTATACAATCTGTGTCTCTGTTTATCTGCATTTAAAAACCTGTTTATAGCTTTTATTTTCTGGCCTTTCATCTACATAGAGGAAAGAAATTAATTTAATGAACGTAACCATTGGCCTGTGGGAATCCTAATGAGGAATGTGAATAAACACAAGAGCAGCATTTGTCATTGTAATTAATTTGTAAATGAAACCAAAGCTAAGCCGTTCTTCATCTTACTGGACCCCTTGAGGGAAAATGCTTTGGGAATATTTAGCTGAATTAGCAGGAAGGTTTGTGAAGAAGTAGCGCTGTATATTTCTGTCGAACGTCACAGTAAACTTCAGGTATTTTGGTTCCTTAAACCACTGCTGATATCTCTCTGTCAGTTGGAGAACGCCCGTCAGTCAGCTGACAGGAGCAGCCACTTGGTGGGAGCCGCCCATGAGGAGCTGCAGCAGACCCGTATCCGAGTGGAGGGCATGTCAGGCCAGCTCAGCACGCTGCAGAAACAGGTACACACACACTCACAATCTGTCCCTGACGTTATATGTCTGGTAGTTTCATAGTCCACGTCGCTTAGTGCCTGACTGACCAACCTCACCTCACTCATCAACCTGCGTTTTCATTTTAACAGACTGTTTAATTGGCTACTCTTAATTAACCAGCCTCTCTCTGTGCGGATGTTCTCTTTGCATCAGTTGTCTGCCAGTGAGGCCAAGGTGCGCGAGCTGGAGGAGGCTCTGGGACGAGAACGGGACCAGATGAGGCGGCGGCTGGAGGATAAAGAGCGGGAGATGGCTGAAATCCGGGCCCGGATGCAGCAGCAGCTGGACGATTACCAGGAGCTGCTGGACATCAAACTGGCCTTGGACATGGAGATTAATGCTTACAGGAAGCTGCTGGAAGGAGAGGAGGAGAGGTGAGATTGTTGTAAAACAGTGGTCAGACCATTTAAAACCTCACGCCCTCAGAAGGGGATCACTAACAAGCCAGTGAAGAATCAGTTGTTGGTTTAACAAGCAAAGAGTGAACTGCTATATTTACAGTTCTCCACAAGCTGTGCCATTTATACGTGTTGCTTATTACATTGGCAGAAAGTAAAGTGATTCCTTTCTATATTGATTTTGCTAATCAAGCTCAAGCTGAAAGCACCGACAGTCAAAACAGCTGATCAAATGTTAAGTTCAAGTAATATGCATATAGTTATCTATGTGCAGCTGTAAGATTTAGGGTGACATGAATTTCACCATCTGGACATATCCAAGGTGGTCCACATGGTCTTCTCGTACTGCGTCTAATATGTGTGTGTCTGTTGTCCACCCATTTCTCCACTTTGAGCAATTTGAAGCCTTTAGAGTGTTCTTCTAACAAAACAGATCCAGCCATGAAGCATTTCTGAAGTTTATAGCCGTTGATTTTATTTATTTATTAAAGCTGTATTTGTGTCGGGGAGGTCTGCTGAGCAGCCGGGCTGTATTAACAAGAGCAGGCAGGTTTTGATGTGGGATCTTCCAAAAGACTGCTGCACTAGATCAGCTCAGTCATGGAGCAGGAGTGCGTGAAAGTGAAATGTTTGCTGTTTGCTTTTAGAATAGCAGTTTGTACCTGTATGCTACACTGCCTCCCTCTGTCTGTGTCCGTGATCTGAACCTTCTCCTCCACCCCACCCCCACCCCCAGGCTGCGTCTGTCACCCAGCCCTCCACCCACCAAGGTCACCATTACACGGTCCTCAGGCTCAGGCCACGGCCACTCCAGCCGCCTGCTCCAATCCTCAGCCACCGCTTCGAGCAGCCGCAACTCCTCCGGCACGGCCAGCAGCAAGAAGCGTCGCCTCAATGACAACGACAGCGAGACCTCAAGCATGGTGGGCGGCACTGTGACCAAGACTCGCATCAGTCAGCATGCCTCGGCCAGCGGTCGCATCACTGTGGACGAGGTGGACCTGGAGGGCAAGTTCATCCGTCTGAGCAACAAGGCAGACGAGGTAAATGAGTCCATCTATTATCTGGATTTTCAAACCCGTTTAAACCAGTTTAAGGTCATTTCACAGCAGTGAAAGTGAACAAAGGCGATAATGACTCATCGTTAACGTCAGACTGCCACTGTGTTAGAGACAGAAACTTAAAGATTGTTATTTTGTGTGATGTGTTGGTTATATAAGTAAATATATCTACCATGGCATCAGAAATACCATCAGGCAGTTGTGTTATAATGCTATGATTATTTCTGTTTGACATTTAAAGCCAAATAGATACAATCTGAACAGGGCAATATGTGTGTGTGTGTAATTTTTTCCTGTTGAGTTTGTGAGCATTAGTTTGTGCATTATTTGTGGACGAAATACATCTGTTGTACCTCATTTAGGATCAACCCCTGGGCAACTGGCAGGTGAAGAGACAAGTTGGCAGCTCCACTCCCATCGTCTACAAGTTCCCCCCGAAGTTCACCCTGAAGGCTGGAGGAACCGTTACTGTAAGTTGTGCTCGTGGTTTGTTGCTGTGTCCATTTTCAATCAGGCCGCTCTTTGCCGATAATTTTTAAAGGTCCTGTGTGACTGTATAGACCTCCAGTGTTGGTGTGGAGCTTTGGAGCTAATGCTGTAAAGTAGCAAATAACGCAGATGTCAAATTTACCCCCCCCCCCAAAAAAGACGTTGGAATTAAGTTGAACCAGCCTGTTGGACCTGAAAGTTTAAAAAAAAAAAAAAAAAAAAAGCCTTCTCATTAAAAGACAGCAGAACACTTTTAATCCTGTGTGTCTTTTTATTCTGTGCCAGTAGCTGAATTATTATTAAGTTCAGGATTTCTTACAAACTTTGTGGCCTTTGATCTTTACAGATCTGGGCTGCATCCAGTGGTGGAAGTCACAACCCCCCCACTGACCTGTTGTGGAAGACCCAGAACTCCTGGGGCACCGGTGACCTCATGCAGACCACCCTCATCAGTGCCAATGGAGAGGTCTGACTTCACTTATCTTCAGATTACTTCAGATCTTTCTGTTCCTTTAACCGCAGTGACTGAACATGTCTTCATTCAATCCACCACCCAGGAAATGGCCATGAGGAAAGTGACACGCACCCTGTTCCATGATGATGACGATGACGACATGGTAAATTCCTCTTCTCCTCTGTCGACCGTTGAAAAATCTCGTTGCTTCATGCTCCAGGAACATCACAGCGTTGATCTAACTCTGACTGTGCAGCATCTCCCAGTGGAACAGCAGCGTTAAGCAAACTCACCTTGTTGTGTGTCTCCCCCTGCAGGGAGCTCACAGCACAAGCGGTGCAGAGAACGAGTACAACCTGCGGAGCCGCACTGTGATCTGCGACTCCTGCGGGCAGTCATCGGATCGCAGCTCAGGTGTTTGCAGCAGCGGGGGTCTACCTGAGGGCCTCGTGGGACATTCCTTCCTCATGGGCTCCAACGAGCCCCGACAGGTACTGCACAGTTACTGTTATGACATGGACAAAAGTAATTATGCAGCAAATTATCATTTCATGGAATTCTATTACTAATTAAAATAGTATTAGACCAATAAACTGGAACAGAAGGTAGAAGGTACCTGCAGTCAATGTAATCCAAAATCCTGATATCCGAGAACAAAGACGCTTTGTCTGTGCTTGTGATGACTAAAAATTAGGTGTTAGATGCAAAGCCTCATTCCATATGTTGCTTTACAAAAGAATGCTTTATGTTGTGTGAGAGTTGACAAACCTCCTGAGCTAAAACTGCAGGTTCGACCAATATGAGGCTCCAAAAATTGGAGGCGAAAACAGTGTGAAATCCTTTTTTTAACTTGGACCTGAGGCAAAGGAACAAGGCAAAGGACCGGTTGGAGGCTTTTATCGTCTTTACAATCTTCCAGCAACATATAATACATACAACACACATAATTAAGGCATTTTAGATTAAAATACAAATTCACAGTTGTGCGTTTTCGCACCACAATAACACACAGATCTTCCTGATGTAGCAAACTTTAAATTATTCTCAAAATGAAGTGATATTGGATATTTCTCCTCAATGTATGTTGACATATATATGCATTTTGGCTTCACGAGCAAATCAGAATTATTTAACTGAAGTTTACCAACTAGAAACTGTCTGTGCTCTTTTTTTCGTATATATATTTACTCCCAATACTTCAGAAAGCCTAATATAATGATGATTGACCAAAAACAAACAGATCCAATAAACAAAGCATCACCTACCTACAATTTGGAAAAAGCATATATTTAACTTGAGTTACTCGCACTACTGTGTTCTTGGAAAAACGAACAGTCTAATGACTATCCCAGTTTATTTAAGGTTTTATACTTAATTTCTTATTTAGTCTCAAAAGCTTAACGTGGCCTCTCTCTTCTTCAGGGTCGTGCCAAGGCAGAGAACTGCTCCATCATGTAAAAACCAAACAGCACCTCACCTGAACTGCCTCCTGTCAGCCGGACAGGGGAGTCATTTCCTACCATTGGGACGTCTGTCTTTTATTTTTTTTTACATGATTTGGTCTTATTTTGTATTCAGATTAATCTGCAGGATAGATTTGCTTCCAGGTTTTGGCGGAGGGCACAGGATTTTCATATTCAGCTTTTGAGTTTGTATTTTCGTGTTTATATTATTGCATGTGTGCCAATGCTAACGCTTGTGCTGTATTCTGCTCTGCTTGCACACACACACAAACCCACACAAACAAATGCACACACGCGCACAACAAAGAGCTCCATTGACCAGGGCTTGCGCTTCGATCCAAGCTGGGGTTTCACATTTAATGGCCAGGCTGTCAATACTCAACACGCACAGCTAGTGAACCCTGTCAGGAATAAGTGTCTGCAGCCATGCAGACGGCAGGAGAATGAATCCTCAGGGGTTTGTTAAATCATGTTTATAACCCATCAGATACAGCAAGTCTTTATTTGAAAGTGTTTACACATTTATTTTGTTCTGTCTTTATTCGACAGAGGGGTTTAGGATTCTTTATTTAAAAAAAAAAAAAGTCCACAGAAAGCCAAAGTACTGTAACTCAGGGTGTACAGCAGGATTTGTTTTGTGTTTTTAAGCTTGGCCTTAGAAAAACACATTGTAGTACATTTTCAATGCGGATTTAGATCATACAGTTGGGTGGCTGTGGGGCACTCAGAGAAAATAATTGTTTGAGGTGAATATATATGTTTTTGTTTTTCTTTAATCCACAGCTCAGCCTCAGAGAAATGTTTTTGAAAGTCTGGTTTGCGGGATAAGTTGAATGTACTTGCCTGAGTGAGTCACAGTAGCTGTCTCAGCTAGATGTGCATTTAAATGTGTTGCCTTATGATTTTAAGTAATTCCAAAGGTGATTTTTGTCATGAGGATGGAAGAGTGAGGACTTTGTCTTCTACTTGGGGAAATATTAGAGTAGGTACTCCATATTGTCTTCTTTAATATAAATTTGGTGCCATATTTACAGTATATATTTGTATGGATTCTCTACTGATTCAGATGGATCAACACTATTCTGATGGAAAGCTGTTGCTGCTTTTTTATTAAAAAGTGCATCAGTAGTTTTTGGAAATATCTGAACAAGCTTTTTTTTTTTTTTTTACAGATAAAAAATGCAATTGTGCCTTCAGAGAACAGGATAATTCAAAAGATCACTGTTCTTCGCTCACATGTCTCGTATTGCGGTCTTGTGACTGTCACCCGTCCTCTGGTTTGTGTGGCTCCTAGAAACTGGTCATAAGGGCTTTTTTTTTTCTTTCTTCTTCTAAGCTTACTGACTTTGCAAATCCCCAGGCATGATTTGGGGGATCTGAGTAAGACTGTTGGGTTTGGATACTTTGTTACTTTGGCTTTACGTGCTGCTTTGACTGAGGACCTTGCCAAATATGCACAGCAGTTAGATTTGTACTGTAGTCTGGCAGCTTAAAACATTTATTCTCTAGAGAAAAGCATATCAAAGCATTAACGGAAAATACTTGATAGCTGTTTTTGTTTTTTCTTTTTTCTTTCTTGGTATTTTGGTTGTTGGTGTTCTGTCATATTAGATTAAATTTTTTTTCTTTGCCTTAAGCAAATGTCAGATTTTGACATCATGACCCCCATAGTGCCTTAAAAAGTCTACGACAATCATTAAAGAGCTTCAAAGAGTTTTATTGTTCGGTCTCCATGTCAGGTGACAGTTGACACATAATGCTTGTTTCATGTACGTGTAAATTTCTGACTGTATGTGAATATGTAGTATGTGTTATACTGTTCATATGCAATTTTAGTTCAGATGAATGAAGACTCAGGACACTGATGTCACTAAAACACTTTGAAGGACTTGACAATGTCTGCAAAAGGGATTTCATGTTGCTTTCACTGCCAAAGTTGGATTTACCTGGGTGTGGGATAATGTTGCTGCATTATGAACAGAACATTCATGATGATGAATGTCTTTCTTCGTGTTTTCTTTTCTAAAATGACACCTTGTAAAACTGTTTGGTTGCTGTGATTATTTTCTTGATGTTTGTACAATGTCATTCAAAACCACTGATGAAAAGTGCGGCCATTTTTATTTACATTATTATAAACAACATGTTCCCATGGTTACATTCAAAAATATATAGTCATGTTTAAAAAAAAAAAAAAACAGAAGCTGATGCTCTAATTAAAAACAAGCATTCAAAGCACAATGTACATTCTCTGGTGCAAAAGGTTTGTGTCACGCTGTTGGCAGGATTATAGCCCTTTGCTTCCGTATTGACAGATGGCAGTAAACATTATATAGCATTTGTAAAATTATTTAGAGGCAAAACAACACTTGACAAAAAGAAATAAAAAGAAAAAATAGTGACAAACTCGAAAGTGGCTTGCTGGTGTCTTTCTGTCACTGTTTGTAAACTTAAATGCAGTTTTTTTGGCAAAAAATTTAGCAGTTTGGCAGAATCAGTTCATCTTATTTCAGCTGCTCTCCAGTTTCCAAGTGATTGGAATTTCATCTACGGTGCTCACAGCATTAAAAATTATTTAAAAACCAATGGGTTCTTTTTTTTTTTTCCTTGTCAATATTTTTCACAAGGTAATTCCAGTAAAAACTGTTCATGGGGAAGTCATTGGAATAATTGAAGGCAGAAATGTCAGAAATTTGTTAAAACTATTGTCATGAATAAATTGAGAAGCTTTTTCTTTTCTGTATTTTTGGTGAGCAGATCCTTTAAACATCACAAAAAGAGCGAACATTGTAACATTCATAATGCTGCGTTCATTTGGTTTGTTGTTCACATCACACAAACACTGTACTTTTGTTTCTGTAAATGGATTTAAAGTGAAGTCTGACAAACAGCTTAACAACATGTTCATCTTAACATTATCATGACAATATATCCTATATTTACAAGGTTTTTCTCTGACAGCAGCAGTACATGAGCCACACATATATACTTGTGTCTCCAAATGCCACATTTGGAAAAATACGGTGATGAGAAGAAAGCAAAAGCTGTTCATCTTGGCTCTCGGGTGGTAAACAAACTTTGGTTAAACAAACTGTCTTCTCCGGATTCCTGAATATCAGCAATAAAGAAATATAAAGTTTTGGTTATTAATCAGTAGAAAGACTCAAACACTGGCAGGGGTGTTTGCTTTCAATGTTCAGTTTGTTGTACAAAATGGAACTCAAATTAAAAACATTATTAAAATGTTTTACAAGGAGCCGATCAAAACAGAGTCCAGCTGTGACGAGTTCATCCAAAGCTGCCAGTTTAAAACTGAAACTTCAATAAAAACATTTGTCAAAGTTTGATTTCTGATCAGAGGGAGTCATTAAATCTGATCAGTAGCAAACAACTTGAGTGGAAAACTTCAATGACAGCATGTTTAGATGAGCTCAAACACATAAATGTTCCCAAGTTGCTGCTTTTAACCATGAAGTCATTTGTTTTTTCCCCCCATGGGATGTGAGTGCAGCCGAAGCCCTGTTGGCGTCACCACAGTCCAACCTTCCTCACCGCAGCCTCCTGGCTCTCTGTTCTGGATGACAAGTCTGTCACGGTGAAGCGAGTACCTCTTCATCCCACACAGGGGCAGTGTTGAGTGTAAAGGGGGGGGGGGGGCATCCACAGTAAACAAGAGTTCCTTTGCGGGACAGACGCCTCGCTGCTGCACTGTGGGTGGTCTGCAGCTCTGATCGTTGGGGAGGGGCTTTAAGTTTGCTCTTTCTCTGCGAGCACAGACCAGCAATTATCCCCAAAGTGAGGTGGAAGAGGAGGAGGAGGAGGAGGAGGGAGACGTGTTCAGTCACTGAGGTGATCTCCTGGGGGATGAGGAAGGGGAGGGGGGTCGGCGGACTGGTGGCAGGTCGTAGTGTCCCGGGATGTGGCTGTTCACGGGGAGGTCGTAGTGACTCTGAGGGTCCTCGTGACCAAGAGAGCTCTGACGCTCTGCAGGGAGAAGATGAACAACAGAGGTCCAAAGAGTGAGCTTCGAATAGTCAAACAAACACACACACACACACACTACATCCTTTTCAGTTTTGGTCTGGCAAACGAGTTGACTTGATCTAATTTACTGTCATTGCTTCCAGTCTGATCTGAAATCAAAATCGTCTGATCTTGGTCTTATTGCAGCTGTACTGAAAAGTTTTGATTTGGAGTGTGTGTATCTTTTGATCTCCATTTCAAAATTTATAAAGATGTGTGAAACGTCATCTTAACCCAGGCATTACATAATACTCAGATTTATGCAACTTTTGCTGACATACAGTGGAAGAGAGATGGGGGAGCAGTTCTTTCCAAAGTAAAGACGGAGCAATCAGAGCAGAAATTACTCAACAGCAGATTAAACTGACTGTAGTGAAGGTTTTCTGCTCCTTCTCTGCCAACTCTCAATCCTACAGTCATAAAAAAAAACTATTAAAAATAAAAATCAAGCACATTGTGATCCCAACAATCACAGTTTTAAATGTAAAATCACATGTTTATGCTTTGCACTTCTTCAGTTTGGGCAGTTTGGACCCATTTATCACTGTGTCACTGATACACGCTAGAATAAAATGCCACCCTGAGTTTCCTCTCCTCCTCACTTTCCTGGAAACAGTTGTTTATTCATCATGCTGTGCCCAGAGGAGGCTCATCCTCCCCGTCTGTCTGACAGACCACCAGCACAGATCCTGTCCTCAAGTCTGACTGATCTGGAGCCTTTACAAGAGTTTATTTTGAAGTCTCATCTGTCCCCAATGGTGGAAGGACGGTGCATTGTCCTTCAGAGGAATCGGACTGACTGATGAAACATTTCTTTAGGAAGCTGAGGGGCCTTTTCATTTCCGTGACCTGTTTACTTCAGTCTTCCTCTACTTCCTGTTGACGCTTGAACATCATCTCACTTTGCTCACCTCGGTGTAAGGTGCCCGTGTTGAACGGCGGTGGGGTGATTTCGGTGTACGCTCGCTCTCTGGGCACAGCCGACTTCATCTCCATGTAGCTGCTCTCCGGGGGACAGAAAGGCAGCCCCGGCAGGTCTTTGATGGTGGCGTAAGGATTCTCACTGTTCAGAGAGCTGCTGCTCGCCGCCACCGTGTCCTTCAGCTCTGTCGCCACACAGGACACAAAGAGACGGAGGTTAAAAGGCATCTGTAGAGCCTGTGGAGAGCTGAAACTGAACCGGAGAGTCAGAACACAACAGGTTTGAAGGTTTGAGTGTAACTCTACTAGTCTGGATAAGAAATTTTCCATGATTAAAATAGCTTCCTGAGTCTGATTGTGGAAAGTTTAAAACCTCTTCAGTTTCTGGGTTGAAAGAGTTTAAAGGAAACCTGATAGACCGTCCGATGCCATCACTTGTGAATCATTTTCATGGACATCACATGTTTGACATTGTGTGTCACATTTTAATACACTGTCTTTTATTCTGGCTGGTTGCAAAGTTTGAGCGTTATCGTTTCAGTTTAGAGCCAACATTTGTTAGTTAGCATTTATTTAAGTGTTTATTCCGCTTTCATTTTACCTATTTTAATGTTGTACAGCACTTTGTCTCAGCTGTGGTTGTTTTTAAAGTGCTATATAAATAAAGTTGAGTTGAGTTGAGCATGTAGCACCAGATAGAGCTGAGGCTGATGGGAATGTCACTAGTTTTGCAGGTAATTGGTCATAGAGGACAGTTTTGAATTTAGATTTGTGATGGGAAGATCATGGGATCAGCAACGTGAGGGCACGGCCCCGTGAATATCTGCACACAACTTTAATAACTCCATCCACTAATTGTGGTGATATATCAGTCTCGACCAGAGTATTGGACAAATGAATTAATATGACTGTGAGCCACGATACGTAATGACAGGGATGATACACAGATGGATTGGGATAAGCATAACAATAAGAAATAATAAAAGCTAAAAATCTTTTCATTGATTTAACTATTATGCGGCTAATAATCATAACTGTGTGGTTTTATGTGGCATCACCTTGCTGAAACTTCTGAGTCGTTAAACACAGAGGGTGAAAACAGGGTGATGAAGTACCTTTGCTGTAATATTTTCCAAGGCTGGCGCTGTAGCTGTAGCTCCGATCGATTCCAAAAGCTCCTGTAAACAATAAAAGACAAATCTGGCTCTCATTCACTTTTATGGCAAACTAATCAAAAGCAGATAATCTGCTTTGGAAACCTGCAAAAAAAATACCAGGTGAGTGAAGGCTGGCAACGCAACTTTCACTTTTTACAAAGCCCTTATTATTTTTTATAGTCTGGTATCAGATGTGCATTGTTGACTTAAAGTGGGTTTCAGTCCAAAGGAAATGTAATGGTAGATAAACTTTCTTGTAAACTGTATTAAAGGAGTGCTTTCTGAGTCCTTTCACCAGGTATTGTTGGATGACCTCCGAGTTGAAATTCTCTTCATCTATTTTCCTTTTGTGGGCAAAATAATTTGTTGTACTCGAAGAAAATGATCAAAACAGGTATTTTTTAAAATGAAATATCGGATTATATGTTACACTGCTAATCACTGTCTTTAAGAACAATTATTAGGTTTTTAGGTGTGTTTGCAGAAGGTCACATCCACAGGAAGTTGGAAGTTTTGATGATTATTTTTATGTAGCTGCGGTCGGGTCAGGAAACCAACTTCTCACTTTTATTGGCTTGTAAATGTTAATCCACTCATTTCACGTTAGTGTTGCAGCAGCAGGTTTCCCTGCATCAGTGTCTTCACTGAAGTGGATTAACCGATGTTTAATGTGAATCACAGCGGACCTGAGTCTTTTCGGGGCTCGTGGTGTTTCCAGTCTGCAGGCAGAGTTGCGTTGCTCTCGACCCCAAACAGACCCCGCCTCTCCCGCTCCATGTTTTTCACACTGCAGAACAGCTGGTTGTTGGTATTCTGTGTGACAAACAGGATAATAAACCAATCAGAAACCAACAAGGTGAAGACAACTTACAGCCTCCGCCTTTTATGGTGTCACGTGAGTCCAGAGCCCTGAACACACATCCAGCTGCATCAGATGTAGCAGAGCAGAAGCTCACCTTGATGGTGCGGTCGTGGTTGTTGGGGAGATGTGGCAGTGGAGGCCTGTTTTGGCTCAGTGTGTGGTAGCTGGGGTTGGAGTAGTAGTGGTGGTAGCTGTGAGGAACATCTGGAGGCCAAACCAAACACATGGAATCACGTCTGCAGCTATTAAGTTACTTCAATGTCAATAAAATGCATCTCTGTGGATCGCTAATTAAAAAAACACAACCACCAGACGGAACCCAAAAAACCATTATGCAGAAGAACAGCTATAAAAATATCAAAATGTAATGATAAATTCATTTGAAAATGGCACGTCTCCTCTGGAAAGAAGCTGAATGTTACCATTTGGACTCGTCAGCATTTGAAATGATTCTAGTCCACCGTATTTCAGCCTCTTGCAAAAATGTCAGCAGGCATTTTAATATGTAACTTGCATCAGTTCAAAATGAATTAACCATTTAATGGTGACAGAGAAATAAATCCATGTTTATGTTTGATTGATCTCTTGGTACAGTGTATGATTTATCATTCCCTATGACTGCCCCCCCCCCCGTACCTGGAACAGCGTATTCTGAGTTGACGGTGCGGCTGGTGGAAAAGGAGACGGTCGGCGTGTTGTTCTGCTTCTCCTTCTGCCTGCGGCGGTAGAGCAGCAGAAGAGCCAGGAGCAAGACCACCAGGATGACGAGGACGACGATGCCGCCAATGGCCCCCCACGACTCCTTCTCGCCTGGAGGGAGAGGGACCATGACGCTCCCCGACTGCTCAGGAGATTCTGTGGAGAGAGACGTCCAGTAGAGCAGACTTCAGTCACAAAGGTTAATGTAAGTGAGGGAGAAACAGACAAATTATCGGTCGTGCATTAGCACCTATATTCAAAAGACTACCTGTTTGTTTGTCTGTACCTTGTTTGCAGTCATCCCCACTTTCACAAATGCAGTCTCCAGTAAATCGGTCACAGATGAGGTTGTTCGGACAGGAGCAGGTCTGAGCACAGAATGGGCCGAACCGTCCTGGACTACAGGCTGAAAGAGACAAAAAATGAAAAGGTACTCAGTGTAAAAGACATCAGAGGCAACGGCTGTAATTTTATCTATTCAGGCTGAAATGCTTCAAAGATCAGCCAATAAAATATTAATTAAATATCACTTTGAATAACTGTATCAATAATTTCTCCCCCAAAGATTTACCAAACATTATCTAACTTTGCCTTAAACGTTAGAATTGTTTGTCTTATTCATTTTATTTGTTGGATTTGTAAAACTGTGACTCATGTTCATCTCTGACACAGACTAATTAAGCGGTTCCTAATGTTTTTTCTAATTCTTAGACAACTTGAGAATCTCAAAAATGGTGGTGGCAAAAAAAAACCAAAAAAAAAAAAAAACCCATCCCATCATTAAACAAAGGCCAAATAATGCCTCAAAGCATTTTTATGGCTAAACATTCAGGATTGAAGTGAAAGCAGGTGAAGCTCAGTTTTTCTCGTCGATTCACCATCTGGCTCTCGACTCTGTTTCCTTCTAATTCTTTCTGTTGCTGAACTAAGTATTTACTTTGATGGTCCACTTCTTGCCCTGGATGTGATCTAGTTCACAATCCGACTGAGAAAGTAGACAAGTATAAGAAAAGGTCGATATAGAAGTTCCTATCTTTGGATCATCACACTTAAAAAACGCTGCGTGAAATCACGTGGCACTCACGTATGGAGCAGTCCGTGGCGGTCCAGCCAGGCAGACACTCACAGTGACCGTCCCGGTGATCACACGTGGAGTTGTTGGCACATTTGACGCACACTTCAGAGCACTGTTTGCCGTAGTAGCCCTCTGGGCAAACTGGAAGCACACAATGATACTTATGACATCACCTACTCAGCTTATATGGAGACTGATTTCCGTGACACGTCATCCCTGCGTGTGTGCGTTAAAACTCGGGAGAATAAGAGCACAGACAATTATAACTGTCGATGCAAACGCCGACCTTGATCACAGTTGTGTCCGGTGTATCCAGGCAGACAGTCACACTCTCCCGTCACATGATGGCAGCGGTACGACTGTCCACAGGACGGGCAGGACATGCTGCACTGCTCACCGTACATTCCAGCTCTGCATCCTGGAAGACACACAGATGAAGAGCGAGGCGGGCCAAACATTAAACGGGACGGTCCAGCAAGCCTCGGGGTTGGACCTCAGCAGTTTTTGGCTGTTAACCACACTCACTGTTCTGGCAGGTGACTCCCCAGTAGCCTGGACGACACACACATGCTCCATTTTCCCTCAGGCACGTGTCACTGTTGGGACAGTGCTTGAAACAGGTTTGGTTACAGTGGCGCCCCCACAAGCCCTCTGAGCACGGCTCACTGCAGCGGGAACCTGGGGGAGCGGAGTGGATAAAGATGAATGAGGCACCAAAGCCCAAAAATTAGTGTGGTGTGACTGAACTGGGTGAAGCACTCGCATCATTTACTCCGAGTGTATTTCAACTGTGAAATAGGAGCTCTCACTCCTTCCAAGAAAAACTGCCTTCATGTATTTGCTTAAATAAAAATAAACAAGTCTAAATAAAATTAAATTTGATCAATAGTTCATTTGAATATTTTTCACTCACATGTGAACGTGACTGAATAGTAACTGGATTTGTTTGTTTGAATCCGTCTGTTACACATGATGTATGTTTTTTAACTGACAGATTCTTTTATACTGAACATTTTCAGTTCGATTTGCTTCCGTGCACAAAAGCCAACCGTCTCCATTCATTGTAAATCTGAGGATCAACTTGCAGAGACTTGAAACGGGGTTCACATAAATAATCCATAACCAATTGTCAACTTTGTCACAGTTACTTTGTAAACTGAAACTCTTTTAATGACTTTTATTTTAAGCCGTGGTTTAAATGAGCCACTGACATAATCTTTTGAGATTATGTCAGTGGGCTGTCTGCTGAAAATGTCTTTATTCATGAGTCAAACATCAACCTCAGACTCAGAGGACTAATGATGAGCAAACACAGAGTGAAAAGGATCATTTGATTCAGAGCATTCATTATTTGTACTTCTTGTAAAAAGATTTTGGATGCAGGACTTTGAAATGTTTTTGTATTTGTAATGATGTACTTTTATATTCATGTATGGCAACTTTTACCAAAGTACAGATGTGAATTCTATACATAAAACAAATGGTGACATGAACAATCAAACCTGAAAACTTTTGATATAGTAAGAAAAACATTCATGTAAACCAACAGGTCATTTGAGATCAGATAAAACGACTCAGTGTCACCGATGGCCCTCCTGTCCTGAGACCTGAACAGAAACAAAGCGGAGTGAAACCTGTGGCTGAGTCATTACTATTGGACAGCTCTTATCTGTGATACCGAAGCCAAGCTGGCAACAACACTAGCAGGACGTCATCACTTACCCCACCATCCTGGCAGACAGTGGCACTCCCCCGTGGTTGCTTGGCACCCGTCGGCATGAACACAATCACACCTCTTCAGGCAGCCTGGCCCAAATGAGCCCATCTGCACATGTGAACAAATGCCAACAGGCTCAGAAATTGTCAGGGGAATCTCTTCAAGACTGGGCCAGCTCAGTCAGAGTCAGACAAAATACTACGCTGGCACGGCGTTATTATAGAGACAAACTGGTGGGCTGGCACGGCGAAGCCAAGAGGGGTGTTCACATCCAAAAACTTGGATTAAAACGTACAGGGTGAGGGTGAGGGAGGGGATGAAAAGCTGGACAACATTTCTACAAACTGTCCAACCAGAACAAACACGTTCCGTATAATTATCACACTCATGATTTGAGGAGGTGTCTTATCAGAGAGAGAGATTCATTTGTCTACTCAGTTTGACATAGAATCAACAAATAGCGCATTTAGCGCGCCTTTCTTAGCTTCTACAGTTTCTATTATTTTACAAATTGCCATGTGGTTTCATCTAAGTCCAATTTTCTGTTGCTTCAAGAGAATATGAACAAAATAGGTAGAACAGAACTGATATTTGTTTTACATTGTCTCCTAATTTGTACTTTTCTTTTCTGTTCCGTTTGTTTCAGATTGGATATTTAATTCTCCGTGCATGTTACATGGTATATTTATTTCCCAACAGATATCTAGTACGAAAAATAGATACTGTTCAGGTTGAACACACTTGGGATTACCTTTTTACTTGAAGTTTACACATTTTTGACTGACAAAAGTTTTCGACTTAACTTCATCTATCAGTGTGTGTCAGATTGATATAGTTTCTCTGTATTGATGCTTGTGTGCATTTTTTGAGATGAGACTTTAGACAGTTTTTCATTTAACAAACTGGTGGCATAATCTACTTCCCCTGCAGAGAGATAGTAGGTTTAGGATATTTATATACATTGTTCTCATCAAGACAAAAATATATAAAACATAAATGTCAGGAAGAAAAAACGCCTTGTTTTTATAGTTTGAAGTTATCTAATGGATCCTTTAGTGTAGTTTTTCCCACTTCTTACAGAAATAACAAATCAACAAACTAAAAAGACTCTTATCCGGGCACTCACAGGGCATGGTTGGTCACAGCGTACCCCCTGCCAGCCAGCTGTGCAGGTGCAGGATCCATCTGCAGGGTTACATTTTGCTCCGTTGGCACAGTGGCAGGTGGCATTGCATCCCGGGCCCCAGGTTCCTTCAGAGCAGGGGGTGGAACAGTCTGGCCCTCTCCAGCCTGCAGACACACAAAAGGACCATCAGCCATGTTGGACCTAAAGTCTTAACCGTGAGACCAGTCAGCGTCTTACCCTCTTTGCAGAAGCACATCCCATCGACTGGTGAGCAGTCAATAAAGTTTTTGCAGGAGCACTCCAGGGAGCAGTTTTTTCCATACGTCCCACTTTTACATGGACTCTCACAGTGAACCCCCTGCAATGATATCACATGTGGATTTTATTATCATTTCCTAAGATCTGAGTGATAGTTCACACAAATAGAAGGTTGACACTTACGATTGATAACTAAAGCTCACAAAGTGATGGCCAGCTAAATGATGTCAAACTGCCCCGCCTACCTTGAACCCTGGGGCACACTGACACCATCCGGTGGCGCTATCACACACCCCCCCATTCACACACAGACATGGCTCCAGGCAGCCGTGACCGTAGAAACCATGAGCGCAGGTCTCATTACAGTAGAGGCCGGCCCAGCCCGGCTGGCACGTGCACTCTCCCTTCATCGGATGGCAGCTGGACAACAGAAACACAAGTGAATGTGATGGAATCCCAACAAACACACAATGAAGCAGTGAAACAGTGACTCTGCCAAACAGACACACACACACACTGAGACAAAAAGAGCATGTGCCAATGTGTGTGTGTGTGTGTCATCATGGTGTCTGTATCATCTTTGACTCCATTATGCTCTTGATACAGTATTTTTTTTTTTTTTTTAAACAGACACAACTGTTCTGAAACATGAAATCATTTCACTGGTTGAAGAGGCATCCCAGCTGGTGGACTATTGAAGCTAAGCTAAGATGCTAGCGTGCGACCGACAGGTGTTTTCAGTTACTGCTGATTAAACCTCCCAGGTTGGAGTTAGGCCACGCCCACTCAGGTCCAACCAGGTGAGGAGGAACACCTGTGTGTGGGGGCTGCTGTTCAGCCTCAGGAAACGTAACAATACCATAACTTCTACTTATTTCAAGGCCGTCCTGTTTTCAGGAGCAGAGAGGGGAAATCATAGTTTTCCGGTTAGCAGGTTGCTAAAATTAGCTGTCTGAAGAGGAAAGCTTCCAACATTACTGTGAGCTCACCGGGCCGACCTGCAGGAGGTGTTAAGATATGATGGAAGAAGGACCTGAAAAGACTGAAAGGCCACATAAAGGTGAGATTTGTACTTCATTGGAAGTTTTTTTGGAATAGTATGGTTCATGTTTATCGGAGAAAAAGCCTCAGTTTGTGTAGAAAGGAGCACAGATCTGATACACTAACCTGCCAAGTCAGTTGCCCCAAATTTTCTCTCCGGCCTTATTGATTTTATTTTTATTTTATTTTTTTAGCCAAAATTGGATTAACAGTGGGGTGAAAGTAATTTTACAGCTTCAGTCCCTTCCTCTCACCTGAGTGTGTGTTTGTCCTGACACAGACACGAGCGTTCACAGTGCATGCCGTATTTCCCGGATGCACACATCCGGTCCCTGCAGTGCGGGCCGTGGAAGCCGGGCTCACACAGGCAGCCCCCATCAATGTTGTAGCAGCGAGCGCCGTTTGCACAGTCACACACACCTTTACAGTCCTGACCATAACTGCCTGCAGCACACTCCTCGTTACACCTGTGGGCACAATGCAGAAGGTTGTGTAGTGACACATCAGAGCTCGACAAATGGGAAGTAACGCACAACTCTGTTCTTGATTCAATTATAGGCAAATCAAATTCAGTTTTGTGTTGCCCATAGTCAGTAGTTTGTATTCTTCTGTCTCTGGAGTTTGTAAAATAGTTAGATTTGACATTTAAAAAAAAAAAAAAAAAGAAATGCAGAAAGAATTAATGACTGCTCAGTGACCAGAAATCATTTAATGACATCAATACACTGCAAACAGCAATGATTATATCAAAGGACATAATGCTGAAAATCTAACCAGGCCCTCTCTAAGGATTCAATTACACTTACTGCCTTAAGGACAGTTTTCCTCTTTTAACTTAGCGTGAATGTAGAAGAGCTGACGGATACCAGATATGCACAAGAAAGGGAAGGGATGAACACTCAATGCTTTCATACATCCTTAGCTGCACGTACACACCTGATACCAGTGAATCCTTTAGTACACTGGCAATGGCCACTTTCAGGGTCACATTTGCCCCTGTTGTGACAAACACATTCCTCAGCACAGTTTGGTCCAAACCTTCCCTCTGGACATCGCTCGGTACACACTGCACCCTGAAGAAACAAGAGGGAAAAAAAAAAACCCCCAAAACATTCAAAAAGATAGAAACCAAAATGCCAAATTAGTGTGAGTCGATCTGTGCCAAAAAAAAACCTAGAACAAAACACCAGTTTATGCGGTTACTCAGAAGATAAGCTGTTTGCTCTTGATAGAATCACATCTCCTCTCCTCCCAAAAGCAAAGAATCCGCATTTTTTTCCATTAGTGGAAAACCATGAAGCTTCAGGTCTCCAGGGATGGCAGGTTGTTTTCTTTTTGGTTTTTTTTGTTTGTTTTTTTTTTTCTTTGAATTGAGAAAGACAGGCTTTGTCCAAAGTTTTGGATCCAGCTGGGATATGAGCTAATTTGAAATCTGGAGACCTCCACAGATAACGTGGAGCTGAAAGTTGAAGACGTACCGTCCACCCAGGGGGGCAAGCGCAGATCCCTTTGCCCCTACAGATGCCACCGTTCTGGCAGGGGCATCGTGCCTGGCATTTTCTGGGGCAGGCCTTTTCACAGCTGTGGAGAACGATGGAGATAACAGTTAATTGCAGCTTGATGGATCGCTAGAGCCAAAAACACGCCATGTGTCCTGGGACATTCCTGAGGAATTGAGTAAATGTTTTGTTCTACAGTAAAAGAGCTCACATCAGGTTTTTATGGTTTCTGAGGCATCAGCAAAGAACAGTGGTGGAAAGTAACCAAGCACATTTACTCAAGTACTGCACTTTTGTATTAAATTCCCTGCTGTTTAATACTTCAATGCTGCTATAATTCAAAGGCAAATACTTTTACTCACACTTAGTAGGTTGTTTAACTTTAGTTGTTACTTTGCAGATTCAGGTTAATAATACAATATAAAGTCAAATGAATTGTGTTACTAGAAAACTTTGTGGAACATTAGCAAAAATTTATAATTGTATGTAGTTTACAAGTTAAAATCTGTCCCAACATTAATGACTGCTGTTAATTTAAACATTTTTTTAAATGTAGCTAATAATTTACTTTTTTAATCAATTACTTTTAAATGTTTATTTCTATTTTATGACTGAGGCCAAAAGATGAGATATTGATCTCCACTTTCAGAGCTTTAAAAACGATGACCTTAGACATCTAACTCTCCGTACGGCCATATCGCAAATATTTTAAACTCATTTGAAGCAAAAAGTAGAGAAACTATAAAAAAAGATGGAGTAAAAAAGAAACCAACAGTAGCTCCCTAAACACTTAAAGAATTGGCAGGATGAAAGCATTGTGGGACTCATCAGCACAGTTGGACGTTGAACTAATCAGATTATTTGGCTTAAACTTCTCATACAATTCAGCACAAGGATATTATATCTTCTAATACACCCTGGAGGTGAAATAACATGGACAGACTTCAGATATACATGATTCATCAAGGAGCTTTAGCCCATGATTGATGTTGGCAAGCCCCCTTTTTTTATTTGGTTCAAACTTGTATGTTGTGCTTTCACATTGGCAGTAAAAAAGTTTCCACTAATATCCAGCTGAGGAATTTTCAGTGCTTAATCATCCTCGGGGGCATCTAACAAAAAAAATGGGGTGTAACAGATGACTCATGGATTTTAGTGAGCCATATCCACTTTTCTGTTTAACTGTCTTTCAATTCAGTTGTGGAAAAATAATGAAGGATCTGCTCTCTAAGGTTCTCTAAGTTAATGAAGTGATGCATAATGAAGAGCTGTATCAAGTGTCTTCTAAACAAATTAATTGCACATATTCAAAATGGCTGATACCAAAAGGGACACAGAGGGAGTTTTCAGCTGCACTAGTTGTACGGTTCTACAGATGGAAATGCTTGTCAGTCAGTCCAGCTCCTTGATCCTGTTAGAAACATCTCAACAATTGTTCCCCAGAGGATGAATCATCAGCACTTGATGATGTTAACGTGTGGCTTTCAATAAAATATGTGGACAAGCTGCCAGCTTCTAAAAAAGGACATTTGCTCATAACGTATTTGTGCCTTTTGTCGACCCATTTCCCCCAAATTTTTTACTTTGTTTGTTGTGCACTTACAATGTCCCAGTGAATCCGTCCCGACATATGCATTCTCCTGTTGCTTTATCACAGGACCCCCCAGTCCCACACTTGCACCTCTGCAGACAGCCCTTGCCAAAGTTGCCTGCTGGACAGGACTCCTCACAATAGCGTCCGATGAAGCCTGGAGGACACTGGCATGCCCCCTTCACGGGATCGCACAGAGCTCCGTTCTCACACTTGCACGGCTGATTGCAGCTCGGGCCCCAGTGTTTGTCATCACAGGCTGAAAAGTAAGACAACTGTTTTGTACTGATTGTTCCAGATAATGCAGTGTATCCTGTTTAAGCTCGTTTTGTGAGTCTTTGCTTGTTTTGAAAGTGTGTTTTTTTTTTTTTTTTTTTTTTGGATTTTAAAAAGTTTTAAACCAGCTGAATGTTAGTTGAGGTTTATTTTTTTTATTATTTTTTTCCTCTTCAGAACCACCCCATACATTTACACCGGGGAGGCTCTCACTTTCAGTGCCCACATTTTCCAACGATTCAGACAAGTCGGCTTCCAGTAACTTTCCCGCTCCTACAAACATTGTCAAACCTACTCTACAATGATGGAACTTAAATGAGAGCACCAAGGCAAAATAAGATTAAACAATATTACTTTAAACTTGCGTTTGGGTCGAGTATGGTTGTGTTGTCATTTCTGGGTTTTTTTTTTTGTTTTTTTTTTTTATTTCTCCTAACTCACTTTCCCTCCCAGTGCAAATTTAAGAGATGTACATGATGTCATGAAAAACAAACAGAAACAAATGTGATTAAATGATGCATTCAGCAGCACAGAAATAAACAACAGAACAGAAACACTTGAGGAAGAGCTTTTGGAGGAGGGGGTTGATGATATGTCTCTTCCACGCATTGCTATGACCCCCCCCCCCCCCAAACAATGCTTCCACATCCAAATCTGGCCCTTTAGCTCTGGAGTGTTGTGTTACCAAGCAATAATTTTGAATTGGCAGGGAGATTTGCATGGAGCTCACTGGATGGACATGTTTTAAATGGTTAATTTTACAGAAGCCTACAGATTGGCTCTGGCTGGAGGGGGAGGGAGGGGGGTTGCAGTGGAGAGTCACACAAGGTTTGTATTTCAAATCGTGATGAAGAGATCTCAGTCCTTGGGGAGAACCAACATTGGTCATGGGTGCATTCCTCGAATTTCTCATCAATAACTTCAACTGTCTTGGACATCGGACATCATCGAGAAAGTGTGACATCCAATAGCGCTGACGAAACAGATGGATGGGCCTCAGTTATCTCCTCAAGCTAAAAATGATGCCAACAATTTCATGCTGACCCCTGTGAATAATCTTTTTTTTTTTTTTTTTTTTTTTTTTTAAATAAGCTCCAGAAATCCATGCACAAAATCAAGCTACACGTCATATGTGTCCAAGTTCCCCTTACCTCTGCCTCTACAGCACATTCACTCTGCCAGAACTTTGAAAAGTACAAGGACGGTTTTAATGATAATTGCACGCAGGGTAGAGCAGAGCCAAATTTGGTTTGGAGCGAACCAGGCTGACTGTACTGTTTATTGCACTTACTCGGAGCAGGACCCTTGCCTCTTTTGTCCAAGTGAATTATAACTTCACTGGTTCTCCTCGTGGGCACAGGAGAGGGGTGCTGCCGGTGTGTGTCACACTGAGTAATGAGAAACTCAGCTGGAGCAGCGATTATGTTTATGCAGACATACTCCAGGACAGTGGGGAGATTTACTGAGGGGTCAGCAGAGAACTGGAGGCTCTACATGAATGGGTGAAATTACCACCTTGGAGCCTCCACTGAGCATCATCCAAATCTTCCACTCTGATTTTAACAACTTCATATACTTCATTTTTCAACTCCAGTATGATGCTCAGCAGATGTCTTTTTATTAACTTTTCTTTAAATGTTTTCCTTCAGATCTTTATTACACCAGTAACATATTGGCAGTAATATTATTGGGATACTAGAACTCTGTTTACTTTGGCTTTTGGAAACTTAAATATTATATCATTTATGTTCTTTTAAACCATCCTTCAGACTGTTTTGATCAATTTGCTTGCAGGTGTCTTTTTTTTTTTTTTTTTTTTTTTTGTCCTAAGCGCATAAAGCTCAACTTAGGTTCCTTTTGTTTAAGATCCCACATGAGCATCATAAATATGGCCTGTAATTACACATGACCAGTGTCTGGATAACTGTGGGCTTGTAAACCTGCTGATTGAGGGGCACTTCAGATTTGGCATCTCCTCCCAGCCCTTTATAAGGAATGCACACTGATACGGTGGGAAAATTCTTCCTTTTCCCCTGTGCATTGTCCAAACAGTGGTTTGGGTTTTACTTGTCCAAAGTCCACATAATCTGCTGGACATCATAGGCCTTGCTGCTGGTTTTGATTCCAGCTCTGAAACAGGATTTACATAAAGCAACTTCTACTTTGACATGAAATTTTCTGCCACCACAGGTTTATTTATCTTGTGTCACTTTTCCATATGAACTCACCCCCTACTTTGCCACCTCTCCCTCCTCTAATCTATTCTTCACATCTGTAGGCATAAAATCCTAAGTGTTCAATCAAAAACCTCAGTCCCCTTTCCTAAAGTTTGATAGCTCAACATGCAGGCGTCCAGGAAACGTCAGGTCTTATTCTGCCAAACGACACCACGGTAGGACAATCCAGTGGAGCTGAGGCTCGAAAGAAAAATCTCAGTGAACGAGTGAAAACAAAGAGGGAAAATTTACATAAGTGAGGGGTAGGGGTGGAAAGGCAGTGTAAGAAGAGACAACGCAAACTGGGCCATTCAAGACAGAGCAGGGTAACATTTTCCATTTCCCCTTCCCATCATCTCCCTGTCAGGAACATCAACCGCTACCCGTTAAAGCTAATTCCCGCTCTCTGCAGTGGAATAAGAGAAAATGGAGGAGGGCTGTGTACTATTGACCCAGCTGAGTGTGATGAAATGGGCTGGAGGTAGTGGAAAACTTCATTTCAGTGAGGAGAGGGGGGAGAAGCAACCCCGTGAAATGTGGTCCTGGTTTCACACTCCAGATTTCAGAATATACAAACAGAGTTAGTTTTGCTGTTATGAGTTGGTGCTTTCAACAAATGTTATATAACTTTCTGCAGTCAACGGATAGAAAGCAAACGTATGTCTGTCTTAACTCTATGGCTATTTGTGTCACAAAGTATTTAACTGTTAATTTAAGGAGGCTCAGCCTTATTACAGGAGATTTTATTCATGTTATCTATTAATACTTTTGAATAGTAACGGACTGAGAGGTGGAGCTCAGCGTCCTTTTGGACCAGTAAACTGGTTACTGGACTGAGGCTGACATCAGTGACTCATTGCTAAGCATGCTGTAATGCTCCCTTGCTGTTTCCATTGGAATGGCCTCCAGTGTGATGGAATGGTGTGTGTGAGAGATCAGCTACTTGAGCAAAAGCCAGTAGTCATTTCCTGTTGTGAATGTGAGCTGTGTTTGCACCTGAAGAGAGGGAAAGTGATGGCGGGAAGGGAGGAAACAAAACGAAGGAAAGACAGTGTGAGGAAAATGTCTGAGCGAGAGGAAAGGGGGGGAGGCTGGAAATACCGCTGGAGCAGTCGTCTCCTCGCCAGCCTCCCTCGCACTGGCACCGGTCTGGAGCGACACACCGGCCGTGGACGCACTCCTTGGTGCAGCGAGCTGTTGATCAGAAAGAAAAATATTTACAGGGTTTAACACTCATTCTGACAAGGTGATATTTAAATTGACGTTGAAAAAGTGTGCGGTGATCTGAAGCTGCTGTGTATCAAATGAAAGGAACTCTAAGGAGACATCGCTCTCCAACTTTCCAACAGACACTAGTCCCATCATGGACCAGATGTGCTCATTCAACTTGAGCTTTATACAGTTTAACACTAATAGTTGTATAAATGTGTATATTTTTACAAAACTGTCTACTTCGGCTTTTGCAGTTGGTTTGGACATGTTTGCATTAGTACCAATGCTGCGTACTAACATTGTATTCTGATATGAGTATTAAACAGTTCTCATGGACCCTCAGCAGAACTGGTGATCCTAATGTAGCTGGTAGTTTGATTATTCTTAAAATATTGTGTAAAATTTGTGATATCTTTGTGTTCATATTCCTCCAAACCAAATGTCATTCCTCATGACGGATCTGCTCTGATCTGATATTTAAACTGCAGTGTTTCCACATCACATATTTATAAAAATATGTACACATCCCAGTATGAATATCGAGAACAGTTTCTCGACTCCTTTTCTGTGAGTTGCCTGCTGAACCTTGATAAACTGCTTTCCTTGCATCACTACTTTTTCAGCGTGTCCTGTCAATTAACTTTGTTCACATAAATATTTTTTCTCCTCCCACAGCGATCTGCCCCACGCTGCTCTCTCTGTTTGTGCTCTTTGAAATTCGAAGCACACTGAACAGGAGGGGATCTGCATAAATGCTTCTCCTTATTGTTACCAAACTGTATGCAGCGTCTGTCTGATCTATCCATAAATCTATCTCAAAAGTGCACTTTTCATTCGATCAACAATCTGTTCAGCTGAATTGCATTCCTTCCTTCTAAATTTATTCTGCCCATCACAAACGGTTATGAGCTGCCAGGCCGACAGCTGGGTCCAACCAAGCAGTAGAAGGCACCAGAATGTCATTCATGCCATCAGTGAGCTCTGAGCTGTGCGCACACCAGCATTTTAAATTTAGCTGCTGTTAATGAAGTTAATTAAACATGTACTTAGGAGACAAAACTAATAATTCTGCCACAGAGCCTTTTCTGTTTTGTTGCACTAGATAAGTGTTTTGCGACTGCGAGGCACTAAGAGCTGCACGCTGTATATACACAATTGTTTTCTTTCTGCTGAAACACAATAAACAATCGTCTCACTCTTTGTTTTCTCCGCAGTTGCAAGACAGCTGAAAGTGGAAGCAGGAGATTTGGGGGGATCTGATGAAAGGCTAACGTCATCAAATGAAGGAGGTAAGTACGATTATATCTAATTATATGTATTTAGGAAACAGATCAGATGGCTTCGTCCTGGCTCCTCTGATGTGAGTCAGTAAAATAAAAAAGCTTTTGTTTGGCTACAAAAGAAACACATTCACATGGTATTCAGGATTTCTTGAGACTGCTGTGAGCTGAACAATAAGAAACCAAAAATGCATATTATTCCCAAGTGAAAAACAGCTACCGAGGGACTGCACACACAAACCTTGTTATTACAGTCAACATTTTTCAGAGCTACCAGTGATATACGAGGCCGCGTATGGTTTGGTTTACTTATGTGCCACAACTGTAATAATGGTGTGTCAGCAGCCTTTTGACAGCTGCATCTATTTGCTTTTTAAAGATTATAACTTTGAAATGTTGCTAATTTTAACCACTGCACCTAAATTTGTTATGTAAAACTGCTCTGGATGGTATTTAAGCACAAAGTACTTCCAGTTAAGTTTTGGTTTTGGGGTTTAGGTGAAGACTTAATTGGGGAGATATTATGGTGGCGGAGACATAAATCAATTTGATTTTTATTTATAAACAGTACCAGTCAATAGTTTAGCCGTAGTGGAAAACTGTGCACCAGCTTTGTACTTGGTTAAATATCCACATCAGAAAAACTGAATTACAGAATATCCTGAACAAATTTGTCAGTGCACTCCATGAATAAACCCTCTTGTTAAAAACATACTCTGGCCAGAGTTTTCATGACAATGCCAACTAATGATACTGTTACTGTCAGATGGGAGTTTTGTTCTTCCACCCTGAGCTGAACAGATAGCAGTTAGTCCATCTCTAACAGATGCTTTGCTAATGGCAATAAAAATAAAATAAAAAAAATGCTTAAATGATGTGAAATCCGTATACTGAAAAGAAAATATTGAAATGACCAAGATGGGAGCATTGAAGAGGTTTTCAAGGCAGAAACACACAGTTTGAAGTTAAAAATTCCAACTAGTGCTGCCAGTACACACTGTGCATTTTCAGCACGAGAAGCCCCAGTGAGAATTAAACCCATAATTTTGATAATTCAAGTTTCATATGCTCCTCATTGTCTAAACACATTGGGTGGAAAAGAGGAGAGAAAAACCGCTCGCTGTGAGTAATGAGAAAGAGTTACTGTTTGCACAAAATGTGACGATGTTTCACTTGGAAATTATTATGTTGGTGACAATTTCAGCATAGCACTCGACGCTTGTTGATTGTCATTCTCCATCGTTGTGTTGCTGTGTGTAACTAAAGTCTCTGTGCTCACTAGCTTTGTTGATGTGAACCTGTGTGTACTCTGGACAATGCAGATTTCAATGTCATAATTCTAACTCTGTGAAACCAATTATATTTTACATAAATTAAAAAAAAAGATCCTGTCAAAGAGCCTGTTAACAGGGTGAGTACCGATTAGCTGTTTACTTCACCTGTGAAGTTCTTTTTGACAATCTGTATCAATAGTTAATGTACCTTTTGCTCAGTGTAAATGATATTCTTCCATTGTACTGCAGCAGATGGGAAGCTAATTAGCAGCCACAGATTTTAAATGGAAGAAGGTAAAACAGAATCAGAATAAAAAAAATCAACAGCGTAAACTGTTTATCTGGTAAAAATACAATTTCTCAAATCACTTTTCAAGTAGAGCAGGTCCAGACTGGCTCTGTGTAACATGGATTAGAGATGGAAAACATTTCATGATATAAATACAGTCAATACAAATTTTATCCAGTGCTGTTTAAGCCATATTGTCCCCTGTGTAGTGAAAACCTTGAGTTTAATTTGGTGTTTGTGGTTAAAATGATTTCCTGCAGACTGAGGGCTTAATGTCCAGTTTCATTCCCCTGCTGTCTACTTTCACTAACAAAAGAACAATGTCCTGCTGATGATTGTTAAAAGATGGGATCTGCTAGAGGTCAAACCACTTCGACTCAGCCTCCACCACAGCAGCCTGGGACTGAATGTGACCCTCTACTGTATGCTACTGTATCTCATCCCTAACTTGTCATGATGGAAGCAAAAAATGGCCCCAAAATAACAGTTAAACAGTTTTCAGAGTCACTTACGGACACATTTGTCTCTGCTCTCATAATACCCTGGACAGCACTGAAACCTCTTGCGATAGTCCGTCTTCACCGCCTGCCTGTAGGCCGTCTTATAGGTGATCCTGAAAGAATAAAACAGTCAAACAGGACGCTTTGACCCTCCACTGACAGGAACAGGAAGTCAGCCCAACAAGAAATGATGCCAGCTTGGTGCTACCTGTGGTGCAGGCATCTGTAGGAGGTCCGAGGGTCAGAACAGGGCTCCTGGGTGACGTGGTCGTAAGGATGAGAGTAGGACTCTTTGACTGAGGTGGTGAAGCTGTAAAAGGAGACAGCAGAGATCCAGGCTGTGGTAGAAAAATTTCCCTGCTTAATTTTAAATGACTTCTTATTTTTGGGTTATGCATTTATTTATATATTTGTTCTTGCCAGATTAGTCAGTCAGTCCACTACTCTGGTCCAGACTTAATGACCAACATTGTTCATGGTCTTAAAGATGAATCTAACTTTCCCTTCATATCAACATCTATCCACCCTTCATATTTCTACAGTAGCTTAGAATGGACATTTACTGCCTCTGTTAGACAGGACCTGTTTTTTATTATTATTTAGGTGAAAGCTATGGATCCATGTAATTATCCTAGATACCTTATGTTGGACGTCAGTATCAACCCCATGCCTGGTGGCTTTGAATTTAGATTTTACAGTTAATTAGACCTGAAGGTCCTAAGAAGCTGGGTAACTGACTATGTATATTCTGAAAACCACTTTGGTACAAAATTCAACGACCACTTTTGTTCTTTTACCAGCCAAAGTGTTTTTGTTATGAGGAAGGTGGGCCACGTTGCTGCAGGGACTTCTCCCATAAAAGTTTACTTGGCCACATATGTGATAGATGAGAGCGCTGACTGTAGTTCTGAGAGGGTTCAAGAGGGTCAACAGTCAGTAGTAGTAAAAATGTTTTCATTTCATACAACAGTGACATGTATTTGTTTGTCATGAATAAACTAGCCTCACCTCTCCCACAGACTGCACACATTCGGGTCCTTTGGGTCCAGAGAGCAGCACAAACCAATCAGGAAGCCAAAAATAAGCAGGACGGTGGAGCACTGCATGATCGGCATGGTCCTAAAGGCAAAAAGGATCGACATTTAGGGATAAAAACACCAAACGCATCAAAGAGAAGACGGTACTAAATATGGACACAATACGAGCAGCGTTTGACAACGCAAAAATTGTTGCAGAACACTTGACTTTTACAAAGAGTTTTTCTTCATCTGTGACATTGCTTACTTGGAATACATTAAGCCTCAATGCTTTTATGCCTCAGTATACTATTTTCAAATGTTCAGGAGTTTGTTTTAGTGAAGGACCAATCTGAGCAGCCTCAAAATAGCCTAATAACTTGATTCTGTAAAGAAAACACAGTTGAGAATGTTGCACAGATGGAAAAAAAAATTCTTCTATTCCTCCTCTCAACAGTATTGACTGTTTGTTTTTTATTTACTATAATCGACATTTCACAGCGTGGGCCATAGAAAGATTAATTGAAAACTTGTTCTTGGTCCCTATAAATTGTGGTTAAAATTCAGCTCTGACTGTAAAAGAGTTCATTAAAGCCTCAGCAGAGGTGAGGCAGAGAGCCAAACCTGAAGCATAACGCTGTCAGCTCCCTGCTGAGCTCCACACAGACTCAACAGAGTCCATAAAAACAAAAAAAAACAAAAACAAAAAAAAAAAAAACAGACATGGGGAGACAACCTGACAGAATGGATGGAAAAGAAAATGATGGGACAGAGTCAAGAAATGTGAATCCCAACTTCATCCTGACCCCGATCAATCAGTGCAGCCTTCACATTGGACTGCTGTCCCCGTTCACGCTCCAGCACCATCTGGATCCAATCACTGCATCGGCCCAAGAGAGTGCGCCGGCACAGGGACCCTGTTAGGCTCTCAGGGAGCAAAAGGGAGCCATTTTCCCCCTCTCTCCTCTACAAATATCCCATGGAAATGAACAGAAGTTCAGCAGAGCAGCGGTCTGAGCTCTCTGTTAAAAGCGCCGTGGGAATGTGACGACATTTTCTAGAAAACGGGCACGTTGTGTTGACATCGACTCGGTCAGGCCTGTTCCTCACTGTTTTCTCAGCCAGTCCCATCTGACAGAATTACTGCAGCGCAGGTTCTCATGTCATCTACTTCTGACCTCGGGGAAAAGTCTGATAGGTCGGGGCAATGACGCTGCAGCCACAGATTCAGATCATCTTTGGTCAAACATCTCAGGAGAAGCAACAAGTCCTTTAAGATCTTTAGTTTCACAGACTGTATTTTTAGCAGCATTTGTGTCTAACGGCAAACTTTGCATGAGAAAAACTAAATTTAGACCACTAAAACTTAACTACAGCTCTATCATCAGGTTTAGGGAAGGATTTTGGTTAAAATAAACTCAACAGGCTGAGGCCACAGTGGAACTTTGAGCTAAATGCTAACAGCAACATGTTCTCTACGGGGGACATTCGTCATGTTGAGAATCTGAGGACAAAACAATGTGGACAGCTGAGAATGATGGGAATGTAATTTATTTAGCAGGAATCTGGCCATAAACCAAAGTGCACAAGATAAAATATCCTTTTGGGAAAAAGTCAGATGATGCACCAAAGTTATTCCAGTTCATCCCAAGACAGGGCAGCAAACTATCCAGCAGTTTTCAAGACACTTCAGCCTGGATTCTTCCGAAAATACTGATTTTGGCAGCTTTAAATTTACTGCTACAACTGTGTTATGAATTAAGTTAAGATTAACAGAAAAAATGTAAACTTTATGTTTACCCTGGCAGTAGTTTCCACCGCACTGCCCTGTTAAACTGTTTGTGGTGATCTGACAGTTCTTTCACTTTCAATGCATATATATATTTTCCTTTGAAGAAAATTTTAAATGTAAAGAAAGTAAAATGCTTTAGAGACACTTAAGAAAACAAGCATGGCTCAAGAATGGATTCTCTTGTGAGTTGTTTGACTTTTATCACACAAAATTGTAAAATTTAACTGTAGGCGGGTAGACCTGGAGGGAATTGGCTTAGAGGTTTGATCAAGACTGAGTGGGACAAGCTCTCTACTAAACCAGTAAAGGGGAAAAAAACTAATTTTGAAATTAGCCTTCGGTAGCTGGCAGTAGAACCTATTGGATCATTTTGAATCCCTGTCTCTTTCTTGCTGTATTTTTGTGGTGGAGAAAATGCAAATATGTGAATGAAGAGTGAGGAAAAATGGTTTTGGGAAAATTAGGGGGAGATTTCCCAAGATGGGGGGGGGGGGGGGGGGGGTTAAAAAATTAAGCTGTGGCTCGGTGAATAATGCATCAGGATAACACAGCGACGGGCAGTTTATAGACGCCTTCTTTTCGTTGCTTTGGTGGAAGCTAAACTCAGTTGGTGTTCACCGTAAACACCTTTATAATCAATCAGAATCTTATTTAACACATTTACGTCAACTTTACCTCTGTCCAGTGTCTGCTTATCACTGTTGGAGATTTGGCATGTCCAGCCCTGCGGCATAAATCACTGAGTGTACAGATCTTCTGCTTTTGATAAAGTTCCTCTTAATACTCTCCTACCCGCCGCCAGGACTTAATTCACTTGCTGGCACAAACACTAACGCCTCAGAAATCTTTGCCACAAAAACATGGTTTTATGAGAACAGGCATATGGCTTTTATTAAAAGGAGTCACCAGCCTCACCAGCCTCTTCATTGGACTGGGGGTAAATATTTTTCATTACCTTCTTTTCATTTTAATTGAGTTTCATTAGGGAAAGGCTTCAAACCACATGGGAATTTTTAAATGCTGAGAAAAAGAGCTTAATGAGGGCAGACAGAGTTGTTTTGAAGTCGAGCTCAGCTGCTGTTTCCATTGCGTGTTGGGCCACCTCCAGCAGGAGCAGGGGCAGGTAGAGGTGCTGGAGATTCAGGTGGTAATATCATCAGCAGTGAACTGGACTCTCTCAGGAGGTAACCCCTGCTCTTTGGTGGAATAGAGACGAACAGGTAGTCTAAAACTGGATTTCATTACATGAAACTCCACCTCCACTGTCGACTGATTCTTCCCCCCTTTCCTCCTTTTCTTTCCTTCAACTCCGTTACTTTACATCCACCCACAAGTTATCATCCTCGGAGCTTTTCCCGAGCTTAACAAGTAGCACGGTGCATCGCGGCAGTTCTCCCTTTCAGGTTTGACGCATTTAGGCAGTTTTCTGTGCACGCTCCCCCAGTTCACATCCACTGGTCAAAGAGGTATAGTCTGGACCAGGATCAGTAAAAACCCACAATAGTAGAGGTTGCTCCAACATATTTCTGGTCTTGTTGGTAATGAAAAGACCAGATCTCATCCAGCTCTGAGACTTTCATGTAGCTCTATAAACCAATAGAAAATAGGCAAAATGCCACACACACGCGCACACGCGCACACACACTGGCATTTGTGCCAGTGGATTAACTCATACACACACATTTAAATGTCCATATGCAAACACACCCTGCACTGTAACTCCTTAATGGCCTGATCTTGTTTTCATGTTCTGGAGACATTACACTCACACTGAATGAGTCCCATACGCTGAAAGAAGTTCAGAGGGAAACTATTTTTAGTTTCTGAAGACATTTTCTATGCTTCTATTGACTCATACTGTTGGGGCCCAAAGCAGCCGCCCACATGTATGCACATCGTGCACGCGGAGGAATGCTGTGAGCAGTTTAAGAGCCCCACGATGCTTTTTCCAGAGCCGCACAGGGGCTTCAGTGAAAACAAAGCCCAAATGAATACAGATGCAATGGTTTCATCTTAATCTCGCCAGACATTTGTACCCGTGTTATTACCATATTCAGTTTCAATCACAGGCCTTTCAGGATGCTTCAGTGCTGACAACTAAAAAATTATTCTCATTCGATTTCATGCAAGAGAGCCATTACCATGATGGATGGAGTGTTCGCATCGGCCTGCATGTTTGTATTAGTTAAACAGCTACGCCCATGACCAGAGATCTTCTTCTCTTTTATCAAGAGTTTCAGGCAACAATAACCTTTTATCTGCTAACACATTATATGTAATTGGCTAAAATAAACACAAAGTGTAATAAAATATTGTGTTTTGTTTGGGGGAGGGGGGCAATGTGTGGAATTATTTATTGTTTGGGTAACCTCACTGTGTCTTGTATTCACAATGAAGTTACAAGTTGTCTTAAATTAACGTAACTCTGCTAAAACTGTCAACTCACACCTTACATATATTAATTTCTGTGGCTACATACGTTCTTGACCCATGAAAGAGGAAAAGAGTCAGTTTTATCTAAACCACTTTATCATTTCTGCGAAGTGTTGTCCTGACTCTAGAGGACAATTTAAAGTTCCCAAGGTTAAGAGTTAAGAGTTTATCCTCTTGTCTCAGGTTTTCCACAGAAAAAAGTCCTTTTATTTGTTATGGTGACATTTTAAGCAAAGCACATGACACTGATCAAAGTTCCTCTCCGTGTAACCTCCACATTTATTTCAATGCAGCTGCAGTGCTAATTGAGAGAGAAAATGTTAGTCACCCACTGCAAGGAAAAATCAGAGAAAAGTCAAATAAATATATTCAAACGATGAAGAGAGACAGTCCGGCCAAATCCACATTAATGTTGATGTTCTCTGATGTCAATCAAACAACTGATTTCATCTCCATCTTCCAGACTCAATTAGGTTCTTCCAGCATCAGTGCCATAAAAGCCTTTTTTCTCTGCACTGTTTTAAAACTCAAACCAAAGTCAATGAGGCTGTCAAAGAAAGGAAACATGGTTTTCTGCTTTTCAGTATCGGCATCCTGCTGGTGCAAAACATTCTTCAGTAGCGCGGTCGTGTGAATCTTTGGTTAACTTATGACTTATTTAATGCAACCCCAGTGATAAGTTACGAAGAGCAACAGATTCACACCGCAATTTCATGTCAGACATAAAAAAGGTTTGTGATAAGGTCACGCGTAACACGAGTTAATGTGGGTGCTTGATGCTGGAGAGGAAAGCCTGTTTTCTGCTGAAACGTTGGAGGATCACTTCTGGGAATACTTTGAAAGGAACGTCAATAAGCTCAGAGTCCATGTAAATGAAGACAGGTGTTTTTCATGAATTCAATAAAAACGTGGGAACAGTTTTCCTGGACTTTGTCATTGCAACGTGAATAAATGTGAAGAATTACAAAATAAAAGGCTGTAATCAGCTTTACATTTTTGAGGTTGCGTAATGCCCTAAATTACTTTTTACAGTTTAATAAGGTAATTGGAAGACGGTTTCAAAACGAGTTGCATGCCCAACCCATCAGCATACAGGGAACTGATTTGATTTATTCAACCAGTTGTTCCCGTAGGGAGGCATAAGGAGTGGTTCAACTCTATTATAATGCCATTAAAACAATGGGAGCAGAGATGACGAATCTTCGCTCTTGTATTGGGCTGTTTCCCCAGCACTTTGCCCACCCAGGCTGAAATCTCCACAAACTGCTCTTCGAGACAAGATCTTACCAACAGGACTCTGTGACTTCATGCAGGCCTTTTAAGGGGGCCTTGACAATGAAATATGGGCAGCCAGTGAGTTTTGCAAAAATTGTTAAACAGACAAAGAAAAAGACCAAAGGACACACACAGCTTTAAGGAGGTCTAAATCACTCTGATTGGGATTAACTTGTGCATCAAAAAGATAATCTTCCCAGTAGACTGCTCAGACCTTAAAATAATAAATCAATAAAACTGTTCAAGGGCAGAAACTGACAGTAACTGGAATAAATTAGCCAGAATCCTCCAATGTGACACACTGACCGCAGCTGAAGTCCCCTCTCCCCCCTCCTCGCCATCCCACCCTCACATTAAACCAGAGTTACTGTAAACTGAATATAAGACCCGTAATCCTTTGCATCTGAGTTCTTGATGAGCAAGACGGGTTCGGCTGCTGGACCGCAGTGAGGCTGGCACACACTCTGCAGTTACTGCTGTGGCTCATGTTGAGTGGGTGTTTGGTTGGTGGGAGTGGGAGTGGGGGCGGGGGGGCAGAGACCAGTAACAACACTCTAGGGAAAACATTACATGACACACCCAGAAGTGTAATGTGAGAGCGCACGTTAAACTCGAGAAACAACAGATTTCATGCCGTTCATTAATTTCGGCACATTATCAAGACAACCCTTTGAAAAACGCCTACATCAACGTGTGTCACTCTGTTTACGTTGAAGACATTGTGTACAGTAAAAGGTGGTACTCTGCCACAAAAGCTGAGTCCCCACGCTGGAAAAAGCTCTTGAGTAGAAAAAATGTTGGCAGCTCAAAATGCAGTTTAGGTTCTCGGGGGAGTTGCATGACAAAAGGAATATCTAGCCGGGGGAGAGAGGGAGGAGGGGGAGGACTTGCAAAGATCTTGGACGCCTGAATTTTGCTGAGTGAGTTCTGCAGGCTTTGCTATCTTGAAGATTCATTCAAGTGAGCCGGGAACCTTTTGACCTTTTGAACTTTAAGAACCGCTTTTTATTTAAAGTCCATTTATTTAGCATTTTTCAGACCACTGCATTGTCTGAACGTGACCCCCCCTTTCTCTCCAACTGCATCTTATAATTATGTCAGCAGATCTGTACCTCTGTTTTGCTAGAGTTTCCAGTAATAACACGGGAATAAATAATTTGGATCCTTTTGGATTCTCAGCCTCTTGAATACAACGACAGATGCCTGGTGCCGCCTGCCAATCTGTCCGCAGGTTTGAGTCATTTTGACGCTCTGTTAATTAGGAGAGCTGCAATGGAAAAACTAATGAAATCACTTCATGTCAACTTCCTTTTCCTCTCTACAACAGCATCAAGCCAGCTTTCATTTGGCAGGCTCAAATATTGTGGTCATGATACTCTTAATTTAACTGAGAAAAAGCAGGATATAGTATGTGTCCCACCATCCCTGGTCCCACGCTGCATAAAATTTAATTTTAGGTTCCTCAGTGTCCAAAAAAACACTTAAGAGTAGATGAATCAGATGATAGAACTGAGTTTTTATTAGTCTGAAACTTCACTTCAGTTTATTGTCTCATCAGGAGAATAATAAACATCCAAATGCAACTTTACTGTCACATTATAATAAATTAAATATCTAGAATGAATAATTTTATATGTATATATATATATATTGGTCAGGCTAAACATGGTTTTAATTTCAGCACATTTTGAACACTAAATGATTAATAAGTCAGTGTAGAACAAACTGATATATGAGCCACATATGTAAACTTAAAGTCCTTAACTAGGGTGAAAAACATTCCAAAATAAAGCTTAACTGTCTGTAGCATTAATCAATTCAGGGGCTTTGAGAGGATGCTGTGTACGGTGACCACACCTTTTCCTGTTGTGGTGCAGCGTTAGCAGTGTGTGTGTTGCGCCTCTCAGCCTGTTTGTGTTGGAGAGTTTATGAGTGAGGTCAGGAGTACTGGAGCTCATGTCGCAGCCTCTTTGCCCATGCTGATGGAGACCAGAGCCCATGGATGAGTGATAAGGTTACCACGGTAACGCCATTGTTTTGGACCACATGAGGACATCAACATGAACTCAACAGAGAGCCAAAGCCATTTTGTTTTAAGTCCAAATCTGCAAATGGCAGCGACTGCAACACGACTGATAGATGATAACTTAAAATGAACATGTTTATTTTAAAATGCTGGAGATTGATACAAACATGTTTTTAGCCTCTCAGAGTCAATCTGACGTCAGAAGCACCAACAGAAAGTGTCCCGGCTGATTTCTTTCCAGTCAAAGCTTGACCCAGTCACCTGGAATTCAGACCTCCACCCATCAATGATGACCTGATCAAAACAAACTTCGATGACACCAACCGATATTTTACTGAGCAGCATTGCTTGTTTTTTCTTTTCTCTTTTGAGATACATATTGCTCATTCAGCAGAGCAGATATAAATGCCTGTGGTGACCACTAATAAATATAAAAACCAACCTGATAAACATTGTAGTGTCATATTTTTAGATTCAAACAGTGTAACACATGGATGCCTTTGATTAAATGTTTAACATGACGCAACAGCTCTAGGAATAAAATGTGTGAATGTAATTTAAAAAAAACAGACAAATGTAATTGAAGTGTTTGGGGACACTAATGAGAAAACAAATAAATAATCCTGGCTGTCTTGATTCTGTTCTGTTTACTTTTTACAGATGTGTGTGATCTGATGTGGTTTCCACTGAAATACTTTATTTTTTATGTTGCACTGGGCTCCCTGCCAGTTGGCGGCTTTTACTCTCCCTGCTGTATTACTCCGACACGTTTGAGGCTCGTGCACTCTCGTACACAGACACACAGTGAAAACTGCTGTCCAGACCAAGACCACAGGGAGGATGACTGCGGCTTCATTGGTCAGAGAGAGCGGAGGGGTCCGAATAAACAGACTTTAACACCAACACACTGCCGTAAACACATCAACTCACCTCTGTGAAGCTGAACAAACAAAAACACAGACTTGCACACCTTGAACCGAGACCATGTCTGGTCTCTTTTAAATAAGTTTTTTCCTTTTTTATCCAAACTTGAGTCAGTGAAATGGTGGAAAAACCAAAATGGAGGCCCTAGCTGAGGTTTCAGAGGGACATGACCATATAGTGCTGTAATTATATGTGCTGTAATGCTCGCACTGCTGCAGAGACATGGAGAAACAAAAAAAAACAAAAAACCACACACAGCCTTTCCACAAACCGTGACCAAAACACATAGCTTTGCATTGTAAACGCTCACACTAAGAACACAGGCGAAAAACCTCTATGTCCACAACATTAGAGGGCTGCAGCTCACAAGAAACATGAGTGGTGTTTTAAAAATTCATAGCATGTAGAATCGCCAGAAAGGGCTTCAGTTTTATATAAAACTATAGTCTCCAAATAAAGTGGTTTAGATTCTGTAATCTGATTAGCCTGTTGGCTAAAATCTACAGTGTGTCCCACAACTTAGTGATTATTTTAGTCAGAAATGAGTAAAATAAAGTCCAAAACCAAGAAAGCGTGTTGTAAGAAACCATAATTATTGACTGTGCCCAGCTGAGGCTGGTGCGGATGCCATTAATTTTGCAGGTATTTGGCCAAGCATTGTACCAAAATTAAAATTTGGATAGTGATGCAAGACGAAAAGTGAAGGGATCGTCAGAGTCATAATAAATCATCCTGAGAGCAACATGAATACTTCCCAAACCATCACAGTTTACATTTCACTTAAAGCTGACAGTCAGACCTCATGTTGGCACAACCAGAAGAGTCAGAGGATCAGCGCTATCAGTAAGAACATCTGTACAACATTCGATGGCACCAAACAGCACGGACTGCTGCAGACTGAATTCATGTCACCAGTCTGTCTGAAAATATCACCAAATTTGAGCTGAACTGAGTTTGTTTTTTAGTGACAACCACCACGTACACACACCACACAAGAATTTCAAACTTCAGTGCATCATTTTCATACTATGTGAAAGTATCAGCCATAATTATTCCGCATGCAGGATATTTCTAATAGTTGTGGCGCTTGATTGACTGTTTGATTGCTTGGCATGACCATTGTTTCTGTGTGACTCACACCCGGGTTGTTGATTCAGACTTAAACTTTCTCCTCATCTCTTCCTGCGCTTTACTGTCTGTCCTCCGTCCTCCGCTGCCACTCAGGAAACCTCTCATACTTTTGCAGTGAATGTGTCTCTGATTCAAGTCTTTTGAATTTTTGTGTCAGTGTATTTCATGATGGGGCCACAATTCTTATCATATAACAAAATAAATTCTTCTATTCCTGATGACATAAGTTCATTGCGATAACATTGTTTTTTACTATGAAACATAGACAGTAAAAAACTAAACTTTTGTGTTTTATCTCAGCAGATCAAAACCCAATAACTTAAATTTAATGAGCGATAGACAACCATTTGAAAACCAGAAATGAATGTTTACTGATTTTATTTGGAAAATTACTCCAATAATCTATTATCAATATAGTTCCCACTTAATTTTCTGTGTATGAATACATTGATTGATGGTGGATTCATCATTGTTGCAGCTCTAGTCCCATTAATTCAACTTAATCTAACTAAGGAGTGAGTTTACTTATTAAACTTTGACAGTGTTTTTTCCTGGTTTTGAATCTTAACATGCTAAAATACTGAAACACTACAAGTAATTATTGGATCTTGCCGATCATGTGTTTCCAAGTCAAAAAAAACAAACAAAAAACAAACAAACAAAAACACATATTGACTTCCATAAAAATAACAAACACAAATAAAAGGTAAGTAAATTTAACCACAGCTATTGTGAAAAATGCTTGGAAGCCCAGTTCAGAAACAGTGATACTCCCCTGACCACATGATCTGCCCCCCAACCTTTTATTTTACTATTGACCCCTCTGATGTTTTGGCCCTAACGCTTTTTGATCATCAGAGCATCACCCTCATGCTCATTGTCCCACCACAGCAGCATGATTTTCTTACTAATTATGTCTTTCTCTTTGCCAAATCTCGCCTCAAAATCAAATTATGTCGTCTTCTTCCAGGGTCATAAAGTTGCGGGAAGCATCGCCATCATTGCTGCTTCTTCAGCTGATCTTCTCATGATAAAACTATGCAAAGGCCCAACCCTTACTCTTTCATATTTATTAATGTGCCCCCAACCCCCCAACCCTTCCCCCTGATATATACAGAACAAACTACAATGTCGAGAGTCTTCAGAAGAGCATAAGAAAACAGACAGGACCTCCTCTGAACTATCACAACAATCACAAACTGTTGATGTTACCGAGCAGAATAATTTCTTCTGCTTGTTTGCCTGTTCAGCATTGAAAAGACAAACAAGCAACTACTGAATAAATGCAAAAACTTCAGTCCTTTCTCTTATACTTGTTTAGATTTGGACTTGGTCATGACCGAAAAATGTCTTGACTCTTTGCTGCTAAATTGATGTCCTGCATGGGATCATTGAATTTATGTTTATTTTGTTTTCTATATAACAACCTCTGTACGCAACGAGCTCGTGCAGACCTGAGTCTTTACTTTTCATGAATGGAAGACAGACCATGCATCAGCTGCACCTGTCTTCAGTCAGATTAGATCAAATCCATTATATTTATTCTCCTTCTGGTCTCATATTTATCGCCAGGACCTGGCGATAAATATGAGCCGAACCCTGAGGCCAAAGCCTTTTCGTACTGCTCTTGTATGAAACACATCAGCGAGCCACATCATTACTCTCGGTGACCTGTTTCTTGGTTGTTATGAACACGGGAAATGTAGTTTATTGTTTTGAACGCACGCTGTTCTGCTGCATGAAACTCAACAGAGCACCTATTGTGTATTAATCCTCACCTTATAATAGACCCTGGTTTCAGCCACCTTCTCCCGAACACTGTGTTGGCTTCAGTTTTTCCAGCTGATCAGTAATGACTTTGTCACACTATATTTCTAATTATTGACTTGTCATCACTGCAGTAACTTACATAAAGATCATCCTGTGCGTTGTTCACATCTGGATGTAATTCATATATGATTCAATATATGGAAAAACACTTAGTGTCTATGACAGCTTTGTCAAACTTTAGAGTCTATCCCTCACAGGCTGGTTGATGACTGGTTGTGCAGTTCTCCAGTCACTTGTTTGACTTGTAGCCTCTTATGAGGGGAAACAGGCGATCAGTCTGCAGCCAGTAAAGGGAAACGCTGAACCACTGCAGGCAGCCAAAACTGCCAAGTCATCACAAAAACTTGGTATCAAACATCGACATAAACACAGATGTGCACACACACAGACCTTGCCTGTGCCCTGACGCACACCCACCCACCCACAACGACCCCCCCCCACCCACAGGCACACTGCTTTCTTTTCTTTCCATTACAACCTTTGTTTTGGCTGAAGAGCGTGCAGATTGCTTACTCTTGTGGTCTTGACCCTCACAGTCAGGGAGCTGCTGTCCAAAACTCTGCTGGAGAGGTGTGAAATCAAACCCCATCTGCTTTGGCAAAACCTGACAGTGAGCACAGACTCTGAATGGGCCAGAGTGTCTAAAAGACTCAAAACTTATTTAAACTTATTTCAGTCCACAGATGCTGCACTTGTAAGAAGGCTCAGTTTTTCAAGAAGTTGCATGTTTGTTTTTTTGTATCTCCTTAATCGAGACATATAGTATATAAAAATGAAGTGTAAGGAGTTTGTTAGTTTGATAAAATATGAGCTTCGTGGAGTTCGGTGACAACTGACAAGATTGGACGTATCCCTCTGAAAGTCTGTAGTGTCTGAATTATATCACAGGGAAGCATCATCCTTGACTGTGACACAAGACTTAAGAGCGGCATATTTCACTCTGCGGATAAGACTTCCCATGCAAGAGTTTTAATGTAAGTCTCTAAGTCATGGCTGCATGAAGCAGAGAGCAGTTTACAGTAACCACGCTGCATCTGGCTTCGATTAAGACAACACTTCTAATGTGACTGGATGGCTGCTTTGTGTTTCTTTTTTTTTTTTTTTCCCTTCTTTCTTTCTTTGCAGCTGCCACACTGCAGCAAGCAGGAAAATATTTGAGCTGGTGGGGCCACGTTTTGTTTTTTAGTTTGTTTTTTTTGTTGTTGTTGTTGCAGTTTCTGCCTTTTGTCTCTCAGATAAAGCTAAAGTACAATCTACTCACCAATGAAAAATAATGTGACACCTGGGTGATTTACCAAAGACCAGAGCATCGCTGCTGCCTGCAGGGTGGTATGGCCGTTGTGTAAGCAGAGTGGGAGTTGCACACTGGGAGACAGATGTGCATTTCAATTAGTGCCATGTGGTCAAACGTTTTACTGTAACTGAGCTACCTAGATAGCAGGGGAAGGCTCAGTGAGACCTAAACACAGAGTACCACCAAGACAGACAGTTCACCTTAACAGCTATCACTTATTATCTCTGTTGGCTTTCCTTCACTATCTCTATTTCCAGGAAGTCAAGCCTGGGCCAGTAAATTCCTAAAAGTTAAAGCACGCTGATTTACAGGCTGACTACTGGCACATGGTGTGCTCCTTTTCTGGAGGACAAGGTGTAAACCTGCAACTTATTAAAAAAATCATTTTGGAGCACTTTTTCTTTTTTTTCTTTTGCTTTTTCGTTGTTGTTTTTTTTTTAAGCTCCTTCTCTCCTTGTCCCTCCCTCTCTCACCAGATGGGCCTCATCCTGCAAACATCTGGAAGTTAAAGCCTTATTTTCTTCACTCCAAAACTTGAGCCACGTGTGCTACCCTGAAGGTGAACCCTCCGAGATGTTCCTTTACTTAGTCTGATCCTCCGCTGCTTTTCCCAGCAGTGCCACTAGACTGAAACAGTTTCAATCCCCACAGGTGGTGCCATTAATTCACTTTGTTGGACGTCTGTGCGACTAATGAAAGATGAAAGTCAGCCCCACAGAATGTGCTCTACTTAAATGAAAAATCATGTCCTGGTCATTTATATTGTGCAGCACATTCTGTCCCTGGGGGCTTTTTGGTGTTGACACCTGCATATCTGTCCAACACAACAGGAAAACTGTGGAGGGGGGCTAAGAGGAGGAGACGAGAGCCAGATACAAGCCACCGCACAGGACATCCTGGGCAAACAACACTGTGGGAGGGCAAAGAGTGGTGATCACTGGAGGGAGGAAGGGGTGGTGGGGGTGGTCCAGTGTCAGTCAAATTTTTTGATGTTCACAGTTCAAGAAAACCAAGTGGAGGGGAAACTATTAACACTTATCTTCTTCAGGATGCCCAGAAGCAAACAGAAGCAGCAGGAAACACAAGTTGTCTGAAAAGTTGTTGGGTTTTCTTTTTTTTGTTTGTTTGTTTGTTTGTTTTTTAGAACAGCGAGGCTTCTCTTAGCTTTTCAAAAACCGTCTGATAATTGGCTTCGTCTATTTACCGAGTAATGAGAGAGCATGGAATTTAGCTGTTAACACGTCGCAGCAGCAAGTTACCACAGAGTATCTTGTCAGCATTTCACCGACAGCATCTTAGAAGATAACATACTTTTCTCATTACTTTTTAATTGACTACAACTCCCTGGTTCACTATCATCTGTCTACTGCTAACTATGTCATCTTCTCAGCTGAATTTCCTCTAGTTTTACTCTTAAGGCGCATAAGAAAAACACGTTTTCGACTAAATCAATCCCCGTTGCCGCAGTTCCTCCACAGGTCTTTGCTCCCCCCTCTGTCTTCAATCATCACTGCAGAGCACCAGGGGAATGAAGGCTGGGACAAACAAAAGGAAGCAGAAAGGAAACATCTTGCTTGTGCATCCAGGTTTGCATCTTTTGACATGCAAAGCAAAGTGAGTTGGGAACAAACGAGTCAGGTGAATAAAAGGAAATGTTCCTAAACGCTACCCTCACACCTCTCCTGACTCTACTACTCCCACAGTTTCCAAAAGCAAATCTCCTCTCGCTTCTCAACGTCCCTCTTCACAAAAAAAAACAAAAAAAAAAACAATCCCAAAACAACCTTTCAACAGATGGAGCTTGTGCTGTGTTGAGCAATGGGGAGGCTGACGCTGACGAATAGTGATAATCTGTCATCTTGCCTTTCCTAAGCCGAGGTTTGTCTTTCAGAAGTGGCCTGGAAAAATAGAGAGCAAAAAATAAGAAAATAAGTCTTCTCATAAAATGCAAGATGGACGACTCGAGAGTCATAGCTTAACACAGCTGGTGGAGTCGATCTGAGTGTGAGCTCAAGAAAAACATCATGGGTTCTTGCAGTTCATGTCTGCGCGGTGCCAAGCATGACATAAAGGCCATTTGTTTTTCACATGCAGACCTTTTCATCTAGGATGGTAGACTCATGACATTTCTTTTCATAACTGACAAAATAAACGTCTTCCTCTCCATCATCACAAGAAATCTCACTTTCTATTAAAGACAAACAACAACATAAATATGAGCTTATTTTCATCACCAGGACAGAAACAAAAAGGGAGATACCCTCTGAGGATTGAATTTGGAGCTGCATTTCCTCTAATTCCACATCTCAAGTTTCACTTGGTTCCAGAGACACCACAGTGAGACATAGACACCAGTGAAAGCCCCAGAAATCTTAATGAACAATGTCTCCAATGCTGCTCCACCCACCGGCCCACCGACACCACCCTCCAACCACCAACACAAGCAACTTCAGGAAAGACCCTCACCACAGTACAAGTAGTCTGTGGTCGTTCCATCAAGCTAGTGCTGGCTCCACCTCCAGTTCCATCCCCAAAACCCCCCGACCCCCCCCCCCCCCCTTTTTTTTTTTTTAATAATTGGTTATTTGAGCCGGAGCCCAATGAAAATGTATGTGTTCCACAGCCAGAGCAGAGCAAGCAACCCAAGCCGGAGCGCTGCTGTCCAATCTGCTCCAAATTATTTGCACGGCTGCAGAACACATGGGGTTGAAAGGCTTATATAAGCCCGTGGTAGGAATATTCAGTGTCACTTTCTTTTGAATTCCCGGTGCTCTTTGTTTTTATTATTTATTTATTTACTTTTCTATTAAATTAGAGACTCTGGGGAAAAGATAAAGATCTTTTTTTTTTTTTTTTTTTACATTTGTCACTTACAAAACAAGAACTTTTGTGCTTAACTGTCCTGCTTCATGTTGCTTATTCACAGCGCAGTTTAAAAATAGCATTTGTGCGTTGCTTGTGTCTTGATTTTTATATATTTTAGTTGCCCCTCTGATGAATTGCAAAGGTCTATCCCATAAATGCTCCATTATTATCGCAAGTTCAGGCTACCTTCTTGTTGCCATACAAATGAACCTAATTGAATAAGAAAAAGGAATTAAATAGACACTATGAGGAAAAAAATGCGTAAAATCAACCGTGACGCTTGACAGAAAAGTGGAATGTACATATATTTACATGGCCATGTCTTTGTAAGGCCTAAAGATGACATACATTTTAAAGTACAATGGTAATTCTATAACAAACTTCTCCTGACTATACAAAGACATCAGGCTGTGAACTCACCTCAGTGACACACAAGAGCTGTGTGGACATTAGGTATAAATAGTTGAGGCTTTCAAAAGACAATGTGCAGACACTCTGAGTGGTGTCACAATACATCTAAGAAAACTCTCAGCATGGGAGATCAAATTAAACCTAATTAATCTTACCTTAGTTGCTTTCCCTTTAGTTCTACCTCATGTGTCTGGCTGGTGTCATCTCCAACCAAAACATATCCAATTGCTCGTCTGAGCGTGAGCTCTCTCTTGGACAAACAGATGGTAAGTCAGCCAGATCTTCAGCTGTCAGACAAGAGACGATCTTGTTGCTCGACCAGAAAAAAAAAAAAAAAGGGCCATGACACTGATAGCTGAAACAGTCTGGAGGAGGACAGACTCATTTTCTAGGAGGAGAAGATATTTTTCCACTAATGAGGATCTCATATGAGGAAAACTAAACTGGTGCACTCCAGGGAGACACAGTTGAGCTGTTTTTTTGTTTTTTTATTACAGAATTCAACTCATTAAAATGATGTATGTAAATAATGGCATGCATTAAAATGACATGGCACTTTAAGAAATACTTGAACAGGGACAAAGGAAAGTTGATTCTGCAGACTTCCTGAGGATTTTTTTGTCTGCCAGAGCAGATGCAATGTCCCGAGTCCAGGCCAGGTGGCTGAGATTTACTCTGATAGTTCATCATATGTTGTCTTGCACACAGATGTTTTTATGAGTTAAATGGTGCCAAGCCGTTCTTAATCAAAAGGCTTTTGATCATAAGTTACAGGCAACAAGTAAAAAGTGTAAAATGCTGAATTTAAAGGATGATTTTACAGCTCCGCTGAGTACAGCGGTTTATCATTTTATAGCTTTAAACTTAGAGAGGAGTAAGACTGTAAAAGTGTCAGGCAATTTGTCAAGAACCTGACTATGAACAGCCTAGTTAAATAAAGCTGTTTGTGTTTAATTTGATGCTGCTGGTTACTTTATAGAAGGATTGCATTGAAACTCTGCAGATCTTTTCTACTTCTAACACCTGGAGCAAGAAGGTGTGCAGTGTTCCCAGAAAATGGCCAAATTTAGGACATATTAGTGCACGAAGACATCCTCAGTGTATCGCTTTCCCTTAAATCGATGGACATATCAGAAACACTCAGCTCCTGCATACATATATATAAACAAGCCCAAAGGCACAACAACCCACAGCCGCCTCGTGCATCTGCAGAGTAAAACACTCCATCTCCATATGCTTAATCTGATTCGATTCATTGACAAGACATGAAAGCTGAGTCACACACAGGATGTCGCTCAGTTGTCAAAGGTTCAGCAACATCATCGCCACGTTTCACTGGCTTGAGTCACAGCTCCTCAGTGACACAAAAAAGAGCTGGATCCAGAAATGGGATGAAGACAGAGCGACTTAATGAAAATCAAACACATGAGAGGAAGAAGATGAGGAGGAGACGACAGAGCACAACGGAAACATTAGCAGACCTACTCCCAGCAACTTCCTCTGCAATGAATTGATAGAGGAGACGTGCCAGAGTCCTGATAGCTGCTGGAGGTTTTTTGTTGCTTTTTTTTTATATATACACAGCTACAGCTGCCAAAAAAGAACTGACAGGAAAACTACAGCCAGCTCATAAAGTTTGTCACTTCAAAAAGTGCTTTAATTCATTCACTGATAAGTCGTGTCATACTCGCTAATAGTTCACTTGCTGATATGGTTTCATTGTTAGTGTGTGTAAGCTTTAGGTCCCTTCAAAATTAGTTGAGAAAAAAACACTAAACTGTGATGACAATAGGGGGCAAAAATAGTGAATGAAATATGATGTAAACACACCAAATTTAATTTACTCAGATTTTGTTCTTCATTTTAAGGTTCTTGTACGTTACTTGATTGTCTTTATTTTCTGCTACTTCATATTTCCATTCCACTCCCTTTGCTGAACAGCTATTGTTGCTGCTTATGCTGTAAATTATTATTTTAAATCCAACATAGCGCAACACAAAAACATCCCACAAACTGCCCTTTTAACTCTAATAAAAGTCACATCATCGAAATACAAAAACACTCAATCTTAAGTAAATGTGCCTGACGGGAAAGTTTATCAACAATGTAAAATGAGCCCTGAACATCAGCACAGTTTCTCTCCTTTATTGAATTTTCAAAATGGGATAGTTAGTTTTCATTAGATATATTTTAGCTGTACTTCCACTTCAGGGAAGGATGTGAAAAGTTCCTCCACCGTTGCTTATAAGCAGAATAGCAGAAACGTGTCTATATTTTAAAAAAAAAATTTAAAAGACTTCTGTAAAAGAACTGATGCCATCTTATCTGTTATTTTCTTTTTTGGTGGGTGTCATAGTCAGAGATTATGCTTCATTTTGCACAAGTTAAGCTCATAGAAGATGGAAAAGGACCTTAATGTAATATAGCAGCAGAATAGAGTTGCACTGAGTCCCTATATGGAGAGTAATGGTCTTCATTATTCACCATTTTAGGGTCTGAGGTACAAGCTGCACTGTTATTCTCCATAACAGCACATTCCCATACAGTGCGGGAAAACACATGGAAATAATAAACACCTATCGATTCTGTTCTCCAATCTAAACCATCAACTTCATTATCATTTTAAGAAACCCGTTTTCTTTCAGACAAACCATGAAAGCTCTTGTTGATTTTCTGACATTTCACTCACCTCTCCGGCCGAAAACTCCCGGAGAAGAACTGTCGCGATGATAATTCTCTTACAAACCAACTTCCATGGACGAAATTAGGAAAGTAGGAAAAACAAACCCAAACACTTTTTTTGTTGTTAAAAGAGTTCACGCGCTCAGAAAAATCTTCAACTGGTGTAAACATTTAGAAGAGTGCAATGAAGGAGACCGAAAGAGTCGGTCGCATCCGACGGGGGAGGGTCCTGAAGTGGATCCAAGGAAAGTGGAAAAACAGTGACAGCACGGGGACTGGAGGGGGGAGGAGGAAAGGAGGGAGGAGAGGAGGGAGGAGAGGAGAGGAGGAGAGGAGGGAGGATAGGAGAGGAGATGAGGAGAGGAGGGAGGAGAGGAGAGAGGAGAGGAGAGAGGAGAGGAGATGAGGAGAGGAGAGAGGATAGGAGAGGAGATGAGGAGAGGAGGGAGGATAGGAGAGGAGATGAGGAGAGGAGAGAGGAGAGGAGAGAGGAGAGGAGGGAGGAGAGGAGATGAGTAGAGGAGGGAGGATAGGAGAGGAGATGAGGAGAGGAGAGAGGAGAGGAGAGAGGATAGGAGAGGAGAGAGGAGATGAGGAGAGGAGGGAGGAGAGGAGGGAGGATAGGAGAGGAGATGAGGAGAGGAGAGAGGAGAGGAGAGAGGAGAGGAGGGAGGATAGGAGAGGAGAGAGGAGATGAGGAGAGGAGGGAGGAGAGGAGGGAGGAGAGGAGGGAGGATAGGAGAGGAGAGAGGAGATGAGGAGAGGAGGGAGGAGAGGAGAGAGGATAGGAGAGGAGAGAGGAGATGAGGAGAGGAGGGAGGAGAGGAGAGAGGAGAGGAGATGAGTAGAGGAGGGAGGATAGGAGAGGAGAGAGGAGAGGAGAGGAGATGAGGAGAGGAGGGAGGAGAGGAGAGAGGAGAGGAGATGAGTAGAGGAGGGAGGATAGGAGAGGAGAGAGGAGAGGAGAGGAGATGAGGAGAGGAGGGAGGATAGGAGAGGAGAGAGGAGATGAGGAGAGGAGGGAGGAGAGGAGAGAGGAGAGGAGATGAGTAGAGGAGGGAGGATAGGAGAGAGGAGAGGAGGGAGGAGAGGAGAGAGGAGAGGAGGGAGGATAGGAGAGGAGAGGAGAGAGGAGAGGAGATGAGTAGAGGAGGGAGGATAGGAGGGGAGAGAGGAGATGAGGAGAGGAGGGAGGAGAGGAGAGAGGAGAGGAGATGAGTAGAGGAGGGAGGATAGGAGAGGAGAGAGGAGAGGAGAGAGGAGAGGAGATGAGGAGAGGAGGGAGGAGAGGAGGGAGGATAGGAGAGGAGATAAGGAGAGGAGAGAGGAGAGGAGAGAGGATAGGAGAGAGGAGAGGAGAGGAGGGAGGAGAGGAGGAGAGAAGAGAGGATAGGAGAGGAGAGAGGAGAGGAGAATGAGGAGAGGACGGAGGATAGGAGAGAGGAGAGGAGGAGAGAAGAGAGGAGGGAGGGTAGGAGAGGGGAGAGGAAATGAGGAGAGGAGGGAGGAGAGGAGACGAGGAGAGGAGAGAGGAGAGGAGGGAGGAGAGGAGAGAGGAGAGGAGAGGAGGGAGGGGAGGAGAGGAAGGAGAATAGGAGAGAGGAGAGGAGGAGAGAAGAGAGGAGGAGAGAAGAGAGGAAGAGAGTGAAGAGGAGGGAGGAGAGGAAGGAAGGAGGAGAGGAGAGAGGAGGGAGTGAGGAGGGAAGGAGAGAGGGATGGGGGACTGGGGGACTCGTGGGGTTTGTTTTTGCCTTCAGCAGAGCTTGGTGTCAAAGTGAGTGCGACTGTGGAGGAGGGACTGCTGTCTGACTGATGCAGGCGGCAAAATGTCTCATTTCATGTGTAAAAAATGGATAAGTAGAAATGTGTGACCCTTAAAACAAACAAGAGAGTAATGTTTGTCTTTATTTCAACTATAGCTTGTTTATTTTTGTTTTAAATCTGTCTTTTAATTCATTCTAATCTGTAATCAGCACTAACAAGAGCATCACAGTAACTTGGGTGTACTATTGTTCATGTGCAGGAATATTTCTTGGCCCGGACGTTAATAAAACTACATGTGTGAGAGTGATATTCTTCTCACTTAACTCTCAGCAAGAGACAGAAAACGAAGCCCCGTCTCACTAAAAGATGAATTGGTCCGTGGACAGAGATGAAGGTGTTGAAATCATGTTGTAATGGTGCCACTTGTCAAATTTTCAAAAGTTAGCCTAATTAAAAGAGGAGAAGTTGTTGAACAACATTTAGACGTTGCTGCTTTTCCTCGTTAGGGTTACTGACCCATTAATCCAGTCCAGTCAGGTTCTTCTCGATCCTCGTGGAACTGGATTTATGTACTGGGTTGAGGAGAATGAACAAGAATAGACCTTATTAGGTGTCCAAATATTTTTGGCCATGCTGCCCTTTCTCCCTCTGTGTGAGATCACTATCAGTCAGGCTTACGCAGTAAGAGACTCTCTACCGAAACAGTAGGTCGGCCACAATAGCCGGCCTGCTCAGCACGGGGGGTTTCCCCCCCTGCTGAGTGCTGACATACATAAACAACTCGTGGACAGACGCAAACATCCTCACTGAACGGAAGCCAAGAACAGAGGGAAATAAATTAGTTTCCTCTGAGAGACATGAGGGGCTGAAAAGCAATCAGTCCCAGGCTGACGACGTGGAGGAAGAGGTGCCATCATGTTGGCTTATCCGGTACACAAAAATGTCATCCCTAACAATCAAAACATAACAATAAGTGAAATGTTACGTCAATAAATAATATGTCAGGTGAACAGATTAACCTGGGAATAAGTGGGCGTGTAAATATTTCAACTTTCACACTGAAAGGTTTAAAACATAATTTGCTGACAAGAAAATTGGTGAGATATTCAATGAGGAGTTGTGATAACAAATTAGTAATGTTGGTATATAATTCAGCTTTTGAATCTCTAAATGTGAAGAAGAGCACACAAAATTATTTTCAGACAGCTAGAAGGATAACTGAGGCAGTGACTTGGCTTTTGATGGCAGTGCAGCCATTAGATTGGTTCTTAGCTACTAAAATGTCCACTCACAAATTATTCTTGCATGTTGCAGATTCAGTGTATTTTTGGTTGAAGGAAAAATGCGTCTGCACCTGGAATGCTTTTTGGACAGAGCTCTGTGTTGGTTTCACTTTTCTGGTGTTAAACACTGACATCTGCAGGCAGTCTGCTGTTTTCTGGCTAATACAATCAATACATTGCTCTTTGCTTCTAGACTTACATTAGCCATAGATAGAAATCATTTCAAAGACAATTCAGGGCAGGAATCTGTACACACATATACATACATCTCATTCATTTCCATGTAATGGAAAGGTGCGGACATAAAAAGCATGAGGTCATCTGCCTGATTAGTTTTATTTTAAGAAGATCATTTAGTTTTAACAATGAGCTGAAACAAATTGATAAAGAATATATGGGTGGAGTAAGAGTCTTTGTTTTCTTTATAACCTCAAAGCTGGTTGAAGTGAGACAAAATGGAAAAACCGCATGTCAATGAGTTTCAATAAAGACAAAAGTGTTGAAGTAATATTTACAAATATATCAGCAGTTTTCACTTCCAACAAAGAATGGCATTTATTCCAACAAACATAATAACTGAGATCAGGTAATAATGTGAACAACTCCTTTTCTCATCCTCCTCTTCTCAGACAGTTTTCTTGCGCATGTTGTAGCCCAGGGGGCTTCCCACATTTATGCAGTATCATATTTGTGTGCACAATTTGATTGATCACAAATCTGTTGGAAATTTTCAAAATTTGAAGTTACATCAACGTTGACAGACCACCTAATATATTGTAAGATTGTATTTATTGTTATATTATATATATTTACTGATAATTTATTATCAGTAAATCAGCTTTGAAGTTCTCTTCTGGTCGGTTTGTGGATGCTTGCGGGAAATAATGAAGTTACTAAGTTTATGATGAAGAGAAAATTTTTAATTATAAAATGATAAATAAATAAATTCAAAAGCTTCGATACGAATGTTACTTTGACCAAAAACACTTATTTTTTTAGACATTAGCAGAAGCTGCAGGTTTCATCCTGCAGGGGCAGGCAGCTGTGGCCGCTGCAGGAATATATACAGAGAAGAAGAATTCCTCCAGAGTGACGTATTTCCGGTGTCATGTCGGCCTCGTGCTGAACCCACATGGCAGGAAGCTGCCGCTGCGTCTAAGTCTCTGTTTTTACCGTTTAAGTTTGACACAAGAAAACACCAAGAGGTAGAAAATGTTTTGTTTTCTGTTGTGTTAAAATGTGTTGTGAAAGAGACGAAATAGAAATAATGCAGGAAAGCTGTGCTTGTAATTAGCACCATGTTTTAGCTACCTTTTACGGTTTGCAGTTCAAAAACGAATGTAAATAATGACTAAATGTTGTTGGTTTTTGTTTTTTTGTCTGTTTGTGTGAAATTAAAACTTCAGTTTCTTTAAACGCTGAGCGGCAGGAAGAAGATAAATTGTCACTTTTTTGTTGTTGTTTTTGTGTCACGCAAACAGACATAAACCAAACAGCTTTTCCTCTGAGCTTTGTTCATATTGTGAATGCACCATTTAATATTTTCTGAGGAATTCGCTTATGTTTAAATACCTTTTAATTGTGAAATAATTTCTGCTAATCAGTGCTGATGAGTCGCAGCTTTTTTATCTGACAGTGAAACTTCAGCACAAACCAAAAGATGATTGACAGCGTCTGCTTGTTGTTTACTTTGCTGCTTTTGTCTTATAATTTTATCAAGTTGTCCATAATGTTTGGATGCTGCTATAAGATGTGTTTATTATGTTTTCTTTACTGTTTTTCATCGTGAGATTACTACGGTTTAGTTTCTTATTATTGGGAGACAACAGGGTCCCATAAACACATAGTGAGATGTCCGTGTGTATCATACTTCACCAGCTACTGAAAAATTACTGTTGTTGGAGCCACAAAATGGAATATAGTTTTGTGTTTTCTTTAGATTATGTTCAGTTTTTTTAAACAACTTTCCACAGATGGCAGAAGCTGTAGAGGAGAAAAGTCGTGGCTTAAAGTTTGCGGAGCAGCAGCTGCTGCGTCATGGATGGGAACATGGTAAGACACTTTTCTTGTGCAACAATCCAACCACCAGCAGAAGGATGAAGAATCAGGTTTACTCAGTCCACTCTCTCCCCAGGGAAAGGACTGGGGCGAGCTGAGAACGGCATATCAGAAGCCATCAAGGTCAAAGTGAAATGTAACAAGGGCGGGGTGAGTGTTCAATGAAGGTATTTTCTTTCATTCCTGAGGATTGATGGTGCGCAGCTCCAACTGTTGAGGTACCACATCCATCTCTGGTTTGCTCTAACTGCAAAGTAAATGTTTACATATTTGGGTGTTGATCCTCTCCAGGTCGGCCATAAGGAAGGAGAGCAGTTCACCTTCCACTGGTGGGATCATGTCTTCAATAAGGCGTCCTCGAGTCTGCAGGTGGAGTCTGATCAAGTAGGTCTGAACAGACCCAGTCACATTTACTCTATACAGCATAATGGTATTCATGTGTCTTCTGTCCTAACAGGTTGACTTATTACAGCATGAGGTAGTGAGCACTTGTTATCACCTCATTTATTAGTTAAATATTAGCAAAGGTACCCCCCCCCCAATACGTGTTGCTGTATTCATCTAGAGTTTTCACGGATAGCATTGATGTGTTAGAGAAACAGCTTTTAATTAATGGAAGATTTTTAGATTCTGGATAAAGTAAAAAAAAAAAAAAAAATTAAATGCCATTTTAGTGTGTTTGTGTTTTAAAGTATTTTCCCGCAAAAGCACTAGTTGTGCTGATTAGTTTCCTGGTTTTCTGTGTGATTCAGAACGGTATTAAATTGAAGAAGACGGAGGAAGATGAGGAAGACGGCATGATCTCTAATAAGAAGCCAAGGAAGGGGACTCTCGCTAAAGCTAAACTTTATGGATGCTTTGTCAAGGTAATCTGTCCATGTCTGAAAACACTGATACCTTTTACAAGTATAACTTTGTATCCGTCTGCTGTCTTTGTTGCCTAACTTGTGTTCTGCAGTGTGAAATTGTGGTCTTGTGTTACAGTTACAGTGTGAAGAAAAATGCATGAAGACCAAACCAAAACTCTTTAACATAACATCTTAATTCACAAAGAAAATTCAGGTTGTTGTCTGAAATAACGCTGACTGTTTGTGTATTTCTGTCTCAGGCCGCCACACTGCTGTCTGGTCAGGAGCAACCAGAACCAAAGTGTTCCGACTCAGATGACAGCAGTAGCTCCGAGGAGGACGACGACCAGAGACTGGATCTGTCCAGCACCACCAAGTAAGACCTTCACTTCCAACTGATTAAAATGTGAATAATGGAAAGATTTTACTTTAAGTTCCCTAAAATAAACAGTTTAAAGGACACTTGGCATACATAAGGTCCTTTTGAAGTGATTATAAAATTTATTTGAATTATATCTAATATTTTGTATTATTACAGCTGCGTTTTCAGTCATTCAAAATTGTACTACAACTCTAATTGGTGTTTCATTTCTTGATTGTCAGTAATGTTTTTAATTACTGCTGTTTGATTTTCTTGACTTTGTGATATAAATATTAGTATCTAAAACTGATTGATATCCACAGGCTTTCTGATGCTGATCTGATGAAGGCTTGTGGGGGACGAACAGCTCACAAGTAAGTTGGTTCACTGCTATGAAACTGAAAGAATAAAGATGCTTCATAAACTTGTAAGAATCACACAGAAGTTTTAAGTATTTCAACATGACTTAATTTATATATTTTTGTTTTCTATTTTATGTTCTTTAGAGGAGCCAGACATGGTCTGACAATGAGTGCCAAGTTAGCCAGGCTGGAGCAGCAGGAGGCTGAGTTCATGGCGAAGTACGGCAAGAAGAGCCAACCAGCGAGTCCCTCACTGGTTTGTGTTACTACATCCACCAAGTCAGCTGAGCAGCCAGTGGAGAAGGAGGCAGCGGCTGAGGACTTTCAGAGCAGAAAGATGAAAAAGAAGACATCCACTGGGAGCAGCAATGAAGCATCTGAAAGTGGCAAAACAGACATTAACCTCAATAAGAAGAAAAAGCGAAAGAGAGCTATTGGTGAAGTTGGGGAAGCAACAGCAGCTGTTTCTGTTGAGCATGTGATGTCTTCAGAAAACAGTGAAGTGGACCAGCCTCCCAAAGCAAAGAGGAAACGTAAAAAGAAAAACAAAACGGAGCTTGATGGAGATGTCGCACCCTCATCTCCAGAAGAGAGCAATAATCTGGAGCAGAAAGCAGAGCTGCACACAGACACTAGTGACATGAAGAAGAAGAAGAAGAAAAAGAAGAAGTCCTTGACCAAACACCACAGTGCGGAAGAGAAGAGAAATAAAACAGAATCCAGCCAGTCAGAGCAGAGAGATGCAGTTTCAAAAAAGGAAGATGAAGTTACAGAGGAGGAATCAACAGCAAAGCAGAAAAGGAAAAAATGCAAAAAGGATGAACTGATATTGGACAACCACATAAATGGGGAAGTGCTTATTCATAAGAAGAAAAAAAATAAGTCCAAAGAATAGTGTTTAATTAACAAAAAACTCGGAACATTTATCAGTAAAGGTGTTTGCTGGCTGGGGAACTTGGCACGACCTTAAATCAGGACAATATGGAGATAAAAACCAGGTGATCTAGACAAGACAAGATTTATTGTCTGAACTTTGACTCATTGTGGCGCACAAATTCCATCCCCCTCATGCTATTAATCATTCTTTTAGGTTGTGTCCCAACACAAACCCAAATCATTCAAGCCGGGATTGAAATGTTTTTAGTGTAAAACTACATGAAATGTAACAAATTCACTTCAGAGCTTCCTACTTGGCTGTATTTTTACTTAAAGGGTAAACCGTTTCAAGAAGATATGGAATTTATATGCAAATGAATGACGAGGCACATCAAACTGTACATGTGATCCTTTATAGGAAGAACATGGGATGTATTGCGAAGATCATTGTGAAAGAATGGACTGAACGTTATTGGTTTGTCTCAGTAGTTTCAATAGATTTGACTGAAATGACGTAGACCTGCAATGTTCCTCCATGTGAGGGTATTTCATTTTATGCGCCATTCTTAGTTTTTACCTCATTTGCAACACAGGCCTCAAAATAAACGCCTCAATCATACATATTAAGAAGCTGTGATATGTATGCATCAGATGTCAGAACATGCAGTGATATAAACCATTTAATGTACAAAACATCAACAAGCTTTAAGAGTTCTTCACATAGACTAACAATATTTTTGCATAATAAATATGGACTCATCCATCATTATGTAACATTGTGAAAATTGTCACACTTCTTAAAATGCTCAACATGAGCTGGAGAAAGGAGCAGGTTTGTTGCAACAGTGTGTTGATGTAGACGTCCATTTGCAGTGGGGAGTTTGAATTCAGATAAATAAATCGTAGCTCAATGATTATACAAAGAATAACACTAATATTTGTATGATGTATAGCATTCTTCCACTAAAGATAATTCATCTCTTTTAGATTGAAGTTTTAACGAGCTCAACAGCAAAATTCCAATCCCCACAAAAATCCTAACAAATCTTTGGTATGCATTGTGAGTTTTAATCTGCAGTGGAAATCTAATATTTACACACCTTGGACGTCATTTCTTGGATTAAAATTTTTCATTTTCACTTTTCACCTTCAGTCAAAACCTCCAACAACCTACCAAATGTGGACTATTTTAAAATATAGGCGCGCAACATTTACATACTGAAACCACCTGAGTTTATTATCGACCTGTCGGTGTTTCATATGTGGTTAGTTTTGTCATTTTCAAGACGTGGTGCCATATTCTTTTCTTAATTTATTTTTCCATCAAAATGTGGAGCAAGAATACACTGAGGAAGCAAACAGAAGTTAACTAATTGGACCGTATCAGGGCGTCACTCTCACAGATGAACTTGTTGTACATTCCACAGTATGCTGGATCCAAGTTGGCTGTAAAATCCTGATTGGGGATCATCAGAGCACATGGACCATCGGAGCCGAGCACCGTCTTCATCCAGTACCTCCAAACACAACACATAAATATCAGTACCACTCATAACCTTTCCACCACAGATGATAATAAAACAGGATGCAAAAATATTGAGGGTAAATTATAAAATAACAGTTTCTGAAGATATCTATTAATTCTATGAAAAAGATATGTGCACTTGTGTTATCTGTCATTACTTAGTTTATTTATTTTAACTTTCAGTTCAACACATTTAAGTGTGTTTATCCATGTTGGCATGAAGCTTGAGTGAAAATTAGAATTATAAAAGATAATTCAATTCTAAGCAGGGACTGCTGAGTAACAGCAGCAGTATTTATTTATTCAGTAAGGGACAGTGCATATTAATGACATCCATAAGTAAATGTGTCAGTAGTGTAGTCTTATCGGCACTTTAATATACTGTGGTGTAAGTTAAAGTAGGCTAACGAATAATTTTAATAATAAAGTCAACTTCTGTACTTTGGTGGCTTCGTATTTACCAAATAGATTTTAATGTTTTTGGTCTTTTCATCTCACTTTTAAATAAAGCAACTAGAATGTCAAAAATGATTTTTAAGGATATTTTAAGACACAAAAAGAACTTCTAATCTTGTCATCATCTTAGCCTCAAGGATCTCCTTTTGTTTTCTGGGCCCCAAAGGTGCACATATTTGTACAGTAGTTGTTTTAAAGTGAGACGGGATTGTTGCTCATTGAGCAGAGACGAGTATCTCCAAATGTTCATTCGGCTTTTTACCCCAGAGTGTCATTGCGTCCATCAACCCAGGACCAATCTCCTTCAGCATTTTTTCTTAATCCAATCCAGTATCCGTGAAATACGTCATGGTAGAATTTGGTGTGATTAGCGATGAATTCCTAAAAGTCACAGCATGGCAGATCATTAAATCATGAGCTTTTTCACAGGCACAGATTCTGAGCAAACAGAACACTCCACATACTCTCTTTAAACTGGAAGAGCTGATTCATATTTTTTTATTCATGCACTTTTTACAGGTTTCTGTATTTAGCACTTAATCTCTCTCAATCTAAATTGAAGTACTATTTCAAAGAGCAAATCAAGCTCCGATGAAATGTGGTGTCATGGTGGTCGAGCCTGTTCACCTGTTCTTCTAGACTGTCAACAACAACCAGATCTGCATCTTTGTCTTTACAATGCTCTTGGCTCTGTCGCCACGTCTTCCAAAGATAGCTTTTCATGTAAAACAGGTAGCACTTTCCTTGGAAGTGAATCCACCCTTCCCGGCATGGCTGGCACTCTGCAAATTAGATTTTCAGAAACAAACATAGAGAAACAAAACAAGAATTCAATGTTAATTTAAGCACAAAATATAGAGACATGTTATTGTCACAAACAGGACATTAATATTATTGCTTTTATTAAACAAGCTGATTTTCAAAAATTTGACCAATGCCTGTAAACCTGACATGCGATTTGGGGACTTGGGGAAATTAGCATTTAGCCCAAAACACTTTTGTGGTTAATAATTTGGCCATTGCTAGAATGCTCTTTAAGTGTTTGGCATTGGCTCATGGAATACTTGGGCCTGTACGACTAAACGTTAAAAAACAACAATTTAGTCAAATCACAATGTAGCCAGCATGATTTTAGATTCCTGGGCGGAAATACTGCGTCTAGTTGTCATGAAGTGTCTCAGTTTAAAATGTTAATGTTTAGCTGATGAGTGATGTGAAATTTTACACTACGATCATAATAATTTTAATCCTTTTCTGAGTCTCCTCATGTGCTAAACAGGCAATGGCAATCTTTATTTTACTGTTTGGGCATAAACCTCCTTTTTAGTCTATTCAGTTTTCAAGTGATTAATCTGGTTTGACTCTTTCTGTGGTGTCCCATTTGTTCCTTATTTCTGACCACCGTAGTCTGTTTTTTATCGTACTTAGTGTGTGTCTGGTGTACCTAAATTTTGCATGCAGATCTATGCTACAACAAACGTTTGTTTAGTAGTTCAGAGGTACTCACGTTTGTTTGGGCAATATTTATCGACTGGAAAAGATTGAAATTTCAGGATGATGTTGAGCGTCCAGTTGAGATCATCCCTGTCTGTGCTCAGCTCTTCGGTCTTATTCTCTAAGACGCTCCTCTCCATTATCAGCTGCTGATTTTCTGCTGTCAGGTTGTTTAGATTTGCTTTGAAGTTCTCTGTCTGTTTGTTCATCACCACACTGACTAAAGGGATGATGAAAAACAGAGAAAGCATACGACAGTCAGTCAGCTTTTAAAATGTCTGTAATATAAGACTCATTATGCTTTACTAAAACGTATCTTACAATAGACTGCACACAATGAAAAGTCTAAACTTGCTGTGTAATGTCCAAATAGTTCAAACCAATCAAAAGTATGAAATTCAGTCTGTTGCGGTGAAACTCACTGGAGATGATGACGCTGACGCTGGCCAGAAGCAGGACACAGAGTATACATACACACACTGCCAGCAGGCAAAAGTGCTTGTGTGGTTCTCCCTCTGTTTGTAATTTAAAAAAATAACTTATATTCAAATCATGATTGTGGTTAGAGTCATCATAATCATGATCACATTGATTTTGTTGTTGTTTTTGGTTTTACGTTATAATACTCTGGATGCTAAATTTTCTTCTGTGAGTAGATCACTGAAATGGACAACTGTGACTCTGGCCACATGTGTAGACTCACATTGTGACAAGCAGCTGTTACTTCTATGATGTCTATAATCATACAAGAAACTTTGTATTTTTTATGAGTAAACAAATAACTCCAAACTGTTTGGAAGGAGCAGATTTAGATTTATCTCCTCAAACTGCTCTGTGAGACCTTTTTTGGGGGGGAATCTGTTTGAAATAATAACAAAATGACAAAACTATTTTGTATGTTTTGCAGTGTATAGAGTTGAATTGAAAATGAATCAACAGATTTTCTAACTTACTGGGTTCAGCAGAAGCAGGCCCTTTAGTCTTCACTGTAGAATAAATAGCCGAGTCTTCCTTTTTCTCTAGTTGATATCAAAGTGAAATGAAAAAGGGCATGTAAGCGATGATTGTCGACAGAGTCACAATGAAACTAAGTCATATATATATAAAACAGGTGAGTCGGGCCGATAACATGAATGCCTGCATTGATAATATCCTGGTGAAGTAATTTGATGAAACTCTGTTGAGCAAATACTTCGACCTAAGTGAGGAACATTTGCTTCTCACATCCAATCAGGCGATATTAGTTGTGTTGACTCAGCAGTGAGTTTAAATGTAAGGGGGACACATCAGGTCAGTTCGTTGTTAGCTGTGTTGGGCACTAACTGATTAGTTATAGTTACTAGTTATTTCTCTCAATAAGTAAACGAGTTACAGCGTTATAAAAGGAACTACAGGGAAAGTAACTATTGCCTTACAATTTTTTTATGTGCCAGTATTTGAAAAAAATTGAACTATTTTCCATTTAATGGATCTTTAAATTTAACAGTTTATTCAATTTTTTATATTAAAACTGAATATTATATGTTTTTAAATGAATGAACCAGACACCTAATCCAATAATGAACAGAAAACATTGTAATGTCTGGACTACCACTGAACTGTCTCAGCCTCCCACTGTTGGATGTGTAATTAGTTCGATTACTAACTTCCCATCTCTGGCTGTTAGATCTCCAAGAAAATCATTTGAATTCCACTTTGCTGTAATAAAGCAGGACTCCCTTACCTTTGGGATGTCCACCACCGTTTTTGAAAACCACAGTAGAGTAAGTGAGTTCTTCCTCCATCCTCTTGAATCACTCACCGCTGTAGCCGCTTCAGTGCAGAGAAAGGGAGTTGGCTTTAACACAAACTGCTGCTGTCAGTTTGGAAGTCTGACTGCACTGACAAATGAGCGTTTCCACTTCCCCCCTGACGCTGGATAATTGCACACATTTCTACTGCACAATGACAGAGGTGATGCTGGGGCTACTTACAGCACGGTTTTGTGGTCACTGATTACACAAGCATGTCTCTTCTATAAATGCTGCTTTTTTGTTGGGTTTTTTTATTGTTACACAAGAAGTGTAGTATCTGATTTGGAACTGAAATTACTTACCTGTGTGTTTCTGGAAGATGATCTCACCTCTAGATTTATTAAGTGATGATCAGTGAAGTTGTGACACAATGTGATGTGATAACATAACGCTCAAACTGTTCAGTAGCTTCACGCTCAAGACACACTTCATTTTTTTTTTTTTTTGGCAGGGGGGGGGGGTTTCTTTAAAGAACTTATTTATTTTCATAACTATTTTCAGCCACAGATTACCATATATTTGAATATTTCCAGAACAAGGACTTAATCTCTCTGGTCATGTTCCTCATAATGAAGGAGCATGACATCCACTAAATTAATGTTTGCAGTTTATAGCTTTTTGTTGTTGTTGTTTGTTTGTTTGTTTGTTTGTATGTTTTTGTTTAGTTTTTTGACAACAGTGGAACTCACAGAGGAATAAAATCAATCTGAAGCTGCACAGACTGAACTGAAGAATCAGTTCCTTGTTAGTTCGTGTGTTGGTTTTTTTTTTCTTTTGAAATCTGCTAGAAAATAATACAAATATAGAATTACACCAGTTTCATCCTTTGACCAAACTTCCCGTCGGAAAAAAAAAGACCATCTAAAGTCATGTAGCTAATTATACGGCCAAGGAATATAAAAAAATTCTAGCATCTATTCAGCACAAACAGGATTTGTAGATGAAACGTCTTTATTGTCAAGGAAGGAAGAGAAATGTATCCTCACAAACTGCACAAATACACATTTTTAATGACAGACTCAGGCTGATACATGCACCATCTGGAGAAACAGCTACTTGCAATAAATGGTGGAAAGGCTTTTTTTTTTTAAGTTTTGAAAATAAGTCAATAGAAAAGAAATCATATGGATAAATAATATGCTTTTTCAAATGTCAAATAGTTCATTTTGATATTGAGACTTATTCCAAATCAGGCTTGATTAAGGCTCTTGTTTCACAGATGTAGCGGTTTTTCATTTTGCACCCTGCTGTCTTCCAGCTTCCTGGGGGATCTGCATGAGGCAAACTCAGAACACCACTCCTCGAGGAAGCAGGTTCATTTCTGCTCCAGTACCTATGGAGGCAAAAATTCACATGATTTTCTGCTTGACATTTTGGCAAATACATCCATTTGTTAAGCTCTTCCAAAAGTTAGCATAGCTTAGCATAAAGACTTGAAACTGGAGGGAAAATCTGACCCTAACACTTTGGTCAGGAAGTCAAAGCTCACAGCCAATAAATAGTCGTGCTCTTAAAATCCCACATTGTGATTTTTACACATGAAGCTCGTTGTTTTAATGTTTTCATCCTGGTTGTGGTTGCGGCCTGCAGCTTCATATTAAGTGGATAGTCAATACACTGTTAGGAATGGTCTTATCTAATTCTTGTGAAGGCACGCAGTCAGACTGATGATGGATGGAGTCAAAAATTAAGTCCACGAGTCTTGTTGTGTCCTCCCTCTTTGCTTCTCTTTGGCTCTTTGGGGAAGTTTTTTTTTTTGTTGTAGTTGTTTTTTTTTATGCACGGCAAAAAGAGCTGCACAGCTGCTTCCCGCTTAAGAGTTGTAGTAGTTTCACCCTGTGCCTATTTCTAAAACTGAAAGGTTTTAACTCCATCATCGTGTCCATAACATCCCCCCATGGCCTTTGACATAAAGTAAAACATGCAGCATGCAGGAGAGAAGAGGCTGCCAGTCTCCTTTCCAGTGGTCTGTTTTTGTTTGTTTGTTTTTAGAGTAATAATAAAATAATGTGAATAAATCGAGAGTAAAGTGACTCCCGGTGTGTTTCTGTGCTTACGTGACGGTGAGGTTGCTTCCATCGGCCCACATCCATGTGCTGTCTTTCTTCAAGCCAATCCAGTAGCCATGTTTTTCATCGTGATAATTTTTAGTGTGATTACTGATGAATTCCTACATTTATCATACAGGTGTTAATTCTCAAGAAAACATTTGATAAATGTGTCCATAAATTTGGTTATTTCATGCAAAACACTAAAAGCCAACGGGCTTCACAAAGGTCAAGGCTGAAAAACACTCCGATTTATAAAATAAGTTGGCTTGAACAGAATTAAAAAATAAGATCTTCATAAAGATTTTTTTCGTTATCAGGTCCTGTTTTTTTGTTTGTTTGTTTTTTGTTGCAAAGTTGAAGATTCATAATCTTTAGTGACACCTTTGGTCAAACATGATAATTACAGGTTTGTTCTTGAAACATACTTGTGAAGGTCATAGACTCAGCCATTAATTTGTTACTGCATCCGACTGTGCCATTTTTCTATTAATTATGTAGTTTTACTGCAGGATACAATGTAAAGTATTATGGTCCAAGGCCTGACCTTGTATACTTAATATTCAAACAAATCATTTATTGAGTCTAAATTGTTGTTTCATTAAGTCACAACTCTGTGTATCTTTTTCTCTTGTAACTAAGCACTGATAGATTTCAAGGTTTAAGGTTTTAAACGTCCACCACTGATCTATGAAGAAAGCGGTGGTGTAATTTTGTTGCTTCTTTGAGTGGGAAAATTCAGAATAAAGTCTTGCCTGTTCTTCTTGGCTTTCAATCACCACCAGATCTGCTGTCTTTTCTCTGCATGTGTCGCGACTTTGCCGCCATGTCATCCAGAAAGCAGAATAATTAGCCTTTTCAAACCAGTAACACTTTGACTGGAAAGGCACCCAGCCATCCAGACAGGGTCTGCACACTGTTCAGCAAGAATGACACAAAGAATTAATCACAAACAGACATTACTGTTACTCACTTCTCTTGAATAACTTATACTTAAATGAAAGTCTGGGAGTCTGAGAGCTATTAAAGAGTCATATTTTCACCTTTCTGTGGGCAGTGGGCATTCACTGAAAAGTTGTCATATTGCAGGATGACCCCGATGGTCCAGTTGAATCTGTCTCTCTCTCTGCTCAGCTCTTTAGTCCGTCGCTCTAAGTCCATCTTCTCCTTTTTTAGCAGCTCTGTTAACTCCAAGGTTTCTCTGCTCTGCCCTGACATGACTGTCTTCACTGCAGTCGGGGAAAACAATGTTACTGTTCCACTCACCTGCTGTACGGACAATGCTGCTGTAGTGACAGATGGATTTACAGTGGAGACTGAGGGCGATGACGACTGACACCAAGATGACACAAACAACGCCCAATCCTGCTGCCACCACACAAAGCGTAGTGCTCAGTGGATCTCTCTCTTTGTTTACTGTCATGAGCAGCAAAGAATTGATTTGTTATGCAAACTTAAGACAAATAGTTCATATATTTCTTTGCTATAATAAACCTGAAAGAACCTTGGTTGACAGGATCTGTGTCACATTTCTGCTGAGTTGTGACCTCGTCATAGATTCCTTCCAGCTCTCTTGGTTGCCCTAGAAAATAAAACTAAACCTTGAGATCTCAGAGGTCAGTTTAGAGGAATACATTAGATGTAAAATTGACATAAAACAGTGTTGTAAGGCCAAATTAGTGCTTAAAGTTTCACAGTACACAGTGAAATTGCTTGTATTTGGGGTCACACTGGAAAACGTAAATAAACTTCAATAAATTAATAATTTCTTTGGGACATGTATAGATGTTTAGCACGGATATAGAGGAGCTCAAGAAATTCTAATGAATATCAGGCCATTAGCAAAGCAAAAAGTTAGTATCAAGCTGCCGGGTTGTTTAAGAGGGTACAGAGTTTCCAGCAATCCAAGAAGAAAATTATAGTTAACTGATGATCCACAGCAATTTATAAATGTCCTAAAATCCATGTTTCCTTAAGCTCTTAGCTCAAATCTGACAAACCCTCAGATGGTCGAGTTCTTTTTGAAGCCCAAAGCGCTCAAGTGATTTGTTTTAGAGCTCCTATACTTCATGACTTTAAAGGGGCAACTTTGAATCCTGCGATTCTAAAACGTTGCAGCTGCAAATTTCATATATCACAGATGAGTGTCAAAATGCTGAAGTAAGAAAAAGTTTTCTCTAAATTTAAAGAAATGTCAGCATAAATTTGAGCTAAAAAAAAAAACTAAAGAAGTTTAAAGGAATTACAGTTTATATAAATATGGTAGAGTGAATGTGGCTTTGCTGAAGTTGATCCCAGTCTACGTGCAATCATAGATTTTCAAAAACAGGTCTTGGTACTGCATGTCCAGAGTGACTTCCTCAGAAGTCAGTGATCCAGTGCTCAGGTTTTGTAAAGCGCCACAAATAAATGTCAAAAATAAAAAAAGACCTACATTGAAAATCCTACTCAAATAAAAATATTCCAAGTAAATTGTGTTTAGTGTAAGCAGTGAAACCAGAATGAAAACTCTCAGAGTCTCCATGTTTTATATAATTTTATAGACAATTTTACAAAGCGTAGATACTGTCACAGTTTGTTCAGCAGCTACTTTGTATGATTTTGTAAGATGGCCACACGACCATAGAATTACTCTCCAAAAACGCCTGTCAAAGAAAACTAAAGCATTTCCCTCTTAACGGTAAATGCAGTGGAGTTTAAAGTTGCAAAGAACAGAATTAGTCATGTAAATAAAATACTCAAACACAAAAATTCAGAATATATGGTTTCCTCTTACCTTTGAATGCCACCGTTATATAATTCAGCTCTTCTGCCATCAGGTCTATAATAGATAGTATTTTATTGCTGAGACAGAAACGTAAACTCAGAGCACAGCAGCAGATAAAATCCAAGAAGCTGTAGTTTCCATCACATTACAGAGGCAGAGCAGCCAACTGTGAATGATTTCAACAGCCATAGTTCTTCTTTTTGGGGACATGATTTGACAGAAAAAGTTTGTTTTGCTGTTTTGATGCTGTTGATTATCAATTTCCGCTGGACGGGAAAAATGTCAGCTTATACCAGGTAAAGATCAGATCAGGGTTTTATTATTATGTTTTGAAAAACTAAAAAGTTAAAATTGTTATAAAATATTCTCTCCACTAAACCGAGTGGTTATCATGAGTGCCTTCCATGCAGATCCACAATATTTTTTCATCGTTTTTAATGTTTGTATCTGTCCCAGCTGCACTGGCATCGTAACGAAGAAGAAATACATTCAAAAAGAGAGAAATATCTTTGCACATTCACATTCATGTAATTCTTCCTGTTTTGCTCTCAGTTGACTCCAAATTTAAGAAACAGACTTCCTGACTCCACTTCTTTAAAAACCAACTGCAGAGTTGGGTGAAGTTATCTAAAGACCTGGGCAAGTTTGGGGTAAAAAGTAAGTGATGCAAATTTGACTTTTTGACCTCATATGTTTACAAACTGTTATCAGTAAAAAAGTAAAAAAAAAACAACAAAAAAACACCAAACACGTAGATTCAGATTCCGCCTTTGCATCATAATTTCAGTATTTAAGTCACACATATGATTGTGTGAAAGAACATTTTGTGAAAGTACATTTCGCCACCAGTGACGTTTTTGAAACAAATCCAACACATCTGGTGGGAATAAACTCAGCCACAAGGGGGAACCAGAGAGCACAAGCGTGTGAAAAGAGCTCCTCTTTTATTTTTGACAAACCATCTGTCAATTAAAACCAAACACGAGAGTCTAAAACGAATATATGTCGATTTATACAAACAATAATTGTTTGATATAATTCGGTTTTCACGTTTAGGTCCGACAAATCTTCACCAAAAACGAAAAGTGCAGGAACAAAATTGAGATCTAACTTCAGTCATTTCACAGCCGGATCGCACACATGACCCGGGTTCATCTGATCCGGATCACAGAAAAACAAGGCGGGGCTCCTGAGACGCGCAATCAGCTGACCAATCAGCGCGCAGGATCGATCCAGGAAGCGCTCCGTGTTTTTGGCGTCAAGCGGCAGCTCTGCATGTCGGAAGAGCGTCAAACATCGACAGCTGTGTCCCCGAAAGAGCCTCACACAGACTAATATTTCAGATTTACTGCAGTTCTTCGTCAGCAGCGATGGTTTGTGGCGGATTTGTCTGCACCAGAAACGCTCTCTGCGCTCTCAATATACTTTATGTGGTAAGCACAACATGAACAGCACGGAGATGTGGCCTCAGAAATAAACGCTGGAAAGTGTTTGGTGGGTGGGAAATGCCGGTTAATTTAATGTAAAAGGAGATGAGAGATGTCTGGGATGTTTTCTGACCTGCAGGAACAGACAGGTGAATCTTGCGGTAAATGATCGGGCCCAGTTCACCGAGGCCAGCTGTTTTATCAATCTACCATCTGACAGAGAAAACGGAAAGTCCCTGAGTCTGTTTTAGTGCTAAATAAAAGATATATACGTCAAATTTAAAGAATTCCACTTTCTTTTGACTTCCCTGAACTGTCTTTACCTGGATGACCTCAGGTTAAAGCCATTTTCTTCCACAAACTATAATATAAATATCTAAAATGTATTATTATTATTAGAGTACCACCATTTGGTCTATAATTTGATTAGTGCACCGACAGAAATGTGATTATTTTTGGCCATCAAATAATCATCTTAAAGAGTCATCCCTAAGTGTGAGAATTTGTGGCTTTTCTTTGTCATGTGTGATAATGATGAACTGAAAGTGGCATTTGAAGAAGTCATCCTTGGCAGTGGCAAAGTCTAACAGGCATCATTGATCATTTTCAGGATTTAAGCTTAGTCCTCTCTGGGTGCAGGCTTCAGGTCTGAGTTTAGAAATGTTCGGGACAGAATCAGGTTTGATTCCTCAAACATAACAAAAACAAGCGGACGCTGATTTCTGCATTAACGCGCTTTTATACAATCTACTAAGTGACAAATGATGAAACTACTGACACACTAACCTCCTTCATAAAATGATGCTCAATGTCCTGCTTCATGTTTTATTAACATCTTCAATTTGTCTCTTGTATATCTTGATATTTTATATTTAAAAAAAAAACATGCTGAAGAAGTTAAAGTGCTTTTTTCGTTCCGTGTCTGCAGACAACAGGCTGAAATAAAAGCAAAGGTAGATTGACGTATTTATCCTCTTTAGTGTGGATGCCCTGCTGAGTTTGATCTTTCAGACTGTTAGTAATCAGCAGCCACAGAGGGATGTTGAAAAACTGCCGGTGACATTGTTCTTCCTTCTCTAATGCCGACTCTGTCCTTTGTTTTCCTCCTCAGTTGGTGAGTCTGCTGCTGATTGGATTGGCAGCGTGGGGGAAATGGTTTGGCCTGGTCTCCAGCATCGGGGTGGTGGCGGGGATCATCGGCGTGGGCGTCTTCCTCTTCCTGGTTGCCTTACTGGGCCTGTGCGGCGCCCTGAAGCACCACCAGATCCTGCTCTTCTTCGTATCCTTTGATTCCTTGAGTTGCCACCAGGCAGAATAAGGAAAGCTTTATTTCCTGTGTTAGGTTTCGGTTTATTGGTTCGGGATTATTAATCTGATGATGTCTGAAGCAACGTAAATTTTTCGAGCACAACTTCACCCACTGCCTACTTGCATGGGAAATGGAAAAAGTCCAAAGAGGTCAAAACGGCAGACTGGGACTTTATTAGGCCTAACAGAGTTCTGCTCTATTAATCTGATTCCTGAACTTGATCCAGTACATGATTATCTTGTTCATGGTCTTCATGGTGCAGTTCGCTGTGTCCTGTGCTTGTCTCGCCCTGAATAAAGATCAGCAGGTTTGTTTATTTTCTCTTAACTGACGTAATGATGTATTCTAGCAGTGCATTGTTATATTTTTGTATCAGTAGAAACCAACATTATCCGTGTCAGTGGTGGAAATTAACTAAGTACATGAATTAGTTCATTTACTTTAGTGTAATTTTGAGGTACTTTTGCTCCAGTATTATCATTTAATGCTACTTTTTACTTCTATTCAATCACGACTCAGTGGGGAATATTATACTTTTTACTCCACCGGACGTTTGTAAAATTGTAGATCAGTAACACAAAAATAATCAACAAATGTATGACTCCTTTGGACAGAACCTTCTTCTGGAGATTGGATGGAACAAATCTAACGCTACACAACAGGACTTGGAGAAAACGCTGGACTGCTGTGGCTTCTCGAGTGTCGACTACAATGGCACATGTGCTGCGGTACGTCAGACGTCTGATAGATTGTTTTCTTTCCCTCTCATCAGCAACTTGATCTTCATGTGCACGACTGTGTCTCTGGGAATTCATGAATATTTCACACTTACTTCCACTTCCTGTAGAGTTGCTTCAAGGGCCCTTCACCATCGTGTAAAACTTGCTCACCCATAATCCAGAACTATGCCGAGAAGGTGCTACAGGCTTTGGGTGGTCTTGGACTTTTCTTCAGTTTTACAGAGGTTGGTAAAAATGGACAAATCGAGCGGGTTTTTTTTTTTTTTTAAAGTGATGAAGTTTGGTTAATATACAGAAACCTGACATGTTTTTGTTTGTATTTTCTGTCAGATCCTTGGAGTTTGGCTCACCTACAGATACAGAAATATCAAAGACCCCCGATCAAACCCCGGAGCCTTTCTATAACCCCTCACAATTTAATAAACTGCACTTCAATAATCACTTCCCTCTAATTTGGTAAACCACAGTAATCTGTATATTTCTATATTTAAAGCAAGAATTTAGATTTTTTTGTTGTTGTTGTTGTTGTTTTAGTGTGATCCATAATTTGCCATCTTTAAAAAGGCCAAGGACATAAACACAGTCCCTGTCTGTACTGAGCTAAGAAAGAACTGATTAATTTTTTTGCAGCATTGTACATTAATTGTGCATCTTCATAGGAGAGGGTTTGGGTGGTATGATTATTTTCTAACTTACTGAGAGTTATAATGATTCATATCACTCTAATGTCTGTTTGGTGGATATGCTACTAGAGCTACAGGCCAGTTGGATTGGAAACAACTTCACTCTGTCCAAACTAAAAATCTAATCTGATTCTTAACCCCAAACCATCGAGGAACAACCTCAATTTAAGATTTTAAAGCCAGATAAATCAGCGATTTGACTTCCTGAGTACAACATGACTCAAAACTCCAACAAGTTAGCACAAGACTTCCTGTCTTTCCAGTCTTAACCAGTGAACTGATTCCTGGATTTAGTTTCAGAGTAGTATTAGTCTTCTGCTCTAACTTACAACCACAGATGCTGTGTGTGTTCAACATAAACACACACACCTTACACAAATAAAGTGCTGGTTAGCACCATAATGGTTTTATGGCACCACTCCCAGATAAATTATTTACATGTGAGCATACTGTCATGCTGTTGCTGACGTGCAACTGTTGCACCTCAATATATAGGTTAATATTATGAAACCAACTTGTTTTTGTTATTTTTGTATTTATTCCTTTAATCTTTTACTTTAAAAATTTAAATTTACGTATAATCATGTTTCATTGTCGTCCGTCTCTCACAGTTTTGTTTTTAATTGTCTAAAACAAACATAGTTGCAGGAAAAAAACAGGAAATGATCATGTCTGCTTTGCTTGTCAGATCCGGTGCTGAGTGATTGTAACTCAGCACCACATGACTCTGCTCGCATTCCTCACTTTAAGCCGGATGCTAACCAGGAACTGCACTCACTGTGTAGACTCCCCAGCTGGTCTGACCTGTTCACCGCTGTGTTTCTGCACAGCCAACGTGCTCAACAGAATCATTGTGTGTGCGTCATGTTATAAATTCTACTGAATAATTTAGTTAACACTCAATTTGCACTGGCAGGGTGGAGCCTTTTCAATGCCCTCAAGGGTTTAAAACTTATTCTTCCTCTGTGTGATTTCATCTCTTTATGTATACTTGATGACAAAATGTGAAGCCATTTTACTAAATACTTAAATAAATGATGAACATCATTATATAAGGTTCATTATTGATGAACATAATAGTTGTACGCTTTTTTATTTTTGTCAAATTCTGTAAAATCTACCATCCTGAAAGGTCTGGAGCTGCTGCCACGGCCAAAGATCATTTTTAGAGAAGACAGGAGGAAGCACATGGTGAGTATGTTGTACATGGATTTAAAGATTTGTTTGAATTGTAGTCCAAATTTTAAGACAGACATCCATTAGCACTAAAAAGGTGTAAAAGTAAATGCAAGACAAACTGAAGATAAATCCATTAATGGCATTGATGCTTTTACTTTCTATCCCTGTATTTCCTTTTCTAAGCACAGCTGACTGTGTGTTTGATTTTTTTCCTTTCAGCATCATGCGGTGAGAAACGGTGTCCACTGAGCAGTTGACGTCGGAAGAACAACGTGGCGGGATGCAGAAAAATTCAAGGTTAGTCAACAGTCAACCTGGAAAATTACTAGAATTGAGACGCAGCAGTATCTTTGGATCTAATGCACAATAATGTTGATATTTGAGATTCTCAATTCAAACAAGAGTAATGTCCTCAATTTAGAGGTGAAAAATTTTTGAGCTTATTTTGTTTTAAAATAGACACATTACATGTAATATTTTAATGAGGATGCGTTAACTTTAGTTTGTGAAGAGGATGTGAACTGAGTATGATTAATTACTGTGAAAAAGAAAACCTGTCCAATCTAGTGGTCAAAATATGTATTCTAGCCAGTTGTAAAATCTGATCAAGTGCATTTATACATTTATTAATGTGTGCTACTTCCTCTTTTAACTTCATGCCAGAGGTAAATGAACTTTTTACTCCGCTACAAATAACTTAATTTACAAATAAATTCACCTGCAATAAAATAGACTTAATATATCCACAATAAGATGATATCAGCTGATAGTGTCTGATTGTATGAAGACAAACAACAGCGATATATCTGATATCCGAAAAGCCAGCATTACCCAGAAATCAAAGAAAATTCTGTTGTATCAAGATTTTATTAGGCTTGCTGTACATTCATGTACTGTACAGCATGTTCATCACATGAAAGTATACTCTTGCAATTTAGAGTATTGAGAGGAAGGCAAAAGAACTCAGGCTCCATATTAACAAAGCAACACAAGGATAAGTACGCAAAACAAATACAGACGTACACGTGTTTGCAAACAGAATTGAAGTGACATGATTTAGTCAAAATTAAATGTAATATAATTAGCTTTTTGAGCATTCTCTCAGTAAAAAGTGGGACCAAAATAAACAAAGCAATAAATAGGCACTGGGGAAGTAGTCACAAAAGCATTAAGCAATTAGGCATGAGAGCCACTGACTGCTTAAAATGTTTGGGAGGTGTGTGTGTGTGTGTGTGTGTGTGTGTTCGGCGCTGAAAGGAAGTCAAATGAAATTCCAAAACAAAAAAACAAAAAAACATACAGATGAGAATAGCTTGAGTGCTTATCAGTCGAAGTCAATTATGAGTCTGCTGAGAAGGCTCTGTGTGCATTAGGAAACTGCTGGGAGTTGAAATCAGGGTCATCCCTCACTCTCTTCTTGATGTCAGTTTTTACCTGAGAGATAGAAAAGATGTGATCATGGTGGAGGAAAAATGCATCGTGTGGAAAAGTGACTTTGTAGTTAGAGGGGCTATCATGTGACCACAAACTTGTTCCTTCTGATTGGCAATGAGAGCAGAAGTTATAGACTCGGCACTGGAATAACTACGCGCTTCTAAAGTGTTTCATCGTAAAAACAACATGCTATTAAATTTGATAAATGATCATTTACATTATACATTTTCTAAGTTATTTTCTGTTAGTCTAGAGTTATACTTCTTACATCCAACCCACGCAATGGTTCATCTATATGATCATTTAGGGAACTGGAGTTTGTGCTGCTGTTTATTTGAACTACGGATCTTGAATGTTTTGTTTATATTTAGACTAACAAGTAATTGCAGGCCTGTCTGACTAACTCTGTTGTAACGATACACTTAACACTTAAGCTGCATGTCCAAAATGTGGTGTTGTATGTTTATTTTGACTGACTAATGCAAATGATGGGTAATATAATGACAACACACACCATGGTCATGATAAGTAGTTCTGTGCTATGGGTCAGATTCGGCTACCTGTTCTGCATATGCCTCCTTTAGCTCCTGAGTCTCCAGATCGTCCTGTAATCGCTCAGCAGAGGTCATAGGTTTCACCCCTACACTCTTGGCTGCTTGACTGACTGCATCTGAGAGGGAAATTAGGCTTCCACTGCCCTGTCCCGTCTGAAAACACACATCACACATACACACAACTTAAAAAAATATAAGATAGCTGACGGTTGTATGTAAAAGAATAAGATAACCCTTTATTGATCCTTCAAAGAGGGTAAATTGTTCGAGACAGCAGTTAATATACATAGAAAGATAGTAAAAAAAAAAAAAAAGACAGATAAAAGAAAAGGGAAAGAAAGCAGAGTGAAGTTACAACTGCTCTGTGTACCTTTCTGCGTTTAGCTGGCATGCCATGCAAATAGGCATCGGACAATGGAGGCTGAGCCTTCATCTTCCTCTGTGTCATCATATCGCACCTGATGATGGGCACCCACTCCTACAAAACACAGTACAGTATATACATGAGGAATACACAGTTAATGTAAGTTATGGTTTAACAGGGTTGTCTTTTATAGGATCTATTCACATTTTTCAAAATTGTTTTCATCTATTTGCTAAATTAATTCAAGCAAACACAATTTGGGAAACCACACTTGATTTGACAAATCCTGCACAAGTCTTACATTGGCTTTGACTAAAGTTTAAATCTCTCAGTCTCCTGGATTGGAATTCTGTTGGAAGGATACCCCTTAACAATCAGTACTTGAGTGTTTTTTCTGGAGGGTTGTTAACATTGAATTAAAGGCACTTTTTCCAGAAACAAAGGCCTAATTACTCTGTAAACAAGACATAGCTCTAACGGTTTTCACTGGAGCTATTGTCAACAGGAAAAAAATGTTTTCCTATACAGAGTAACAGGGAAACACTTCAGGGAGAGGTTGTCATGGCCACATGTTTTGCTGCACTGCATTAATTGTGAAAGGTAAATTGTAAATGAAAACTCCTGGGGCTCTTACAGGTGGAACAGCAGCTGCCCAGGCCTCTGACTCTCCAGCAGATTCTTCTTTCCCTCCCTCAGCTCCTGCTGCTGCCATGTCGCCGCCTAATGGTGCAGCTCCTCCTGAGGCTCCCAGGTCCCCAGGCAACACCCTCGTTTCCCGTGACGACGCCCTCGTGTTGGGTGACGCTGACATGGCCTCCTCTGCTGTGGTTGCTGCAGCCGGTGAGAGGGTGTCCCCAATCTTTGAAAGGAAGAACATCAAAATGAGGGCGCGAACAGGCAAAGCAATACTTAAAATGTCACACTGAGTTGGTCCAAAAACAGGATAATAAAGACACACTTACCGTTGCACTTTGTGCTTGTTCAGGCTCTTGTGTTCCAGTGGCAGAAGGCTGATCTCCCTGTGAAAGAATTTCATCTAATATTTATTAGCCATTTCAGAAGTACTGTCCAAAGTAACGGGATATGGAACCGCCATCAGGTAAGACAGGCTGCTTTTTCTGCAAGTGACATGTTGTCGTTTGTATTCCACTCTGTTCTATTCTGCTGGAATACTGACAAAATTCTCATGTTAAATTAATAAATTTACATCTGCAGACACAAAATATGGGCACATATATTTAATCCTGAATTTAACATGTAGAGCTGAAAAGCTAAGTCACGTACATCACACTTGCAGATATGACTTCCTCCAACTGCAAATGTATGATAGTTCTTTTTCTGGGAAGGAGCCATTGAAAGTGATGAAAAATAAATATTAAAAAATACCAAAAAACATCTACCTGATTCATTACCTGTGTGTGAACTATGTAGTTTTGGATCTGTTCCTGTGTGATGGGGATGTGCTCCAGAATAACCTGCAGCCTCATCGTCATCATGCTGGTCATCCAGTTGACGAGGCTGGGGCTGATGTCACTGGACATCCTCCGCTCAAAGTACAAAAGAAGATTCAGCCTTTACTTAACTGTATACTGTCACTTTAAAATATTAACAAACTGAATCCTGAACATGTGAAATTAAAGCAGCAAGCCAGCAAAGCAACAAGGTTGTCATTAAGTCTGTTCTACCATAACAAAAAGTAATTAAGGTCATTGTTATTGTAAACTTTATGTGAATATACTAGCAGTATTTCTGTAAGCATACAAATATATTTTTGCTTGGCAGAAAGTGGAATTATAAATACAGTTGTGCCCATAAATTAGTGCCTGTATTCAGAAGAAGGCCCTTTGAACATGTGAAAAGAGCTAAAAGTAAATTTGAGTGACAAATAGCCTAACCCCAAACTCTGAGTCTGACATTTCCTTTAATGTTTCCCCGATGTACAGCTGAAAATACACCAAGTCCACAGGATGCAGCAAAATAATTTGGGGGGGTGCAAATGAAGCTTTTGGGAGGACTGATCAGGGGCCAGATGCTGCTTCCCTGCATGTCTATGACTGACTGACTAACTGAGGAGGTGTTGGGCGTCTCCTATTGGCCGACGCAGAATATATTGCATCATCAAAAAGCGCTCATAGAGGCCCGACGGCAGTTTCCTCACTGCACCTCCGGCTGACTTTATCCCCACGGAGCATTTAGCCTCTGGGAGGTAAGTGGAAAGGCTCGGTGCAGAATCAACACAAACCCACTGTGGGCTGGCTGCGGGCTTAGAAAATATGTCTTGACAGTTTAGAGGGGCTGGTGTCGGATCCGGGTCCTGGCCCTCAGATTTGGACTCTGTGCCTTCGGATCTATCCGCTCAAACGACGCGGTTAACGAGTGGGAACTCTACACAACACGACATTTCAAACTCCATGCCACCTGATTTGAGCGTGAAAAGCACAACATTAAACACTGTAGGTCCAGTACATGACAACACACGGGGCGGAGTTTCTGTGTTTCCGCCTGGTGCCCAGTATTTAAAGGTCCGGGTAGCGCACTGCCCATAAAGAGTAGTTCCGCCATCCCCCCCCCCCCGAAAAAAAAGCTACTGAGCAAAAGTCTGGAGTAAATTTCGTCTCCTGACAAATTTTGCTTTAACTAGAGGGAAGATGTCACGATGACAATTCCTTGGTTTTAAAAAATAAACAATTATTAATTATATATTATTAACTATATAAAATCTCTCACTAGCCAAAAAGCCAAACCAGACGTAAAATATTGAAATAGGTACATAGCCTAAACATGGCTACAGTTTACACAGAAAATGTATTTTAGGTAAGCAGGAAGGTTCCTGAAGTGCCATTTATATAGATCGTATATTGTCATGATGATGATGATATGCTTGAATCAAACTTTTAGTTCTTGTTGAGCCACGTGGTATTAATCTGTCACAAACCAAATTTTGTCAAGTTATCTAATCACAGACAATTTTGGCATCAGGATGGTGTTGACCTTAGTGATGAATGGTGGACCTCCTGGGAAGCACACAAATATCCAACACAACACCACAAGATAACACATTCACACAGCCCTCAACGTCCAGTCTGCCAGCCTTCCACATCTGTCCTTCCTGCTCCAGGTGAATACTGTTGTGTCTATCATAAATCAAAAGTAATACTCAAATGTACAAGCACTTAGTCTTTCCATTTTTGACGCAGATGAAAGAATAGCACATCCGGATCCACAACCACATTCAACTCCTCAAGTTTCAGTCATTGTCATTTTCCAGGTACTTCTTTCAATGACACAAATTCTGTACGATGTTTGCAAATTGCTGATATACATGTTACCAAGGACTTCCTACATGCAAACATTGCACGAATACATATTTGGAATGAAATGACTTAACATTTCTAAAATTATGTTGACAGGGTGTTGACGCTTCTGTGCGTCATCCACTTAAGGAGAAACATGAAATAAAGCAGGAGCGTGAAATTAAGGAGGAACACACTGATCTATTTGAACAATATGCTGGAAATAGGCAGAATGTGAGCAAGATCTGTCAAAACCAGTTTAGAAATTTGCTAATGCACTTGGGGAAAGCAAAAACATGTAAAGCTCATTACGATATGGATTTTTTATAAAGACAGGCCAAGGTAAATCGAAAATCCAAACATACTGAAGCTCAGGCTTCCTACAGATATAGACAGTTAATGGAAGATCCAATCGCATTCAGATAAACACATGCTATGGAGCAGGCTGCTTCCAGACAAAGGAACCTAGAAAAAGATCCCATAGGAACTAGAGGTAAGCATGCCAGAGTGCAAGCAGCTACCAGACTAAAAAATCTAGATAAAGACCCCATAGGAACGAGAGCCAGACATGCCAGAGTGCAGGCAGCTGCCAACAAAAGAAAACTGGAGAAAGATCCCATAGGAACTAAAGCCAAACATGCTACCGTGCAGGCAGCTGCAAGGCAAAGAAGTCTAGAGAAAGATCCCATTGGAATTAGAACCAAACATGCCAGAGTTCAGGTGGCTACCAGAAAAAAAAATCTAGAGAAAGATCCCACCAGAAGACCTCCCAGACACTTTAGAGTGCAGGAAGCTTTTGAAAAAGCAACTACCTGCAACTACTGCTTACAGCCTCCTACTCAGTCCTCTTCCACAAACTGCACAAGAAAATCTGCACTACATAATTTTACTTGATGGCACCTGCAGTATTTACAAATGAATCTGTTTTTTATACAACTAACACAATTTTTCTATTGCAATAGCTGCTGAATGAATATGATATAAGCAGAAATTCTATAATGCTAATGTCGGTATTTCACACTATAATAGTAAAACCAGACAGCTGTCTTCAGTAAGAATAAAGCTGTAGCCTCGGCTCTGCAGAGAGGGAAGTTTAGATTCATTGCACAAGAACAATCGAAATGCGTAATCAACGGTCGCTGAACTGCGACCTCTGGAGCTTGTTACACTTAAGTTGTGTAATTCAAGGTCATATTGCCTAAAATTACCCTGCTTGTAGTGTATTGTGGAATCCCGGCCTAAATAAAGTCAACTGCGTAAAATCTAAAGGTCTATTTACTCATTACTTCGACAGACAAAGTTATTTTGTTCATTTCCTGTGAGAACTGTATCCATCGGATATTGATGCCTACTGCAAAGAGACATAAATGTGCTTGCATTTTCAGAAAACATTATATTTGATATTTTCTGGCCAACATGTTTTATCTGGCATCCATACCCTGCTGAACAGAGAGCCTGAATCTAAGCAGGAAGAAACTCAAGTGTCTTAGTGAAACATTGTGTACTAACTATTCGGTGGTTGATGACTGCAGTTAGAGCTCTCTGGTCTCCTCTCAGGCAGTGCAGGTTGAGGGCGAGACACTCAAAAAGGGCCTGGTTACACATCTGAAGCAACTCGGGCCCAAAGGAGTCATCTGGATGAAAAATGTATGCATTCAATAATTTAGTCCAATAACTGATTACTTTAAAATTCAGTACCACATTTACTAAATAGATTCAACAGGAGTATTTTATATACTCGCAGCAGTATATGTAATAAAAATTAATTTGTTGACACTAAAACATACAGTGAACAAGAAAGGAGAATAAAGGAGGGTTTACCAGTGCAGCGCAGAATATGTGTGGCAATGCGAGTCAGCTGCTGTCTGAAGAAAGACATATTGGTCTGGGTAACATCGACACCCTCCAACACAGTGACTGAAGACTCTCTCTGTGGGACATAAAAGAGACAGTGCTATTGTTATTTGAAAAGAGAGATGGCACAGCATCTCTCTTTTTAGCTATGGAGGATACCAGATCATTTAGCTGTGGTAAATTAATGTCTTATCGTGTAAATAATGTGTAACATTTTCTCCTTCACTGTTTTGAATTTGAGTGGAGGAGGAGAGGACATCAAGGACTTACAAAGCTTTCAGTAATGTATTCCTCCAGTTCATTAACAAGACTGTTGGCTGCCTCCTGGGAGATGGGAAGAGAGGACATGAGGAAAAACAAAAGAATGGCAGCACATAGAAAAGGAAGACAATTAAAATACAACATTTGCTACTCAATGACTTGAACTTTTTTTCATATCTTCAAGTAATTAAAATGTCAAGACGTGAGTAATTATAGATGTCAGTGCAAGGTTTCCTGGTGAGTAGTACTGACAGCAATGTTCTGGTCAGTGGGCTCCCTGCCATTGAGGTAGTTCTGGGTGAAGAACTGGGACAGCTGAGGCTGGATGCGGCCCAGTGGCTCGTGTTGGCCATGAAGCAACATCACCAAGTCTGACATGGTGAACGTCTGGCACACCAGCATCAGCAGCTCTCCAAAAAACCCTGAGAACCATTATTGAATTGCTAATTAAAAGGAATGAAGGAATGAAGTGATGAAAGGAGTTAAGTAAAATATCGCAGAATATGTTCTCTGACTAAATGATATGCTGTTCTGTACCGGTGGGATCTTCAGGACTGATGAAGATGTTTGTTGCCTGCGACAGCCTCTGCATAAACTGAGCAATGCTCTCTGTGTCGTTCTGGGCTTGGCCCAGAGAGCCCATCATGGTGCTCAGAACGCCACGGACGATTCCTGTGAACAACTCTGGGTTGAGGGCTTCTGCTGCTGCAGAGGGGTTAGGCATCACGTTGGGCCCTGTACCAGGAGCTGGAGTTGTACCAGATGGAGGTGGTGGTGGAGTAAAGATGGGCTGGGCCTAGAAATAGATCAAAGGTTTGTTACTATTACTTAACCTTACTTTAAATGGAAAGCACTACATATATAGCCCAGGTAAAAAACTAACTGTCAGCCCATTTGTCCTCTACTTAGTCACAAGGACACACGAGGACTACAACTGACCTGCTGCATGAACTCACTCACTCCCTGGATGAAGGCCGGGACACCAGATGTGGTGACAGTGATGGAAGGGGCTCCACCAGGGCCTGCACCAGCCGCACCGGCTACCCCCAAGAGTGAACCCAGGAGCTGGCTGAGGTCTGGGGGCATATCCTGGGACTGGGGCTCACTGGGGTTGGTCTCCGGCTGGCTCGGTGGGCTACCAGTGCTTGCAGTTGATGGGGGCGTTGGGCCCGAGGTGGAGAAAGAAAAAGAGGAGGAGGAGGAAGAAGTTTGAGATGAGGAGGAGGAGGAGGAGGAGGATGTGGATGTCGATGAGGAGGAAGATGAGACATTTTGACCAGCTGTGGGGAAAAAAAAACAAAAAGTGTGTAAGAGATCATTTCCAAAATTTCCACTATGCAGGATTTTCCTAAAAACAGAGATATGACCCCTATCAATCATCACTTCTGAGGGTACAGCAGTGTTTTGTCTGCCTCCTGCACCTTCCTACTTTGCTATGCACTAGACATTTCTGGCTGCCACTTCTGAGTACTGGGTGTGTAGTATGTCTGGGTACATGTACATGTGTTTTACAACTGTCATTTAACAATCAGGATTTTTTTCTGATTCTCTGCATTGGCTTCTGCCTTCTCTTTCTAGCTTTCCTCACGCACCACTGTTCACTTGCTCTCACCTGTTGAGCTTGGTAGGAGGGGAAAACCTTCAATGGTATGCTAACCAATAAATCTGGCATAGCATACCTTTTACCTTTAAGCTATTATAGAAAACACTGATAATACAGTCAAAATCTAAATCTAGCCAAAGGAAGCTCTTACCCATTTGTCCAGGTAGCAAAAGTTGTCCAACTAGTCCACTAATCATCTGGTTGAGAGCAGCAGGGTTAAAAGCCTGTGCAGCAAGATGTTTCAATTAGTCTCAAATGTTGATCATGTTGACAATTAAAAATCTAAAAGGTAAACAGGAAACAAATCAGAAACATAACCCACCTGTCCTGGCTGCTGGCCCGGCATGGCAGCCCTCAAATTAATCGTAGTTCCCCGGGTACCGAATGCTGGAGGGGGCATGTTGGGTGCAAAAGGTGGGCGAGTGAACACAACCCTGGCCTGGGGGCCAGTGTGGGGAGGAGGTGGGGGAGCAGTTGGGGTGGTGGAAGGTGTGTTAGGACCTGTGGTCGTAGCTGAGGAGTTGGCTGTGGAGCTGTAGCCAGGAGGTGTAGGCTGTGGTGGAACTGGCTGGCCATTGGCAGCGGCAGTGGCCGCACTAGTTGCTACAGCAGCGGCATATTGGCTGATTTGTTGCATGAGATTTCGCATGAAATCAGGGGGAAGAGCACCTGAGGAAAGAAATATTTTTAAGAGACAAAAATTAATCCATTAGGACTGCAACTACAATTTTTTTTTTTTTAAAGGAACAATCAACTGGCAGTTACCTGGTTGTCCAGGCATTTGCTGTCCAGCTGCTGCAGGGTTACCACCAGTGCCTGCACATAACACACACAGACAAAAAAAAAATAAAATACTTTGTTTTTTTTTTTTAGGATTGGTCAAAGGAGTTCAACTTGCTGGTATTTTACTTTAAAAAAAAAAAAAAGGGAAAATTTCAACAGAGCCACTATTTCACAGACAAAAGGAAAATGTCTTATGAGATTTAAGTTGACACATCAAACATGTCCCATTCCTTGGATCAGTCAGAAAATGCTCGTGGCAGCAGAGCATGGACAATGAAGTGGTGTCATTTAATTTCAATGCATTGCTACCCAGCAATATGACACACAAACAGCTTTGATGAAGTGGAGCTTTCAATCAGTGGCTGATAGGGGACAACACACCGTCCGTGTTCATCTGCATCATGACCACCGGTACTGCCTGGTGGCTGATCCTGATGACCCGGGGGCCAGCCTGTCCCTGTCCAGCCTGCTGATTGGACGGGGAAGTCTGTGGGGGAAAGGTCTGTCCCTGACCTGCCTGCTCCGACTGGCCGGCTGACTGAGTAGGCGTGGCTTGTCCCTCAGTGCTGTTTGCCGCAACAGTCACTGTGGCACCCAGGTTCATCTGTTGGTGGAGGCACAAGCAAAATCAGTAATGTGATGTGATGGAATGAAAAGATAGCATTAATAGCCTCTAACTGAAATGACTTCAAACTAAAAAATGCCCATATTAACTTACTTGCACTGGGATGTGATGGTGCACAGCTCCAGGGAGAGTGACCGGTGCAGCATAGTGGGAAAAAGGCCGAACCACATGTAAGTGGCGAGGTACAGGGCTTATGAGGTTCAATCGCAGGTCACTGAGAGCCACAAGGGCATTACCAAGAAGACGGAGACACTCCCATGTCAGGATGAGAGTTTGCTGGTCCTCTTCTCTCTCCTGCAGCAGAAAAGAGAACCAAATGAGGAAAACCACTGGTATTTCACAATAAAAAAATGACACAAATTGAATATAAACAATCAAACGTTAGATTTCATTAGCAATATTATTCACATTAATTGATGAGGATTCCCACACTCCTATGAACAAATGACAAATTTCAAAATGCCATCTAAATGGATTTTAAATTTAAACACAAAGGAATTTAAAACATCTTTAATCAGACCTGCTAATGCTAAGCAGGCATTCACCAGATATCCCAGCAGGCTGATAAAAAATAATCAACTTCAGACATATACTAAAGAGTTGCAATCCTACAGTATTGTTGTTGTATTCTGCATTGGTGGCCGTCTCCAAGATGGTGTGAGCTCTCTGGATGAACGGCTGCAGTCTCTCCTCCACCCTCCTTAGCTCAGTCAACATTTCTGCCAGCTCAGCTGGGCTTGGATGACTAGAGGAGCAAAGGAAGTCAAAGCTGGTTATGATTACATACAATATTCTTTTTTTAATATAAGACTTAGAAAGGTTTATTGTGAAAAGAAAAACTATAGCAATTGCTTGTGTGAATCCTGGTACAACTATGTAGCCTATGTAACAATCTGAGTCACTGATATATGTCTCACTTGGGTCCAGGTTGGGGTGTTGGTCCCTCAGACTGTGCTGAAGAGGTAGGTGGAGGTGGGGGGGTCGTTGGAGGTGGGGAAGTGTCCATGGGCTGGGAAGAGGGAGATGGAGTGGAGGTGGTAGATGAAGATGAGGGTGGAGGTGGGGCAGCAGCAGAAGCTGCCTCTGTCTGGGTGGATGAGTCACTTGGCCGCCCCTGAACACAAAATAGCAGATGTATTTGTTCTTTAAAGTTCTCTGGATCTTTGCTGGTGGAACAATTTCAAGGCTGAGCTCTCACCTCCATTCGGTGGATGACATCATTGACGTCCCTCAGCAGGTTTTCAGCAAGCACCAGCCTCAACCTAGGCTCACTCTGCACTGGCTGGTCCATATCAATGTGTACATTCATGGACCCATTGTTCTGAAACAGACATGCTGAAAATTAACCAATTGTGTGGGAAGGTATACAATCATCAGAAAAAGTAACTTACCCCAGTGCTGGTTGTGACTCTGGCATTCCTGGCACTCTCTCCCACCATCTGCTGGACTGACATCTAAACAAAAGTAACACGCAGATTTAACACAGCTTAGCAAGCGAAAGCTGAGATGAAATGAAAATTCTTTTTGATTTGAGTTCATTGATTTTGGTGGTAGTGTGCTGGATGGGACTATAATCAGATGTTTCTAATCTTGTACTTCTTCTGTCTAGGAGGACATTACCCTCTCAATATAATATAGTCAGGTTCCATCTTTAAGGTGGTACTGGATTAGTAATAGGTCATACTTAATATTTAAAAAGTGGAAAAATTTAATTGCATTCAATTACAACAATGGCATAACTAAATCAGATTGCATTCTTCCGTTGAGTATATGCTATGATAAATTGCTGGCTATGGAATAAAATAAACAAAAATGTAATTAAATATAAATACACCATAACCATTAGGATGAAGTTGCTCAACTTTATACAAGACATAAAGTAGACCTGCCTGTATCTGCTGGGGGTCCATGATGTTGACAGGGAGGTTGAAGGTGCCAAGCATTACATAGCTGTTAGCGTTACGATCATGTGGAGGCGCTTGGGATGTCCCTTGAGAGGATGAGGAGGGTCCACTGTCAGCTGAAGTGCCTCCTGACCCTGAGCCAGGTTGAGAGGGTGGAGGGGGAGCACGCTCCACAAGGTGTATCACCTTGCCACCCACATCTGGAATAAGAGATAACTATAGTTACATTTGTGCACATACAATAGCTTAACAATTTCAAACTTTTTAATTTGAGACACTTGTGTGTTAGCTTTCAGTACCTATTGCATTTATTTAAAGTGGACCTCAGGGAAAATAGGGAAAAGTAGAGTACAAAATAATTTTTTCACATTTTTTTGGAGAAACTAGATCCACCAAGTTTGATTTCATGAAAATTATTTTTGGATTAAAATTTGAAAGGTCAATGATTGCCAAAAAGCAACAAATTGATTATTTAACTAATCATTGCAACTGATGAAATTCAGCTATGACACTCTCCTGCAGTAGAAGTCCAACACAACAATAAAATTCACATACGAAAGTTTTTCAGCAAAAAAAAAAAATGCAAACACAAAGTAAAATAATACTTATTTGCCAACATGTACAGCCCAAATATTGAGAAAATATTGTGCTGGTAATTATAAATAAATTTGACTTTTTAAGGTTATACAACAGTACAATGTCTATCCTAAAAAAACAATACAACATAGAAATCAATATAAAACATGTCTAACAGCAGATAATGAAGTAGCACATTAATTAACCCGTTAATTACTTACTGTAGTCTGCCAGAGTCCTTTCATCCTGTAACACTCTGCCTTGGTAGATCAGCCTCTGTTTGTCCACAGGGATGCCCACTGAAGGGGCAATATGCTCCTTAAACTCCTTCACCGTCAACTGCAGAACAAGCCGGGGCAGAAATTAATCAGATGATTTCAACAGTTAATAGAAATTTACTCCAGATCTCGCAGTAGGAACTGGTTATTTACCTGAGCCCCGACGGTGTAGGTCCTGCTCTGGGAGTCTAATGTTTTGACCGTCACCTCTATGTCTGCAGTTTGTTCCTCCATGGTGTTCCTGTTTGATAACATAATGCATCCTAGTAATCATAACCTAACCAATGTTAGATTCAAGGCAGCTATTGATATTAATTTTAAAAATCTTGCACACTGGTTGATTTTTCAAAGCATCAGCATCTAATATAAATTATTTTTTCCGATTAACTTGAAAGTCTATTAAAAGTCAGCACATAAATACACATCAAAAATGATCAGAACAAAGGTAGACGTCTGCAAATTGGTCGTTTTGACCAACCAACGTACACAAAACTCGAAAATATTTACTTGAAAACAAGGAAACTAAAGCTTTCAAACATCTGAAACTGTGTTATAAACAATTACTGTCGTCTTTTTAGTATTCAAGTACAAGTTCTTCAAAATAAAATGAAGCAATTTTATACTTAACCTGGTGTAGATGTGAAAAGACAATAAATCCAAAGTTTCACAAATCGTTGTATTCGAATCTGAACTATATTCATATATCGTGTGTATTTTTTACCGAAGCCTTAACCAACCTGAAGCTTTAGGTGGGGGGGGGATTAGTCAAAAGCCCTTTTGTGTTGGTTTCTTCACAAATAGACAAAAGGTTTCTCAAAACTGAAATAGTTATTGGGTCACCCGATGTTTTATCGCTACTTACATCAAGTTATCAAGACAATTGGTTACTAGCTCGGCTATATATTCGAAATTTAAACATTAATTCAATACTTTAAACAGTGTCATGCAAAGCCACCCGATAACCGGTTGACACTAGCCTACCACTGTTAGTTACCGCTAGCTTGCTAGCATGTGTTAGCTTCAGAAGGCGAGCAGGAAGCTAATGTGGCTAAGCTAATGCTAACCAAACTGAACGTTAACCGTTAGCTTATCATATCAGAGTCGGCCAAGTGGCTCGTTTTGACGGAGATATTGTTGTTTGGCGGTTACCTCAAAAGTTGCGATATCCTTTCAACGTATCCAGTGTATGCAGCTGTTTCTTATCACAAAGTAATACGTAAATTACTTCCTAGAACAAGCTCCGGTACTTGGCAGAAGCGACCAGGACTCCGGAAGTGACGTCAAATGACACCGGACGTGTTTGTCCACAGAGAGGAGAGGAGGGGAGAATAGAAAAAATGGCGAATCTCGTGGAGGCAACAACCCAGCAGCAGTTCGAGGATTTATTAGCCAAAGCTGGAAAATGTCTGACCGTGGTGCACTTCCAGGCGGCCTGGGCTCCTCAGTGCGGCCACATGAACGAAGTCATGGCCGAGCTGGCGAAGGAACACACGAACACCACCTTCGTGAAGCTGGAGGCGGAAGCGGTGCCGGAGGTGTCGGAGAAGTATGAGATCTCCTCCGTTCCCACTTTCCTGTTCTTCAAAGGAGGGGAGAAGGTGGACCGCCTGGACGGGGCCCACGCTCCGGAGCTGACCAAGAAGGTGCAGCGCTTGGCGGTGGCTGGGAGTCCCGGCGGGGAAGCGGGGAGCGGCGGCACGGACCTGAACCAGCGGCTGAAGAAGCTTATCAACGCGGCGCCATGCATGCTCTTCATGAAGGGGTCCTCACAGGAGCCCCGCTGCGGCTTCAGTCGGCAGATAGTGGCCCTGCTGAAGGAGCGCAACATCCAGTTCAGCAGCTTTGACATCCTGTCCGACGAGGAGGTCCGACAGGGGTTGAAGACCTACTCCAACTGGCCCACCTACCCACAGCTGTATGTAAACGGAGAGTTGGTGGGAGGACTGGACATAGTGAAGGAGCTGGCAGAGTCTGGAGAGCTGGAGAACACATGTCCCAAGGCTGTGACCCTGGAGCACCGACTGAAGACCATCATCAACCAGAGCCCAGTCATGCTGTTCATGAAGGGCAACAAGGAGGCCGCAAGATGTGGCTTCAGCAGGCAGATACTGGAGATTTTGAATGGCACCGGAGTAGATTATGACACCTTTGATATTCTGCAAGATGAAGAGGTGCGTCAGGGTCTGAAGACTTATTCTAACTGGCCGACCTACCCCCAGCTGTATGTGAAAGGAGAGCTGATCGGAGGTTTGGACATAGTCAAGGAGCTGAAGGAGAGCGGAGACCTGGCTTCGGTGATGAAGGGACAGTCGTAGGTGGATTTGCTGTGGCATCAGTGCTGAAGAGGAGGAAGAAGATCAGACCTATGACACTGATGTTAAACTGCAGTAGTGCCAGGAAGAGAACGAAACCATTCATGAAAAGAAATTAGAGTAAATAATCAAAGTTATCTCTACTAACCTATTGTACTGTTTGAATAGGTTCATGCTTTGTTTACAGTTAACAAAACTGCAATTAACCAGAAGTCACTGAGTACTCAGTATACAGTTACTGGAAAGCTTTGCTCTGAGCTTGTTGAAAATAAATCTTAAGGTGATTGTCATATGATCCCTGTGCTTGGTCTGATACATCCCCGAAGTCGTCATTAAATCCTCCTTGTTATTTGACGCTGGAAAAATATTTAGGAATAGGTGCCTTAGTTCATGTGTCTGACCCACATCTCTTCCTCTGCTGTTCAGTATTGCAATTAACAATGGGTTTATGTTTAGTGAAACATTATTTGCCCACCATAGCAGACCTTGCTGTCCTGCCCAACTGCTGTTCACACATTCTTCACCTGAAAGACAAATGCTCTTATTTTTGCCATATCCAAGAATCACTTAAATACTATTAAAATACTTTAAATCCTACATGGCACCTATTGCTTTGTGTCTTCATCAATAATGTAATGATTAAACAATAAAAAAAATCTGATTTTGTTGGGGGGAGTTGTCCCTCTTGCATGAACTACATGCTATACTCATCAGTCGGGAACACATAAGTGACCCAGCTCCACTTTCTGCAATATAAATACTAAACAGTATTTAATGTTAGGATAGAAATCATTTGCACTGATTTTATTCCAGAGAAACAAAATTATTTGCTGTGTTTGTAATAAATATGAAAAATCCACAATTTTTGGAGTTGATTTTATACACTTCAGCAAACGGTTTTGCTTAGTTTATTCACACATACATTTACTAAATGATTTTGCGTGTGTAATAACCTATCGTTCATGAAGCCTACTAAACTAATAGTCAAATACAGTAATCTTTCAATAAAACTTTGCCTACCTTTATCATCATTAAACAGAGAGATGTTTCTGTTGTTTAGTCTATCCCCATTCATACAAATTATGTGGCCAAAGAATGGAAATACCTCTCCAAGTGAATTGGTCATAAACAAACAGAAATAAACAGTGTTAAAGTATTTAAATAAATTGAGTTTATAACACAGAAACACAATTTTTCCATCCATATATAACATGTAGTGACAGAAACATCAAGAGGAGAAAACACTCGCCACAATTTTCAGTGAATTTGTTGCAGAAAGCCCATTTGAACAAAACTGGCAAATTTTTGGAAAAGTTCATGGGGTCATGTGTGATGACAAGCTTGATGTCTGACACCACCTTGTGGAAGTATGTGTTAAGCTCAAGTAAAACCTGATCTAAGAGCTGAAGCACTTAGTTGATAAATTAATTAGTCAATCAAAACAAATTAAGAAGCAGTTAAAACGGTCCCTGGTTTCAGATTCTCAAACATCAAATTTTTCTGCTTTTATTCATGTCTGCCTAATAATTTTTTGTATTTTGGACAAACTAAGCCATCTAGGTCAGTTTGGGCTGTTAAATTGTGAGTAACTGTGAAAATAAAGAGTGATTGATAATCTGGGAAAATAATCAACAGACGTTGTGACATTGACATCTCCCAAAATTCAGAGGCAGATAATTATTGGTGATTGGTGGATATCTGAAGAGTTAACTTCAAACTTGTGGTTAATGATTCCCAGTGGATGTATGTTGACAGACTGCGTGGAACAGACTGAACTCAAACAAATTCTCAGAGCCTTGCTGTTTTTAAGATATTTTAAGGGGTGAGAAGACTATAGCATGGTAGCTTGCAAAGATCTTCTACAATTAACTATTATGTTAAAAAGACTGAAAAGGAAACCACACCTCCTACATAAGATGGTGACTCATTTAGAAAGCTTTGAGTTTCTCCTTTAAGGAGATCGTGGAACAAGCAATCAGCTCGATGTGTGGGAGGATGATTCATCTTAATATAAATGTGTTTATCCTAAATCTTAAAAAAACAGGATGCAGACATCCCATACTGAACCCACCACTCATCTCTGGTAAAGATCGGGGGTATTACAGCTATACATGTTAATAATTTACTTACACCCACACTCATTTTTAAGTGATAAGCGTTGAAACACCAGTGTCCTCAGGATTCACAAGCATTTTGTTTGGTTTTATGATTGACTGTTGACTCTAAGGCTGCAATTATGTTTGAGAAAGCGCTGCACTCTTTTCTCTCTTTATTTGGTTTCTTGTCTCAGATCATCTATCCCTGTACTTTTCCTGAGCAGTTGCCTGCCAACACTGTCAACCGTCAGCAGGTGAGAAACAAAATTACGGTTTGACTTTCCTGTATTATGAAAAGGCAAAAGGTACTTGCATGTGCAACCAATAGCAACAATGAGCTTAATCTTATTGTGTAGTATGAGCAATTGAAAAATTATTCCTCTATTTTTGCAATTTGGTTTGGGTGATTTTTGAGTCAAAGTTAATTTTATGACAACCAAATAAGTTCATACTACTTAAAATCCTGTTGTGTGACACGTCAGTTATAAAATGGTTTCACACTTTCTGCAGGCATGGAGACATTTAGCGAGTTAATTATTAGACACAGCGACACATTTGCACTTCACACTCCCTCCATTTTTTCCCTCAGGGATCTGGGTAGTAAGATGTGGGTTTATATCATAAATAGGTTTTGTTCCTAAGCCATAGCTGCCACCCTCCACTGTTATTTCACCTTATTGTGTCTGTCTGTGTGTTTTAGTATCTGGGCCAATGGTACTTTCAGGCAGCAGTCAGTCATAGGGTGGCTGACATCCAGAAGTTCAAAGCTATGGACAACATGTTGTTCATCATTGAGGAGAAAGCCAATGACACACTGCAGCTGACCGGACATATGCGAATGTGAGCACACACACATACACAGACGAAGTAAAAGATGCATTGTGTGGATGTACATTACTATGAAGACAATTCTCCAAAACTATTAGCAAGAATGTAAAAATTACATGAGACTTAAGTCTGTAACATGATATTCATGGTGATAATTAAGTAGCAGTTAGTGAATGCGTCTAAAGTCTTTTCCTTTGTAAATGTAGTTTGCTTTCATTTTATAAAGTGTATTTCATGTGATAATTTGAACTTACAGTATGCTTGGGTCTGGAGTGGCAATTAATTGTAGTAATTTCTAATATCCAGTGGTGGAAACACACAAATACTTTACTCAGGTGAAAGTGCCAACATAATAAAACACTGCTGTACAAGTATAAGTCCTGCTACCTCAGTAAATACACAAGTATTACTGACTAAATGTACTTTATGTATGAAAAAGAAGGGGTCTGCAGAAAATATACCCTCTGAGTGATATGCTAATATTTCATGATGCATTTCATTACTCAGTATTAATGTGCAAGCACTGTTTTATCGTTTCGGTTGGTGGACCTGGTTTTAACTGCTCTCTGTAAAGTTAGTAGATAAGTCCAGTGATTCCCAACCGAGGGGACGGGCCAGTGGGAAAATTGCACTTTGGTGCAACAGCAACAGCTGAAAGACATCTAAAACAGTACTAGAGGCCCCAGCTCGAAACTTCATTTAGAGGAGTAGGATAAATACTGAAATACTCCAGTAAAGTAAAAAATGTGCTTAAGAGCTGTACCAGAGTAAAGTACCTAAATATGTTCCATCACTGGTAATATAAAAGCTTTGATAGTATAACATGCTTATAAACGTGTTTGAAACTGAAATGGCTGACCTGAGAAAACCCAGGATTATTAATAGGGACCAAAATTAGGGAAGTGACATTCAAAAAGTGTAAAAGGTGTCAAAAACGTTTCAAAAATGAAAGACTTAGATGGTTTTTTTACAGAGCCACTTGTAAAACTGCTTTAAGCTCATTAAATGTCTGTGTTTATACATTTTTATAGGGGAGATACATGCATGAACCACACCTGGACCTACCATATACATCCTGAAAGGGAGGATTTGGAACTGGAGGGTAAATACAGTACCATCTGTATGCACAATCACACACACACACACACAAAGTTATAATTTTTGAGTTTCTGAAAGTTAAAGCCAGTTTATTTTTTAAAAACCTATTGTAGATGGGAAATTTGGACAATGTTCAAATGATAAAAATCAGCATCATTGCCTGGGAAAATCCCTGAGCATATGTTGTACAAATCAGTTCAAGTTCATTTTATTTATATATAGCCGAATATCACAAATTTGCCAATGGATTTTGCATAAGATACAGCACTCCACTGTTGTTGTTGTTGTTGTGTGGTCAAACATGGATAAGCAGGGACTTCCTGCTTATCCTTGGTGAGTTTTGCTGTTGCCAAAAAACAAAATGCCAAAAACAGCCAGTTACCTAGAATCCATTTTGAATCCTCCAGGTCATGTTGTGTTTTTTGTGCCACCGTGTCCCCTCATCAGTACTGATGCTCCCTGCAGGAAAACCCAAACGGAAGAACCTGCTCTGGAGGGGCACATGGGCCAACTGCACCAACTGCATCATCTTCCAGGAGGTTGAGCCGCCGCTAAAAGAAACAGACAGTGTGGACTCGCTCAACAGATTCATGCTGTATTGTAAGGCATCTTAAAGGAATACTTCACACCCCGATTGCAGTGATTTCAGCCTTCTCCTAAACCCTTACTGACGGACTGACCAGACAGGTCGAGCTTCACCACTGTTTGGTCGGACCAGTTAAATGAATATCTGTGTTTTATTCAGCTCTTCTGCTTTTATTAGCTTATCTGATTAGCTATTGTTCAGTAGTGTACTATGGTGACTGAAGCAAAATTGTGGAAAAAAGTCAGGAAATCATATGCATGAAATTAGGTTGGGTTTTTTTTTTTCTTTGTTTGGCTAAAACACATTTTGATCATCAGACCTGTCAGTGAAGTGTCTGGTCCTTTCACCTTAAACTAATTTTTTTTTTTTTTTTTTGCTAATTTTCTTTCCATGGTAGCACGGGAGAAGGAAGCGGACCCTGAGGTTGCGACATTTCTCAAAAATTCAGCTTGTCACAGAATGTCAGAGAGTGTCAGACCACCTCAAACAAAAGGTTTGTCATTTAGATCTTTTTTTTTTGAAGAAGAAGATAATGCATCTCAATTTGAACATTTTTATTCTGAAATCTATTAATTATGCTTGCATTTACAGACTTTTGTGCCTAAATAATAACACTGAGGAAGGTACGGGAATTACAATTGACTTTCATTCTCATTTAATGATTTTTAAACCTATAATTGCTCCGTGTTTGCTGAGTGACTTTACTTTCAATCTCTCCATACTCTTTCATGCAGGATTTTGCTTCGACCCTGGACTCCCTGGATATCATTTGTTTCTTGTTTTCTACGTAGCAGTGAATGAAATAAAACTAAACCACAGGCATTTTTTTTTTTCATTCTTTGGAAAATTGTTGTTGAATTTTAAGATAAATAGAACAAGCTAAATTTTTAAAGAGCAGGAGAAAAAGTGTACTAGAATTAAAAGTGAAGCTAGCCGTGATTTTTTTATCGTAAGTTTTTTAGTGCAGTTGCCTGAGTTGAAATGAAAACACCTTTCGATAACCACCCAGTAAAAAGATGAGGATTTCCCATGATGCTACTGGAAAAAAAAACCAAAACAAACCGGTCACATAACTTGTATGAAGGTTAATTCATGAATGATTCTGCACTGGCTATACAGTAATGATACACTCTTTTTTGTGTGTTAGCAGCACTACAGTTTAAGTCAGTGCTGCTGACACTTGATTGCATAAGAAGCTTCTATGAATAAACAAAAAGGAAGGAAGGAAGTCAATGAACATAAGCTTAGATGTGATTTTCAAAGAAACTACAGACACAACACAAAGCTGAGAAGTAAAGTAGCCTTTTCAACTTTACATTTATACAGCTGTGATTGTCTGTACTGACATACAGAAAATAGACTTTGGGGAGAGACAGAATTAGGAAGCAGCAAGATAAAAGGAATGCCATCACTTTTTTTTTGTAAACATAAAGTGGCAACACAAATATAATGTGTTCAATACGGTCATGTAAAGATTTGGTTCATATATTTTTTGGTACTGGGCATTGTTATTTGATGTGAAACTTATTTTATTTATACAAAGCCATGAAAGTTTTATTAATAACACCCAGTTTTTTGGCAAGTTCCCTCATTCATTTTTTGCTCAGGAAGTGACACATGTGTCCAACACTTATAAACACAGAGAACATTATGTGAGCAGCAATATGTTTATGTTAATGCTCTTGATAACCCAGCAACTAATATTCCAGGTATTTCTTCTTCTTTTATATCTTGCTTTTGATCTGAGATGGTAAACCCAGTGTGACCTTGAATTTCTATTGTACTGTACCTAATGTGACACAACAATCACTTTACAACCCCAGCTAATGACATTTGTTTTAAACTTGTATCTAGTAAACAAAGCACAGTCACTAAGTTATGTCAGGCTGAGACCAGCTGAGGTGGCAATGCTTTGGAAAAGGTAAATAAATCCGTACAGAAGCAGAACAAATAACAAAACCGAAACAGAAGTTGAATTTCCCACACCAGTGTTGCCAGGCTGGTGATGGAGGAAATACTTTGTTTTAACAACAGTAATAAACATAATAAACACACTCCATTACAAATAAATGTTCAAAATCCTAATTATTGAAGAATGGAAGTATTACAACCTAGATGTAATCAGAATACTACCAATACAGAGTAATTTTATATGGCATTAGACTGATAATACTAATCCACACATGAGCAGCAGTTTGCCGTTGCAGCTGCAGCTGCTTTGAGGCAGAGGTGAATTTTAACCAGACCACATGATTTTCCACAGTGAAATTGGAGAAAAACATCCCCCACATAACTCAAAGGAAGGCTATGAATAATCAGATTTATTCTGTTCTTTGGAGTCTTCAAATGAACATGTAAAAAAAAGAAATATCGGAGGGAAATATGGTTCATTAAGACTCTATTAAAGTAGTCTGAATTTAAGGATTTAAGGTGTTTATGAATAATTAAATTTATTTATGTTTGCTATTTTGTGTTGTTATTTGATGTAATACAGATTTTTATTTATGGACACAAAGTTTTGTTGCCAACGCTACGTTGATGGCTGATTTCCCAAGGCGGTTGTACAATCAGTTATCAGCGTGACTAATACTCCAATCACTTCCACTTCCTTATACTATTTCTTTTATCGGGACCAAACTAACCACATCATGATTGTGGGATTCACATTCTGCATTGCTGAGCGTGAGACAACCCGATTATACAAAAATTTTCAAACATGTATTTAGGCAAACAAAGTGCCATCACTTAGCAACTCTTACTTGTAAGGTAGGCTGAGATTGCGTGATTGTTTTTGGAGAGGAACACAAGATCCCCACAGCACCCGAGATGACAAAGCAGAAGTTGAGTTACTTTCATCAGCTTTGCCTGTTTTGTTTCCCATCAATTGTCCCTGTGTGGTTAGCAGACATCAGTAGCTCATTAAAAAGAACTGCCTGGATTTACGGTCATACTCGACTTTGTGTCCATCTGCGGTTTAAGAAGTATTTCAACACAAGTTCACAAGTTCCTATACACAAGTTCCTATACCATAATATACTGCAAAATATTCAAAAATACTCCTAATTAGGCAAAATACACAAGTGTTATTACCAAGATGTACTTACAGTATCAAAAGGAAAACAATATATTGGCCTGAGGTAATTTCAGAGTTTTGGATTTGTTCTTTGCTGACTCCACATGACGAAAAACCTGGAAATGTTAATCTCATATGCATCTTGTATCACCAACCAATATATCAGTGTGTCGTTGAATTCATATGAACTTACAAACAGTGTCGCTCTCAGAATTATGTCTACAATAGAGGAAACGTACCAATAATCCGATGGCATCAGGGACCACAAAGCAGAAGCTTTTGTTCAAATGACTGGATTCTTCATCAGCACTTTGACATAATCAGCATGATAACTGGTCAACCAATATAAGAGTGCAACTTTTTGAGGGCACATGGTTATTTCCTGCTGACCAAACTGACTATTTCCTGATTGAGTTATTCAAAATCCTAAAACAATCAGAGCCTTGTCTGACTCTCATTCCCTTTTTGCTGACCTCCTGCACACAGAGGGAACGCATGTGGATGAATGGCAAGAAGAAAATAAATGTGTCTTCACTGACCCATTTTCTATCAAAGGTGAGATGCACAAGAAGCAAAAGTGAAAAAAAAAAAGTTTTCCCTCTTTGTTTTAAGTGGGGACAGCACCCAAGAGCCCACATCCAGTTCAACTACCTTGCATGCCGTGTGTGTAGGTGTGTGTGTGTCTGTGCTTGATAGAAATAAGGTGGGAGAAAGCTGGTGACATTTACATAGTCCAGGAGAACACAGAGTAGTTACAGGGGATGTCCCACAGTCTGAAACCAAAAACTGTGAAGTGAAATTGAAATGGACAGTCACACTCTTGTCTCTCTGGCTCCAAACTGCATTCTTTAAAGCAGCTTTCAGCTTTCACACTGGTTTTCATGCCAGGACTTCTCACCCTCATGTCTACAACACCATCAAAATCATATCATACTGCAATGCTACTTGCTAAGCCTATTTTAAAATCGTAAAGGCTGGGGTTCTGGTTCAATATTAATAGGTGACCTTTTAATCAGACCATGACCTTTCACATCACATAGTCAGAATAAATATTAATATCCGCTTACTTACAAATATAGAACAAATGCTCAGTATCAAACCTCCTTCCAGCTGTGTCCAGCACTGGCCTGTAACACCAATATTTCTTCTACTGAAGTTAGCATGCTAAACAGCTAGCCCAAGACCTCTGGTCACTTTCTGACAAACCAAGTGCTGTTAACATCTAAACATAACTATAAAAGAATGTTTTAATAATACTGAAGTCACTAGAACATGGATGGATGGATGGATGAATGGATGCCATATTTGTTGGCAGGAACAAATGAGACATGTTTCGATTTCATATTAATCATAAGGATGTTTAGTATCAAAGTTTCTGCCACGTGCTATTTGGGATATACTGATTATACAGATAGAAAATCTAACATTACTCATCGTATGACTATTGCTGTTTGGTAATTTCTAAGAGATGAATAAGTTTGAGGAACTAAAACCACTGTCTGGTCTTCCAAAGTTCATCTGAATCGAGCTTTAGAAAAACTTTCTTTTGTGTGACTACCTGTGTGACTAATCTCATATTATCGGCTTAGTGTTCGAAAAGAGGCATTAAAGGAATGTAGTGCCTGGGATGTCAGCGCCTCTTACAGTATACCTAATGAGTTCAAATCAGGTGCATAACGGCGTTTCAATGAGCAGCAGATGAACCTTTGTCCAGTCTCATTTCAATAATCAACCAAGGAAACAGGTATAATATGAATGAACACCGAATGTACTTCAGTGTCTGAATCTGGATCTGCTTTAGTTAAGGAAGCTATAGACTGGATGTGCCTTAACCCTTCACGTTGTCCACCACATTATGTCTTCCATTCAGAAAAAACAAGGTAAATCTCACTATCTTTAAGTTATTCATAAGAGACTGACTATATGTCAGTGCTGCTGACACTTGTTGGCATAAGAAGCCTCTATGAAAATACAGGAAAGAAGGAAGGAAGTCAATGAACATAAGCTTAGTGTGAGCTTTCAAAGAAACTACCAACACAACACAAAGCTGAGAAGTAAAGCAGCCTTTCTAATTTTACATTTATACAGCTGTGATTGTCTATACTGACTCGGACATACAGAAAATAGACTTTGGTGAGAGACAAAATGAGGAAGCAGCAAGATAAAAGGGATGCCAGAATTTGATGCATGAAAAAAGAAAGTATCTTTCCATCCTCACACAACTAAGATGCAATGATACAGTGTGAAGAGAAAGTCCCTTTCATATTTGTTTGGTTGTTTGACTCCACGAACATGGGAAATCGCAAACCACATACTAAACTGTATGTCAAAAAGGGGGCCATGCAACAACCACATTTCTTTTTATGTCACCCTAATTTTCCTATCATGTTGAAAATCTTTTCAATTAGTTGTCTAGTGTTTTTTTTTTTTCTTTTCTTTTCTTTTAACCCTTATCCTCATTTTAGGGGAATTGGTGGCTGGTTTTGGAATTTAATTTGTGGGATATGAAACTGCATTCTGGTTTCATTAATTGAATATAAGTTTCACTCTTCTTAAATCTTATCAGTTTCGTTCCACTTGCAGTACAAGCTGTTGTCCAGAGGTGGGGCCACCCACAACACAGCCTCCTTCTTCCTCTCTGTCTAACCTCAAAAAAAAAAAAAAAAAAAAAAAAATCCTTCATATCTTCATTGCAGGCCCATGTCTGTCATGTCTTCACAGTAAGGCAGCAGATGAATTTGGACACTGAGAGTGGAAGACAGGCTGGGTAAGTCAATATTTGTGTGTTGTGGTTCTTGTCTCAATTGTTGGTTAAAACATTGTTTCTCTGGGCTTACTGGACTTTTAAATGTTTTCATTCAGTGGTGTGTGGTTAAGGTCACTGCTGCTGAGAGAAAAATCTGATGCTGACTGCTAAAAAATTTCTAAGTATGTGTACACAGGAGGAGAAGAATGGGTTTAGAAAAAAAAAAGATTTTCCTCTGGGTTAGTGTCTGAAATGATGAAATGTTTTTATAGCATGGAAGAAAATACATGGCATTTTGTATTTCTTAGAAACAAATATCTGAGTTCTCACAAAGCAAAACCTAATGTTGCATCTATATAAGATTTAATATGACTTTATTCACTGATTGGCATTTTGAATAATTAAAGTAAAAGGGTTGAACTTTTATGGGACACTCAGTGTAACTTATGATGTGATGCCTACTCTGATACTTATCCAATAAATACAGGTACATGTACAGTACCAGTCAAAAGTTTGGACACACTTTCCTGTTCATTTGAATGGGAAAGTGTGTGACTGCTACTGTATATAAAATGACAGTAGTTTCCCCCGCTGCAGGTTCAGATGATCAAATTATCATCTGATAATATTCCACTCCTAAAAACAAAAAAAGTCCTTTCACTGTGAAACTTATGCTGTGCCAGGTGAAATGTGTCACGCCCCCCTCCCCCCCCCAACATAAATCACATACACATAAATGTAAAGCAGAAAAATGTGCTTTGACCAGTATGTAAAGTATATGCCTGGAAATTACCCTGATCGTAACATTTTAGCCCAAAGGTTTAGAGTTTGACTGAAAGCAGTCTGACAGTGAGTTCCTGGTCAGTGGTATTTTAACAGGGTGGCTATTTTCAGTCTATGTCACTGCAAACAAACAACCCAACCACAGAGTTTACAGTGGCAAATGCAGAACAGAAAAAAACAAAAAAATACTCCCACTGAGGTAAAATCCCACTAAAGCAGCATCAGATTACAAATTATTTTTTCCTAAATAGAAATAAAAATGCTGTTTTGTTTCAAGCACTTTTCTGCACTATTTTCCAATGTGTGTTTAAATACCGTGATTAAAATGAGAATTTCTTTGCCAGCTGTCTGGCTGCTTCATCCTGTTGTCCCAACAATAGAAAAGTAGCTATATCTTTTATTAACCAGGAAACCGTTTACCAAATACAGAATGTACCAATACTTAGTGACAAGAAACGGTACCATCAGCAACATATACTTCAAGTGTCAAAATGAAAGTAGAAAATAGGCCCAAGTGAATGACATTGGTGAGGCTAACTACTTTATCTACAGTTTGGTAGTTTAGTCCAGCGGGTCTGTTTAGTCTTGTTTAGGTCAGACTAAGGATCAGACCCCTCTAAAGGGTCACAAGTAAAATCTGAGAGGACGAAAACAAAGACCTGAAGATTGAAATGAAACTGTCTGAGTTGGGTTGGGAACCACTGCTTGAATATTTAATATTGTGTGGTGCTTTAAAACCTGCTCATAATTATTAAATATGCCTCAGAAGAGCGACTTGTGCCTTCGGTGTCAGATAAATGTAGTTCAATAAAAACCATCAAACATTGGCCTGAATTGTAGTTTAATAGGACGCACAGCAGTTCTTTCCATCGCTGTCTAGGAGTCACCCAAAAAAAAAAAAAAATGGTTCAGCGTTGTTGGAACTGATATGAATGATGCTCAACACTGTGTGTGTGTTTGACAGGATGGAGGGTCAGATGAGGTCCTCTCATAGGTACCTGCTGCTGCAGGTGTGGTGCAGTCTGCTCACCATGGCCCTGATTGTTATGGCCGCATTTCTCACTTCAATCAAACCAAAGGCAGCTGAGGTCGGTGCCACTACAACATTTTCATATTTCCTGTTCAGCTGTCTGCTGCTAATGCCACATGCCACCTGCTCCGGCAATTATACGGTTTAGTCATGACGTAGCACTACACTTGTTGAGACATGTTGGGTTCAATCTGTTGTTATTTTCATCTTTGCCCTAATTCCAACAAGATTCTTTTGTTTAGCTGTGAAGTTTGTTCCTTTCAGTTGGTGCCTCTAGATGGCACCAACATCAAGACTGACCGTGTGTAGTGCTGAGTGAGAACAAGACAGCACGTGTGCGCCCAAAGGGTGAATACAACAGCAGACTGCACTGAAGCCTAGAGAAGTCGTACGGTCTTTGTCTAGTTGTGATATTTGCTGGCTTAATTAAAGGAAGAAATCAGTTGAGAGAGATTCTCTTATCTCATAAATTCAATCCAAAGCACATCAAAACATGTAAATATTGCAAATAAAGTAGATATTTTTGAGATGCATTGCTTCACTTCTGCTGCTGTGGCTGCAGTCAGTGAGAAAACAGTGTGAGAGAGATGAAGATGATTGTGATGACTCTTCATACGATCATGTTTGGTTTACTTTTTTTTTTTTTTTTCCCAAGGATGGAGTCCTAAAACAGATTCAACAGAACACCAGTCAAGCCAGTATGTGAATGTCAAATTTGCCTGTTTTCAAGTTAAACAATTCCTTTTAATGCATTTTGGTGAAAAAAATAGAGAGATGTCACATTTTACATGAATAAATTTGGATTTAACTTTGTACTTTCTTCCTTTCTTGCAGATCTTTTACAGTCAGGTGAGTTACAGTGTTTGTTTGTTTTACCAATATTCCAAGTTTATTTATGCTTTTATAAATTTAGTTTACTACTAACTGAAAGACAGAGGAGAACAATATTGAACTGTGAATATTTCCACTCTTCCACAGGACATTTTACTTCATACATCCAGCTAAAAAAATGTAAGTATACTTCCTTTTCTGATTAAGGATTATGGGCTGTATGACTATGGGTATGTTATTATGCTGAATCATTAGGGGCTTCACTGTTTTATTCCCTTGAAGGAAAAAAAATAATTATTTAAATGTTTTAAATCCCCCAAGACCCCTGAGTCTTGTATTTTTCAGTTGCATCGTTTGTTTGTGTCTGTGTCTGCGAAAAACTGGTCGAGCATACACAATGAGACATCGAGCTGAAATATTTCCAAAGTCTACAGAAACATTTTGAGCTTTCTAAAATACTTCACCATCAGTGTCACGTTTTTGGATTCAAAGAGTAACTACGAGTTTCTGGTGAAAAGATGGAAATGATGCCAAAAAAGTGACGAAAACTAACCAAAATGCCGTATGTGTTTTGAGGATGAAGCTCGACTCTTTTTTTTTTTTTTTTTACCTTTTGTTACATCTGCATTACATTCAACTTGGATGTCAAATGCAACAAGTTCAGACGGGCTCTTATGGTGCTGCAAAGTCATTGTGAGAAACACAGGGAGTCTCTGAATGACACAGATGAAGACCATGGGGGAGGGAGCGTGGGTGCAGCAACAAGTAAATAACAACAGAACAACTGGTAAAATAAATCCCCCAACCCATACATTTAATCTACATAATGGAAAGAATGTCATTTAGGTAATTTAATCCTGTCACAATTCACCGAAGTGGTTATCCTTTCAATCTAGTTCTTGCTATGAGTCATGATGTGGACACAATGTGATATTTCTAAATTCAAACAGAGTTTGTAATTTATTGTCAAACTCCTACATAAACTTTAAACCAAGTTTTTAGAGGCTTTAACTCTGGTTGGTGTGTATACACTATACGTGTTGTACTGCATTATATATAATTCTACATCCACGTACACTCAGTCTACAGAGAGCCATGATAGCACTGTCATGTTTCCAGTTGTATGCGCTCTGTTCCTCCCACCACTCTGACTTTTCCCGCCTGAAGTGGGTTCCTTAAACCACAACACTGAGTATAAAACATGGGTTGTGCCGACTTTACAGCCCACAGCAAGAAATGCCATCAGTTTGTCTGGAGATGATTGATCTATTATTAGATGGTCGATCAACCCTGGTTTTGTTTAACTGATGTCTTTCTTCCGGGATGAATACCCTAATGATTCAAATCAGCAGTGAAAGGAATACTTATTTTCTTCTTATTATTTAGCATCACTGTTGTTGAAGACTATTACCAAACGTATGAATAAGAATAATGGGAGAAATGAAAACATTTGTAAAATTAACTAATAGACATGTCAAGGCGATAAAAGGTCATATCCTGTGCATTCCTTAATGTGCAGTTGTTGTTTTGTTTTTTTTGTTTTTTTTTTACCATAAAACATTGCTGACACTGATTTTCCTAAACTCTTGAGGCAGATGGGAGGGAGCATCATTGATCAGAGTCAACTTTGTCCACAACATGTTGAATAGTGAATACTAATATTAATATTATCAGTGTGATTTATATAATCCTTTTACTATTACTAAGTCCCAAGAATTCTCATACATCACTGTCTGAATTGTCATGAGTGAACTGAGGATGTCTTTATATCTGCGTGTCTGAAGAAACGATTGTCGTCTCTCCTCCAGCTACGGACAATCGCTCTTGGGAAAAATCACTCGGATGTCAGTCCTGCTCCCTGTCCCTGTATAACGACTCTGTCCTCTGCATGAAAAGCAGCCTCTACCTCATCTACGCCCAGGTCACCTTCACCAAACACTCAAGTCGAACACACAGCAAACTGGTGACGTTGAGAAGAAACCCATCGGAGGGCAAAAGTATGAAGAAACTGGCTGAGGGGATTTTCCCCAATTCAATAGAGGGATCCGTGTGGGTGGCCAATATCGTCAAGCTCAGCAAGGGAGACAGTATCAGCTTAGATGTTGTGGATGATTTTCTAAAGGATCACACATTCTGGGGTGTCTATCAGCTGGACTGATGGTATTTTATAATTATTCCTAGGAAGCTGTTCATCATATGTACTTACTTTTTTCAGTATTTGGGGCCAGATGTTTAACTCTTTCTAGTAAAAAAAAAAATAAATCACTGAATCTTATTTTGCAGGAGAAAAGTAGAGCCTTTTGATCATCTTTGTGGCCAACAGGGAACACTAAAATGCTTCATGTCCTATTGACTTTGGATAAAACGATCTTGGTAAAAATAAATAAATAAATAAATTGACAGATTAGACACCTGAGTCTTGACAGTGTGCGCTGTTTGGTGGCTCTGCAAATTGTTAAGCTAACCTGCCTTGAAATGAATGCAAACTCTCAAAGTCTAGGACATGAATTAATGCCTTCTGTCACTGTTATGTGCTTGTTTAACTTATGAAATGAGAGATTATATTGTGGAGGTTTGGTTTTCCAAGGGAGAGGAGTAAAATTAATTGTTCTATTTCAAAGCCTCTGGGTCCATTTTTTTGGCTTCTTATTTTCCCTTGCGAGCTGCCAGATGAACACACGGGGGTGCCACCTTCCTGTCTTACACAAAATACAAAAGCTTGGTAACACAAAGCCCAAAGGAGGAAATAAAGCTAACCAAAAGCATCATAGTGATGCCTGAGGAAGCTAAACAGTGTTGAGCAACAAAGTCCTACCTGTACAAAATGTTCTTGGTATAAGGCTAATACTGTGCACACCTACATGTACAGTAGGGTACAACTATAGTCACATTGAATTAGGCGTGTTGGACTTTTAGGAGTAACAGGTGCAAAACAGGAAGCCACAAATTTGTTTCAACATCGGTCACATTGCTTCACCTTCATAGCAAATGCACAGACATTTCTGCTCTCGTTACACTTTAATCACTCTCCTTGAGGGCAGTTTGGTTCAGCCTCTGTGCGCACAGTCAAAGTGGTTTACTCTGTCCATACGTCTGATCTTAGCACTGGGGTGTTTTAACTACACACCAGTTAAACTGCTGATTTGTTGTGGCATCAAATGAACCACAGCATTTTCTCCGAATGGATTGGAACCAACATGATTGTGATTCATTTGCTTGACTGAACATGAGGAACATTAAGAGTCTGTGCTATAGGAAGCAAGCATTTCAGCAAGAAATCCTCAGACATGTTTGTATTTATACTTGGAAAAGCTCAGATTTTTGTCACAGATAGAAAACAAAAATCCAGTGGGAGCAGATTTTCAGTCAACTTTTGTATGATGTAAACAAAAACCATGATGATATTTGAGGACGTTACTGTTGAAATCATGGCAAAGAAAGCAGGTGATGCGCATGAAGCTCAAGTATAACAAAGCATCCATAGTTCAGTGAAGCTGCACATGCTAATGGGTAAAATATTCACCTAGTTAATATGCTAACATATAATAATTATTGCCAGCAGAGTAGATCTTGGATTGAGTTTATGAGGGGTGAACCGTTTTCCCAAAATTTATGGCCATCTATCAAAGAGGGCTACTCAGTGGTGCAGTCAGCAGTGCCACCTCACAATGAGAGCGAAGCAACACTGTGGAGTTTACATGTTCCTCCCACGGTCCAAAAACATGCACGCTGAGGTTAATTGGTGACTCTAAATTGACCATAGGAGTGAGAGAATTAGCCCCGCACCAAACCAGTAACATGTGCAGGGTGTTGGCCCATGTCAGCTGGGATTGGCTCCAGCCCACACACAATCCTGAAGGATAAGTTGTATCGATAATGGATGATTCATTCTTTATCTGTGAAGACAAGGAACTGAAACCACTAATCAGCCTCATGTATGTGCAACTGAAAAAGTCAGCGGATCACCAGAGGTTCGACCATTTCCTGTCTCTGAGCTATCTCACCATCCACTAACTGGCTAAAGTGCTCAAGTAAACAAAAAGAAAGACACTCACTTGAAGCAGTGAAGCCATCGCACTTCATTTTCCTTAAAAGTGATTCATCCACTTTGCTAGGGATGCTCTATAAATAGCACTGACTGGATTTTGCACAGCAAGGTAAACATTTTCTTTGTTTGAGCCTCACAGTTACTCTTCACATTATCAGTAATCACATGACCCGTATGGCCTCTTAAGATCAAGATTTTTAAATACTCCGCCAGCATGATATCATCTTTAACGAATGTCTCGGCTGCTAACTTCCTCATACTGTCAACACTTTTTCCTTTTTTTTTCATGTGTAGTTATAATATTCAATCAAATATATATATATTTGATTTAATATTGTCAAGTTAAGCCACTCCTGGGGCTGAAGTGTGAGAAATAAGTATTAAGAATTCAATACATACCAGATGATGGTGCAGAAGATAAACAATCTCTTCAGTTAATTCTTTGTCTTGAACATAATGCAGCACTCTCTGATGGGGGAAAAAAAAATCCATTTTGTTTCATTAAAAGGTTTGTCAACAGTTGCTTAATAAGTAGGCCATCTTCGGTGTCAGAAAGAGTCATATTATCTCTAACAGTCTCCTTCTTTCCAGACATTTTGAAGTTTTAACAGCCACAGTATTTTCAATTCAACTTTTATATGCCATACATTTGTCCCAAAATGTGTTCTTAAGAAAGTGTACATTTATATAGATGTATCTAGAAGGCACTTTTTTGTTGGCTGCACAGAAGCTCATTACATTTTGTATGCAAAACTATATTCTGTAGTATTTCGGTGTCTGCACTTAGCTTCATTCAGCCATTGTTTAGCATCTATATGTGTTCTTTAAATTGTAAATTAGATGTAATTTACCGTATGTTTGCGTTGGAGAGCCGATATTTGAATCTATCATGTAAGTCTTGCTAGCAGCCGAGTCACACTGTCACAAAAATATGTTGGTGAGAAATAAATACAATTACAAAACATGTCAGAATAACCAAAGTACACTGAAGTTTCGGCTAATTATTTTATCAGTTAAAAAAAATTTGCATCTTTCGTAGCACACATTAGCTTCGTTTTTGCTGTTTTTATTGACTGTGAGGGGGAAAACGTCTACCATCGCTTCCCCTGTCTTGTCTGTCACCTGACCTTAAGTCATGTTGATGTACTGTGGACATACTTCCCATATTCCTGTGTGTTTTTTCTGTCTATATTTTTTTTGCTATGTTTAATTGTAGCTTCGGTCACGTGTTAATGTTGCATTGTCCACCATGTGACCATCTCGTCTGTGTTATCTGAACCCGTGGCATCTTTGCATGGTGCTGTAGTTCCTAGGTTTCCTGTGCAAGAAAAGAAGAAGAAATGTGGATGAAGCTGCACTCTTTAAACCGAAATCAACGAACTCTGCTGTTGTTTTGCTGCGGTTAAAAAGAAAAGGTCAATGTGTGAAATCCCAAAGGGCAGTAAGAGAGGGAGGAATCGATCAACAAACAACACATTGATGAAATGCAGGAATTGATGACCTACAGATTAGAGAAGTCAACTCAGGACTAGAATGTGAAATCTGATTCCCCAACACATGGGAAACCTGAAAACAATCCTGTCTGTTGCCTTTAACAAAACTACTGCCGCTCTTAATTTCACACTTTACTTTCTGCAAAAAGGCCAGCAGTAGAAATGAAACTGGAGAAATTGAATTTGAATGCTCTGCAAGTTGCTAAAGGTTAAAGACAGCAGACTCTACTGTCACAATACTGTCTGTATTCGTCACCTCTCTTACTCATAGCAATCCATCTAATCAAATTCTGGCTGAAACTGTTTCACACAGCCTGAACAGATTTGATCTGCAGCAGTAGCTATCAGAGTTATTTCATAATCACTGGTTTTGACTTTGCCTCAAAGTTGCCTTTATCAATATTTTATATCTAAAATCGACTGTGTTGGATCTTGTGATAAGGACTTGTTGTAACTTCTGAACCGCAAGACTTTTCACACTTTCCCTTCGCTCTTGGAAATATTTACACGTCTTTCACTCATTGATTTATTTTGTCTTGTAACACTTTAAAATGCAATTTATAGTGTATTTTTGTTGTATGAATAAAACTAATATGTAGATCCAGTGCAATGGGGAAAAAATGAATGAGGAGAGGTGAACTAACTCATGTTTAGCTTATTTTGATCCATAAACAACTGATAAATGATGTAACCCACTGACTTTATTTAATTAAAAAACAGTATGGCTATGTATTTACAGAAATAAAAATCATTTTACCTCATCTGCCTGCCTTTCAACAAGTTCAACTGCTTTAACAAACAAACCAAAATCTCACTATTTACAGTTCCCATTATCTTTCATCAGTCAATTGATCAGATGGTTTACTTAAACATACAAGTTTGTGTATTCTCCCCTCATCCCATTATTTATAGACATTTATCATAGAATTTTAGAAACAAGCCGAACTCTGCAGACCTGACAAACCTGTGCAGACTGATCTAGTTTGGCATGTTGCGTGCAGGTAGCAGTCTGTTCAGTCCATGAATCATCAGAGAGAAGCTATTCTGTAAATCAACTGTGAATGTGGCCTCTTCCAGTAACTTATGTTTGTTAAAGGACTCTTTCCTTTAGGTTTGTTTGTTTTTTTACAGCTTTGGTATCAACATTAGTTTTGGTCATTGTTCTGACTGGTTATGATAAAGTTGCACTCATCAATGATGTAATGATTTCATCACTACACAGTCCAAAGGGGCAAGACGCAACAAGTTTTAAACAAATCATTAGTGAGAGTCTATCTTTAGACGTTTGTTTGAACATTAAAATTAAAGTAAAATGTTGGTACACCAGCATCCGCTTGTAATGTATCGCTAAAAAACTTCTAACTTACGTAGTATTATAAAATTATATAAAATAAAAACTATATATTATTGTCTGCAAACATAAATAACCATCAACTTCACAAAAAATTATTTGTGAATAATACATTCACACCCCCACCCTGACTCCACCCTGACCTCAACCTGAGCCTAATTCTATCTCTGAACACCTCTAAAAGCAGAAATTATCCTTCAGCATTTTAAAGTTTCATCACAAAGGAGGTCCACTCTGAATGATTTCCAAAATGTTGTAATAAAATTCTTCATCCTCATGATGTCACATGTTACAGGTAACCCCCCCCCCACCCACACACACACACACACATTGGTCAATAATGCATTCCTTCCCTTTTACTGCAACCGAAATAGCCTGATTTTTAAAAACTTCAAAACATAATCATAACCCTAAAGCCAAGTGTTAAGCCTCCCGTATCAGTTTGGGCGGTCAGAACGAGAGGACGAGCTGAAAACTCCTTTCCTTTTCAGTCCTCACTGTGCAGCATTTACAAGCACGCACCCACATGTCTCCATAACTACATCCGTTCAATTATCTGGAGACTTGACTCTGACACGGACCTAAATTTAACCTTAGCCCCTGTCATAACACGTGGTGTCATATTTAAAAGAAATTATTTACATTATGGGGACTTTTATGGGGTTTTTTTTTTGTGCACACATACTGTACATACAGCGACTTTCTGACCTCCCCTAATTGTTCTAAAACCAATCTCTATTCACTCTCTCCAACTAAATCCAACAAATCTATTTCTTATGACTTTGTTAAAAATCGATTGCTTGACCTTGTAAACAACATGAGTTTGGTATCAGCCAATTTCCTGCTTAAGGCTAAAAGATAAAATAAAAATCCTAGATCCTCATAATTATGTAATCTACTCAACTGGTTCCCAACCACGCATTAGGAAAATGAGAATGCGAAACGCTGAATATAGAGCAGGTAAAGATTTGTAGGCCAGCAGACTATACAGTGTAGTGGCAGTGGAAGCTACCTTACATTTGTGGTTGAGGCTCATTTTGGTCTAGTTTATTCCCTCACACATCAACAGCTCCCTCTGAACCCACACACAGCAGCGCCGTAGAAGGGATGATGAAAGGGAAACAAAACCTTGTGATGTGGATTCTTTTTTTTCTTTCTTTCTTTCTTTTTTGGATTCTCCAAGAACTTGCACCTGTGATTGTGTCAACAGTCTAATCTGGAGACGAAGCTCAACCTCATCTTGTTTTCCACAATAACCTCCTTCCTCCATTTCCTTTCTCGCTCACCCACCCCTTTTCTATCCTTCTTCCTCCCATCCTCTCCTTCCTGCCCTGAGGTAATCGTTGTCGGCATCGTGGCTGAGCTCCACTCAGTGATGACCACACAATGCTGGGATTTCATGATGCAAGCCCCGAGCAAAATCAGCAAAGAACAAAGGAGGGCTTTTTCAAAGTGCTCTGGATATCAGAGGGAGGCGGGCTGCTACACGTGGGCAGTATGTCACCGTACGAACAGGAGGGGTCTGACAAAGATTTAGGCACAGGGATGGGAAAAGAGCACATAGATATGAACAATCGTGTGGGGGAGGTTTAGTTTCCAGCCTTATTATTCCCCCACTTCAGGAAAAGAAGCATTTGCCTCCTGAAAGGTATCCAGTGGGAATTTCTGAGGTACATATTATAGATGACCTCTGACTGGGAAACCTTTTTTTTTTTTGTCAGCTTGAAAATATTCAACAGCCTATACAGGATAACAACGTTCTGAGTTTCTCACATTTTCTAAAAGAAGTTGCTCCATCTATAAAAAATGTTTTATATACTGTTTTTAATTAACTTTTCTTTACATGTAGAAATACGGAGAGAATTGCACAGGCTACAACAGCGTCTCAGTTCATGTAACTATGGCAGAGACGTGCTGTCCCAAAGCATGACAGTTTCATTCACACGTCAGTCTCACAACGTTTCTCTTATTTCTGTTTTACTGTGACATATAGAGAGAAAATGTCTGTATGGATCTGAAAACCCCATCTTGGTTGGAAACAGAGGCCCATATATGAACTTCCTGTATGCTCTGAGCACGCCGGATATGATAACCCAATTCATGCGGTGAATCTTCATATGAATAATCAGGAGGAGGTGGGTGAGTGAGCAAGAGGAACTGCACTTAAGCAAAGTGTGTGTTTGTTTGTGTGTGTGTTTGATGTGGGTGCATATGATGATGGGGAAGAATATCATCCTGCAGCGTCTTGCGGTACTTTAACGCTGGAATGAAACAGTCACGGTCAGACATGAAGGTGCAATTATCACACATTGACTTCTCACACAGCGGCACACACACTCCGCACCAGGATGTTAATATTCACTGTCACGTATGAGGAAACACAGATATGCACAATTTGGTCAAAGCCTTTCTGCAGGGGCAGGCCCACTGGGGTGGCCAAGGTGATATGGGCAGTTGGGGCTTACTAATATCGCGAATGGATAAGTGAACAGGCCATCAGGTGGCACACAAAGAGACCTCAAAGAGATTTAAAAAATTGCCTTAAAGATACAAACAGCAGCCATGAGACACAAACATCAATCACAAGAAGATTAAAAGAACAATAAAGATGAAAAATGAGGATACTGAGGCAAAAAATTACCCCAAAAATTCAGAAAAATGTATAAAAAGAGATTAATCTCAAAGAGAAACTGATCAACCACTAAGGGAAAAGTAAAAAATGAGCAGGCAGATTAACACTGACCAATAAAAGGAACAAAGCCACAACAAATAACGAAAAAAGACAAACAAATGACTATAAAGAGGGATAAAGTGACAATAAAAGGACCCAAATTTATGGCACTGAATGAATATGAGTTTTAGCACATTCAGAATTTGACACTTTGGGCCCCGAGTAGTGAAATTACTAATACAACACAAGGGAAACTTAATAAAAAGAGATGTGTAAGTATTGCTAAATAGTCTCTGCCACGAAAAAGCAGAACCAAATAGGGGCTTTTAATTCATGTGAGCTAAAAAAGCCCAGAACCAGATGGTCCGATTCAGACACAAAAAGTCAGGTGAGATAGTGAATTGGGGAAACTGAAGCTGAGACAGTCAGCAACAAGGAGAAGTGTAAAAACTTGTTTGTCGAGCAGCTTGCATCACCTCCCAGAAACAGAAAGACAGACGTTGCCAAGTTTTTCTTTCACACAGTTTTCCCTTTTAAGACTGAGCCAGGATTTGATATGTCATCGAGAAAATGAAAACGCCTCTAAAGAGTACACAGTCGTGTTCTCCAGGGACATTTTAGAAAAGTCAGAGTAAATCAGTCTATTGAGAAAGTGAGTGTTTTTTCTGTATTTCACTTTTATTTATGGCTAATTATTTCTGCTTTTGTTTGCCCACATTAGTAGACACACTATGCGACATGTAAAACAGATACTGTCACACTTAGCTAATGGCTGATAAAATAGATGAAGCATGTCAATGAAATGAAATGAAAAATGAAAAATGCATTTGTTGTCTCTTCAATGAAATGTCTCTTCATACACAAAGGCAATGGATGTATATATGTTGAATTTCATATTTGTCCATATAGAGCTAGGTCAAGCATCAATAAAAAATATTATGAAACATGGTGGAGAGTTATAAATATTAACTGATACATCCTGCCTGTACAATTATGCATGTTTATGTTTGTATGCTTATATTGTGGACATATGGTAATACAATAAATATGGTGGAAAGACAGTTTAAGGTGAATTAGAAATTAAGAAGAAAAGTGTATTCATACACATAACATACTAATTTCACGATGGTTATTTCTTATATGTTATAAATGTGTATTTTCTATAAAATATCCAGAAGACGTAAATATGCAGTAATAATGGGATGATAAGTGACTAATGAGGGAACGTCACTCCTGCTGTAGGAAGAATAATGTCCTGGCTTACATTTCTGTAAGTTATAATTGCTGACAAATGTTGCACATTAGTAAACATGCTGCATGTGTTACCAAAATAGCAGATGAACAGGTTGATTATGTCTGTGATCTCACATTTATGTGAGGTTTCAAAACATCTGGTCTGATGTGACCTCAAAATGTCGGTGAAATTCGTATTTAAGTGTAAACCTCAGCAGTTACAGAGAGAGCTCACATTCTGTGGGTGGCTCAACTCCTAATTAACTCGGTATGTGTTTAACTGTGTTTATAACTTTGTGTTTGCCCATATTTCTGTTTGTGCATGAATTTCACCGTGCGTGTGTTACAACACTGTGTTATTTATTCTAAAACCCAAAAGCGGCTACCAGCAACTGCCCCATCGAGAAACCACGATCCCCATCGGGTTGCTCACTCTGGTGAAACTCCACTAAGAATTCTGTGATTTTTCTTTTCCCTCCCAGACGCCACTCTTTTCACTCCGTGGCCCATGCTGCTTTGCCACTGCCTCATGCACTGTCTCCACTTACCGAGTGACATCACTGGAGTTTCCCTTCTGCTGAGGCAGCCGGCGCAGCATAAATACTACAAGCTCTCTGGCACAAGTTCACTCTTAACACAATAGCAACACAAAGAGAGAAGTACTACTACTCACCCCAGAGTGCTCCAAGTGTTCATTTTGAAGATTGTGCAGGGAGAGAATTTGCTCACAGTATGGACTACACCACCGCACCAGCAGACGTGGAGATGGCGCTTGAGGACCGGAGGGTGATTTTGGTAGAGAAGAAGTCATCTGCTGATGGGATATGGAAGGTGATCGGGGTTCTTGTCATCATCGCCCTTTTCTTTGGAGGCGCCCTGCTGCTGGCTTGGTACTGGAATGGGCAGCAGTTGATGGTAAGAAGAAACCTTTTCTCTGAATCTGATGAGAAATCTTTTAATTGGCAAAACAAGAGGAAAGAAAATGTATGCATCTCTAAACTCTAAACTCTTTCTCTCTTCCAAAACAGCCACAACCTGGAAAAACAGATGCACTAACAGAGAAGGACTCTGCTAGCAAAACAGGTGATTAGAGCCATTAAGAAATAATCTGAGGGGTTTTGTGAGATCTATTTAAGTCTCTGTGGATTTTTTGAGACAAGCTCATGTTTGTTCTCCTCTCCTCAGATCCACACTACACTCTGAAGCGAATCAGCAGCAAAGCCAAGGCAGCCATCCATTTAGAAGGTGAGTCGCCTTGATTGGTTCTCAGCAAACAAAGGGCCCACGATCTTGGCTTTGAAAAGAGTTTTTCAGACTCTTTCATCCACTTGTGTGATATTTGTTGCTCCTTTACAGAAGTTTCTTAGTCAGGAGCACAGTAAGGAAATTGTTGCACAAGTTATTCACTGACTTTTCATTCCACCCTCTCGACAACATAACTTAGCCAATGTTTGAAACCCTGAAGAGTTATCAAGGCTCTAATGTTGCTCCTTCTGTTTCCAGGTAGCTACGACGAGGACGATGACAGCTTGAAAGGTCAGCTGGAGTGGAAGAACGGTCAAGGCCAGGCCTTCGCTCAGGGCGGCTTCAGGCTGATCGACAACCAGATTGAGATCCCACAAACCGGCCTGTACTTTGTCTACAGCCAGGCGTCGTTCAGAGTCACCTGCAGCGACGGCGAGGACGAGGAGGAGGAGCCTGGAAAACGCTTCAGACCCCTCAGCCACAGGATCTTGCGGCACTCCAACTCCATCGGCGGCGAGGCAGCTCTGATGAGTGCGGTGAGGTCGGCGTGCCAAACCACTGCCCAGGAGGAGGATAGTTACAGAGATGGACGTGGCTGGTACAATGCCATTTATCTGGGCGCAGTCTTTCAGCTGAATAAAGGAGACACACTGTGGACGGAAACCAACCAGCTCTCAGAGCTGGACACTGATGAGGGCAAGACTTTCTTTGGTGTGTTTGCACTTTGAAATGACTCTTTGTTATGATACTAATGGTGAAGAGACAAAACCGCACATTCCTATTTTTTTAATATATATTTTATTTTCTTTACTATTCATCTTCATGGTGATATAGAAATGTTTAAATCTCAATGGAGATAAAAGCTGATTTCTAGAAATTCTATGAACTGTAACAGTTTGCAATATTACTTTTATTACAGACACTTTTTGTTCATTATTTATACTGACCTGAGATTGTAGTAGGATAAACTTTCTCTGCTGTATCAGATGACACACTTGTCTTCGCTGCAGAGGTGACATTGGAAGACTTTGTACAGAACTGGTATCCTGTCCTATTGTGCTCTGCATGTATTTATTTCTATTTATTTGTATTTAAAATGATGGGATTAGTGGTAAAGATTGTATTTATGTAGTTTATATGCACTTAATAAAAAATAAAATAAAAAAACAAAACCCCACAACATTGCGTCATTACAACAGCTCAATATAGATTTACCAAAGCGAAAGTTTGCAAACAGCTCCAGTCAGCCAGGCCAGGGGCGCAACCACACACACAGTGGTGAAGTTGCTCCATTATTTGGCAAAGAGCTGATCTGAAATTCCTCCACAGCCAGCAAATACTTCCTTTGTTAGGTCAGACAAGGGGAATTTCCTGCTTTTCTGAGTCTCTCTGAGTGCTGTGTCAGGTGGAGGCCCACAGAAGCCTCAGCCCAGCGCGGGTTTTCCCCGCTGACACTCCCCCACCCTCACCCCCACGGATTCAAACACACACACCCTGCAGCCTCCCTCCACTCCACCACGCCACCAACCACTTTCCCTCTATTACCACATACTTCAGCCTCAGTCAGCTGGAAAGAAACCTGACATGGGAGGAAGTGTGTATGTGATTTCATAGAGTGCGTGTGTGTGTATGTGGGCTTTTGGGGTCATGGGGCTGCAGATCTTTTTTTTTTTTTTTTTTCTAAAACATCATCATTGCCTAAAAACAGGCATGACACAAATATCGGATGTACTTGGGAGCCATTTGTCTATTTCTGTTCCATTTATCTACAAACATCCCGTTATTGTCTCAGTAATGAGTTTCCCACTGGCCTCTGCTGCTGGACGCTGTGCTGCAAACCACTTCCCACTTTGAGCTAATAATCTTCTCTTTATTTACTGCTTGACTCCCATAGGTCAACCTGTTGAGAACTATTAAAAAGAGTTAATGGCTTTTAGGGTTAACGCGAGTCGGAAAAGCAACAAAGAACTGGTGACATCTAGTGGATAATGTAAACAAGCTTGGTTGTGCAATCTGAATATCAAAATGTTTGTTTTGACATCAGGGAGTGGATTTATTTTTTCCAATAAGGTTTTTGCCTTGAAAACAAACATGCTGAAGAGTTTATGACCTGGCTGATCTGAGAGCTGCGCCAGATTTCCATCGAGGCAAAAGGTTTGACTGAAACAGAAAAATGCTGTGTGAAAAAAACAAATCAATGATTTTATTCATGGTACCCATATATTTGCATACACATACTCTGAAATATATTAACATTTAAGATCTTAGATATAGTGAATACAAATATCCCCAAATCCTTGTATATGTTGTCATATATGTGCAAGATAATAGAGCATTTCCTAAATTATTTCTGCATTCATATGTTACACGATCTGACCCATGAACTGCACAGTTAATAAATATGGCCTATTTCATTCATGTATGACTGTCCTTCTCCATACCCTGAGCTAAAATGTATTCGAGTAAGAGCAACACAAAGTGGAGTAACCATATTTTGTTCAGTTCAAGTCCACACTGAAATATATTTATATATATATATATATATATATATATATATATATCTGTATATATATTTAGAAACATTCGTCAAAGTATTTTTGTACCTGCTGATACAGCTGTTCAGGTTGCTTTATAAAATCTGGAAATTGCTCATGAATGAAATAGTACATCCAGATTAACTGCTGAGTAAATACATTATGCCCCATTGCTTATGATCCGTCTTTGATACATTTACAGTTATCTAAAGGCAAAATGAAAAAAACAAAAAATGGACATCCATCCAGATTGTCAGTTATGGGAAAATATATAAAATGACAAAACAAAACAAAACAGAAGATCTTTTTCAAATAAAACAAGCTCCCAATGATGACATGTAACATGTATAAAAACTGTGCTTTCACCGAACATCTACAGAAACAGCCATCGTAGAAGTCCCCACACCTCCATATAAATATAAACTGTCCTTTATTTTCAGCAGGCGTTAAGTACAAACTTTTCTTCTGGCATAATATTGAATTTAGAGTTTTTAAAGTTTGGGATTTTTTTTTCTTTTTAATCTTCCTCTGGGTTATTACCTACAAAACACATCGGTCAGCTGCAGCAGCGGCTGCTGATGTCTACATGATACTTTGGGTGGAGGATTTATTTGATGGCTGCGATTTTACTGTGCTGCCGAAGAGATAAAACAGCGACTCTCAAAAAAAAAAAAAAAAAAAAAACCAACAACAACAACCCCCCCCAAAAAAAACAAAACCCAACAACACTGAAAAGCATTATTGGAAAAAATATAAAAAACTGTTCTTAACTATCAGCAGATTTTGATCATTTTCTCCTTTAAAATGGGTCTAATATTCAAACACTAGCAAAGGACTGGCTTTTTAAGATGCAGTGCTGGCTGCAAACATCCGTACATGCCAAGCTCCTTGGCCTTTCTAAGTTATGGCTATTAAATAACGCACATTATCGCTTTTCAGTGAGACCAGGGTTCAGCCACTCTTCAGAGGAAACACTGGGAAAAAATTCCTGTACATTGCTTTGTCCCTCGGTAAATCTCAGTGTTCACAATTCTCTGGAAAAGTAAACAAATAATTGAACAACATCTCCATGACAGAACAGATCAGATATTACAGAACTATATAAATCACTACTGTATGTGCTTGCCTAGTCACAAACTCGAAGACAAAAGGTGGAGACAATATAGCAAAGACACAAACACAAACATTTTCCTTTTAAGATTCGGGATGCAGCGTCTCCACAACAGAACGAGAAAACGAATGAGGGAGAGGAATGTCAAAGAGATCTATCCAGTCACTTGTCCTCCAGTGCTGACAGCCTGGAGATGTGCTTGTTGCCGTGTTGACCTGTCACAAGTGCCTTGTTGCTGAGTTGAACACAGTAAGATCAAAACTGTGAGGACGGGTGTTACCTGTGCGACTCTCCCTGAAGCTGCCGAGTGTGAAGCCACCCCCGTGTACTTATTTGTGCTTCCACGCCGTATTTTAAAACAGTGTCACTACACCGCTGTGCTCTCCGCCCGAACGAGTGAAAGTCACAGTGTCTCCTTGTGTTTTGTGTCCTCCCCCACCCCCAACCCCCCGACCCGTGTGCACTGTGTGACTGCCACCCCCACCCGCTGACCGCTGCCGTCCCCCCCCCTCCTCCGTGCCTCACCTATTTATACAGCAGCGGGATCTGGCTGTTGTGACAGTGGTTGCGGCTCATCTTGCTGTCTGCTGGGTAGAGGTTGGAGGAGTTGGAGAAGGATGGCGGCAGGGAATGATTGTCCGTGCTGGGGTTGGGGTAGCCGGGTGGCGGAAGCAGAGACTTGGGATCTGGCTGGGATGAGGGCGGTGGGGCGTTGTGGTTCTGATTCTGGCCCGTGGAGGGTCGGCGGCGGTTACGTAGAGCCTGACGCTCAGCCAGCTGGTTGCGCAGCGCCGACACCCTCTCTTCTTTCTAAAAAAAAAAAAAACACAAAAGGGGAGGAGTGTTTCCAGTCAACAAAAAGTATAAACAGTACGAGAACACAATGCCTCATAAGGTTGACATAAATGCACTAATTACACTCTGAAACGCGTCTTTCAAAAGAACTTAGAGAAGCAGTTGCTACTAAACTATGATGAAACCTGGATACCCTGATTATGTATCATACATATTGAATTAATGTTTGTATTGATGATGATGATAAATAATTTTGGCCTTTTTAACTTTTTCTTTTGGGTCTCTTTTGTTGCTGAAATTGGATTTGTATGTGCTCTGACTGGTCCCACTTTTACCCATTGGTCATGTTTGTACAATCTTTTTAATTATAATTTCTGTGAAATAAATAAAATAACAACACTATAATATAGTTGCAAGCACAAGTACATTTTCATGAATGTATCTATCAAAAGCTGAGACTCCTTTGTCTTCATAGGAAGTTCTAACATTTGCTAATATCTATTTTTCCAACTATAAAAAAGGATTTTTGTAATAAATCAGCTGTTAAATATAAAGATTAAAAATCTTAAACAGAATGAAACCATCATGTCCTCATTTCTTTCTGCTCAGCTTCAATAAGGATGCGGTGCAGTGAACTTTATTAAGAATTTTGAAGTGTACGAACCTGAAACACACCAGACCTGATTATGTTCTCAGTTGTGTTCAACCTATCTTGTCTTGAGGGGGTGAATATCTGAATCTTTCTGCAGAAACTCTGAATGAAACTGAATGAACTCTGTTTGAAAGCAACCTCACATGTAATTATTGATTAATGGTTTCAGTAAGCGGAGCTGGCAGCTCGAATCCTGTACACACATTTATTTATTTTTTTTATTAGTTTGTTTATTTAGCTAAATAAGGGAAGCTGTTGCCCTCTTTGCACTGACTTTTACTGCATGTTTGCTCGGATCACAGTAATTCTATATTAGTATGTTGTAGTTCGAATATTCAGCTAGCGTTTTTTGTTTTTTGTTTGGTCTTTGAAATGTATGTTTAGACCAGTCAAAGTTTTATGGTTGTTTTGTGTCCTGATCTCAGTGTTAGATGCAGGAATCAGTCCATCTCTCTCGCTTGCTCGCTCACTCACTGGATGAGCAGACCTATTGGTAGACTACGATTAGACCTGTGAAATCTAATCCTGCTTACGTCACAGGTTTCTGTCATTTCTGAGTAGGTAAGATGTGAGAATTTCCATCTTCTTTTCTTTCTTTCTTTTTTTTTTAAATGTCATACACAGCATCTAATTGAATAAATCTACGACAGAAACTGGACAGCTGATTTGACACAGAGGGTTGTGAAATACAGTGAAAGCCATTTTTCATCTCATGATAACTGATAGTTACATTATCAAAGAAAACCAACCAACCATGCAATAACTCAACAGTCTTGAGTGCAAAGAAGGACAACATTTGTATGTGACAATGTTGAAGTACTTTACTGTATTCTCCATTTTCCATTTATGCAGCGTGCTCCGTTGCAGAAGTGTGATGTGTGTATAAGGCAGAGACATTGTATCTATATGTCTGTGAATATATGTATAATGCAAAGTTACCTATAGGATGACTTCTGAATGTTACGAATATGGAAATGTACATTATAAGTCTACATGGATTACATGTTTAATAATAATAATAATAATAATAACAATAATGTGTGTGTGGCTGCATTATGTACTGTGTTTAATGCCTTCACCTCCTGGATGATCTTTTGCAGCTCCCTGTTCTCCCTCTCGAGCTGCCTGGACTTCTCTTCGTCGTTGTTGTTGGTGGACGAGCCGGTCTTCAAAGTGTCCTGCTGCTCTGACTGCCATTCGCCGCGGGTGATCAGGCGCCGCATCTAGACCGCCACGAGAGCGACAAGTCAATAAAGAAGAAAATCAAACTGCGAGTGAGCACGATGCTCAGTGAATCATGCATATAATGAAAAGACAATTTTAATATCCGTAGCCCTTTTAGCTGCATTTGACTGCAGGCTTCTAAAGGTCATCACAAAAGTTAATATAAAGTGTTCTTACTTTGTTTTGTTTTGTTTTTTTTTGTTTGGTGACATCATGGCTGCTGTGTTGTCTCTGCACTGCGCTCCCAAAAATGGCATGACAATCAAACCATGATGCGATATCGTGTTGTGTTTAATTTCTGTAGGTGGCACTCTTTCCTCTGTTTGCACAGCTGTCTGCAGCAGTGCTCTTGTGCACAACAAATCTCTTCTTCTATTTATTTCAAACAAATCATTGTAGCTGCTGCCAGACGTCTAAAATATCTCACTCTGTTTTGTGCCAGGATTTTTTTTTCCCTTCCTCAAACCAAATGTTTACAGCAAATTAAAATGTAAAAACTTTATTATTATTTAATAATCACAGTGCCATGCTCAACATCTAAGTAGGTTTAGTATATTTTCAAAGTGCAGCGCTGTCAGACTAAATAATGTAAGCTTCCAGAAAAACTGTCATTTTCATGCATCATGCAGACCAGATGGGATCCTGCTCCGAAATAAGACAGGGGCCTTTGACTTTTGGAGTGTGATTGTCAGTGTGTGCAGCAGTTCCTAAAAGTATCAGTCATCAGAGCACCTTGGGCACGAAAAGCACCACCAGCGTGATGTAGGCAGAGAAGACTATTGCTAGAGCGGCAAAGGCAAAGGAGGCGTCCTGCTGCGAAGACAGGATCATAGTCACCGGAGCTGTGATCAGGCACAACACCTGCAGGAAAAGGAGGACAGAGAAACGGAAAAGAAAGAGAGGAAGGTTAAAACAAAAGAAGAGGAAAAGGTGAGTTTGTTTTAACCAAAGAGAAAAGAGGAGGCAGAGGGTTGTTAGTGGCAAGCAGGTGGAGAATAAAGTATGTGGGTGAGAGAATAAGAGGAGAGTGGGTGAAAAAAAAAAAAAAAAAAATCACATCCATAAAAGCATTAGGCATCTGTTTATCATTCCGGGGAAGGCTCCCATGTGAAAACAACATTAAAAAGTCATGACTGAAGTAGCAACAGCGCTCTGACAATCACCACATTGTCATCTCATCAGGGCCTGAAGCTCACAGCTTAGCAAAGAAAAAGGAGGCCCCTTTAAAGACACCATTTACTATTGACATCACCATAAAAGTGAAATGTGCGTATCATAACATGAAATAATAACATTAGACTTGCCTCATGTTGTGAAATTCGACGATGAAATGAGATGCACTTAACGGCCCCGTAAACAACCAGAAACGAGACCGCAATAATAAATTCTTGATGAAAAGAGGCAAAAAAAAAAAAATCAATCCATTTATTAGCTAGCTGTCCACAAAGTAACAGTTGACAAGCATTTGGCTGCTCATTTGGATGCTCTTTCTTTTATGCGTTAATGGGATTCTGAGCGATGACCAGGAACGCTGTAAAGATGCCAGTTAAAAACTAAAAGGAAAAAAATGTTTGCCTGCTTCTGATCAAAACAGCAAAACAGAAATTTCAAAGTTTCTGTTGGGTTTCAGGAAATGGCAGTGAATGTTTGTCTAAAGTGGCTAAAGTGAACATAATGGGAGCCATTTCTGTGTAAGGTGCATCCAAGGTGCCTCTGTTTAAGATGATTCACTTGCTATTAACAGCTGCTGACAACATTTTATTACTGATGGCTGTGCTTACTTTAACACCCAAAGGGGTACATTTTTAAAGCTATTCCTGCCGTAGGGCAAGGTAACAGCGCCACACAACGCTCGGTGTATATCTGCCATCCACACCCAGAGACAATACACAACTACCACTCTATACTGTATGCCATAAACTGTGTATGTTTGGCACTACAGTGAAAGAACAAAGCCCTCAGCTACACACCTAAGAGAAGCTGGAGGTTGGTTTTTTTTTCCCCCAGCATTATAAAATTTTGTGTTGCGCCATTTTGTGTTTGAATGATTTTAGTTAACATTTATTTCACCAGGATCAAGCTTTCATTTTACAAAAGAGACCTGAGGTATGACTGTTACGATCCCGGCACCACGGGCGCCATCATCTTCCCGACTTAGGATTCACATAAGATGTTGTGATTTGGACAGAAATTTGTCCTTTAGAGAATGAAAACTCAACATATACTTTTAGATAAGTTTGAATATTTCAATAATAAGCCTGTTTTTGTATTGTTCCAACCAAACTACCAGCATGTACACTTCGTAATTTTACACTAGATCATCAACCTGCGATATTCAGCGTGTCCCAGAGGTTTTCATGAGATGACTCCTGCTGGTGGGATTGTTACAAACTGGGGAATGTAGAGACCTTTCCACAGCTACCTACTCAGATCAGAAAAATACACGAGAGAGGCTTTAAAGGGGCATTAAGTTATCTTTGACCTTCATTAACTTTTATAAATGACCAGAAGAAACAGAAGAAGTTGCCCTTTGAGCATGAACCTCTCCAGCTTCCGCAGCTGAAATATCTTGAAATGCTGGTCAGTTGGCCTGTTTTGTTTGGAAATGAGCAAGAAAGTGCCGTCTTGAAGTAAATCTCAGCACCAAGCAAAGCAATCATTGAGGCACTGGCATTGATTAACCCTTCTCAGATATACGACGGTCATTTCGTGCTAGGGGGCAATAAAAAACCTGCTTATTGCCACTTTAATGTTCACCATTCTACAGAGTGCTCTTTGCAGAGGGACAGAAACAGCAGAAAAAAAAAAAAGGCAGACAGCAGCAACCAAGAAACAAGAGTTTACACATGACAGTGTCATTTCTTTTTTGGACTCACAGCAACGTTGTAAATAGCCATCCCCACAGCCCGGTGGTCATTGATCTTTTCAGTGGAGACGGACTTGGTCTCGTAAGCCAGAAATATGCCGAGCAGCAGCAGCAGCCCCTTGTAGCCATAAACCACACCTGCAGGAAGGAGAGGATGCAGGTAGAATAGTGACATGTGTGTAATAATAATAAATAGTAGCAGTGGTAGTTTAATTAAAGGAGCATCTATGTGCATGTATACCAGACAACGTGGGCCAAACGCTCTGAGCTTCTGCGGCCATTTTATCTTCTGGAGATGAGCAAACATACATTAAGACACAGTGTTCACGACTCAATGGGGTTTTTTTTTTTTTTGCTGTTTGTTTTTTTTACGATGGTCAAGTTACATGTGTTGCAGGCCTTATGTGCTGCAGGCAAACAGTTATGGAGGCAACTGATGGCTGACTGGTTGCATTGCGTATCATAAGTGCGTACTGAGTTTGATTCCCGACTGACTGGACCTTTTATTGTACGTCCCTGACCGACTCTCTGTTCCACCTTTCCCGTGTCCTTTCGCTCTCTGTATTGATGAATGGCCCCAAAAAATAACAAATGAAAGTCTTCTATATTGGTATAATACCTTGAAATGTCTTTTGGCGTATAATGTAACAGAATATGTTCCAGGATTTGGAGATAGATGGCAGAGTCTTAGTGACGCACAGAGAGATCAAAGAACATCCTTGTTTCTAAAGTTTTGTTCATATCCACTGAAATGTACTGAAGAAAGGTGATATCAAAAGCACAAAGAAAAGCCCATCTGTTGCTCCATAGTAACAAAGTATAATCACTAAATGAGCAGAACAACAATAAAATGTCTCTGTACCTTGGCATTTGCTGCCTCCGTTTTTAGGCATTTTGCCAGGGTAGCAGTAAAGACAGCGACGCCTTTCAACCACCTTTTTGTTACTGCCGTGGAATTTGGGACAAAGAGACATGAATCCAAGTGACTTTGTTGATCCCCTGAATTTTCCCGCTACCGTGGCATTCATGTTTGAAGTTTTAATTGCCTCACCAGCAATAGATAGATTGTCTTGTAGTTATAAATTTTTGGGCGATTTCCAACTTTTCACATCACACAACTATTAGGTCCAACTTTTTAATTAGTCCATTTCAGTTTATGATCAAATCGTTGCAAAACCAGATTCAGTTGTACTCTGGGTTTACTGCTAGCTGACAAATGTAAGCATTATCAACATCAGTATATCAGCATTTCCATTTAACATGCGAGCACATTTGTGTTAGCCTCGCCACCGACATGATAGTTTTAACTTTAAGACTTTGCATCACTTTCAGTCTCTTGACCTTTTGGAGGTTTAATGCCACATACATTTCAGTTATTTTTTTTAGCAGCTGAAGGCAACAACAATACTGAACACCTTACAATGGGCACAGAGGAGACAGTCCGGACAGGTTACGCAGAAGTATAAAAGCCAAAAATGTGGATACAATAAATACATAGGCTGAATATGTGAAAAGCCGGTCAGCGTTTGATGCTCTGAGATAATATGAGTCAAAATGAGAGAAGCGGGGAAGAAAAGAGAAACGGTATGAGCGAGTAAGTTCAACACATCCTCAGACTGCCCATTGTTTCTTTTTTACTGGCTTTTTTACTGCTGAGGAAGGAAATGCTATGGGGCAGTGGCCCAGTTTGTGACCCACATTATTTGAATTTCAGCACCATTATACTTTCATAAGAGCAGCCACACTAAGAAAGACAGACAGACAGAGAGCTGTTTGGGGGGGGGGGGACTGCGTGGGCCGACAAAACGAGAAGCTAAGGGGGAGAAAAAGAAATGCAGAGGGAAAAAATAAAGTGTTAGGGGGTGGTGGGGGCTGGTTAATTCAGAGTGACTGACAGTGACGTATATGTGTGTGTGTGTATCAGTCTGCATTTGTCAATGTGTGTGACAAAGTGCAAGGCAAACATTGATAAATGTACAGATTGAGAAATGAGAGTGGGGCAAAGAAAAAACAAAGAGAAGAAGAGAAGTCAGATACCGAGCCATGCGTTCATCTTCTCTGAGCTGCAGTGCTCCAACAAGGGCTGAATCAGGACATCCAAATCTTCTTTAGGGGCCTCCTTAGTGAACTTCTAATCACATGACAGACAAAGGATAAAGAGATAGAGGAAAGGAGAGTGAGAAAAATGGAGAGGGGGAGATAATAAGAAACGATGAGACAGCAGCACACTGGAGGAGGAGGTTAAAAAAAAAAAAAAAAAAATGCACAGTAAGCATAAGCCCCAGTGACTGCACGGTTGAGTCCCCCGCGTAAATAGGTCCTTCCCACAAGACAGATATAGATGACTGCATTAATAGAGTACCAGATATTCAATAAATATGAAAGATAGCCATTTAAAACGTTTGACATGTGGGCTCGACTGTAGTTTAAGGAGATTTGGACTGATAACATCTAGTTCCAACAGCGGCAGCAAGGAAGGACAAAAATGCAAGTGTTGCAGTGAGATTTCACCAATGCTGTAAGAAATGTTTCCACAAAGTCGAGGCACCCTGTGGAGTTTTTGACACCTTGTGGCGCGGAGGGGCCACATTTTGATTAATGGCTTTTTGCATTGTTTGTCCCTCAAATGCCGATTTTTTTGTTTGTCAGCAGGAATACAAAAACAAAAATAAAAACACTGAGCATATTTGCACCACATAAAAAATTATAGTAATTTAAAAAATAGCAGGAAAGGCCCAAGTGTTACTGCAAGCAGTGACAATAGCCCAGTTCCATTCAAATGTCTCCGGTGTGACAGAGAGCCAGCAGGAATAATACCAGAAGCCTGAAACCAACGCAGGAGACTGAGCACATTAGCTTTCATTTGTATTTCTAATTGTGTTTCTGACAACCAGAAATATCTAAGTCCAATATTTGTTCTCATTTCAGTTCTGTTTTGGCCTCCCCAAACTCTTGTTAATTATAGTTTCCTTCTCAGCTGCTATATGTTTAACTTTGTTTACCAGATATCTGTGAAATTTGTTGGACTACAATGTGGCGCTGGGCTGGTAGTGGCTCTACAGGGGCCTAGTTTCTTTCTTTTTTTTTTTGGGGAAATGACTGTTTACAAAGACTACAAAGAGAAGAAGAAGCCAAACTGAATGTGTGTATAGGTTTATGTGAAGCAAACAAAAACAATGAGCGACTACAAATCTGTAGAGTTGGTTGATAATTCATCTTTTTAATGACAAAGATAGGTCAATAAATATTAAAGGTATTATCATCTTAAAAAATTTGTTTCCCCTGTCTTTTTGATTTTAGGTCTGTGTGTTACACTAATGATATAATAATCTTTTAAGTATCAAAGCACTCGTGTGTCCATGGAGAAACGCACACGGCTGTCAAAATGAGCCGCCAGGACTTTCTTTGCTTTGTGATGTCACTGCCCACAGCTATGACCCATCACGGCCAACCTGCACAAACCCTCCAGCCTTTCAGGATTTAGTCTCTGCAAGCGTTCACCTCTAATCTGCGTTTTTCTTTTTTGTTTGTTTTTTTTTTCTCAATCACTCAGTCAGCCAATCAAAAGACAGACTGAAAGTGTTCACTTCTGATTGGCTTTCCAACATGCTGTTTCTATAGTTCCAGAGAGCGGCCTGGGAAAGTAAATACACAAATATATCTCAGGGATATGAACTTTGCAAATGAAAGGCTGGAGAAGTGTAAAATATGGGACCTTTAACAGAATAAATATTGATTAATGCAGGTTTAAAGAAGTTAAATATCTGAACTTCCAGGAGCCTTTAAATGATAAATATTTTATGAAGCAGGAAGCTCATTGAACTTGTTTGTTCAGCAGTTTGATGAATAATTAATTAAACAAAAGATACTTTATTATATAAATGCTCCACTCTAAACAGTGCAACATTTCAAAAGTTCAATCAAATGTGAGTCAATGTAATTATCATTAAACAAATACATTTAATTATTGAAGCCATAAATGTCACTGCCAGAGTTTTACTGATCACGTGTGTTTTTAAAGTGACATAATATTTATCCTTGTTTTCCACTGTGCTCTTTGAGCGTAGGGTGAATAAAAATGAGAGAACATTTCTACAAACGAGGCTCAGTGTCTCATTACTGCATTATTGACTGATGACAGCAGCTGCACGGCCGGTGCAAATGGGTGATGAAACGTAAATTATCTCATCTGTCTCTTCTACTCTACCTCGACCGTAATGTGCAGAGGATCCACAATCTGCCAAATCATGAGTGACAGGAAGTCGATAGCCAGCAGCACTCCGACTGTTGCGTAGAGTTTCCACGGCTCCAAGTGTTGCTATGTGAATACAAGAAAAGACACAAAAAAGACACATAAAAAAAAAAAAAAAAACAACAAGTCATCACCGCACAAGGGCATGACGAGCCAGTCCACAAACAAAGACAAACAACCAAGACAAATAATACGACAGGCGTCCTTGTGATTTCTGGATGACTGGGCGCGAATGGTCTTTCTGTGTCTCATCTGTGTGTGTGTGTGTGTGTGTGTCCAAGTATATTTTAGGAGCAGTGGGAGCTGGCATGTGTGTCCTCAAGCAATACACAGAGAACCGCAGTGGCTATATTTAAGCTGCCACCTGAAATCATCATTTATACTCACTGAGATGACGGTGCCTTTGTGTGGACAGCTTCCAAAGCGACTGATATCAACTCCATTATTCTAAACTCCAGCTATAATGGAAGCAATACACCCGTAACTGAAAACAAGCAGCAAAAATTAGCTCTCCCACTTTGCTCCCCTTTTGTCTTTCCACACAATATGTCTTTTTTATTTGACCACGCTGGCTTACTCTCAGCACCTCCAACATAGTAACAGCTATTCAGCCGTAGGATGACTAAAACTGAAAAATAAAATAAAGACCAAAACACATTACACAGTCCTGGGCGCCTCTCCACTTGAGTTGCATGGAATCCCATTTGAAAAGTGCTCATTCTCTCCTCGATTTGTGAAAGTTCCTTTAAATACTTACACAGAGCTCTCTGGAAAATTGCCCTTCTGTGGACATGAAGAGAGTTGAAAGTCAACCCGATTCGTTGTGCTTTGGCTCAAATAATAAACCCCTCGAAGGTTGGATTTCTGCATAGAACTTTAATACTCATCCATATTCATAAATATTCCATAAATGGCTTAATCTCTTATTCTTCTGATTAGGTCTCAGAAATTCCCACAACACATCGCAGACTGGCAGTATCTTCCTGGCTCCAGGACACACTATCTTCAAGAGGACGCACGCACACCCACACACACACATAAACTCACGCACATCCGCTCTTAAACACACCAACATGCAAATACAAGTTGATGACATTGGCATGTGCGGCCCAAATTTGCTCATATCTGCATGTCTCCATGCATGTGGGTGTAGGTGCATGTGCTGTGTGTGCATGTGTACAGTATCTACGCCAGTGTGTGTACGAGACTCTTATCCTTGCAGACTTGCTACAACCCTGCCAGAGTGAATGATGCCAAGCTGGCCTCTTATAAGCTTATGTTACTACGAAGCCAGCAAAGTTTCAAACTTTTTTTTTTTTTTTTTTTTTTTTTTTTTAAATCAGGCAGTCCCACACATGCTGCACAGCCTCTCTGTACTCCCCAGATACCGCCGTCCCGCCCTCACTCATTCACTCACACTCGTCTTTCTCACCTTCTTCTTCTCTTTTTTCTCGTCCTTCTTGGTGAAAAGCGTGTGGACCCACCAGATCTTGGTGAACATGCTGCCGTACGCCAGGCTGAAGCCGAGGCCGAGGAGCCACAGCCGGAACTGGTGGAGAGGAGGATGTTCATTGTAAAATTACTTTTAAAAATATATATATTTTAAGGTTTGAGGTTGATTTATTGTCATCTGTGTGGTTTGCACATGAAAGAAAATTTGTACTCAGGTCAGGAAGAGTACAAAATAATAAGGCAAATAAATAACCTATTAAATAATCTAAAATAATTAATCCTAAACTCGGACTGAAATGGAGTTCGCCGGTCTAACTGCCTCTGGGTGGAAGCTGTGTTTGAGCCTAGTTGTTCTGGTTTTAATGCTCCGCAGCCTCCTGCCTGAGGGCGTCGAAAAGTAAATACCTTTTCTTACATTTAATAAGGAATAACATATAATTAAGAGATAGCAAATTAATTATAGTGAAACTGAGTTGTAATGATACAGAATATTGTTAATAAATATTTTAACTACCCGAAAGTGTTTATGAACTTTATATAAAGTCTTATGAGCCCATAAAGATAAGTTCTGCACTGATTTTTCTTTGACCTGGTATTTAATTCAAACATTTTTTCCTGTAAATAAAGAATAAATTAGGTGATTTTTTTTTCCTGGTACTAGAACTATTTCATGGATGTGAGATTGCTTTTTCAGCCCTGAACGCTTTCTGTTGGTACGCAGCTGGTAACAAGGCAGGCCCAGCCTGAAAAAAAAAAAAAACACACAAACCAAACCCCGGGGACAAACTATGTCAACAAACAACGACAACTCTCAGCTCATTAAGGTTATTGCTCTGGGTGCAAAGTGACTGAGTGCAGACATTTTCAACAGTTTCTCTCTTTTCTCATTTGAACTGTTGTGGTTAAGCTCAAACTGATTAGAGAGATTTTTGTCTAAATAAATAAATAAAAAACCAACCTGACTATAAAAGTGAGAAGAAAAGTAAGGGCAATTTAAAGGAAGTTTCTTCATAAGCTCTCTACTTTATTGCCACATTCTTATCATAACCAAGAAAAAAAAAACATTAAGTATATGATTAATTTCCTTCACTATGGCAGGAAAATAAAAACAAGATGCTCAGACAGTCACAGATCCAATTCAGGATACAGATGAGAAATGAGACAAGATGAGATGAGATAAAATAGAGATAGAGAGAGCAGAGAAGAATGAAAGGATGAGAAGAAAATGAGGGCAGGAAAGAGAAAGATGATGATTTGAGAAAAGAAAAAGAGTGTCGAAAGATGAAATGGTATAATAGAAGTGAGGTGAAAAAGAGAGGAAAGTATAGAAGCGAGGTGAAGAGTTTAAAAACTTTAAAAACTGAGATAAAATGTAAAGTAACAACAAAAAAAGGGGACATGATGAGATGAGATGAATAAGAGGAGACAATAGAAAGGTACAAAGGAGGATAGGAAGAGAACAAGAGAGAGTAAAAGGTGTTGAAATGAAAAAGAGCTGTGAGGAGAGCGAAGCAAAGGAGGTGCATTTACAGGCTTTGCAGAACAGGGAGGTGAGAAAAGATGAGATGGATAGGTAGAAGAGCTGTGAGAGGAGCCAAAGGGGAAAGACAAGAGAGGAAGGTAAAGCAGGAAAAAAAGATAAGTGATAAGGTGAGATGCAGACAGCGAGAATGAGCAAGAGAAAGACAATATAAGTTTGAGGAGCTGGAGAAAAAGAAAAAAAAAACCCAAAAACAAAAACCTATCCAGACCAGAAGGTCAGAGGCAGAACAAAGGATGAGAGGAAATAACTGGACAGGAACAAAGAGCAGATGGAAATCCACAGCGCTGACAGAGAATTGCTCCCACTTTGTCCGACTCTGTGGCTCCAACACCAAAAAACTACATTCACTCAATTATTTCATGAATTGTGCCAGTGCTTAAACTGGGTGCTGCTGATTCGTTTGGCATGTGCCTGTGTGCCAAGGCTGGCTACCATTAAAACTAGCAGGGCGTTGCGTCACCTAAATGTGGGATTTTGCGTAAAGTAGGAATGACAATTTCACAGTCATGCAGGATTGTAACGAAACTGACAGCTGCAAATTAATAGTGCAAAAAAAGAAAACTCTGCGAGGTCCAACGGCGCCACAAATCAAGTGCAAGGAGCCAAAGTCAATTTGAGAGCAAAGAGCCGCAGTCTGCTGATGTGACTGTTAAACCTCTGGATTGTAAAGTTTAACCCTCAGTGAGCTGAGGCCTGTAACACAAAACGAGATTGGTGTTACACTCAGCTTCAGTAAGCCCCTTTACCTCTTTGACAGACAACTCCATTTTAGTGAACAAACACAAGATTAATGTAATGTTACTGCCCCTCAGCCCATCTGATTATAATCATGGCCCCGATCTCATTAGAAATTCAAACTCAGAACCAATAAGTTGGATTGAATTTGTAAGATATTGAACTAAACTTAGAGAGGGAGGTTTTTTTTTGTTTGTTTTTTTACTCACCTTTATATATATATATATGAATATGATGCCTGTTGTGTGGGGAAACAAATTGGAGCCATTGTGCACTCTCGTTATGTTTATGTGACGGCTTTGTCTGGAATAGTTCCCACTTTGGAGCATCCATTCACAACCTGCCACCGGCCCGACTAAACAAACACACAATGATAAGGACAGTGGCACTGAAACTGCACAATGATTATTTCAGTGCTGATGCTTTTTCACACTGGTATTCTTTTACAACTCACAGTAACATCAGTAGACCGGGATGATAATGGGAAATAAAAAATTAAATCCTGTTTTCTGTTCTCTGGTGTCCCCTGTTAATTAGCCTCATAATTATATACGCTATACAATGAAAGTTTATTTTGATCTATTTTAGCTTTTGTATGTGCATCACATATTTTTAATAGTTTATTAACCACTGGGAAAAGGGCAAAAGAACAAAACTAATTGACTGAAGACGGATAATTATCAGTATTTTTTATTAATGTAACTTTTATACTTCACACTGTTTCTAATTTTCTGCTTATTCTATTCTAGTTATGCAATCACTGCAATTACTGGCTGTTCACCTTGTTGAATATCTCTGCTGCTGTTGTCAAGGATTTTTCCACTACTTGGGCCAACAACTTGGCCTCTTTCACATGAATGCTATCCAGCAGATAACCACCTCTGTGATGATACCCTCGGCAAAGAATGCTGAGAAAGCCAAACCTAAGCGGACCTCACTTTATGACACGGACCTCTGCAGATGCCACAAATCAATAGAGTCTCATGAACCCAGAGAAGTTTATATCAACAAAAGTCTGGCAGTGATCCTACAGTTTCCAAAGATATCAAGTATATAAGAAGCTGAATTTTGAGGAAATGTATAAAGGGGGATGTTGAAGAAACAGCTTCTCATCAGCAAGGCCTGAAATCTATTTATAACCAATACTTTTAAGGTGAACAGAAGAATACGTTGATCTTAGTTTCTTCTATTTTGGACTGTATTACATAATACGTTTCTTTTCAATGCAGAGCTTGTAAAAGAAAGACTACTGTTTGAGTACCAACGTCGAATTGGGGAAACCAAATATTTGCTCTACTCAGCCCCGGCTTGTGTTCCTGCTGTTACCTGGCAGACGACAGGAAACTGCGATCGGTGAACGTGGTGACCGTCAATCCCCAACGGGAAGACTGCAGCCAGAGCCATCGTGCAGCCCACTGCCGTCATGTTGTTCAGATACGGCTGAGAGTTCTGGATGTAGCTGCAACAGAGACACAAACACACACATCAAAAAAAAAAAAAAAAAGCCTATAATTTACAACTCTGCTCCAAGGTACATCTGATAACTTCCTAAGTAAACAGGCATTCATTCTGTCGGTGGTGTGCTGTCAGCTCTTGGAAATGCAATCACTTGCTGTTAATTGTTCTCGTGTTGGTTTTTAATGGAAATTTTATCATTTCTATTTGGCGGTTCAGACAGTTGGCCGTGTTTCATCACTCCAAATATGGAACAGTGCTTTTCCCCAAGCGTTTCCTTTGAAGTGTGATTGACGGTCATTAATCTAATCAGTGTTGACGGAAGGCATCTTCCTTCCTGTCTTCTGTGAGGCATCTGTTGTAGGTTATTTTACCTTATGTTTATGAAAAAGGGCGTTCCTGCGCAGCACACCTGACTACAAATCAAAATGCAGCACAACTGAGTGCAGGAGGAAAATGTCGCAGAGCCCAGCAGCAGGTGAGATTTTTCTTGAAGTGGCAGTGATTTAAAGATGCTGATCACGCTTTCAGCTGTTTTAATAGGAATGGCAAGCGGGTGTGCGTCGTCGCACACTGACACAGCAGGGCCCTGAGTTAAATGCTAACAATAGCAAACAGGAAGATCATCAACTATCCCAACTTGGCACTGGCTGTGCGTCATTACAAGACGGTAAGCCCTCGTGCTAACACTGCGTTAACAGCAGACAAATAAAATTACCTTTTTTTTTTTTTTTTTGTTGGGTTGCATTTGTTACCAAATGAAACTGGGTTCAAACTGTGAAAAGCTCCTTTTAAAGTCTCTGAATTGATAATATAAGAGCTAATATTGGCTTTTACTTTGCCGTCAGTAGTGGTGCATGTGACTGATCTGTGTCAGAAATTACCAATATTTACAATTTCCTATTAGTTAGAGGCTACTGTTCAGCAATCCCAAATGTGAACTACATCTAAAGTTTTTAGTTTGCATTTGACAATGATGAGATAAAGACAGATTGCATATTAAATAGCTGATTATAATGTGTGGGGGAACGTGAATGTGCGTAGCCAGCTTCACGGTAAAACATCCACTAGTTGTTTTAATTATCTTGTCTCATGATGAACATCTCCCTGGTGGGAAATGACAGGGTCATTAAAGTCAGATTCCTCATCCGAGTGTCATAATCATCGGTACAAAATTTCATTGCAATCTGTAAAACAGTGAGCCATTTCAATCTTGAACACAGTGGAGGGCCGACCGCGGTTAAAGTGTAGTTTCAATGTAGACTGTTGACACAGAGTGACTGTTGTCAGAATAAAGAGAGAGACTCTTTCTGCTCACCTGTAAGAGAGATATCAAATGTAAATAACTCAAAAAGCTGCAATATCTGAATGAATACGTTAAAGTTTTTTCTTTGTTGTTGTTATTTGGGTTAACTGATCCTTTACCTAATTTATATTAAGCTGCTATATCATCTTGCATTGGTTGGCAACAGCTAAATTGTGCTCCTTGTCCTCAATAACTCTCTTCCTGCACCTCTGAAATCAGATGAAAACTTTGCTACTCTGCTGAGGTGTGGCTGTGATGATTATGTTTAAACACCATTCTGTATATGAAACTGTGGATGGGAGCTCAAAGGATAATGAAGCACAAAGTCATTACCATAATAAGAGAAATCAAAATACTGATTCCTGTCATTGTTTTGACAATTTGTGCATTTGACTGCTGCTATCTCAGTCCTGTGATGTTCTTAAAACTCCGTATTTAAGACTCCTCTGTTTGGTATAATCTGCACCGTATCATAACACCCATCCACCCAGCACAGCAGTTTTTTACAGACTCCTCTTTTAGTCATTCATCCAACTGACCTGCCCTTCCTTTGCCCCGAGGCTTCACTGCTTATTTACTGTACAGCCACACACTCGTGCTGTATACGCTCAAGCACGAATTAACATGAACATACACTCTCTCCTGTGCACACTGGCCCCAGATCAACCTTTGATACTTCTAAAAAAACCTCTAATGCTGTTACATACTATGAATATATGATGTTCTTTGCGCTGCAGGAGTCTCCCTCTGAAGCGCGCCTTTCTTCCCTTATTATGAATCTTGTTATGTGGCTGCTTTGGATTATGATTGATTGAGGCTACTGCAGAAAAACCGCTGTCTTCTCTCCAAACAAATTACTGAGTGACACTGAACGGACAAGATTCTTAAAGTTGCTTTCACACGTCACCTTTTGTTTCATGCAGCAAGACCAAACTCTGGTTTGGCTTGATCTCGTCTGGTCGATGAAACTGATGCAACCAGATCAAGACTGATTGAAAGGAGCGACTCTGCTGTGGTTTATTTGTGGTCTGAAATGTCACCACTAGAATAACTCATGATAATGAATAAGGCTAGGTTAAGAAAAATCAATCCTCATTTGAATAGTCTAGTATTGAGTAAATCCCATGATGAATCGACAGTCTCCTGTGGATCTGTAAAGCCGTAACCCCCTGAGGTCTGGCCCCACAAGAGACAAAAACATGGAAGACAGGTCCAAAGGCAGATATGAGGTCGATTTGTACAATTTAAAAATAGTGAAGAAGTGAAGAGGACAAAAGGAAATCCATAAGGATGTGCAAGAAGAAGTCAATGTTGCTCAGGCGACAGTGTGCTTAGAAACACACATTACTCACCTAGCTCTTAGTTCTTGAGATATATATCATGTTTAATTAAAAATGTAGAAAATGCCCACACTGTAACCAGTTATATTTTCAATAACGCTCAAGAGTAAATGTGCAACATACAGCAGTAGTTCTCTAAGACTCTCTTTCATATCCAAGCATATCATTCATTTCCAATTGGCAACATAATGGAAATATCTTGTATTCACACGACACTGAATGGAATCACATCGAGAAATCAGAGGCACCACAGCCCTAATAGCTGGCATGCTGGTTTTTAAAAAGACTCAAAGGGTTAAAAAAATATTAAAACCATCTGCTGTTTCTGAAAGTAGAAATCTGATGAAAAGAGATTTGTGTAGCTGATCTACTGTGTATATCCACGCACTTTACTGGCTTTTAGTCAGAAGTAGTTAAAACTGGTTTGCTTGGTGTACTTAAAGAAGTGCCTGACATGGTGATCCCACAGTAATACCCCCCGATAATGCCTGTCATCAGCTGGTGCTTTTTGTGACCCCAGACAAAATAATAATGGCCATAAAAAGCTTTGAAGAACAGCCTGCTGTGAGTCACTAGAATTTGATTTCCCTCTATAGGTTCATGCAACGTCATTTATGGGGAGTGAGGATGATCCTGTGTTCGGTTCCTGGTGCGTTTGTAACTATATCATTCCTACCTTGGTCTGGACCAAATGAACTGAACTACAGATGTGGAATCGCCCCGAGGCACCAAAAGTCAATATTAGCTCTTGACATTTTGGATCATTGGACGATATTCTTTAATACAACTTCACTGTAGCAGCACCAGAGACATCAGAACATCATATCGCCGGGCACACAAACAACAGCAGATATTTATACAGTGTAGAAGTGTTTCATTTTCAGGGTGGGTTGCTCTCTTAACACTGTGGTCGCAGTTGACTTGTTTCTAAAGTGGATCGGTTATATATTTTCTCCCCTAACAATGCAGTGAGTGGCAAACTTGTTTTGTAAAATCAGGTTAAATTACGTTTGAAAGACAATCAAAGCTGGAGGAGGTTCCGAGTGGTTACAATGGAGCCAATCTACAGCTTTTGTTCAAACTCCTGATAAGCTCATGGATTTATGGGAGTCTAGATCACTTTGACCCCGGTCAAACCGAAAAATACTATGTCCAAAGACATCAGAGATATGCTGCACTTCGTGCAATGACGTGTTTTAAACTTGGAAAAGCTAGATCAAAAGCCATTCTTTAAAGGAAGTCTATTTGCATTTGGTCTAGGGCCAGGCTTAAGTAGCATCAATGACACCAGCTGCTCTCTCACAGGAAGCCCCATCCGAAACATTTAACATAGTCCCAAAACTTGACAGGCAGCGGAAAATTAACCTTAAAAGAGGGAATCATTTTTCTCTCTTTGTCAAAAACTCAACTTGGCTCCACCAACATACGACCTTCATGAAACAAAAACATGTAAAATCATGTGGATGTAAATGTAAAACATGTAAATCTCAGGCTACTGACAACACAGTGACTCCGCTACTGGGGCCTGTTTAATCACAACAAACATGGAAAGTGGAAAGGCGAATAAACCTTCACTCAAAGTATTGACATTGTACAACAGAATATAATGAGCGGTGAATACTAAAGCTGCAGGTGACAATTTCCTATTGATTAATCAGTCAAATGTCATGTTGGTGTGTAAAATGTCAGAAAACAAAAAAAAAATATATACATCACAAATCCCAGGAGCCCAAGAGTCACATATCCATATCATCTAACAAAAGAACTTAAGGTATTTAATTTTCTATGATGTACATTCGTGAGGAGCTAAAATCATTAAACATTTGACAGTTTTGCTGAAAAATGTATCCAAACCATAAACTGATTCTTAAAATAATTCAGTGAATGCACATGCTGTATGTGGGGCTTATTTCTACAGGCCTGATAAGCATGTGTTCATTCTCATCCAGTGTTGGTGATAACCTACCGGACGTTGCCGTTGTAGATGTTGAAGGTCAAACAAACAATGCCGAGCAGGATGCCGAGGCCGGCGAAGACGGACACGGCGGCAAACAACTTTTGAGACAAGAACCTGAACTCCTCAATCACCACAGTCCGATCCGCTGGAGGTCCAGCACCTGAAAGCCCAGGGAGAGAAACGTGATGAGTATAAATACTTCCTGTGTCGTCTACCTTTACAGTTCCCTTAACACATCACACAACTTGCTGTATTAATGGGATAAGAGCTTACAGAGCTCACTTATAAGAGCTCCAAGTAATTGCTTTTCACAGTTGGGTGAAGACTGGACTTTTAAAAGCCACTTGGGGGTTGTTCCTCTGAGGTGCCGTTGGGTCGAACTGTAAAAGCTGCTCCCATTAATGCACTTGTATCAACCATCTCCACAGCGATGGGAGGTACAATGTTAAAGAACCTACATTTGATTTTTTCATATTTGGGTTTATGTAAATTTTTATTATTGTTGCACTAGATTGTTCAAGGGGAGTAACAATTAGTGAATGACTCAAAATGAGGAGGTAATTAAATGCTCACTGTAGTTGTTCTTCAAAGCAAAAAAAAAAAAAAAAAAGAAATATTTGGTTTATGGCTTTTTAAATGTGAGCTGTTTTTTTTTTACATTTCTAATCATTTAATGGTTAAATATATATTTGCGTTATAGAAAAATGAGTGACAACTATGATGAACATTTTTCAAAAATGTAAAGACTACAATAATAAATAATTCAATTGATTTAAATGATCTACAGATGAATCAATAATGGGAATACTTGTACTTAATACTTTTTCTTCTCTCACTTGGAAATGACCGGTTCAATGTAAGTTAATGGCAGCCAACAGTACCTGGATGTTTCTCGGGTGAAGCTATAGAACCGGGAACTTATCGCTGAGAGCTTTACAACCGGCTCACACAGTCCCAACTTCACTGGAGCAGCTGGAGTTTAAGTGCCTTGCTCCAGGGCATCTCAATGGTGGTAATGAAGAGAGGGGCAAATGATGCCATTTAATTTTCTCCACCCAGAATTATCCTGCCACTCCTGGGATTGAACCAACAAGCTCCTGGTCACAGTCCCGTCTCTATAGAATGACTTTAAAAGACCGAATGAATCATCTTTAATCGGGACTGCACAACTTGTTCGCCAGTGGAAAATGATAAATACAGACAATCAGTATCTAATTATTAGAGCGCCAATTACAGCAGTTAAGTGGAAATCATAACTCTTCATAAGTTTTCGTAACGATGGAGCGGCTGAGACTTCTGACTGATTCATAAGAAACTGCTGCATGCAATTTCTTGTCATTACTGTTTACAGAGATGCAAGTATGCAGATGTAGTTTGACAAACATCAGCACTTAGGCACAGAATAGCACAGACCTTCATTAAACTCTATAAGCACCAGATAAAGTCAAGTATCAACTTTCTCTCTTTTCATGCTCACTCTCCCTATTAAGCTGTTGATGTGTCTTTTCATGTCTTTTTATTCACAACACAGGAAATCAGTTGTGTGTTTAAACTGCAGCATCACCAAAAATAAATGGCTTCAAGAAAACGCCTGCTCATGTGGGTTGTGGAGCCACTCTTCATCATCTTCAGCTTGAAAGGAATTTATAACAAAAAAGTATAAATTCCTTAACCTGCAAAATCGCCTCTGTGCAAGTTTTAAAATGCAAGGCCTTTGTGCTACTTCAGGAGAGCTTGTCAGATGGTTGAATAGCTTCAGCCATCTACGTGACGGCTGGCGAATCAATCCGCCTCCAAAGCAGGCCATTCGAAACAACTGTAAAACATTTGATTTTCAACGTGGGTTGAACATGTGACTTGAAATATGTTGCTCACCTTTTAACGTTCAACTGGCTGTGTCAACAGCAGCCAACTGGCCTTCATACTGAAATTTAAAAGTTTAATCAGCAAGAAATTATTCGTAAATGAAAATACTAATAGCACCAGCTCTGAAAACACTGATCCAGTCTCGGCACAGAGAAGTAAAATAAACAGTTACTGAGGATTTACACTTTAAATGTCAATTTCTGTAATTCATATTTTGAAACTAACTAACTTTGGTGTTAATTAAGAGTTGGAACTCGAGGGTTTTAAAGTGTATGTGTGTGTGTATACTAACTACCTCATTATTCATGCTTGTGTAGCTTTTAAACCAGGATGATTCCTCAGTGATGAGGTTCAAAGAGGGGCAGATGGACAGGGAGCCTCTTTCTGCACTCAACAGCCTCTGACTGCCTGTCTGCCTAAATCTGAGACTGCCTGCACGAGTTGTGTGTCTGTGTGTGCGCATCTGGGTTAGCTAGTGCAGACTGTGTATATACTGTATCCATAATAAGCATGTAGACACACACAGTAAGCATGAGCGAATATGCTCAAGAGTGCAGGCACGGGGTTATGTGTGCACTGTGTGAGAGAAAGAGAGACAAGGTGTGTGTGTGTTACAGGGGAAGCAGAGCTGGAGTTTCAGCACTGTGCGTAACCAATGTGACAGATGTCAGTGGTAAGTGTCAATGTCTCGCCCCCTTGAGGGTGGCCGGGTGTCAACACGCCCATCATCCGCTGTTTAGATTCTTGTCACTGCCGTCACACAGCCGAAGTATATCTGCTATCATCCGACTGGGGAATGACGATATAAAGGAGGCAGTCTGCTTCTCCAAGTTCAGTTAAAAACCTGTCAATACCTGTTTCACAATCATACCTGGCAAAATTAGTTTGGAATTTAAGTAAGACAGAAAAACAAGAAGGGACAGGACAGCCTTGAATTATTTCTTATTATCACAGTTTTAAATTCTTTCCAGCTGTGCACAGCATGAAATCCTAATGATGTTATTAATGAAAGAAATGCAACCTGGACCCCGACATGCAGCTTAAAAAGACAACCAATTAAAAATCAAGATCTCATGTAAGATTTGACTAAAATCTTAAAACGCTTGATTCATAGGCGAAGACACAAAACCATTTTGTAACTAACATCGCCGTCAGTGGTTCATAAGAAAGAATATATAAGATTCCTTCATGGATCCTGAGGTTTTTTTTTGCACAGACTTATTTCTTTTTTTTGATACGTCTATATTTGTTAGCTTCAAGTGTTAGTCCATCTGTTTAATTTACATCAGAGCATGTGGCCTGAACAGCATATGAGCCGTTGAACAGTAGACCCGATTGCCACTGACCCAGACATGTCAAATAGACAGTTTTGGTTTTTGGTTTTCTCAAAAGTGCAGAAAGATGAGACAAAGACAAAAGAAGAGGGCACCGTTCTCTCTCTATACTAGACCCAATATGCAGCTGAAGTCTGTTCAACAATCTTGGGAGTACTACTGCATATGTCAAAGAAGTTGTGCTTAGTCTTTTATGGATCCAGAGGGAGCTCTGCCAAAGTGGCAGTTTGGCTCTGAAGACTACAAGTTGGAAAAATAAAAATAAAATCTGTGGGTGTGAAGTTACACTAAAACAGAGCTCCTCATCTCTGCTTGAGGCCCCAGGCTCCAGGCTACATTAGCAGCTACTAGCATAACACACCCACATCTCAGCGGATTGATGCATTGTGGGTAATGTAGGAACTAATCTTTGACAAGAAAGGCTAACATTACAGAATAATAAAAAAAAGACACTTTTTGTGTCACTGAACTGATTCTGATCATTTCTTTGAACTGTCCATCAATAGCCAACAATGTTACAGGAGTGAGATGCTAAATGATCATCCTCACTTACTTCTATGAGGCGTGTATCATTGCTTTTATTTCCTCTAAGATTGCTATAATTTAACCAACTAATCTTGGCTAGAATTATTCTTCTAGCCAGTTTTACTGTATTTAAATATTTTATTTTACAATTTCTGCTGAACTTTTGCTAAAATAGTTTAAAATGTTACACACAATTTTAATGTAAAGTACTTAGTAGTTTTTAATACATTGTTCTGTATAATAGTAACAATAATCACTTTATTTGTACAACACCTATAGCAGCTCTAAGTAAAGTCACTGTATATGTGACTAAATGAATGCATGGTATGGAACAGCAGTACATTTGTGTGTGTACACAGTGTGTGTGTGCGCACACAGGTGCGTGCATGCATGTGTAAAACTGTCCATTCGGTCAATGCATTTGCACCATTTAAACCCTCCTCCGTCCTTGATCAGGGAATCAGGACAGGGTGTTGCCATGGAGACCCATCTCTATAACAGTTGCCACAGCGATTAGTAGAAGAGTCTGAGCTGAGTGATTGTTAGAGCGACTGTGAAGAGAGTGAGAAAGTGAGGCACGGAGGCGCCTGGTAAACACAGCAGAAAACAAGCGGGGGGTTAAATTGAAAACCCCCATATGTACTCCACCCTGTCAGCTTGGAGCAAATCAACCCCGCTTCCAGCATCAGGAAGGAAAAAAGAAAAAAAAAAATCTTTTCCGAACTGAGTCAGCTCCGGCGCGCAGGAAATTACTCATTTCCTCTCAACAACTAGATTTGGTAAACAAGTAAAAAACAAGCTCCAGCACCGGGAGAGATAGGTGCAAACAAAACTCACCTCTGGCACTTTGCAGGACAAGACAGATTCAACTCAGCAGGTTTTTAAGGGGACTAACAGAGAGCCTGTCACACTGAAACAAGTCGAACTTGATGGAAGGACATGTTGCCGACATGCATACGGGTCATTCGTCCCTTGTCAGTCACGCTGACCTGGAATCTTTACCTCTTTACGGTTCAGTTAAGCCTTGGCAACAAATCATTTCCTTAAAAACCTAAAAAAAGGCAGCTCTCTAAGGACCACGGCAGCATCCAGGATTGATTAGTGGCACACTCTGTCCAGGCACAAGTATGTCACCTCTCCAGGGACGGATGGGCCAGTAAATAACTACAGAAATTGGTCTTGGTGTCTGAAGCAAATCAACAGAAAAAAGGTTTTCACAGCAAACTAGAAAATGGGCAGAAGAAGTTGGGAGCTTTGGTCCTAGTTTGCGTGATGAGAGCTTGGTTAGCCCAGAGGCACTCACACCGTGAGGTGAAGATGTGAAGCAAAGATAGAGTGACAGCTTGATGTCAATAAAAACAATGGAAAGTCACCGTATTTTAGTTTGCCCCTGTTGATTTGCCCCACTTACCAACATGGTCGGCAGTTGGGGCTGAAGCACAGGCTGTGATACAGAGCTTATGAAAGCCATTAAAGCAAGGCAGAGCAATTTCCTTTAAAGTCACACTAGTTCTCAGAGTCAACACAGGCAACACGAAACATATTTTTAGATTGACTCTGACTTGCACTTTCTGAGGATACAGATTCATTGTTTTCAGTGTCTGTCATTTATAAATCTACTTAGAAATCAGAAATGTAAGACAGCCCTTAATTTGCCCAAGAGTCATCATATTTTTGTGGGTTTTGTTTCCCAGCCTCAAAATGATCCAGTGACGGTTGTCTGCCCCAGAAAAATAGGGCTGAACTTGTAACCTAGAGCTCGGTCATAAAGGCAGGGATCAGGTTTTCAAAACCCCCAGGTTAGTCAGTCAAACTTAGCTGCTGCCTTGTTTGATTACTGCACATTTTTAATGTCTCACCGCTGGTTTGGACAGTGAGTGTGCAGGCGGCGTCAGCATCCAAATAACTAGCTTCACCCAAACTAGCAGTTACACAAAATCCAGCACAATTACGCATCATGTAGACCGTGCCAAAGGCTAAATTAAGCCGCACAGAGGAGGCCTAATGTCAAAGCCAAAGATGGGAGCCTGGTAAGTTACAGTAAGGCAGACAAGACACAAATACACACACAGGAAGCTGGACAAGGACAGTGTCACATCTTACCTATCCAAACATCATTTCCAAACCAGGAGAGGTTCTTCTGAGAGCTGTCATAGTAACCGATCTTCTTGTAACTGCCTCCTAGATGTTCGTGAAACATAGAAAAAGAAAATCAGCATATATATATCTTATATATTATATGTGTATATATATATACACACACACTTTAATTATTTTTTCTTTTATAATTAATTTAATCCCCCATTGTTTTGTGAGAATTCATGTTTCTAATTGTACAGCAAAATTTGACAAACCAAAATTAATATTCATTCTAACGCTAGTCAGCTATTCTGCTCTAATATTTCTGTACTTTTAAATTAATGGAATGTGTGAATGGGGGAAAAAAAACAACATACACACAATGAAAAGATAAAAGAAATGAGGGATAAAAAGGTGCGTAAAATGGACAAACAATGAAGCACCAAGGGGAGAAGAAGGAGAAATGGAAGGGGGGGAAAAGAAAGGAGCTTATGTGGCAGTCTTGACCAGGAATACTGATGAGGTCCCCCAGTGACTCAAGGATTCAAGTCAGGTCGTCTTATTGTGGCTGTCAAATTACTTCGACACCACAACGAGAAATATGAGACAGAATATGAGGCGAGGGGGCAGGATTATGAAACTCTCATCCTTTAGGACGCCAAAGTGAACATAGGTAGGAAATAATCCGCAACCTTTTCCTACGCAGGGAAACTCATTAAGTCCCTGGTGACAAATAGTATGCCATTTCCAGAAACAGCTTAAAACGAAGGCTTGTGCCCAATTAGAGCGAAGCCTTGAGTCACCACATCCCTGTATCAAGTCCAATCACAAGTGCAATTATAAGACACTGAAACCAATTGCCGTTAAGGCTGCAAGCCCCCTAAGAAAGGAGGCTTGGCCCTGAGATGAGCCAAAAGTAAAAATCAATATTTGATAAATACGGTTAGGTATGATTTATTTATTCATTCTTTTACTTTTTTTTTTTTTTTTTTTTTTTTTTTCTAAAGCGGGGCCGTGTGGGAGCGTTTTACCTTGCAGTTGTTCGATCAGTGTCATTGCCATCCTGGAACCCTGAGCGTCAAACACCACATGGCCCTGAGACACGCACAGGAAGAAATCTGTTTTACTGCAAATAACAAGCTCTTAGCTTGAAGGGATACAACAAAAGAGTTTGATATATACACTTTCACTTGCTTTTTTGCCACAGATGTGAAAAACTGATACTTATGTCAAGAGTGGCTGCTAAAACACAGCCAGCAGCCAGTTAGTTTAGCTCATCCCAAAGACTGCAAAAAGACGGAAACAGTTAACCTGGCTCTCTAAAAGGTTGAGTGAAAAAGCAGGTCGAAGCCTGAGAAACATGGGAATTTGGTGACATGAATTTAAAAAGACATGACACAAACAGGCAGACAATCAGCTGTTAGTTACTGGTAGTAACCATGCATATTGGGATCAGGAGGCAAATGGCAAGACTGGATTACCAACCAGGCCTCCTATTTTTCAGATCCTCATAACAGTTGTGCAACCACTCAGTTGGACAAATTATATGCACTAACTTTAGTTTTTTTTTTTATCTTCAAATATTAAATAGGATTATTTTTTGACATTTTTATTCAATTACTACATCAGACTCTGTGGCATTAAATGGAAGTTTTTATTTTAGGCCTTTATAAGGAGATTTGGAAACAATATCACAATGAAAAACTTGGACTTGTAAGAGTTAATAACACTGATTGAAAGACATACCCCCAAAACCTACTGCATTTCCATATATGAAAAATAAATACAGAAAATCAAAAGTATGAAATGAACAGCAGGTTTTATTATCTACTCCTTACCGATACACCCTCAAAGGAACTTGTGTTGAGGGCCCTGTAAATCTCAGCAGTGATGTCGTGATTGTTATAATTGAAGTCCTCCAGACGTCGACCTTTGGCCTTCAGGGGTGCGACAGTTTTATTGAGGGCAAGAGCTAAAGCCCACACTGCGTCATAGGCCAGAGGAGCCTCCTGAAAGCCGCCGGTCTCTTCAGGGTTCTTTCCCCCCAGACGGGACATCAAGGCAGCGAGAAATTCCTGCGACGTCTAAAAGAAACAGGAGAGAGAGAATCCACGCTTAAGAAATGAGTAAAGTGAAGCAGGAAAGGATAACATTCAGTCGGATTTTATTTCAGGACTTTTAGACGTTCCCCTTTCAATTATTTACACAGTGAGACACACAGAAAGTCAGTGAGAAGCCCTTATAAACATCCAGTCTAAACGAAAACCAAAGATCAGTTCTCAGTTTCTGAGTTTTTCTCTGCTGTCATTGATAAGGTGTTCATGTGTCCAGCTGTGAATCAAAGATGTGACCAAACCGAATGGCTCTGTCATCAGAAACTGTGACTACTGAAGGTCAGAGTGCCTAAGACAAGCCTAAATTGCTAAGCGTGACACTACTCATGATGATATAACAGAGGTGGGACAATGGATGAGCCACAGTCTGTCCATGAGTTTATATACACACACACACACACAAAGTTTGACAAACATGGTGAACATGAAGTCGCAGCATGTGACCTTAGGGATCAAGTTTGTCTCCAGGGTTGACTAGATTAGCTTTTGCTGTAACTAAAAGGCTAAGAACTAATGGGCAGACCAGAGGGTACTTGGGCCAGTCTTAGGAGATTTGAGGGGTAATTGAGCTGACCAGAGGGGCACTTTGACCACTCAAGTGGCCCCCATGTGGATAGGATGTGCTATTATAACTAGCCTAAATGAAAGTAATCTTTTTAATCCGAGGAGCCTTTTGGCATTAAGAACTGCTGCTGCAGGTGTGACATTTAGGAACGGCTCGTAAAAAGACACACACACACTGATGAGACCTTACAGGTATTATGTGCTTCATCACCTTCAGCTACAAACGCTTGAACAACTTAGTTTATGTGAACATTCAAAAATCATATTAGTTATTAATTAGAGATTATTGTAGGCATTTTTTTTTCACCTTTATACAGAGACAGGCTAGCTATTCCCCTTGCTCTCAGTATGCTGCCTCTGGGATTTCTATTAATTAGGTACAGCCATGATTGATCTTCTCATCTCTTACCTAAGGAGGAGGTAAACTGTTTGTTTACACACAGACAGTTCTTTTCTAGGACTGCATCCAATTTTTGCCCGATTTTGACAAAGGTTCAGCAAATTAGCAAAACTACAGCGTTCTGTTTACAATTCAATTCAAGGCAAAATTAAAATCATGTTTTCTTTTTGGCTCTGATTTTTATTATTTTCTTGCTTCTAACTGACATCTGATACATGTATAATAGCAGCACAGTGGCTCAGGGTAATTGAGATTAAAAGATGAAATCACTGAAAATGTAGAGTTAGGATATTTTACAACAGAGAAAATGTTTTTTGCTTTGCATTTCATGTGTCTTCCAACTTCATAAGTTCTTTTAAGGGTACAATCAAACTGGTTGTAATTTGTTTTTTGTTTTTTTTAGAATGAAACACCAATAAACATTATCTCTCTCTCTGAGAGCAGAGATAAATGTACAATTCCCTGTGACCAATTAGACTCGCACACCTCCAGTTCATCTCATTGAAATTCCACCTTGGCATTTGGCATTTAAATCTGCCATTACCTACTGAAAACTAGCTGACAATGCGCTATTGCAGACCCTGCAGTATTGGCACACTGGCTTCATCTGAGACCGCTATCTAAAAGAAATATGCCAATTTCAAACTTGGAAATTGAATTTGAATAGATTGACTAGGAGCAGGAGTTGCGGCTGTAATTCTTATCACCCGTTGAGCAGCACGTCAACAGCTAAATCAGCAGGTCGTGGCAGGTGCTGTATGAATATAAACAACAGCTGCTGATGAAGTGCGAGAGCGGGAAGGAGGGCTTGGGGGGCAGTGGGGTGGAAAAGGTGGGGATGAGGAAACAGCGAAAAGGACGAGAAGGGGCAGACGGGTAAACAAGAGGAATGAAAGGATGATACACAACAGACCAGCAGTCAGAGAAGGTCGTACAATGGAAGAGACAATTTAAGAGGATTAGAAAAGGTGAACGGAGAGCGATGGGCGAGAAGGAAGCAGAAAGCCACTTTGACCTGAGGAGCTCAACAACGATCGACTAAACTATAAAGGAAGACATTCAAACAATTTTTGACACTGATAATCTAAAAGAATCACATTTCTTATTAAGAAATCATGACTATTCGACAGCATATTGGAGGTTTAAGAAGCATAATATTGATGAAGGTCATACAAAGTACACTGAAGTTACCGTCACATCATTGCTCTAAAAACAGAGTCTGGTTTCTATTGGAACAAACACAGATCCTACTTTAGTGCCATTAAGAGGACCCCCTCATTATGCTGTCTTTGCTTGCTTTTGCTAACGTTTGCCAATTAGCACTAAACAAAAGTGCGTTTGGATGTGACGGGAATGTCATTAGTTTTAAAAACAGTGGACATAAACTAGTATTTGGCACATTTGAAGTTTCTTCAAATGATGGCGCTACATGCAAACTGGATGACTAATGTTGTTACACTTCTGAGGCCGAGGGAAACATGAGTGATCGTTAACAAATGACAATTAACTGCAACATCCAGCAGTGGTTGAGATATTTTACTAAAAACCTGATGTGTGAACCGCTTTGTGTAGGAAGAGCAGTGTGGATAGTTGGAGAGATTTTTACTTACTAAAATCTCTTTACCAGCATCACCTTTGCACTTTATTTTCATTTTTCTTTGCTCCTTTTGGATGCATGAAGATAAAATAAAGCTGGTAGTGCTATAAAACACGCTGCTCCTTTTTTTTTTTTTTAAATCAAAATCAGTTGGTGGGGTTTAATGATAATTTTAATGTTCACACGTTCTTCTTTTTTTTTTTTACTGATTTGTAATTATTTATTACTTCCTGAATTTTCCGTCCTGATTTATTCATTCATCTTCTACAGCTTATCCATTTCTGCCTATCCTAGCTCACATCTGGCGAAGGCGGGGTCACCCTGGACAGGTCGCCAGTCCATCACAGAGCCAACACACAGAGACAAACAGAGACCAACAACCACTCACACTCACACTCAGACCTAGGGACAATTTAGAGTCACCAATTAACCCAACCATGATGTCTTTGGACGGCAGGAAAACCCACACAGGCACAGAGAGAACATGCAAATCCGACACAGAAAGGCCCCAGGCCAGGAACCGAAGGCCGCTACAATATTGTTGTGGGGCAACCAAAAAAAGTCTGTTTTTGTAACACGTGATATCTGTAAAGTTCCCTGTGTATTTAACTTGGGAAATACAAATGAGCTTAATTTTTCATTTGTACTTAGACTTCAAAGCATATCTGGGCTCTATTTGATGTCATTAGAAGTACTTGCATTACATTGAAGTGACTCAGATTATTATATGACTATATTGTGACTCACCTCTTTCACTACCATAACATAAATGTGATGCATTATTTGGAAATGACACACATTAGCAGTTGTTTCCAGCTGGTCCTTCCTTGTTAACTTATTAATATCAAAGTATATCTTCTGTCTTCATTAATGTAGTCATGCCTGAATATACTTTTCTTAAATGTAAAATGAATGTTAAAGTCTGTAAATGATCTGTGTATCTATTTTAATGCCTGTGTGAGGCTGTCTATATATTTATATATCAACTATACATGTTTATTTTATTTTTCTTTACAGAGGTCTCTCTGGAAAAATCCCAATCCCAATAAGACTTGTTAAAATTAAGTATTTATTATTGACAATAACAGTAATAATAAAGGGAGCGGAGGAGAGTAAAAAAACAAACAAAACAAAACTGTGTTTTATTTGTTCCCACCATGTTGGAGACACCACGGACGGTCTCAGGATTCAGCATGACGATCTCAGTGGTCACATGTCCCTCCACAGCCTCCGTCATGTTCTCCACTGTACAGTTAATAGCCGGGTCTTTGATCTTGAACCAGTTGTCTGCGTACCAGCCGATGAGGAACCACACATACTTCTTCCCATAGAGCTTCTCCTTGAACACCTGCAGCAGGGAGGGAGGGAGGGGGGGAGGAAGGGTGGATAAAGGAAGGGAGAGAATGATAAATAAGCATGAAGAGAATTATTCCCCAAAATGTTATGGGTGAGTTGTATCACCGCCAAACAAGGAAATTCATTCAGACATCCAAACAGCTCATTGCAGAGTTCAATTTCTGCTAATAGCCAGTCAGGTTAAGTCTACTGGGATCAATCGAGCGGTAAAATGTACTAACCTCACAAAACACCTTCCTGGCTTCGGTCTCATAAAAGAGCCCCACAATGATCCTCGCGTCCTGGCGCTGCATCAATACACGAAAACAAAACAAAACATTGTTTAGTTACATCTGCAGCAGCGATATAACTTCACAATAGCACAGCTTGGTGTGGCGGCGCAGCGCTCCAGAGTTCCTGCTGCCTCACAGGACGGGACATACTGCTGTTCAGGAGCTGCTAATTAGCATGGCGCATTAATTTCCTCTATGAGATCACCTCTCTGCTAATGGAATCGTGTGCATCTGTGAGCCGAAGGAGGAAGGGGAGAAGAGAAGGGGGGGGGGCAACCAGCAGCTGAGGTGAATTTTTAATCAAAGCACCTTGAGGTTCTTGACAGCGACAGCCGGGTCGGTGAGGAAACTCTGGCGGACGCTGATCTCAATGCCTGCCTCCTTCACCCTCTGCTCCAGATCGTCCAGAGTCTGTAAGATGAAAGAAGAAGGAAGAAACAGAGACAGGGAGTGGGGTTGGGGGGGTTAGTGATGCATCTTAACATAGAGACACTGAGTGGTGACAGATTGAGACTATAGAAAAATAAAAAACTAAATACAAGTGAAAAACACAAATGTTAAATATGTATAAGAAACAAGGTGGTGGGATGTATGACAAACAAGAAAGGATGCAAGAGAATGAATAGATTTTTACACAAAGAACTTGAGTGAAAAGAAGAAGAAGAATGTGAGAAGCGAGAGTAAAGAATATGAGAGTGGGATCATTAACCTCCATTACAGGAACCAACCCAAGTGTCGGGCTATCGACTGCTGTGCCTGGGGGAGATGTATTGCTTGATCAATATTTCTCACAACCAATATTCCAAGAAATTACTCCAAAAATCCTTCATCAATCACCAGGAGAGATTACTTGAGGGTGCATCACACACCCTGAGAACACAATCGTTTTTGTCAACAAACACACAGGGGTAGGCGGGCAATCCGGCAGCACCCAGCCCGCACTTCACCAAATATGATCAGACATGGAGCCAATCAGGGCAGTGAAAGCAAAGACAGAAGAAGAAGAATGAGTTGGAGGTAAAAACCCGACTGCGGTGAAAGAAGATTGAAGGTACTGACTGAGGTAAACACTTCAGTGGTCTGCTGGATGGTGGCGATGCGAGTCCACTTCCACTTCTGGAAGAGCTGCACCCTGGTGGGGTTGTGGAGGGTGGCAGATGGGTGCGTGCGGAAGAAGGTCGGGAAACGCTGACGGTTGGATAAAGCTGGTGAGCTGGAGCCATAGGACAGCTGAGACAGAAAGAAGAAGAGCAAAACAGTGACTAAGGCAGAGCAGAGCAAAGCTTGTGAAGGTCCTTCCAGGCATCAGTAGTAAACAAACTTCAATAAAATGTATTCAAATCGGGACCCTCTTCTTCCGCCTTTGTACACAGCGGTCTTTGATGGCGACTGGTTCAAACAAAGACGAAAGCCAGAAAAAAGACAGAGAACCACTGAGACAACTCCTCTTCCCATTTTCTCATTTTCACCCACACCCTCCTCCCTCCCTCCTGTTAGCTCCCCTGAAGCTCATGAGGTATGTTGATAAACTAAACTCTTTTTTTTTTTTTTTTTTAAGAAAGAGACAATAATGCATTAAGGTTTTCCTATGCATTCACAGTTTCATGAAACTGTAATGACATATTCTGCTATTGCAAACAGAACAAACAGAACCGTCCCTTTTGTGAACCCCAGTGATAATCCTGCACTGATCAGCATTTGAACCCATATAAAGTGCATTCGCTGGCACAATTAACATAACGCTTGTGGTAGAGACAGTCTGCTACCTGCTGTCCAAATAGAGGGATAGTGGAGAAAGCAAATAGAAGCAGGGAGAAGACAATTACTATTCACTATGACAACGGGAGTTGAAGTCTCCGACAGGTCTCCTTTAAAACCAGAAACCTGAGGTTTAGGGACTCATTACAGGGAGCGTACAGCCTTTCCACTTCCACAGCTCCCATATCACAGCTCAGATTTTCACCGCTGGGCACTCCCAGTGGTGAACAGAGGGGGCTTGATGATCGATGTCAAATGTCATGTACAATGTGGACTCCCCAACAATAAACAAACCCTGTGGGCACAGGCGGATAAACAATGGCATCAGTGCGAAGGAAACGACAGCAGATCCGGGAAAACCAGACAATCGATCTGTTACGGTGAGGTGTTGAGCACCAGCAGATGACTTTAGCAACCCACAGCTCTAAAGACTTACCAGAACACCAAAGTTGCAGCAACTGAATAGGCATAATTGTAATTTTGTTTAGTGTTCTATGTTAAGGGTCTATAATTATGCTAACGGATTGCGAAGCTAAATTTGTGCATTTAGCTCAAGTGCTTTGAGTTAGATGTTAATGTAGGCACACTAACATGCTGATGCTCAGCAGGTAATAATTACCAATTAATATTCTTAGCTTTGCGTGATAGCATGCTTACGTGTACTATAGGTAGCCCACATCCAACCTGCTTCACTATATGGAGGACCTCAATTTGTTTTTGATTTTGTTTGTCTGATTGTGTGGTGAAACGTTACACCCACTAGCTGGAGTATCCAAATGGATAGCTTGTTAGAAACAGGATGAATAATTTCTTTTTCTGTCGAAAAGCAAACGAGTAAACTCCCACTGGTTTAGGCAAAAATTACATTTTCACTTTGTGATGCCACTAAATGAAAAGTCACTGAATCACTTCATTTATCTGGCAACATTGATTAATGACCAAAAATGCTGCTGAAATTGTGAATCAGAATTTTCAATGGTGTGAACTCTACTCATTAAATTCCAGTCAAATTCAGAGGCCAATGTCACTGTGTCAACTAAAATCAACAAAGAATTATCCAGGCTAAACGGCACTAAAGCAAAATGACAAAACTGTTTTATAATTTTCCCCAAACTGGTTTCTGTTAGAGTTTAATGAGCACCATCTCTGGTAGGATGTGATAATTTACTGGTATCAACAACTGAAAATGGCCAAACCTAAAGCTGTAAGCTTTTCCCCCTTGGCAACACTGAAATAAACCTTCAGCAGACACCAACACAGTGACAGAACTAAAATGGAGCAAAAAGCTACTGTGGTAGAAATAGACCAATGTAGGAGCTCTTCAGACATCGAACCCTCCCAAAACAACTCACAAACAACATCTTTTAATTCTCATTTTGTCAGTTCTCCTGTGGCCTTGTAGTAGCAGATCACTGCCTGTGTATGGCTTACAGTGTTAAAAATTTAGATTGGGATCAAATTAAGAGCACCTCCTTGATCAGCGTCCAGAAATGGAGGTTGCTTTTGCCTCCCAGGCGTTCTGATGAGGCTGCTTGACATGCAAGGAGGCTCTTGCAGGCACAACGCATACAGAAATAATTGAGTGTGGCGGTTAGGAGGTTGTGCCAGTGGTGGTATGTAGTAAAGAAAGACAGATCCCTTTGTGTGTGGGGAGAATTGACTGCTCGAGTTGAGGGAGCGAGGCGGAAATGAAGAGTGGGAGAGAAAGATAGTAGAGATGGAATTGGTGAAGGAAGGAAGGAAGGAAGGAAGGAAGGACGGGAGGAAGAAAGAAAGGAGAGAAGGACAAAAGGGGCTGAAATAGAGTAGACCGGCTCCAGGCAGCGACAACAGACAGAGCAAAGAGGAAGGCAGAGTCAAAAAGTGGGAAAGAGTTTTTTAATGAAGAGGGAAGAAAGGAGAGAGCAGCAATGAGAAAGAGGGGAAGGTGCCAAGCACTAAAACTGATTGTTCTCCATGACTAATCTCTGGATGAAACTTCAATTATAAGGCAAAGCTAATAAGCAGAGCGCTGTGAGTGACAGAGAGGCGGATCAAGAGAGAGATAAACAAAATAAACTGACTAATGGAGGCATAAAATGCAAAAAAAAAAACAGCAGCAGAGGACTGTGCTGCATCTTCTGCTCATTTACAGATCTGGCACATGTTTAAACTGAATGTACTATTAAGCAGCGTGTCATCTTGCTGTCATTGAATTATTGTGTAACTGCCTTATAAAGCCCCATCACTGATTAAAAGTGCTTTGTGAAGTATTTTAAAATCAATAAACAATTATAGCATTCATCTTAAGAACTTTCTGCAAGTACAAAAGATCATTATTTCGAGCAATGTGAGGAGCGGCTGCACAAACAGGTGTCCGGGCTGAAGACTTCAGTGTCACTGTCAAGGTTTCTTATCGGCTCAACTTATAAACCCAGAACAAAGCTCCGTCAGGGACAGAAATGTGGGCCAAGGGGCCACATTATTTGAGGTATTTGTGTAGCACTTAGCTTCAGAGGATCAGAGTATTCATTTAACACATTTCGGGCTTCTGAGTTCCTCAATCAAATTAAACATGACGTCTTTGTGAAAGAAAGCAACGTGTTAAATCAAACATGACGAAAATTCAAAATCGTTTAAGTTAATAGTTGATGGTCTGATTTATTTACAGCGCGTAGCGTTGTGTTATTGTTGACAAAAAAATAATTCGCATTGAGGATTGATTGATGATTGATCAAAATTCTGTATTTTCCAATTATTGGCGGTTTATTAGGAGCATGTACTTAAAAATAATGTACTCTAATACGAAAGTCCCGCAATAAAGCTTCCTTCATAAAGGTGAAGGTGAAGCGTTTCTTTGATCGCTTTGGTAATTTTGGAGGATGTCGTGTGTGGAGCTGTTGAGCTGCACTGCATTATACAATGAAGTGTTTCTGTTATTTTAATTCAATTCAATTATATAAATAATTTCAAAAATGACAGAAACATATGGACAAGTTTCTCCCATCACAAATATGAAGTGAGTCCTGAAGATAAATGCATAAAAGGTAAAAAAAAAAAAAAGTCACCTACCACTATGAGGTTCCACATGCGAGCTGCTTCGCCCACCAGCGTGGAGACGCCGCTGCAGCCAGGCATCAGGACAATCTTGATGGGCTCAGTGTACAGAAGGTCATACAGCAACTTGGTGGCTTCTCCGGGGTCACACTGCAAGGACGAAATGAGAAAGTGTTTATTGGACCGTCCAATGAACAGATGGATGGGCAGATCAATAGCTAGAAATTGAGGTGAACGAGAGAAGCGGAGGGAGAAAATAAGAGAAGAGATAAGAATGAAGGAGGAAGATAGTTGAGAAATAGAAAGCAACTAATCAGCAATGAAAGCAAGGAGATGGAGGGGACTGTAAACAGAAAAGGGGAAAGAGAGGAGAGTTGATAAAGGAGAGGGAAATTAAATAGAAAAAGCAAGCAGCGACAGAAAGTCAACGCAAATGTGAAGAGAAGACAAGTGGGAGAAACAGAAGGAGAGGTTTGGGGAAATGGGGAAAGACAAGACACCCTGGGTCAAGATAACGTGAAGGGAAATGGCCCGAAAACAGCAGGGAGTGGTAAACAAGGAGATGCAAATGTGTGTATCATCAAAACGCAGCATGCTGTCCAGAGATCAACACATGAGACGAAGGAGAGAAGCCGGAAACAAAAAAATAAAAGAGAGAGACGAACGAGCACGGAGAACGGTGGCCATCACAAGTCATTACAACCATCCAATAAAGTCATTTACGGCACGTCTAGGTGGTGAGCGTGTGGCTGCAGTGATCCATCACCACTCTGTCAGCCAGATTACCAACAGACCATCACCGCCACACCGCTGCTCAGAGTCACGGATAAACTGGCCTGACACGTCCAATGATTCAGCATGGAAGGGGAGTTATGGCTCGCTAACACAGACACACAGATGCATTTTCAAAAACCACACACACATACACACTCAAGATGAGTGTCACAAGCAATCGTACTGAGGCTGATGACGGCAACAACCAAATATGGCATCTAATTGGGGTGTTTGTCTGCACAGCTGAATTGTCTTTTTGAGGTTGACCTGGGATTTTTTCTGACGATATAATCACCCGGGAATTTGTGGAATAGCTGGACTTCTTATTGACTGATGTGTTTTCCATTACCTCGAGATTGGAGGGAATTATAGTGCTGTCATACTGTCACATAAAAAAGCAGGCTGTTTACATGCACTACGATAATTCAATTTGAACCCCCGTTAAGGCAGAGCTGTGACTGCTGACATTGTCACTTGAATGTCTCTGGATGGTTTGTGTTATTAACTCTCCCCTAAAATAAAAAAAAAAAATCTGAGAATCTGCTTCAGTAAAAAAGAATTTCTGACCCTTTGATTTACTGGGCCGCACAGAAGATGCAGCTTATTAACCTGCATGCTGTCAGAGTAATCACTGTTGAAACAAGATCACAACATCTATAATGTCTAAAGCAGAAGTGGTGATTGAGAGGAAACAGGGATATAACAGCGAGTTGCACATAAGTGGATTTTATTTGTGAGATAAACCTGCATCCACCTATCTGTTAAACTCTCATGGCATTCAACCAAGGCTTCCACTGCTCAGTGGCTTTCTACACGGAAACCATTCATTTGCTCAAACAAGTGCACATTCACTTTCAAACCAAGGCCATTACAACCATTACAGCACATCCCATCCATTCACACTATAAAACACACACACACACACAACAAAATAATAAATGCGCTGCTTCTGAAAAGGTGATTTTAAAGTTTGAGTTCAACTGCTTGCTGTTCACCATCTCGCCATGTTTGCTCATGAAAATGTAACATTTTGGCAAAAATAGTAAATAATATATGAGTGTGCTGCAGGAATGGTTTGATACCTTCCAATTACTGATTTGTTTTTTGGTTTTTTATAAATGCGCCCACCAACCCATGAGATGGTGTAGCTTCAACACTAGAGGATGTTTCAGACTACGGTATACATTTATTATTTATATTAGTACAAATCAAAACATAAAAACCTAATCAGTCAACATACTGACTCAGTCTATCTCGAGTACAATAAAACGTTGCACCAATATAATAATAATGCTAGCATCTATAGAAAAGTCTTTTTCAGGTGAAATGTATTGTTATAAAAATTTTTCAGGTACATCAGAGAGTGAAACTGAAGCCTTCAAAAACTCCAGGCTGTTACTGGGGGCACTGATGCATGTCACGCAAACCTGGTTTGAATCCAGCCGGGGGCCTTTGATGTCCATCTCCCCACATGACCTGTCCGCCTCTCATCCGCCTGCCATCTTTAGGAACCGCAATTTCTAAAATAATAATAATAACAATGATGATAAAATAGACAAATACCAAAATGATACACCTGTAGCTTAAAAACTGCCGCACAGCTGAACAATGTCATTAAACCTTAAAACCCTTATATCCAACTCATTAAATGTGGGACTGCAAAGATATTTTTTATTCAAAAGCCAGCGTGGGTTTTAATGGGTTACACCTTCCTGCTGAGTATCTAACACTAGAAACATCTGAGTGGACTTTGGATTAAACATTTTGCTCTTTGAGTTGCCGCTTGAACACGAAAACAAGCGGCAGAGGAAGCACTTGGAAAGTCAGCTCTTCCGTCTGTAGATTCACTCACCAACAACAAAATAAACTTTGTGCACTTTGTCCGTCTTCAACTATCCTCAGTTCACCAGGTTAATAGCATTATTACTGACTGGGAAGGCAGTTTCCCAAAATTGATGTTAGGAGGAGAACCTAGTGTGACGCGGGGCGGAGAGGCGCCAGGTTTTCCCTCCCAATCAATCACTGAGCCAGCTGATTTCACTGATCACCTCCTCCTCATTTGGTGCTTCTGAGTAAAACTCAGCAGTTGCTGCGTTCACCTGGTTTCAAGCCTGATGGGCGTTCACAGCACACGGCAGCATACTCCTCATGAAACAAACTGCTGTAATATCTTAGCATGAGGTAAATGCAGATTGACACACAGACCTTTTTAAACATTGTCTTTCCTGAAGGTTATTTGTGTTCTTTGTCACTGTCGCTGTCGCCTGGCTGCACACTGAGAGGAAGCTTGTTAGTTCTCTTGTGTTACATCGTTTCAACTTTACCCTGATGAGCGCTACTTCACTGCCTACGCTGATTATCTCTGAATTATTTATTCAATCTATCCATCATTGCTATATTCGACCACAGTTTTTTAAACATGTTGTTTTAATAGTTTTCCCTAATTACTGGCCCTTCACCGTGTGTAAGAACTAAAATGAAATTGAAAAGTGCGAAGAATGACCTTGTTAAGGTGATTCGATTGTTCAAACCAAGACAAGGAGCTTTTACCTCTTGACTTGTTCAGTCAACACTATCTTTCTACATATTCCCTAGCCAACAGAGAAAACCTTTTAGAAAGTTAAATGTATATTTTTCACTGGAGCAAATCTTGCACCAGTGTAGAATGCAAAGTTTGAATACCATTTTCACACCAGCCTTGGCTTTTTTTTTTTTTTTTTTAAAGGGAAGAATTTGGAAATATATAATGAATATTTATAAAAAAGACTGTTACTGGGTGGATAACTGTTACTTAAAAACAGTCAAACACATTTTAATAGTCCCTCATTAAATGAGGGTCCGTTAGATGTCTGACTGTGATGTGTGAAATTAGCAAGATTGTGGAAAATGCCGCTAAACTAAAACTTGAACCTTTCATCAAACAGAAAAGGAAAAGTTAGCTATTCATTGTTTTGAGAAATGTTTGCAGATTCATATGATAAGTATTTGAAGAAGTTAACAGGCTCTATAATATCTGGGGTCTATTCTTGAACATTGCTTATTTTTTATCAATCAGTGTTTTCCATGAGGCTAAGAAATACAATCTTTGGTAACAAATGGGAACACAATGCTGCGAGAGATGTAAAAGCATACATCTCCTTTGTGGAAAAAATAAATAAATAAAGCTAGAAAGCAGGAGTGTTGGTGGGAATACAATAAAGGCTGAGGAATATCTGCTATTCTTGGAGGTCTCTCTTCTACAACCCTCTGGGGTCATCACCATTTCCACTTTCATTCCCAGCCCTCCTTGGCCCTTGAGAATGCCTGGATTGACAGCCCCGACGCCCTTCACATTCACATCCACATTCACACACAGAGATTAGTGCAAGTGTGTGTACACAACCATAAAAGCTCACTCATGCAGCTACACATGCATACATGATATATCCCTGGCACTTCTGCTGCTGCCCTTGGTGCCGAAATTCCCAGAGCTAATATCAGTGCTGGTGTTAACATACCGAGGTACGATTTCCAATCAGTTAAACCCAACCTGAGAGAACCTCTGACAGAAACTGAAAGCTCCCTGGGCTGGGAAGAATGAGAGGAGACGCTCACTTGTCATCATACACTCTGAAATTACATTCCAGATCAAATAACATAAAAAATTAAAATAAAAAAAACTTGGGAAAGAGGGGATAAGATAAAGGTCTTGGGGGACAGCCCATGTGTTTCAAAGCACACGCAACTACATCTCCTAATTTTCTCATAATTACATCCGGCACCTCACGCCGGGCTTCCGTGCCAACGGACAGCACAAGGACCAGCGATGAATAAGAGCAACGCTACAGTGGATGGAAAATTGTGTCACAGCTGCCGATTAACATAAAGGATGGGAGTGGGGGAAGCACCTTGTTTCACCATTTTTCTGTATCCCCACTGTCTCACTCCTATCACTGTTAATAATTGATCAAAGTTTGCAGTCTCTGCTTTGATATATCCATGGCAACGGCCTGCACGAACTGTGTGTATTTGTGTGTGTGTGTCTGCACGTACTGAATGTGCACGTCCGTCCGTGTGTGTCGATCTCAGAGGCTGTAAATAGTCTGATGCTGTCAACAGGATAGCCAGAGAAACAAGTCATCTGCTACCACGGGGTATCTGCATCCATTAAAAGGACAGGCTGGGATTAAGTGTTGAGATTCATGAATATTGTATGATGTTGAACAAGCTGAGGACATGCTTGATACTCCCAACCCTACTGGCGACAAACTGGTGTGCATGTGCACATGTCTGTGTTTTTGGCACCTGTTTGTCCAATCCAAGTCAAACTCAGTTGAATTCATGTCTAATCTTTTAACCTTGGCTGTCAGACTGTTAAATGCAATGAAAGTTCCTCATCAAGACAACAAATTCAGGTCAAGAAGTCTGATGCATAATTACAGTTCTTCATCCTTGATCTTGAAATGTAGGCAAACAAAGGGTCCAGTTCCACCCTGGTCTTAATCTCACAGCTCAACAAAAGCTCATGCTCACAAGGTGGAGATCTGCTCTCTGACCAAACAAGTCCTAAGAACTTGATCTAGATATCATGGCTAATTAATCCCTTTTCTTATAATTGCTTTACTGCTTCTCAGAGGGTAAGATCCTCATTACTATTCTAGCCAGGTGAAAAATGTTTGCAATCACAAGGTAAAATTCTCATTGCAAACACACTCTACCCAGAGCAGAAGAAATATGCCCCCCCCCTTCTATCTCTCTCTCCAACCCACCGCCCCCTGCTTCGATTCTTTACTTAATTCTAGGAATTAAAAAGCAACACTCAGACAATATTATGCCAGCCTCTTTGAGCTCTTGCATTCAAAAAGATCTGCATCTATTTCTTCAAGCCGGAGGCGCCGATGCCTCCTGAAGCACGAGGAGTGATGTTTTCCAATCCCTATGAAAACTGCTCATGCTATTGCTTTATCTTTATGTTTATGGCAGCTATATCTGCAGCTGCCTGCCTCACTACACTTGTAATCACAGGACACACACACACACACACACACACACACACACACAAACACTCTCATTTGATCTGTTTAACATTTGATTTCTAAAGAACAAGGTGCATGTATAGCAGAATATGAATAAGCATGTATTGTACTATCGGCTCTGCATATATTCAGCGTGTGAATTTGCACACATATTTTCACAAAGCTGAAACCTTATTTGTTTCTGTGGTTTGCTTCAAGAGTAACTGTGTTGCCATGCCAACTCTCCCTCTCTCTCTCTCTCTCTCTCTCTTGCACACACGCGCACGCGCACACACACACACACACACACACACACACACACACACACACACACACACAGGCTCCCTCTCTCCTTGCTATTCTGTTTAACAGGATTCCAATGCAGAGCCTTGTACACCAATCAGAATAAAGCTCCTAGCAAATTTCTAACCGGCCCCAGTGCAGTTAACTGTTTGGTGCCCCAGCTTCTCTTCCAGGCATCAGTCCTGCAGCATGATTGATAATAGCCCCCAAGAGAGGAGAGGGGGGGATGTATCCAGTAATTGTTTTCGTTTCTCCATTCATCGTTCTGTTGAAAAATTTAAACTTTCAGAATAACAATTAGGGAATGCAGCAACAAGGTGCAAAAAGGTGCTTTTACAAAGATAAATAATGTGCTTTTTGATTCCACTCTGTGTGAGTATGGTGGGTGGGAAACGAAACCAGTTGTGAGCGGTGGGGGGGGGGGGGATATTGGATTTAACGTGGTGGTTGGTAATGCTGACATTTTAAAATACCACCATGATTAATGATTGATGAGCAACAAGCAGGAGGTGTGTTTGTTCACTTAAAATATGTTGTGGTCCCCCCCCCCCCCCCCCCCTCCTTTGTTTGGGTGTCAGGGTTAGTTATCAGTGGAGTGACCTTTTTAAGAAAGCTCTTCACTGTGATGTGCAGTTTGGGAAAAACACTGTTTTCTTTAAAAAGCACGTCCTGTTGATTTGGTGAACTAAAGCTGCATATGCCTGCCATGACTCAAATGCTGATAATAAAGGGATGAAATTGACTCAGTCCATTCTGAACATGTTGCCTGGAAGAGGATGAAACAGCACAGTGGTGACAAATGACAAGAGCCCACAGCACACAGAAGGACTTAAGTCAGATAGCTACTCCTCCTGATGCTTTAGGAGGCAGGTCGTCAGATCCCTCTCACACATCACCTCCCTGCGCTCTCTCCTCACTCACCATGCTGTCGAAGTGGATGAGCTCCAGCTCGTAGTCGGGCAGGATGTCGCTCCTGTTGTTCACCAGGTCCAGGGCCATCTGAGCGGAGGGCATGCACGCCTGGCCGCCGGGCCAGCCTCCGCTCATGGGGAACAGCGCTCCGATGTACAGCTTCTTCTTCCCTGCGGACGGCCGTGGCCAAAGGAGGAGAAGGACGATGAGAGACGCCCGGAGGAACATCGGATGCCCGAAGAACGTGCGAGTCAGCCGCGGAGGACCCCTGCTCGTCACCGGCATGGTTCAAGGTGAGCTGACCCGGACTCAGGTGGCCTCGAAAGGTAATTTTATGTCCGAATATTACAGCTGAAAATCGAAGTGAACTCAACACGTGTCCGGCTGCTTTTGGAGTTTGGAGAATTATGTTGCAACTTGCAGATATTGTGTAAACCGACTAATTTTGACTTGCAGGTGTTTAGTGAATCCAGTGGATGTTTTAGTCGGCGTATAATTTAGCATAATGCGTGGGTTCATTATACATGGCGTGGCGTGCTGGATGGGTTTTTTTTTTTTTTTTGGTTTTTTTTTTGTTGTTGTTGTTGGGTTTTTTTTTTTTTTTCGGGACAAAGTCAAACACAGTTCAGGCTCCACTTTGCAGAGCTCATGTGAGGACGCAGTGCCGCTCGCCCCGAGATGCTGATCAGTCAAGTTTCCCCCCTTCGAGCCTGCAGACGAGCACAATCCAAACAAAACTGTTGCAGCTGAACTACCGCGCCGCTCTCAGTCACCATCAGCGGATTTTTTGGACGCCGCGACTTTTACACGCAAAAGGCGACGCGTGAAACGGACACGGCGCAGAACCGAGCAGGACGAAGGGTGAGGGTTTGGGGGGGGGGCGGGGGGTGAGTCTAGATTGAGCGCTGCAGTTTAAAAATATAAAAAAGACGCGAAGAAGGTAAGAAAAAACCACGAGAGACCGGGCCGTGAAGTGGCGTCTTTTAACGCAGCCGTAATTCCAACAGATGAAACGGTTCGCAGCGGAAAAAACAGGCGCGCCAGAGCTCTGCGACTGATCCACTGCAGCACCGACTGGATGAGTATGTGTGTGAGAGAGAGAAAGAGAGAAAGAGAGAGAGAGAGAGGACAGGAGAAAGGAGAGAGAGAGGGAGAGAGAGAGAGATGGGAGAGTGAGTCAGGACAAGTCTGAGATGTATACAGAACGAGAGAGAGAGAGAGAGAGAGAGAGAGAGAGAGAGAGAGAGAGAGAGAGAGAGAGGCCCTGGGCAAAATCTCCTCCAAGGTTTTGTAATGAGTTACACGCTGAGCTTAACTTAAAGAGTACATCCATCCCACAACCTCATTTTGTCACATTTCCTTCTTTGCACTTGGCTTCTCCCTCCATCTCTCCAGCTGCAGCTGCTTCCACTGTTGGTCTATCCATCTCTGCCTGATCAGCGATCAGTGCGTCAGCGCGCACGGCTGCCGAGAAGTTAAAGGGCAGTTTAAGGAACTACGAAACACCCGCAGAGTCAGATCTGCTCTCTCCATGTAAACCTGAATTTAATCGGAGGTGTTCAGGGCTCGTCGATATGCTACGTGTGAACAGCAGCACATTATCTCTCGGCAGCTCGGTGCAATAGAGTATTTGATTCGTTTTTAATTAAGATATTGAGCTTTAAAAGTTTTTAAAGCAATAAGAGAATGTGATCACATATTTTCGTGATTCAACTTCACTAAAAGTTGATCATTTAAAAATCTTCAACTATTGCTCAGCACACCTCTCATTGAACTATATACATATAATCAATGCCTCAATTTGAATGGCATTTTAATGTTTAGTTCAATTTAGAGTAGCAAGATTTCATCATAATCGTATTTTCATCAGCTTGTGATTTTTTCTATTAATCTATCAGTTAATTAGCCTTTTAAATTTCAGCAAATAACAAGAAAAATGGCGTAATAATTTCCTGGAGCCCGTGGTGGCATTTTAAAGTTGGCTCATAAGACTACTTAAATATTTCATTTTCACATAAAACAAAGAAAACAAGCAAATATTCACAACTGTGGAGCTCAGATGGAAAACATTTGGTGTTCTTGCTTTAAGCAACCAAACACTGATCAGAATAGTCGCCAGTATTTTAGGTCAGGATAAATCACTTCAACTGCAGTCACTGTAACCAGCAAAGTGTGAGACAAACCAGCGGGGTGGTATTGTTAGAGGCAGTGTGACTGTGCACAAAATGAACCACAAAGCAATAAACAAAATGACAGCATGAGCTAATGCACACGACATTATCGCAACATCAAACATCAAGTGATGTCAAGTGTGCAATATGTAAGTCATAAAATAAAAAAAGATACCAGCATGATATGAGAAACCATGCATTTTATAGGTTGGCCACAAAAAACAAACAAACAAAAAACCCCCCACATTTCAGATCAGAACCTCTAGGAATCATACATTTCTGAACAATAACAATCCATCCAATCGTTCAGATACTTTGGTCATCGGTGGACCAAGCATCCATCCTCAGAGCAGGAGCTAATGCTAAAAACACTTCAGACCTGCTCAATTAACTACAGTCATTAGGCTGAAATCACATGTAACATAAGGAATACTCACATTACAACCAAATTTAGCCCGAGTTTGACCTAAATACCTCGATGCTTTCTGACCTGCAAAGTCTGCCACACATGAGCAGTGTGTAACCGTGTAACCACCTCTGCTGATTCATGGGTCCATCTCATCTCCACCTACCCAACACAGGCAAGTCTATAAAACGCCACACTTTGAGGAGTCGGTGAAAATGTGTGGCAGGTGGTATTCATCGTGGCTGATTTTATTTGCCATCGTCTCTGTCTGAGGAGAGCACAGACAGATGTCTTTAGCGTGGACAGAAGAGACAGACTCTCTGCACATCTGCTGCACAGACCAACTGATACGCCCATTTACCCCCAAATATGTGCATGCATAAACACCTTTAGGCCTTTTTAGTATAATAATACAGCTGGTTTTCTCATGGTCTTCTCCAAAACTGCTGGGTTTTTTTTTTAGAGGGGGCTTAACATCTGCTAGTGTCCCTCAATATCACTCATTCCTTTGGCAAGTGTTCCCACATGAGGTTAAAAACTTGTTATTCAAGGTAGAAGTGGCAGCTCACTGAGGTGGGGACAATACTTCTTTCCTATTTTCATTCACTCCATTTTTATTCCATTTCGTGCTCATGTTTTTGCAATTTCTGTGTAAGCGCTTTAATTGCAATGTAATGTTAGTGTTAAAAGTTCCCTTTTGAAAATTACTTATTACAGCAATTCAGAAGGAGCCCATTATTTCTCCAGTCTAAATTAAAAATCCTCTGTGGTTAGGCAATGGAATATGACTATTATATAACCCTGGTTCATTACCCAAAACTCATTATCTGGATATCTCCATGTAGCAGAGCGCTATTCTGATCCAGCTGCTAACAAGCCCTCGCAGGCCGAGGTGAGTGTAGTGATCATCCGCTGGTATTTCCCTTCCACTTCTGCCTCCTCATCCCCGTTGCCACCCTGTGACCCATCCAAAGCAGTATCAATTATTCAGCGGTGAACTTTACAGTTTGTGCTGTTGTGCTCCTCAAGCCTGGAGCCAACACAGGAAAGACACACCAGCATCAGGCAGCGCACTGTTAACAACCCCCGTGGCAGCCAAAACCAAATTCAGAGAAGGGATTAGCTGTTGCACAGCTTGGAAGAGATGCGATGGAGACACGAGTGCTGTAACATGTTGGTGAGCCTCTTTAATTATGACCATGCACCGTATATTTGTGCGTGTGTGCAGTTTGCACGTTGGGCATCCTTCATGTTAATGGCTTGTTTTCCTCCTGGCAGATGCAATAGTGGAATAAATAATGTTTTTAAGGATCTTTTTTAACACAACTGCCAGATTAGAGCATCTCCCACCCTGGGAGTACATCGTATTCATGGGGCAACCCAAATCACTGTAAAAATGCTCCAACAAAATATACTGTGTAAAATCAATCAGGCTCTCTGCAGTTCCCAAGAGGCTGCTGCTTTGTACAAGCAACGTGTTTCCATAATGCTGATGGTATAAGTTATATACCGGTTCTTTGTGCAGAGACCAGACTTTGATATTTAAAAATACGTCCTTGAGGTCAGACACTTTAGTCTGCTTGCTTTAGCAGACGGATGAAGTGGAAACTCAAGCTCCATTTATACACTGAAGTGTCAGTATTATTTGCTGATACTGAAATGACAGGAGCATAAATGTTGCCCAGCATGTTACAAAATACGAGCTGTAAAAGCACTAACTTTGATACAGTATCATCATTACATAATTTGTCCTGCAGCAGCACACTGTTCACCACCATATTTCCAATACTCTGTAGCATCTCAGATATTAGAATAATACATCATGCCTGAGTATCAGAGTGGAGGGTAGTCTGTTACGAATAAGTTCATTGTTAAAATATTCTGCCCCAAGGGCGTAAGTTTGGAACAACATTGCATATTTTTTTTATAAATACTTAAAAAAAAAAGAAAAAAAAAAGAATTTCTTTGGAATTTTTCCGTGAAATCCCCATCCATCAGTATTCATTAGCTTTACAAAAAATAAAATAAAAACAAATCTATTTTTGCCGCTTGCCAGGCTTAAAGTCACATTTATCTTAGTTTAAGAGCAGGGATAAATCACAGGACACGAAAGAATCAGTTAGAACCGATTTCCTGTATGAACTAATTCTTCAACAGTTTGTCTCGTTACATGTTTTGACACTCAATAATACTGTACAGATAACTCTCCTGCCAAGAAAAAAAATATATATCACAAGGAGTACCACCCATCTTTTAACAGGTTTAAAGGTGGCAACACGCTGTATATTCTTCTTATTTTCAGAAAGTCCCTCAAGTCCGAAATGCAACAATGGACTGATCCCACATCAGAGTAATTGGCTTATTCCTCTGAGCCACAACCACCAATGTTGTCAAAAAACTATTAAAAACCGCATCAGTGAGCCATCATGCACATTGATTACAAGGAACATGGGCGCCGTGGTTTATTTTGAATTAATCCACGTCCACCATCCTGCTATCATAAAGACTCCCCAGTGCACCAAACATGTATGAATTAGCCGCTGAAAATAGCCCCCCCCCCCATCACATTCAGTTTTTGTTGCCAAACACAATAGCTGACCATTTCATGGAATTATTTTATACAGAAAATTAAACTATGTTTATTCTACGTTGGGCTTGAACAAATAATAACTTTCATTACTGGTTAAATTGGCTGATTATTCATTCAACTAACTGATCGATCAACTTTGCAGAGGTGATTATGATGTGCTTAAGAGGCTGGAATCTCAGATTGTTTGGCAGCGATCCATTATATTTGCTATAGAAATAGACCATTAAAAACAAAGTAGCTGCCACTTACTTTCCTACCTTCCGAGTGATTAATTGACTAATTCTTTCAGCAGTAGTTAGGCAGTTATCAAGAGGTACACACATACAGGCAGACACGGACACGCTGGGCAACAATTGTGTACATAAAATGATAAAAATGTGCTTTAATGGCCATTTGTCCTGGTTGTTTGCTGATTTCTTTGCATTGTATTGTGTAGCTATATTTTTATTATGGTGTATTTGGATACGATCCTACGGCATATATGTGCACAGACATGCACGCACCCACACATGAGTGCACACAGAGGGGAGAGCAGCAGACACAGACAGGAGCAGGGTATTAACCTTTCTCCCGCTGAGAAGGCAGTAAGTGGGTGGTGATGGCACATGGAGTGGAGAGAGGGAGGGAGCAGAGCCAGAAGGAGGTCAGCATTGAGATAGTAGATGGAAATTTCTATTTGCGGAAACAGTGTTCTCTGCTGCTTTGTTAATTATGTGTTTGTCAAGTCTGTCTGTGACATTTGGAAAGTTTTTTATCAGCAACTCATGGGATTGCTTACATAAAACGATATATATATATATATACACACCGAGCTCAGTGTTGGATAACGTGTGCATAGGCAAGTGTGAATGTGCATATTGACAGTGTGTGTGTGTGTGTGTGTGTGTGTGTGTGTGTGGGAGAACAGCAGTGTTCATCTTATGAAAGGCTAGCACAGGTTTATATCTAATTCATTAAAGTTACAGTGCATTGTTGTTAGCTTTCCAAGGATGGTAGCTACTGTATGATTCAATATCTGGCCAATTCCTAGTGTGGTGACATAACTGTGCAAGAGGCTGAGCCATCCTGACCCAGTAACCAACGGATTCCTGCCTGGATATTTCTGGGGATCAGATAAAATGCTGCACTAGTAACTGTTTTGACCCTTTATTTTGGCAGGGAAGGTTGACTAAGCACATGAGTTCACTTTCAGAAGTGACCTGCTGCAAACGCATATGCTTTTACTCCTGTTAACTAAAGAAATGCACAGCTCTCATAGTGCTGCATGCACGACTGGGCTAAGTCAAGTGGAAAGAATATTTCACACCTGATTATATTTATATCTGCATGGCGATAAATTCACAGCAAGTCTCTCCTTTTTCAAAATCCCTTGTAGTCTTCGAGGGCAGCAGTAAAGCAAAAACGATTAGCAGCAAACTAATAAGAATACACAATTCTCATTAAAAGTTTGGAATTAAAAGTGTTTAAAGACAAGAGGGGGGTTAGATGGGGGTTCAGATGAGCTGAATTTGAAAAAGCTACCTCAGTGGTGATGCTTACAAGCAAATTGCATAGACTTAATCTTCTCCGTCGGTGGTCTGACTCTACAAGACGGTTTCGCTCAGTTCTCGAGGGAGGAAAAATAATCTTCCTCATGTCATGTCCGGTGAGGAGCTGATGAAAATGCCGTCAGCCTGTGTATGCTTTCCAATATTACACCTGAAAATTGAAGTCTTAAAGTTCTCTCACCGAGATTCCAGCTTGGAATAAAATTGAACCAAAATCTTGTTTTAGTTCAATTTTGGCAGGTGGTGGGTACAGGAAGTCCCCCCCCCCCCCCATGAGCTCAGATTTTTCCAGCTGGTGCTGGGATTTAAGGCTTCAGATACATTACACGTCAGTGCTTTAGGCTAAGACTGCCTGAAATGGAGACACGCCCGAGTTTGACCATTTTCTTAAAGACCACTGCTGCCCTCCAGTGGTGACTGTGCATATTGGAGCAGCACAGAAATGCTCAGGCTGATCTGAAAGATGCATTTTGTGTTTTCACGGTTTCATTCAGGTACATTCAAACTTCTTACGGGTAACAGACCGGTTTTCTGATCTTAATGTGTAGATTTTCTGTTGTGTGAACAATCTCTTCTCATGCATTCATTATGATTAAACAACTACAGTTTAAATTAAAGTGCCCTTCATTCATAATTAATGATTTCTGACTTTTTTTTAAAAAGGCAGATGTTATATCTTAAAACAAAGCCATTAGCCTTGTAAAATGTTAAATTTAACACAGCGACATCTGTATATTCTGCTGCCACATAAATCCAGATGCCTGTACAATGACACAAACAATGAAACTAACTAATTTGGCGTTAAGCTGGATTTGCTGTATCTTTTATAGCAAGAAAATAGTAAGAATGAAAAAGCCATACCTGTGTAGTTTCTGTCATCTTTGGCAGGCAAATAAAAAAAGAGGGGCAAAAGAAGAGTTTATTAGAAATCCAATTCAGGAGGCAAATAAACAATTTCAATAACAGCTTTAGTGGAAATCCCAGTCTTTTTTGCTTTTAATGACATACTAATGCAGTAAAACTGAAAATTCATATGATTGCCTCCACTAGATGGCAGTGACACTTCATGGTGTGTCTGGAAAACCCTTTCACTGGGTTTATGCCAAGGACTTAGATCCCTGGAATTATGTAACGTTATGATGTTTAACTGACAAACCTTAAATACAGTCCGAAAATTTTTAAATCCAATAATAATTATATATTATATAAAATCTAAAAACAATAACATCTCTCAATAATTTAAGCAGCCCCTGACTGAACGGACGTATTTAGGCACAAAACAATTAAACATTTCCAATCGGTTATTTTTAGGGATTATAAAATAAGTGGCCTTCTTTCAATCCCATTTTTCAATCCTTTTCATACCATTACCATTCCCATAGCAACTTCACTTGTTGCCATGCCAATTTATCTGGTAACCAATTGGCAATCTCATTCCTTTTGGTTGTTTGTTTCGTCTATTTGATTTTCCTAAATCCTCACTTATTTGCACAAATTTGGATGAGCGCTCCCAGACAGTAGCTGGAAACTCTCTGGTGACATCATCAAGCCCCCCCCCCCCACCCTTCCCCATACATATAAATAATACACACTATTCGTCTTGTGTACATCTTAATGTGGGGGTACAACAGATTTTCACTTTTATTTATCACCCATTTTACCAACTGTGCCGACAATACACAGCAGATTAGTCTCTGATTGGTTGCCTCATTTATTGCCTAGCGACAGTGGTTGGCCATTGGGAGAACAGGTGTTTTGTAATTATGTGTCAGCTTAAAAGCCTTATGTTCCAGTTTTTGTGAGGCAGACTGTGAAACCGATAAGAGAGCCGTGTCGACGTGATGAAATGAAATTGATTGTTATGTTTACTGATTAGAACGTACATTTCTGCCAAGAACGATTCAGCCAAGTGTTTATGCTGATGTACCGGGACCACAACAAATTCATTATTTATTTATCTATTTCACTTACTATCAGCATTGCCTTACAGAATAAAATGTCTGAAAATACTTCGCTCATCGTAATTTAATACAGGTCATCATGTTATATCTAGTTTTTCTTCTCTAACGGACAGGTGGGTTTGTTCAGGCGTGGCATGTTGCGACTGCTGTATTAAATTACTTGTTATGTCCGACTATGAAAATACATAAAATCTAGTTACATGTGTTCCCGCATTTTAAAGGGAGGAACTTCTACAGTTTCTGTTGGTGTTTTGCATGAAAAATTTAAACACTAGTGTTTCAGTTTTAGATTGAGTGAAGGTGATTTTATCTTTGTTTTAAGGTATTTTTTGCGAATTTTATGCTTTTATTTTCAACTAGTAAGTGGCAGAGAGACCAAAAGAAAACAGGGAGGGAGAGAGAGAGACAACTTACGGTGCTGCATGTGCACTAAACATTTAACCACCTGCGCTGCCATTTAATCCTTGAAAGGACTAATAATTTTGTCTCTAAAAATGACAGTAAACTGAATATAAAAGAGGAACGTTTCACTTTAAGTCCCCCTATTTAGTATGAATTATTTGTAAATAATAATAAATGATATCAACATATCGTAGACATGAGCAGTAAATGGAGTCTGACCATGCAGTATAATTTTCATAATTTGGTTCTGAATGGCAACTTAATGTCAAACAATAACACTTTATTGCTGAGACACTCACAGAGGCAGGTTGGTTTAGGTGCATCCCACTTGCCCAGTTTAGTGCAATGGCTGATGTTTCTGCCCTCCAGGATAAAGCCAGCGTGGCAGCTGTAATGGAGCACTGTCCCTTCCACCGGCGGTCCGGGAGGCTTCACCGTCACCCGGCCATTCTCCAGAGACGTCCACACTCTTGGGCAAAGCAACACTTGAAACCGGAAGGAGCGAGGGAGAAAGGGGGAGACAGGGAGAATCAGAGGAAGATGAATATGTAACTGGAATGGCAGTCTGCAGAGCACATAATTCTGACATGCTAAAAAAAAATCCACACACATCTGTTATAGATCTAGTTATACATCTCACCATGAATATGCCTGAATTTTTTATTTCTTTATGAGTATCATTATTTCCTGAGAGATTGGAAAGAAAAGTGAAAAATACTATATTTTATAATATTAAGGGAATTGACAAAAAAATCCCTGGGCCATGCTTTATCCCTCAAGTTTGGTGTAAAACATGTAATTCAGTACTTTTTGTGTAATCCTGCTGACAAACAAACATATAAATGGGTGTTGATCATAACTTGAGACTAAACTTGTAGTTCAGGTCAACATACTGCGGAGGAAGAATTAATGTCAGTTGTCCCAAAGCTTGAACCGACCAGCTCTAAAAGCAAAAGTAGGCATTGTGGCCACTTGGGGCAACATAACGCACCGTAACACAACACTGATGTGAAACCATGTGATACATGACATCAGACTCTTTGCAACATCCAACATTAGCCTCTTTTTGGAGTGCTGTTTCTGTCCAACTGTTGAATCTAAATCAAAAATTCACTCTCCACTCTCTTTTAGCTCTATTTTTGGTCTCTACCAACTCTTCAGGGAAATATCAGGCTCTTTAACTGCCAAATGCTCACCAGCCAGTAACTAACCATTTAGTGCTGGACAGGTGGTGTGCAGTGGGTTTTATTTTTTATTTATTTATTTTGTTTGTTTTCAAATTTGGCTGAAAAATTTCTGTTGCCTGCTGCAGCTGAAAACGAGGCTAATGAAAACAGTGAGAGTAGTAAAGTTATAGGCTGTAAAAAGAAAACAAGAAGCTAAACGACACTTAACACATATCGAGCCGAAGGGATCATTTTATGAGTGGGCCAGTGTGATTGACCAAGCCAAAAACATCAGATTCCCTCATTTTTGCATTTTATTGTTTAGAATACCAAATTGGCAGCCTCTGCAATCATCGCTTTCCTCCTCAATTTCCTTCACACTAATCCTTCTCCTTTCTTCCTTCTCTCCTCTGCCACCTGAACCTAATGAGCATTGCACTGGCTGCGTTGGGAGAGCTGACATGCAATCAGTGTTTTATAATGAAGACTCCTGCCCTGCATGGAGGAGCACAGAAGCCGTGACACTCACATCAATGTTGGACTCAAAAGTAATCATTTACTTGCAGATATCTGAATTTTGAATATTAGCTAAGCTTCGTTTGGGAACAAGCTAGGACTCTGTATATACGTCATGTCAAATTGGGAGATGAGTTGGATGAGAGTGTAGCCATGATAGCAGCTCTGTAAGGATGAACTGCGAGCTGTGCTGTTAAATGCTAAAACACTCTTAATGACAAAGTTTGCACGTTTAGCAGATAATATTTGGTAATGTTCACTGAGCACAAGCTGAGGCTGATGGGAATGCCATTACAGTTCACAGGTTACAGGAAAGATTAGCAATGCTAGCAAATCAATAACAAAATAAAGGCTTGCAGTAATTTAAACAGTTACTGATTGTTGCTTCTGCTCAGAAAACTACAGTTTCTCTACACTCTACAAATGAATGGATGATACTGAGGTTTAAATAAATTCATCCTGGGGAATTATTGCACGCTCTTGAGCAGCTTTACCTTCAAAATGTTTGAGTTAATAGAGCCTGTTACTTTCAGGTGTTACACCGAATAAAAACAACACAGACAGCGTGTCATGCAAATTTTAAGTAACAAAGTCTGAAAATGAAACCTAACAGCCTGAAGAATTAATTTATGTTAACTATCTGTATTGGTAAGAAATAAATTAGGGATAAGCTTTACCTAAATTTCTGATAAAACGCCAAAGCTCTTGCATATAATTCTGTTTAGCTGCTGAGTTTGTTGAATCTTCCTCCCAGCATGTGAGCACATAATAAAAGTCCAATCTGCACATTGCAGCTTGCAGCAGCTCTTACATAAGCCAGAGAAAACAAAAATCCTGCTTTAGAGAACGTACTCTTGGGAAAAATAAATTCCACTAATGTAAGACAGGAACCGAAAGAACAAAAACAGAGAAATACCAGGGATTTGATTGGATCAGTGGCCTTATTCTCAGTATTTGCAGAGGCACTGTAGACGTGATCTGAGTAGAAATTACATTTAGGCATCACCACTGAATGAGAGAATTTGGATTTGTGAGCAAAGTTAGGAGAAAACAGAAACTGTTTAACCATGTAGAAGAAAAAAAAACTGCAACAACAACAAAAAAAACCCATAAATACTTTGAAAAAATATATTAAAAATACATAACAGACCTCACATCCACCATGTGGAAACCAAACAAACTTGTTCCTTTATTCTTTGCCACAATGGGAATGCATGATTTCTGAAGGTAGACAAGCTTTCGTTATGTATTTATAAGCCTTCATCAGACACACATCTCTCACTATATACAGACAGATAGCAAAACATCTATTCATAGAACAAATCTATTTTTAAAAATATGTGCATACAAGCTCTGGTTGGAGACATTATAACCTGTTCAGCAAGCAAAGCAGTTCTCCAAAATGACTTGTGAACATCCAAACAAAATATAAGGCAAAATATGATGTCAGTGTGTGTACGCTGATTAACACAAAGCGGAGCAGCTCTCTTATTTTCACTTTATATTTGAAAAAACGACAATAAAGCTATCCATCTGAAATATTTCCACTTCAAAAGTCACTACTACTACTACTACCTTTTCTAAGTTCACGGTCATCAGCCAACAACTGACATCAAAACAAGAGGTTCAGAGATCATAAATCTAATCTCTGTTCCTTTGCTGTAGGATAATATTACAAACAGGTCTTTAGTTTTAAATTCCCCATTTTTCTGTTTAATGACAACTCTTAACTTCCTCCATGTTGTCTTGTACCATGTCCATTTCCGCAGATCTTATTGCATCTGAACCACAAAAGGTCCGGCATCAACGTTTTTAGCAGACAACTAAATCAATCTCCAGACAATCATCTCCGAAACCTACTGCTCTCATCAGTTTCACAGATCTGCATGTTTCACCTCATTATTCACCGTTTGTGGTGCAACTTCAATTGTTCACTCTCACCAGTCTCCGAGCATCATTTTCAGACTATAGCTGCTCTGCACAAAACAGCAGACAGACACAGTGAGGGACTTGCTGGTGAAAATTGAGGAGCACTTAGCAGACAAAGAGCCAGATATTTCCCTGGGGGTTTGGCAGAAACCTGAATAGCATTAAAAGAGTGTTTATGTCACCTGGTGGAATTCAAATGAGTGGCAATGTTAGTTTGTGTAAATTTAAAAAACAGTGTACAAGAAGTTCACAATCTCAATTTAAAGAGTGAGGATTTGTTCGCTTGCTCACAGCTTGTTCCTGCTGCTCACAAGTGGCCAGAAAATCAGTTAAAGCAGATTTTAAAATGATGGGAAGTCCTGTAGGAAACCAGGACAGTAAAAAGTGGCTTTCATTTTATGCAACTTAAGGTTACATCACTTTACTTTGAAGTGGATTTTCATGTTAGAACTGAAGAGGATAAAAATAAGTCAGATCCCAATCCGTAGAAAAAAGTTTCAGAGAATTTCACAGTTTCCTCTGTGTGTAGTGTAAACATGGAAGGCGGTAACGTGCTGTCAAAACAACTTAGATTTCATTTTACTGTAATTGTGGCTTCAATTTTATGTTGTTCCACCACACCGGGCAAGTAAGAATTGATCACAATGCTGTCTGTGAAAATGAATTTTGTGACAAGATAAAAGAGGATGGGAGGATAAAAAAAAAAGAAAAAGAAAAGGTGGGTGAGAATAAGGCTGAATAGGACTTACAACATCTGCTGTGCTGTGTCATGTCTGTCCATGTGCCATTGGGCAAGCACTTCCTGACCTTTGGCCCCACGATCACTCGGTTTCCCCTGCAAATGTACTCGATCTCATAATCCACAGGAAGGATCTGCACACTGCGGATCTGTAACAGAGGCATGGGCGAGGAAAGGTGGGGAGGAGGAGAGGCAGTAATTAAAGCATGACTGATGTGCTCTCATACCTGTCTTTCTAATTCATTCATGGACCCTCTCCATTCTCTCTCAGTGCAGTCAAGTCTGGTGCCATACAGCTGTGAGGATGAGGCAATATTGTCTAAATTGATGGACTGTCAAACACTGAAATACACCAGGAAAGGCGGAAAATAAACCGGATTGTCCATGTTTTATGGGGGGTTGTTTTATGTGGTGAAGAGCGAGTGATGGAGTTGAGGATTTCCTACGCTGAGGATGTTCATTGAAGCTTGATCCGTCAAGGAGACTAAGGAGGATTCATCAACATGGTGTATGTACACAATGTCACCTCAAATCTGAGGAAGGTGTTATATACTCAGGAGATAGCCATAGGTCCCAAGAAGTGGGAGAAAATATCAGAGAGGGATGTTTGACTATTCTATCGGTTCATTAACCATAAACAAAGAAACATGAACATATCCACCAGGTGCCGGTTTTGAGAACATCGAGCCACATGTTACTGGCCATCCAATGGATGTTTTTACATAGTAGTTAGTACAGAACCTGTGGAATCCATACCTCTGAGTGACCTTTGACCCTGAGTCAGTTACTCGTCAAGTGGACAGCAGAAACATTTTCATGGCCAAGGTGTGGAAAGTATAGTCCTTCCTACCTACACATTGAAACCGTGTCCGGCTTTGCTCTAATTTGAGTTTTACTGCTGCACTTTAAAATCTTTTGAGCTGAGTGCCACTCCACATAAAAAATAGGTTTACTTCTTATTATTCATGTTTGACCTCCACTGCGCAGAGCTTTCTGATAGATGTCTGTTAACAAATCCTGAGCATATCTTAAATCTGTTAGGAAGACAAATACATATTTAACCACAACTGATGTTGAAAACAATCACGGTCTAAAACATATTAAGAATGTCAGGCTGAATTTTGAGTTAAAATATCTAAAAAAATGAAGCATAGACCGTTATCGTTTTAATTTAACATGCATGCAGATAAATGCTTTTAGCGTGTTGCACATTTTCATGTTCAAGAATGAACTTTCACACTTCCGTAAATGTAAACTATAAACTATAGAAACTGGCAGTGAATGTGGGGCCGAACCAGCAGAAAAATCCGACCAAAATAAATGAGATTCCACAAAAAAAAAACACAAGAACCAAAGCTTCCCATTCACATGAGACCAAACAGCAACAACAGCAGGTTACTAACTTCGTCAGTCCGTCTGAAAACAGGCAGTGACGTCATAAAGCATCACGTGACTCACACATGAAGAAGAGACGGTTTGTGTCAGCGATCAGCGGCGACAGCAGAAACCACACAAAAGGTTCATCTAATTTGGCGAGACAAACTTAAAGGCAACATGTCTGCTCTCGCCTGAGACACGGCCATCTCTGGCCCCGCCCCCTCAATGGCCCCGCCCCCTCCTGACCCATTATTAAAGGAAATGGAGCCAAATTAAAAAAGTTGTTTAGTTTTAGTTTGTGTTTTATCTGTGATAGAAAGAAATATACATATGTATATTAGATTAGACTCGAATATGAATTAACAGCAACAATTATAAGAAGTAATAATAATAATTTGACATATTTTAGGGTGATATAAAAATGTGAATGTCAGACTTTAAATGATAGTGTATTTTGGCTAAAGGTGCTGCCTATCACAACCTGTGAATATGTCTTCACAGCTGAAAATGTTGCTGTCAGATTGGTTACACCACCCACGATGGATAAGTCCTGTGGTTTTCAGACACTTCCTGTAGTCCTCCATCATATCAGGTCAAAAAAGGTTTCCTCTGTTGAGTAACATGACTTTCCCCTGAACACCGCACTGCACTGCATCAGCTCACATGAAGATGGTCCCTGTATTCATAAACACGGGGACGACCATTTCACAAACATGCACACATACACACAGTCACAAATGTCCTGCCAGACTGGATACCAAAACAGATTGCTGTTATATTATTGTTTCAAATCCTGTTTACAGATTGTTGAGAACGCGTTGGCAAATCAATGCAGCAATAAAGGTCCAGCCCCAAAGCCTTTGGAGCCTACATTTCCCATATTCAGACCTGATAGTGTCTCTTCGTTGTCTAGCCAATGAACACATCTTTCAAATTCCGTTGCTTCAGCTCACACAGCGAACACAAGATTTCCATTAACAATTTGTATTCTTCAGACAAATTCACAGGGGAAGTTTTTCCCAGACTTTGTGAGCCTCCCTTTAGAGCCACAGAAAATGTTATAAAACTACTCTCAAGGCTGAGTCCTTATCTGCAGAGTCTGTGGAGATCTTCTATGATGTCAGACTATGATGCATGTTTACATTAAAATACTTCTCTATAATGTCTTGTTTTGTTTAACATATTTGCTTTACTTAACAGTTCACAGCTGAATGAGGTATGGAAAGCTCAGAGGGAGAGTTGGACATTCAAGGTCAAAGGTCACAGCTGATCTGGGTCATGCTTTTGGTAAGCAAATCAGAACCAGCAGCATAGGAACCCTGTCCTTTTAAATGTGGCAGTAGGATATTTGTCAAATATGCTCAGTTGCCTTATTACCAATCTTCACGTCAAGTAATAATCACCAGCTAGTTTTTCATTAGTAAAATGTCACCATGATGTCACTTTATTTTCTTAGACTAACAATGCTTTATATTTGCCATTCATTGGGAATGAAATTGATAAATGTGGAGGCATTAATTGTCAGACACAGTGATAGCTATCTAACACTGTAATGTGGTCTTCTCTGTACCTGTTCTTGGGTCAGGCCTCTGTAACGGATGCCCCCATCCCTCGGAGGCCGGATGATGGCGCAGCCTGCAAAAGACAGAAGAGGAGTAAGAAGGCCGAAGGAAGACGGATGACAAAAGCAGAGAAGAGGAACTCTGTCTCCAGATAATGTATCTATGTGACACCAATGTCATATATTGTCAAGTTAAAAGACACTTTCCTTCCTGCAGAAATTGCAGTACTTTATTCAGTTACTTAGCAATCTCTGCTGTCTTACTGATGCCCATTAATGCATATTGTAAATAGACACAAGTGGCAAACACATAGACTGAATCCATCATACCCCCAGTCACTTGCACACAAATTACCTCCAGCTGATGAATTATGGATGGGCACAACAAGAGACAGAAGAGAATACAGAATAATCAGAAACAGTAGCCGTGCCATCTCTGGATCTGAAAGAGAAGGAAGAGAGGAGAGCGGTTTTAACAGAAAGTAAGAAAATGTAACAGGGAATTGGGGGAAATGGGGTAAGAACAAGATTACTGAAAAGATACTGTAAAGCTAGACCATTATCTTTGGATACAGTCTTTTTTGGATTCACTGCTGTCCCTCTAAAAGGGATGCAGAAACTCTTTTCAACCTGGCTGCCTGTGTACACAGCAGATGAGCTCCTGCAGACAGCTGAGCCTCACTTGATCCCCAGCTTTGATTTATTCCAAAGGAGATACAAGGTCTCAGCTCAGGTTCTGCGGCCCAATACTGATGGTGTTGAAAAGCAGCTGGTTGTAGAAACATTTCACACCAAGGCAGAGTCAAGAAGACTTTAGAGTTTTCTTAGTATCAGCTTGTAGACCATCAACACAAAAGCAGTCCATAGCAAGGCAGAAAGGTGCGTTGACAGCTTTTTAAGGCACAATGACTCATTCCATCTCACTGCAAATGAAACTCCACGGATTTAGTGCTGTAAATTTGCCAGACTTGCAATGGACAGTTAAAACAAACAGAAAAAGATCGAAATCAAGTGAATAATGATTACAAATACAGTCCTTTTCTGTGCCATGTCTTATTCCTTCTTGTTGACATGCAGTGCCTACTTAGTGCTGCGATGATGAGTTGATTTCTCAACAGAAAATTTGTCTGTTTTGACAGTTGAATAATGGCAAACTTTCTCTAATTCAGGCTTCACAAATAGTAGTAGTAAGATGAATGCCCTCAGTGTTTTGGATTGCTTATTGGAGAAAAGAGAAGATCCTCATACAGCAGATGATTATTACAAATTATATAAAAATATTCATTATCAACTTGACTGCACACAGTTTGTTCCATGGTTTCAGGTGTGTTAGACTTGTAGAATCTAATTTAGCCTTAAAGCTGCTTGAAGCAGAGATGAGGCAGTGGGCTGGAGGGGTCTGTTAACTCCACAGATTTCACACAGCTCCCTCTGGAGCCACAAAAGGCTTCACACTACTTTCTTCTCATGTATGTAAGAGTCCTCAAGCTGGAAACAGACTTTGATGTGTGGGATCGGAGGAGTTCCTCTTTGAGTGGACCACAAATTTACATTTAAATCAAAAATGTAGGGGCAGACTTTTATGTTACCTTGACCTGACTGAATGTGTACAGAATGACTGTGTTAATGTCAGCAGAAAAAAGAGTCAAAAGTCCCTTGAATCCTGTGAGCCTCTGTGCCTCAAGTGCTGGTGGGCAGGGAAGCAAAAACACACACACACACACACACACAATTGAATATTCAGTGATAAACACATATATATATATATATATATATAGCTGCTCATTTGCAGTCCTGAATAATAAATGTTGTTTTATGAGGTTGTCACACAGAAAAACACTGAGGCGAGGCACTAAGGGGGTTAGAGTGTGCTAGTGGGGTGGCAGGGTGGGTGGGGGGTGGGCATAACAAGGTAAAGCACCACAGTGAGGGAGACAGATGGCAGCAAAGCTTGCTTGTGGAAGACAGACAAACTCTGCTGGATACTTCATTAGCATTATCCACTGTATTTTTAGAGTTTACTGACAACAAGCATGCAGGAGGTAGACACCACCTGAGAGTGTGTGTGTGTTAGGAGTACGTTGTTGTCAGAGGTGTGTATGTGTGAGTGTGCTTTTGTCTTGTGTGGGAAAGGGGGGGGGGGGGGGGGGGGGGCAGAAAGGAGAGAGAGGAGGAGGGTGGTGTTGGGGAGGACAGCCCAGCAGGAGTCATTAATATCACCGATCACACTCTGAGCTGGATAAAAGCAAACTGTGTTAGTGAGAGTAGCACGTATGAGCCAGCAGAGCCAGCTGACTCCATTAGCTGCAACGGCACGGGGGGGGGGGGGTCCGGCCACTGGCCTCCAGCTTTCTTCATACAATTAAAGCTTCTCTGCTCCAAAACACTACACCCCTCCACATTACCCCCCCTCCTCCTTCTCCTCTTATGTCACTGTTACACACACTGTTGCACACAAATCCCACAATCACACACTCCCACACACATGCACTGTCTTCCTCCTTGTGTGTTTATAATGCCGGAAGCTGCATTGGAAGGGGCCGATCCGGTCCGACTCAGCACCACGGACAGCTCCACTCCTCCGTCCGCTTGAGAAGCGCGCACTTGGCGCTCCGGTGCGGCATTTTCGTGCGCGAACCGCCGAGACTTGCGGGTCACCGCGAGGCCGCCACCAGCCGCACGGTGACGGTGGCTGACGAGGGAACCCGCGACGGCCTGGAGAGGAAGGCCGACTACACATCACCGAGCCCGGGCAGGGCCACCCCCCCCACACACACACACACACACTCCTCCAACCGCCCCCCCCAACCCAACTCTCCGTCATTATATGAACGGATCTCAAAACGAGATTAAGGAGTCATCTGCTGACACCGGTTTCATGGTGTGCAAAAGGCGTAACCCCCCCCCAACACCACCGCAGCCGCCGCCGCCACGCCGTTATCCTCCCCGTCCAAGAGGCACAGGCGGATAAATGCAGGCGGGATGGTGGCGGCTCCTCAACTCAAAACAAATCCGGCCTGCGCCTGTCGGAAATGTATGGCCTCTGCATCCAGAATGAGGAATGAATTTGGCATCTGACTCCACGATTTGCTGGAGTAATTGAGCATCTCCTGAATAAATGCGGTCTAATATCGTAACCCAGAATAACAGTAGCATGTAGCCGCCTGAAGCAAAGCTGTAGCGTGTGTACTTACTATTACTTTCGATGCTCTCTGTCAAGATAACAGTTCGTCCTCCGGGTTGGACCCGCCGAGGGAGGGGGGAAGCCCAGTGTCCGATTATTTGGTAAAAATTTGCATCTTTGCAACGATATTTCTTTTTTTTTGTATGGCTGTATATAATATGGCTATAGATGTGCAAGCTGCTCCGTGCGTAAACAGACTGTTACAAAACCAAAACGTTTCTCATTCGGGCTGTTTCCGTGTATTGCAGTTACGCATGGCAAAGGTAAGAAATGACAAAAATCCATACAAAAAATATACATGCACTATATACAAAAGCATCCCCGTAAACGACGAAACACCGATTCACCACACTCCCCTCCCTTTTCCCTCCCTCTCTCGCTCTCTCTCTCTCTCTCTCACCCCCCCCTCTACAATCTTGAGCTAATTCTCGACGTCATGATGGAGACGCGCCGTGCGTAACAGTCCCACTCTCACGCATTTATCCCATTTATTTTATTTTATTACATACCCTTCCTCCTCGTTTCCAAGACCAAACGCACTAAGGTCCCGACCCACAACTGCAAAATATCATAATGAATCTTCAAACGAGGCTTTGGGTTGATGTTAAGCTTGTGGATTTGGCCCACCATGAATAATCTCGGGAGGACTAGACACGGACGGAGGTGCAGATATGGCGCCGTGGTATTAACAGACTACACGGTTAATCTCTTTCCTAAAGCCCCTCGCAGCTTAAGTCAACGAAGCAACAATCGGTCACTTCTGAAACACTGGTCATCTATTAAATCAAAGCCCGTCCACTTACTTCACCTTTCTTCTCTTTTGCCCCCCATTGGCCTCTGCTCTTCCTCTGACATCTATTCTGAGATCAGCAACCTGCTTCATATTTATACATCTGCTGAATAATTGAGGGAAGGCTGGGGAAGACATAACCTCCCTGTCTCTCACATCCCTTTTCCCTTATCAGAACATCACAGAAAATCTACAGTACATCCTAAAGATATCACGAGAAAGATGTGGGAGTCACAGGAGCCCTGTTAGTATGATCTGCTTTATTGATTATAGGTATGATTATGCATGAACTGGAATCAGTGGGGATCATTCTGATTAAATCACAGATGTCAATAAAAATGGTGAAGACCACTTGTTAAGACAGAAGTAAGGGTGTTTCTGATAACACACACACACACACACACATACACACAGTGAACTGTTCAAATGGGCAACACAATTGTAGCTGTACATGTCAATATCTTCCAGCTTTGTAATAATTACATACATTTACAAGTCATTTCTTGACTTTGTTGTTCACCATTGCACCCTTCGACAATCGAACTACAATAACATAAAAGAATAAAAAAAACCCCAAAACAAACGGAAATCAAAATAAAAAATATTATTAATACCTCTTCAAGTTTCATCAAAAATGGTACGTGAGTGAGTTATATTATTATTTTAATTTTTTTGAATCATTATAGGGTGCAACCACTCTTAAATGGTTCTAAACAAAACTACAGACGGGTTTACAACAAATTACTACTCATGCTAAAATCGATACTTGTTCAGTGGGAAGGCACACTTCAAATTACAAGGGCACATAAAAAAAAAAATTAAAAAAAAAGGCAAACACAAGAGGAAATAAATTTTTTCACCCAAAGTAAGTACTACATATACAAATGTAAACAATAATATTAACAATAAATAATAAAAATTTGGAGAAAGGCTTTTGCAGCAAAACTGCAGCATAATGTAATAAAAAAAAAAAAAGAACATGGCTTAGCTTCATCATTTTAGCTCTAATCGTGTCAGTTTCAGCATATAGCCCCTGAATACATGTCATAAATGTCTGTTTAGATAGCTAACTCGGAGTGCATGCTGTCGGAGTGGAAAAGGTTGATCAGTCTCTATCGCCTTCAGAATCAGCTCCGTTCATGATTTCAGGAATTTCAAAAAACGTATTCTCTCGCGCCAAAGATAATAAGAAAAGCACTACTTGCAGCATCTTCCATGAAATGAATACATGAGACGTGCTTTCACTCTGCACTGACAGAATCGTTTTTATCATTTTTCCCTGCAAACTAACTGGGCGATGGCGGATATAGAATGGGGATGTCAGCATGCACAGAGAGACCCTGTGACCTCTCCAGCTTAAAGCGGTCACTGATAAGATTTGACACGACTTTAGGGGAAACAGTGAAGTGTTTTTGGGTTTTTGTTTTTTTTTTCCCAGCCTCGCTGCGCAAAAAGGACTTTTGATCGTTCTTCACCGATCCTTCATGCTCAAGGAACAAATTCTACCTAGAGTCCCTCAGAGGGAGTGAATATACAGTATACATATCCCGGAGGGGTGTAAGCTCTGTAGAGTCCAGTAGTGTTCTAACTAGGCTGCATTTTAATTGTGATCAGTGTCAGCTTTATAATAATGTGTTGTCAGTCAGCATAAGTGTGCTTATTTACACCAAGTATGATACACCTACATCTGCAGCAATCCAGTTTTACATTTGCAGCTAATTCAATGTCTTATACTTTGGAGGGTAACTATGCTTGAGGAATGTTTACCCTACTTTGTATTTTTTGATAGCTCACAGTTGACTTTCGCAGCATTTTTAGAGCAGTAATCTGTGCAGCAGCCTCACAAGCTGAAGCTTCGGTGGTGCTGCTTGTAGAACTGCTGTTGTCGCTCTTTGGCGGTTGTTTCCACCAGCTTGTCTCTTTTGTCAATCACTCCACCCTTCTCTTTCTCCCCCTCATCGCCAGTCACACTCCCTACATCGCTGAGGTCCCCGAGGTGCTCGATAGAGTCGTATTTCTCCAGGTCGGAAGCGATGGTCTGCAGGCTGAAGACCGAGAGGGAATCTGACCCCGCTCGCTCCCTCTCCTTTTCATTCTCCTTCTCCTTGTATTTCTCCACCAGGTCAATGGTTGCATCCACTCGATCTTTCCCGGTCGCACCACCGCCACAGGCTCCACCCTCCGCTTGAACTTTGATATCGGACTCAGCTCCAACCGGGGGGCTGCGCCTGGCGCACGCAGTGGGACGGCCTCCTTCGGCCGGGTCCCTCCCCCGCTGAGCGTGAATCTGCTCACTGATTTGCTCCAAGTTTCGCAGGGCGATGGAATAGCGAGTTTTCACTTTGGATACCTGTTGCTCAAGCTGCAGCACTTTAGCCTTGTGCTCCTGGAGTCACACATAGGACACAGAAACCTTCATCACTGATGATTTTACGGCAAACGGAAAAATAAACAACCACTGACTTTTAGTACATCTTTAGGTCAAAACAGTGTGTTACTGCGTTTTTCTAACCATTAGTGGACAAAGATTTTTTCAAAGTGAGTCATGAAAGTTCTTAAGAGATCTTGATCTTTGCACCTTTTTTATTTTTATTTTTATTATTTTATTATTTTATTTTTTATTTTTTTTACTAAACAAGTATATCTGCTCTAAATGTTCAGTTAGGGCTGCATGATGGGTAAAATGTTTCTTTGAGGAAACTGCATTATTAAAATTTGGAGTAAAAAAGAGAAATAGCAAAGAAAATAGCCGGCTACATGAGACGGCCTGAGTCACAACAACAGTTCTGTTATCTTTTACAGCCCCACCATAGTTTACGAGACTGTCGTGACTCACGAAGGTTAGCTGACTCGCATCTATGAGAGAAATACGCAGAAAAACAAAGACTTCACACTGATCTGTGCTGTTTGTGTTTGTTGAAGAATTATTATCTCCGCCGACAAGATGGAGGCTGTGAAAGAGTGTGGATTCTACTTTGATCATTCTGTTCCTGCTGGGTAACTAATACTAACTAGCAGTTGTCTGAAGACATCAGGCTGATGCCTGTTCGGCACAAACAGTGCAGATGAAATAGAGAGCAGACTTTCAGTTCGTGGTCTGTCTGTGCTCTGATGATCATTAAACTGGGTTCCTGCATTTAGCAGACGCATTTGTTGTTTAGCTGTATGGGGCAGTATTTAATTTTATAATATGCATTCTATTGACATGTTTATAAGCGGTGTGGGTTTTCTGTGCGCATGGTTACATCATTGTTTTATGCAGAGTAAAATTAATATTTATAAGCACAAAATGTTTCTACAATTTAGCTTATAATGTGAACTCTACGTAATTTCAATGCAGTGAAACACAATGTTGCTATTTCCTGTATTTTTTTTAGAGGATAGTGGACCTTACGATTTAGAATGAACTTATTTGAGATTGTTTGGTTGTTTTTTTAATTAGGAGGATATGCACTAAAAAAAGATTACATCACAGAAAGGACAGATGTCCTCTCTGTGATGTAATAAACTTTCTAAGTTACTCAGTAAAATGTAATGTTAAAAGATTTCTGTATGTTTTAAAACTATTTTAAGTTTATAGCATACTTTCATGATTATTGCAATAATATTGTGGATAGAATTTATTTTGGTGACACTACTGTGACATGAAACTTTCATATTGTCCCATACCCAATTGTGAAAATGGGAAATAACAAGGCGAAGGACACACCACACCAAAGATCTTCTGTCAGCTTTAACCAAGAGAGGAACCACTCGGCTCTGAACGTCAGCGTTACCTCCAGTATGTGGTTGAACTGGGCCTTAAGCTCAAAGTAAGGCTTGGACTTCAGGATGACTCTTTTGAGGGACTTTTGCAGCATCTGAACCCGAGCCTCCGCTTCCTGACAGGCATGTGTGACGCGCATGTGCTCCCTCTCACTGCGGAGTCGCTCCTCCTCTGCTTCGTTCACCTGCGACAGACAAGCAGGAGCAGGTTGGTAACACACACAAACACAAAACCTAGATCATTTTATTAAGGGGAAGTAGAAGACATCAACCCTTTTCTTCATTCAAACACCAACATATTCGTAATAAAAACAACAACAAAAAAAACTAGTCAGATCTATGTGTTGACATCGCTTTATTTCCAACATGTAGAAGATGACAAAAATGTTGCTCATTCATCCAGTTCTTGGAAATATGCTAAAATAAACCAGATTATGGACTAACCCAGACTATGCCTATGTTTTTTCACTTTCCAACCAGTGTAACACAAACTTCTTATCCTTTAAATCTCACTGTTGACATGCAGTGTCCCATGTGAGACACCAGAGTCTTCCTGCACCTATTGCACATCCCAACCCAGGTCTGGTCTCATCAAAACTGGGGCTGTACTGAACAGGAATCTGTTTTTATTAAGAACCTGGGGTATTTTCAACACCAGGTCTCTTACAGGTACTTCATGAATCCAGTGTGTGTGATTAGCAGAGTGGAAAATAGTTTGGTGTAATTTGCTTGTTAGAAGAGCGGTCAGTGTTGTCTTGGTAATGACTAAAGGGGATGAATAATTAAAAAATAACCTCTCCTCTCCTCTGCACTCTCTCTTGCTGTCTGACTGTGAGCAGGGCTGAGCACCTCTACTACATCATTTGACTCTGCCTGTAACATTACAGTTATCTACTGTAATGCCATGTGCACCACACAGTCGGACTTCCTGCTCCAGTGAGATAGAAATAAATTTCCCTCGTTATCTATACTATCTAACTCAGTTGTAAATGTGTCCGAGGCTGCTACACATCCCTAACACTAATCTACATTCATATATTTCTCTGACACACACACGCACGCATACGCACACACAGCAGAGCATGCCTCTCTTCTCTACTTTATTACCTTGGAGGTTGCATGGTTGAGCATCTCCTGCCACGTGGGATCCAAGGTGTTCTTCCCATCAGCCATCAGGCCCTGCTCTGCCACGTAGACCATCTCCCTGGCAGCTGTGTGCATGGACACAGCTCTCTCGTAGCTCAAAGCTGCCTTCTGGGTCTCCTGCTGTGCCTACAGAGAGCAGACAAACCTTTTAAGCTCTGTAGGAGTGAAATGTGACAAGGACACGACCCGTAGTTCTCCTAAATCCAAAGCTGTTTATTTTTTATTTGAACAATTCAAAGCTTGATGAAAGCAAATCAATCAGGCCAAGAACAGATCAGGGAATAAATTCTTTTGTTGTGGTTGTTGTATGTTTACATGCGGCAAATGTCACACAGAACCTGCTCCTATAGAAACAAAACAATTGTCTTATATCCAGAGTGTAGACATATACCCAGTTAAGATGGACTGCAGTTCACACCACATTAAATCACCAAACGTGATTATATTGCTCTTTCTGCCGCAGGATTACCTTTAAATGCTAAAAACTTCAGTCAACGGTGATGATGGATGAGGGTTGCACTCAGGGACAAAAAGTCACTTTCTTTTTAGGAGACACAACGTTTACTGATAGATATAGATGAAGGACACATAGCTGAGAACATTTTGTCTTCTGTAAACAAAACGGCTCTCCGCTGTCATCATTATTAGTCAACATAATAAGGATGGCACGCCACTTTTACCGGGCACAGTGGAAACAACTCTCACTGTGTTGAAGGAATTTATGAAGCTATAGTCACACTTCAACAACTCTGGATAATCTTTAGCGCAGCAGGGAAAGTATTTACAGTCACACTACACTATGTATGTGGACAAATACACTTCCAAATGCAGCTGGTACTATTGGATGCTAGTGATTCTACTGTATATTTTGGGAGCTAGTCCTATTATGAGGGCTTTCTACTTACAATTATATCACCTCCAAGATGCATTTTGGTGCTAAACAGGAAGAGGATAAAAGGATGAGGTCTTGCTTACAGTTCCAAATGAAAACAATGAAATAAAATGAACTTTTTTGCATGTTTGTATTAAGTTCATGTCGATTCACAGTGACCAACTATAAGTAAGATTATAAAACAGTTTCCTCAGGCTCTGAGCAGAACCTTTTCAGGAATAAGCATGATCTAAGGACACTGGAGATACCTTTGCTGACATTGAGGATAGAGTTTAAATTAACATGTGTTTGGGCAGTAGATAAATTTAAATCAACTTAAATATGGTAAATTGTATTTCTGACACAAAGATATCTTAAACGGCTATTTAAACAAATGGGACACATGTAGAGCAGTATCGACACATGTTGTTTATGTATACCTCTTTTGCAAGGCGACGAGCTTCATAGTACGGTCTTGCTTTCTCAATGCAGCTGCCAAGCTGAGAGCTCTGAGCATTCAGTTTCCTGGCAGACTCTGTTAGGATCTTCCGGTACCCTGATCTGGCATCCTGGTGGGTTAATGCATGAAAATGACAAGATTAGATTTACCTATAATGGAATGACTGATTCAATTTTACACAAGACAATAGCTGGATGTGACCAATGAATTCACAGTGTGTCAAGCCGTCAGCACAAACGCATTTTCTCTTTTTCCATTTTTGGAGCTCTCTCTTTCCCAAATGTCACCCCTTGAAAACAAAATTATCTTATTTATTAGCACCTTCTGCATGAGATAACAAATATTTAGCAATACCGAAACAAAAAAAATTCTCAGCATGATAATAAAATAAATGCTTTAAATAAACATTTTTCAAATTCTTCACAAGATTTGTTTAGCCATAAATTTCATGTTTCTTCTAATCTGTTCTATTTATCAGCCATGAGTGGGAAGAGTGGACTTCAATAAGCTACCAAATATTTCCTAAAATGTCAGAAAAAGGGATAAATTAAAACTTTTCTACACCCAAGGTGCAATCTTCAGATTGCTTTGCCTGAGCACTGGTCCAAAACAATGACTCAAGACATTAAATCCAGATATTAAAACCTAGACAGTATTTGTCAGTGTCCTTGTGATAAGTACAAAACTGCCAAAATTGTTGCTGATTAAATTTGTACTTACATCCAGCTGCAATTCTAGTCTGTTGATTTCCACACTGGCTTCATTAAGGTGCTCCAACTCTTCCTGTGGGAAAAAGAAAAATAATGAAGTGCTGCCACTAACAACTATATAAATTAAGTAGAGCGGCATACAGCAATATCATAGAGTAGTAAGCCATTTATTAATGTTTCTATAGTGCTTCTAAATGCCAAATGTGGGGACGTTTAGGCGGATGTTGCCAATTAAATATAATCATGTAACCTCTAGAGCCTGAATGAAACTAGACTGAAACAGCTTTGACATGTATGTTGCTAGATAGACATGAAAGTGATAATGAAGATAATCACTTTTGATCTCACACAGCTGCCATACAGCTACAGTGTCTGTTGGGATTAATTAAAATTAATCCAGTTGTACCCACCCATGCTTTCATTTTGAAGACAACCTACACATAGCATACTTGTCCAAATTTTCTAAAAATGAAAAAGAGGGGAAAAGAAATGTGGCTTCTATGTGTGAAGCATCCACATACATACATACGTAATACAAAGCAGGGAAAAACAGGGAGTCCACAAAGCTAACAAGGTTTTACGTACGGCCGAACAAATATTGCTACATGACCACGTGCAATATCTAGATCACTGGAGGTGGAATTTTTGACGAAAGGTAAAATGTGATATCACATACCATTATAGATAAATGCTTGTAGTGTTACAGAGATGCCCTGCCCTACAAATCATATTCTCAAGATGTAAGGGAAGACAGATGCAGTTTTTGTTTTTTTTTGCACATTTTTTAGGATTAAAATAAACCATATAAGAAGTGATCAAGGCCCAAACAGAATCATTAAGCAAGCAGCCACATTACTGGTCAAAAGTTGTAACATTTAATTAAAGTATTAGATACATTCAACCACATTTCCCCATTCCATTTCTTTCAGTAAAAATTAAATACATCCATTCTTAAAATCTGTGAGACTCTCAGTATCCCAAGATATCTGATAAGCTCTTTCTATTGTTGGTCCTCATACACCAAAAAGTTTTGGCTCCTAAATCCCCATTTGTTTGGATCTTAAATTAGTGTTTATTATGCCCAGAAAGGTACCCATGTTGGTCTCCAGTGCACTTTAACACCTGAAAATAGTCGGTAATATGTGTATGAAATAAGTGTGTTATTTTATTAACGTCATAGAACCACAAAGATGAGTGAAGTTAACAGAAAACCGCAAAATATGACTAAATCACCATACATGACACAAACACAAGCTCAAATACCCAAAATGACCGAACAAACAGTAAAGACAAAAAGGACAACAAAAGGTCTCTTTCTTAATCCTTGGTTGGTTTTGTGTGGATGCCTTTCACCGAGGAGTAACACATCCATGTCTGAGCACAACAATACAATTATTATCAGAAAATAACTAATAAAGCATAAACAAAATAGTGAGTTTACGGTAATGCTCCAATCAGCATGAGTCTTTAAGTACTTTACTGTGTCCTGCCAGTCTGGTTATAACTAATGTTAAAACAAGAAATAAATATAATCAAGTTCTTTGTGAAATTCAAGACTTAAATACCTTTCAGAGCCTTTATTTATAGAGAAACACGCCGGGGTGTTTTTAATGCACCCAGATTCAAGTGAGCCTGCTGTTTCTCCAATGTCATGATAATAAGAGTAACTTGGGAAGTTATTAACATTTAGTCATCATTAACAGTTGGTTGATGGGGCCTTCATGGAAGGAAAAATGACCACAAAGAGAGCAAACATCAGCTGCTGGCTCCTGTACCTGGATCCGGGGGTCCAGTTCCTCCTCATAGGGGCTGTGCAGCTGCTCTCCCAGGCTTTTTTGTTTTTCGCTCTGGCCTTCCCGGCTGGTGTCCCTGTGCCCCATCTCTAGTGTTGCTCCGTTGGTCTCGGCAGCTTTCACCTCTTCGTCCCCATCCCCACCGGGGATAACCTCCCTCCAATCTCCGGTGTCCGACTCCCCGGAGCCAGCGGGGCTCTCCCGCAAGTCGCCTGGCTCCATTCCAGGCCGGACAGCTCGGCTTGGGGCAGCGTCAGCTAAGGCTTCGGCAGCGGCGGGACAGCTAGTTTGCTAACCTATAAGCCTTGTTTTTCTAACAACGCTCGACTATTATTGTGGAATGGGTAAATATGAAAATAATCCCAGAGGTAGCGAGTGTCGAGGAGTTTCCCCATCTGCCACATCCACCCGCACCGAAACACAGACCTACGGGAGCTAGCCTAGCATGCTAACAGGCTAACACCGTAGCGACGATCTAACGGCTGCTTTTCAGCAAACAGGGAGGAGTATTTATGAAACCTAAAAGGAGGCCCATCGCCGTGTGCCCCAAGGCTGCGCGTTTTTCTCCCCATGTCTTATAAATTCTTCCTTCCTTTAGCGAGGCTAGCTAGCTAGCTAGCGGTTTCGCTCTCACATCATCGTTACTAACGAGGTAAACAGACGAGCACCGGTCTTTGAGACGGACGCACTGCGCCTTTTTTGGCCAGGACGGCCACCGTAGACACCGACCGCTGTTAAACATTGTTGAGATTGCTCTCATGAGCGTCCAGTACAAACATCAGATGTGTTCAAAAACTTTATAGCATCCTATATGATGTGAACTTATATATGTAGTAGATGCCATAGATTGTCACCGTCTTGTTGGATACTTAATTATAATTAGTGTTTTTGTCTGTTATTTTTTTGTAAGGTCATAAAATTAAAGGAAGAGCGCACTTATATATGCAAATGTTTGAGTAAATTATCTAATTACCCCAAACATTTGCATATATTCTGTATCTGTCTGTTCCCATCTACACTGTGAAATATTCAAACCGATGACCCTGTTTTATTTTGATGAGTATCACTCCATCATGATGCTTTCATTAAAAAAAAAAAAAAGTCCCCCATACTTTGGTACATTATAATAATGTAACACCTTTAGATCATATGGGAATTGAGGATATAGTTTACAAGTAACCAATACCAAATTAAAACTTTTTATTGTTTGTTTTTATTCCAAAAATATACAAACACATTAATGTTGCAGTTAGCAAGGTTAACAAAGCTGCAAGCAGTACATTGAAGCAATTAATCATTTTTAGGAAAATTATTTGAAATTGGTACATTTTCAGAACTAAAATAACTTTCTTGGACGACAAAAACAAGAATCAAGCAACGGATTATACTGCAGTTGTGACCAGTCACCAACACCATAAGCAACTATACCACAGTTGATTTCATATTAATAACCAAACATAAACAGTTCTTATAGCCTATCAGAAATTGCTAATAATTTAAACAAAAGTGGCAACTTGGTAATTGCATTGAATGCATTAATGAATGTCATGTGCACAATAAGCATAATATAAAAATAGATCTCTAATGAATTACAGCAGTTTTGTCTAATAATCTGTTTAGGCTGCATCCTACACTGTAAGAATTTAATCAAAAAGACCTGAGTAGCATTGGCAATGATCTCTACATCAGAAAGAAGGACAATCCATTCTGCATTATCAAAGACAATGAAATATAGTACATATAATTTGATCAAAAACAAAAAAAACTTGAAGGAAATCTCTCTTTGGTCTATAATCTTCTCTCCAGTTTATATTTAGAGTTTAAAAAAAGGCTACCATACATAGGCTTTCTCCTTGATTATCAGCTCCAGGTCGGATCATACTTGGTCCATCCTGGAGGAGGGGCTAAGTATATTCTCCTTCCTCTGGAGATAAAACTGACAATTCCTCTGTATCCTGTCCTTGGGACACCTGACTTCAAGTCTTCCATGATTCCCAGATTTTTGGCCATCAATTTGAAACTGTCCTTATTTGAGTATTGAAGGCGAAAGGGCCCAGGTCCATTTAACTTCCCCAGTTTAACATCTTCATATGTAACCACAGGAGCACTGTAAACTTCTTTCTCAAAATTGTTTCTGTATGTCTCCTCCTTCAAGTAACTCAGGTCTAACTTGGTAAAAGGCACAAATTCGGTATTCAATTTCATATAACGTAAGTACTTGTCATAAAACTGACCTAGGCTCACGCCTTGCCGGCCAAATGTTAGAGTCCGTGAGATCTCTGGCCGGATACAGGCACGGTTGCGGCGTTGCTCTGGCTGACGCATCCAGTCATCCCAGAAAGAAGCGGGCCACTTTGGCTCCAGCTCCTCCCACATTTCCCTGAGGAGCATCCAGCCCAGACCAGGAAAGAAATCTGTGCGGTAGAGCAGGTTAGCTTTGGCAGGATCCACATACCCATCCCTGCCATTGTCATTCCAGGCAGACACACACCATAGACTGGGGTCAGATTTCAGGAGTGGCAGCAAGGCTCGGAAGTACTCAAAGAAGTCTGGCGCCACCTGGAGTAGCAGATAAATAATTCAATTGGTGTGACGTGACATCAAGTTAAATCAATTGTTTTAGGGATATAACAACTTATCAGCTGCAAAATATGGAAGCTATGCAATGTTCAGCAACTCAATTATAAAAGAATTAACTGTGTAAATGTATCCAGGTCATGTCTAAGCATTAACTGAGGCAATTTAATTACAGTATGTGTCAATGTGATTACCTCCAAGTCATCCTCTACAATCACAACAGAGGAGTGAGAAAGGGTCTTGAACACTTGGTTGAGAGCAAAATGGTAATGCCTGGAGATTTTGTAGTAACCCTGAAACTTCTTGTGCTCTGGCCGCACAGCTATGTCTGACAAGTCTGGCTGCTTCAGGTGAGTAACTTGATTTCCATAGGAACCAATGACCGCAGCAGTCTCTGCATGTCCACAGTCCTGACTCACAATAATTGGGTAAAGCTCTGCTGAGGGACGATGCAGCAGGAGTTTGTCCAAGCAGCGCCGCACAGTGACCCTGTTGCAGGCAATAACCAGGATAGGAATGACAGGCTCGGGAGCGACTTGAACCTTGGCATTGTTCCTGTCTGACGACGCCCACAGTGACTGCTGACTCTGGATCTCTCGCAGGATATTTTTCTGCATTTCAAGTTCTGCCTCGAGTATGTCTGCCATTCGGAACACATCTTTGACCACATCGATGGAAGGATTTTCAATCCCATCATTATTATCTTGGCCTGGATCACCCAGCTGCCCTGTTGGGGGTCTCCCCCACAGGAAAAGCACCAGTATGGCGTTCCAGGTGATAAACAGGAACGTACCACAAAGAATGACAGAGCCTCTTGTGCGGAGCATGGCCCAGAAAATCAGTTGGAGGGAGGGAGGTCAGGAGGACAGGGGCTGAATAGGAAAGCTTGTCCTTATCACAGACAATAGGAATGGAATATGGGAAGTATAGCCTGTATATCATCACAAGTGCATGATCAAAACAGTGAAGTCACACCTTCTGCAGATACTAAAGGTGTAAGGACACAATACAGTGTCTATGTACGTGAGATTGGATGAAACATGAGGAGGACTCATCTTGGAGTTGTGATTCTGCCAGATTTTCAACTTATAATATCGTCTTCCATCTGAAAAAAAAGAAGACATTGTACTCTGAGAAAAGAAAAGCATAGGGATAGAATAGGCGATGGATGAAAATTAATCTGAAAAGAAAAGAGGACTTCAGTTTAGAAAGCATGACAATAGTTTCTTTGTAAAATGTGATAGTGATTCTGTTATCATTACACTCAGGACTGTTGTTACATCTAAGGATGTAATCTTTGCAGCATGTCCACAATCTTTTTGACATTATATATAGTTTCATTCCGGATTATTCTAACACACTGTTTTCTCAGTTAATGTAGAAAAGAGAAAATAAACAAAAAAAAAAACAGAACAGAAGTTTAAGATCTAAGTTGAGGTGTTAAATAATCACCAGTCCAAAAACATTATTTCAATAACACATGACAAAAGAAGAAGAGCATTTGAAGAGGTAGAACCTGCTCCGTGTTTTTGTTATTTTTCCAAACCAATTTCTGAAGAAAAAAAAGTACCTACTTCAAGTAACTGTTGCAAATTAGTTGCCTCGAATATCGACCAATAGATTCACTGTACGGACGATACGACTGATAAATAAAAACCACAATGCAAAGTGGTTAAAAAAAACACACAGAAAGCAACCGCTGTAGTTGGAATTGACACACATTGACACAATAAGCCAACCAGACGAGCGTGTGCTGTTTTCCATTTTGTGGGAAGTTCATGTGATCGGGAGTGATCACCTGTGGCTGGCTCGGCAGAGGAGCCAGACAACGACTCATTTAGTCCCAAATAACAGCCACCAACACTGAGTTTCTACCTCTCCTGCAGCTTTTACAGATGTAAATGGGGGGGGGGGGGGCGTGTTAAAAAAATAAATAAAATAAAAAATTAGCCCCCTTACCGTGACAGCGCGTCCACTTCTTCCTTCTGTGGCCATTTCTTCGCCCACTTCCCGACTTTCTTCGATGACAACAGGCCCAAAATTAAACCACACAGCCGGTCATGTCGGGTGGAGTCGGGCACAAAATGCTGTCGGGACAGTTTTTCCACTATCCGCTGAGGAAAGTCGGTAGTTTCTGTTGTTTCTCGCAGGGCTGGCAGAAAAGGAGGAGGAGGGAAAGTAACACGACGACTTCCTGGTTAGAGGCAGCGTGACGGGAAGTCCCGCCCTAAAGGAGACCTTGAGGTGTTACGCAACGTGGTGACGTCAAGGCGGGTGATGTCTTCAGGAAATGGTGATATCTGATTTTAAGCAACCCGTGAAACGAAAAAAAAATAAATAATAATAATAATAACAATAACGTTTACCTGCTGTGAGTCTGTCTTTCCTTTCTTATGGCTTAGCTGCAGGGAAATGGACGTTTGTCATTTGCATTTGTCCCAGGAAAAAAAATAATTGACTTCCTCTGATAACAACCTGATAATAAATAAATGACAGCACTGTTGGCTTTAAAAGAATAAAAACTATGCACATTTTTTCTTATTTCATAAAGTTAAAAAAAGGGCATATATATGTAAATTAAGCAGAATTAACGATTCAGAGATGCCTGAGAATAATGTCATGCTGTTTGTCATTGGGAAGTCTAGTAAACAGGTGAACTGTGTCATATGTTTCCAAAAATGAAAAGTCATCATTGACCGGTAACAGCTGTCGAATAAATATAGAGTTTTGAAAAGTATTTCCTTCTGAAATAATAGAAGTATAAAGTAGTATGAAGTATGAATACTGAAGTGAAGTATGATTGAGTGACTTTACAGTCGCAACCACTGCCAGTAATCCACTTTCAAACTTCCTAAAACATGTAGTCTCATACAAGTGACAGTGAAGATTTGTGACGGTCTATATTTTTAGGTCAATAAACTGACAGTGGTAAAAAAAAAAACTGAAAACAAAACACTTTCAAGACACAAATGGGAAGTGGTTTCTTTTTACTTTAACTTTTTTTTGACTGAGCTTTTTTGTATTTGAATATTACAATTTCTGAGAAATTATTTACTTTCCAAAGTTCAAAATAAAATGTATGGCCATTACTTGAACTACCCACAGGGAGGCTTAAATGAGATGTAGGACAGGGGTCAATAAAGCTGGGTTGTTACACTGTGACTGAGCAACGGTCGAAAGTAAAGAGCATTCAAAACAACATGAGGTTGAAGTCCAAATGTTTGTATTGTGAAAGCAAAAATTAAATAAATAAGCTCGGATCACAGTTTGGTGCTGAGGCCTTGGACTCTCAGTCAGGTCTGTCCTCTGGGATCTTCTGTCCACAGCTGGAGTTGTCTTTGGAGGAATGGAGGACGGTGGGACTCTGGATCTGTCCGGTTCCCTGAAAGAGGAAATGATTTTATACCCAACATTATGTATTCTATGTTTTTAAATAATCCAACTAGGCCAAGTCTTGGCTGCAGAACTCACCTGGAGGGAGTTGTTGTTCCCACCTCTCTCGTCCTCTTGGCACTGCAGATGTTGATGCGCATCCTCCGAGCTGCTGCTCCGCCTCCACACACCCCCCAGCCTCAGCATCATCAGCTCTGACACCAGGCCACTCAGAGATAAACAGGTGCTCTTCAGTGTTGACCAGCCCTCTAGGACGAAACTCGGTACCTGTCCTGCCTTTTCTATAAAACGTGGGGACTTGAAGGACATTTTCAAAACGCCAGCCGGGAATTCACTGAATTCCCGAATAAACTCTAATTTACAGATGTGTACGACGTTTTTTTGGTATTTAATCATCCATATGATTTTAGAATATATATATCTTCCAGGCAGGTTCGGTGGAAGTTTGTGCGCCGGCTGACGCACCGGCGCGTTTTGGACACACTGCACGGCGGAGTCCGTGTCCTCTGGGGAATGCGAAGGTTTCGGATTATATAATTTATTAATATCATTAAATTCACCCTTTCTCGACCTTTTTTTGTGCAAGTGCGGCGTCTTGTAGGCGACAGTCAGTCTCCCTCCCACCACAGCGTGCTCTCCTCGGAGGAACTTGTCCCACGCTGACGCCCGCTCTGACCGGGCGCGCTCCGCCGGAAAGTCCCGCTTCGCCCCGCCGGTCAGTCCAGGGTTGCACGCCGAGGTGGCAGGCCGCTTGGTCGGCGGATTTCGGCTCCAAATATTCCCCCGACACCGGAGAACGGCTGACAAGGCGGAGGCGGAGGGAGTGGAGGCCATGGTGGTCTAAAAACCCACAACAGATCCCTTTAAAATCGGGGACTCCGGTCTCTATCCAAGCTGTCACATAAGCTATAATTGTGCATTTGCGTAAGGAGTAAATGGGGGGGGGGGGGGGGGGGGGTCTGTTCCAGTCTGGGTCACCCGACCGTATTTGCCCCGAGTTTTCCAGAGGGGGGGCTTCATTGGGGGTGGACCTTGAGGCAATGGAGGAAAAGCTGCTCATAAGCAGCCTGTAAAGAATAACACACTCCAGAAACACAAAAGTATGAGCCACAAAATGTATCAGAAGTTAAAAAAAAAAGGAAAAAAAAAAAGATCTAAAATTTTCCATCACAGAGTCACAGTTCGGCTCCTGCTGCTCCTGTATGGTGCTATTATTTTATTATTGATGCATAAAGGCAACATAGCATTTTAATGTTGAAGCTGTTCATTTAAATGACTTTATACTGATGGATAGTTGAATCAGTAACATATATGATGTGTTTTAAGATGATCACAGTGTGACTATTCATTTGCTTAAATAAACTGTACGTTTGATATACTCTTCCTTTTTTATTTCCATAACTGCAGGTTTTAATCTTTACCCACTGATACGTGTGCAACCTTTTCGAATAATGACTTCAACCAACACAGAAAATAATGTTTCACTGGGGCCTTTTGGATTGTCCTGTTTTGTGAGTTCCCCTTGTGGTCTCAGCTAAAAAGTACAGAGAACCAAATAATGTCGACAACTTCACTATTTCACAAAAAAGTGAAAACACAAAACAAATATTGTGCAGCAGAATCTTGTTATTTCTTCTTTGTAAACTACTGACACCTCAAAGGCTGGGAGCCACTGGACTGTTCTACTATGTCTAAATTAAAATGCTCTAATCTAATCATAAGATATATACACTAGAGACAATTTGCCTAAGAACCACGACTTTGACTTTTCATACTTTAGTATTAGTACGATCCAATTGATGTGTTTTGCATGAGATATATTGTACGTAACTATTATAAAGTAGAAATAGTCAAAAAGAAATAGCTGACATTTACTTTTCCATATTTCTCTGATGGTCCTGCTGTTAACTTTACGTCATCTTAAGGCAGCCACTGATTTCTCAGATAAAACACGATGGCATGTCAAACATGTTGAAGGATTGAATGAACTTATTCTTCTCTGCTGTCATCCCTGCAATGAGTTTCAAATTTCACAATTTGCTTTCAACACATTAAGTTCTTCCCACAACAAAGAGCGGACTGGTATGGTGCGGGTGATATCTCCTCTCATTTGTGACAACTGAACCTGGAGGGTTAAAAAGTCACGCTGTCCAACAGGTTTGTCAGCCTCAAAGCAATGAGGCACAGCTGAGGAGAAAACTCATCAGTCAAGCCACCCTCTTGGTTCATCTGTTTACAGGACTGGAGAGTATCAGGTGTCTCAAAAAAGGTTTCTGAAAATGGCAAAACAAGTCTGCATCAGGGAAATTGACAGGAAGTGATTCAGATATCACAATAAAGATATACAGAAAAACAACTCCAGGCAATTAAAAGCAAGCTGGCTATTGTTAATTCAATCATTCATCTTCTAACGCTTATCCATTTCAGGTCACCGCGGGGGGTACTAGAGCCGATATTTACGTGTTCATTCTGGGCAATGACCTTTCATTGTCTCCAAAAGGCTTTATTTGATGATATGATGGGGAACAAAGTCAATTCTCATGAATAAAAAGAGGAAATACAAATATACAAATCATCTATGTAGCTATGTACAGCGAGCTGGTCTATGAACACAATTTGCCAGAACAGCTCAGCCAGATGCAATCACAAAGATATTCTTCATTATAGAGTTTAGTGCATTGGAAGATTTACAGCTTATTTGTTATTATTAACAGTTTCCTTGCACTAGCTTTCACAGTAGTCACCACCACGCTCAGAAAAGAACACAAAGGTAAGGCATAAAGAAAAAAGAACGAAATGTGAGTTTCGTTTCTTTCATGTGCAACTTTCAGCATGTCTGTCCCATGTTGCCGTCCTTGTTTTCCTTAATTTTTTCACTTCACTGCACGTTACGCGGCACAAATGTGTCCCAGTGCTTAGTTTGTTCCCTTCAACATGACTCAAAAAAGTAAAAAAATAGAGGTAAAAGTTTCCCTGGGAAGCACTTCTGGTCCCTGAGTGATTGTCTTTCCTTGCCCCCTTTCAGGTTGGCATGACTCTACCTCCAGCTGCTGGGGTGGTGGGGACTGTTGTGTTCCCTGTTGGCTGAGGCCTTCTGTTAAAGGTCACGTTGGGGATGATCACAAAGGCCAGAATCCCCACCAGCATCAGTGCCACTGTGATGGTGATGATGGACGCCACCACAGCGTAGTAGCACTGGTCCGAGCGGAACAACCTGCGGAGACGGCCTCTTACCCTGCTCGGAGGCCTGCCTACGTCCACCACAGTGGTTGGTGCTATTCCCTGCTCCAATGCACTCAGGTGGAGGTCACCACCTGCAGCCACTTGGGCTTGCTGGTTCTTTTTGGGCAGATTGAGGATGTTAGGCTTGGTGGGGTTGGTGTGAGGGGCGTTCTTTAGGAGCAGTTTGCCCTTGCTGCGTTTGAACCGGATGGACAGTGCCCTTTGCATATTCGGTGGGAGCTTGCCTATGATGCCCTCATTGTTGCCCAGGCGGGGCAGATCCTGGCCATGAGGGAGCTCAGTCAGCTCACGACACACGGGACAGGACAGGGTCTTAAGCTCAGGAGAGATCACGTTGATGCGAGCGAGACACTCCAGACAGAAGGTGTGACCACAGGCCAGCAGCTTTGGGGTCTTAAACACATTGTCGTAGGAGCAGAAGCACACAGCGCACTCCGTGTCCTCCACGTCATCTCCAGGGGGGTTCGCCCTCCTGCGGTCACTGTCCCCCTCTCTCCGGTCTCGTCTTCGGGCCTCCTCACTCCTCCCACGCCTTCCCCTTTCCCGCTGGTGCTGGTCTCTCTCTCTCCTCCTCCCTCGTTCCCCCCTATCTGAGTCGATGCTCCTTGATCGGCTCACTTTTGGAGGGTTTCTCTTCAATTGCTCCTCTTTGCTGTTCCTCTCTGTCTGGTTGAGTTTGGGTTTGACATTTTGGGCCGGTCTGTCTCCATGGCTGTGGCCCCAGCTCCCCTCTGGCCTGTCTCTCCCCCCGTCATCACTCATGGTGGAAGGACAATGTTAGAGGTGGTGTGTCGACTGGAGCCTGACTTACAGTTTCCAAACAAAAGCTGTGGAAAATAAGACCTCAGGTGAGTTTTCTCATAAACAAGGTGAGGAGGAAATTGAGCGTTGGAATTTATCTGCACAGTCATCATCACTGTTTCATGATGATGAAGCAATAATTTCTCACCTTCCTATCGTAACATCTCTATTGTATTAAAATGCTGTGTTTGCTTAATAGGCTTTCCTCCACAAAGAATGATTAGCAAATATCAGCAGTAAGAAACTACAGTACCAGGAGTGCTATGGATGGACCAGACCTGAAACTGAGCTAAAAAAAACTGAGTGGCATAAACAGCTTCATTGTTTTGAAAAGGCACAGTACACACTCAACGATACCCATCAACCTGTCAGAGTGCGTCATTCACTTGGGAGTTTTTAAATGAAAATCAGTCACAGTTCAGTGTTTAGCAGCTGTTTTTTAAAAAGTTTAAAATTTAGTTTGACTTTTGCAACTAGTTCGTACAAATCTACAAGTTTATGCTAATTAAAGATTTAGGTGCTGAGAAAAGGTTTTCCATATTAAAGCAAGCAACAAGGAAGTAAGAAATTGGACAGAATTTTGTGTAGACACAGACACACACACGCACACTGACCTGTTGAGATAGATGAATGTCAGCTCACGTTGTCAAAGATGGTGGGATCAGGTAAATAATCCTTTTGTATATGAATTCAGTAAAAACTTGCACATTGGCAAACATCATTGCTAAATAAAAAAAAAAAACTAAAACTAGACTGTTGTGGTCTCTGTGCAGTTCCTGCTTACTGTTTGTTAGATCCTTTCCTCTCATACCTTCATGTCAAATTGTAACACAGCACTGCCTCCCTCTGAACACTCCCTCTAACTTCCCTCCCTTGTTGGACCAGTCGGACCAGCTGTCATGAGGCACGCTCTCACACAGTGTGGGACATGTAGATAATCAGGCCATTTACTTAGATAATCCTCAATGTGTCAACTCATACGCCAGAAATATCACACTGGCATTGCATTCTCACCTAGTGGCAGCACCGTTAGTGCTTACAGCTCAATATTCTTAAAAATGAAAATTATCACTCACTATACTATTGCTGTTTCAGTTTCATGTTTGTTTTTATAATATTTGTCATTACATGTGAAATTCAAATAAAAATAAACAATAGTAGTTGCTGGGGATATTCCACTGTAGCTGCACATAAAGACAAAGGTACAGCACTGTCAACAAAGCACTCACCAGGGCCTCATACCTGTCATAGCTTCACCTGTGGCGTCGATGGTTTACCACCCAAACAAGACGGACAACGTGGCTGAACCTAACCTGAATGCACAGTCCAACTCATTCACTTTTCATCTTTCTTCCTTCCTAAATATACGAGAATACTTCCTCAGTTAGAAACTAACTATAAAACTTGTGACCATACAACCTATAAAATGGAGGTCAGCGCTGATTCAATTAATGAACAATAAACAACAGCAGAATTAAATGAAAACAAAATCGAACAAAAATCACCCAGCAGTTTTGTTTGCTTTGCCCTGAAACCGAGGCAAGTGTCACTCAGTATCTGGTGAGCAGTGAGGTCCCCTGAAAGGTACAAAAGGAAAAACATTGTTTGGTCTTGGCTCAGACAAGTTGAAAATTAACACACTGGTGTATTCAAACCCCGAGTGTTTTAAAATGCAACCTTATAGTGATTTGATAATCAGTCCCTTTGTTGTATAGCATTACAGACACATATGTAAATGTGGCTCAGATAAACTTGTCTAAGAGTGATATTAGGACCAAATTAAAACTCGAAAAGTAGTAAATACCAGTGTCATGACTAATTACTGAACTTTAAACAGAACGACACTCAATCAGTCCATTAGGTAGGAGAACAAATGGTTGTAAAACTTTATTGCTCCATAGAAATGAGAATGAACAAGTTAAGGAGGCAACAGGTGAAAGAAACCTGTGGAGTTTGGTGGAGACTATACAGTAGTATAGTCTGTTTGTTGACTCAGCCTGTTTGCATTTTGACAGGTTTTCACAAATGTGGAATTTGTCAAATCCTGTGTATTTAGGCTGAGTCAACAAAGAGTCTTGTGGATGTTGACAAGCAGTTGAAAAACAAATCTTCCACGTTCATTCATGAGCTGAAGAACCCAGAGGGAGTGTGTGCTGCTGCTGATCCAAGTGCATCATAGTGTATTTGTAGTGGCCCAGCTGGTTTATGATTAAACAGGTCAGTAAATCTGTGACCCACTTCTCTGTTTTTGTTTAGGCAACTTGTGCTGCCAAATTTGGTCCAAATGTGCCACATGGACTGCAGATAGTTAGCATAGTTGAAAAAATGCCATATCACACCTCAGCGAAATCATTTCACACGTGAAGGCAGGCCACAAACATGTTCTGGTGCCAACATTGAAACTATATTTCCATCCTTTTCCTCAGTCTTTATTGTTAGGCTAATTCCAAATGTTCACAGTCAGTTTCCCCACTTTTTCCCCTGGCCTGAGAGAGGAAGGGAGTGTGCACCTGCACCGTCTTTGATTCTGTCCCTCAGCCTTGGTCTTCTCTTCAGCCCAGTTCTTCTTTGGTTTTGCCCTGCTTGCGGGGCATCTTCTTGCTGCTGCTGTCCTCCAACTCTTTGCTTTTGTAGTAGTGAGGAGCAACTTCGAGCAGCCAGCTGCTCTCTATCTCAATCACCTGTACATGCAAGACATGGAATAGAAAATGTTATACGGACACAGAAGGAATGCAGTTAATTATTGTACAGAAACCTGCCTCACACTTCCTCATTAATGTGCTGTCTCATGCCCACAAGCACTTATCCTTCATCCTGGACTCAATGGTGTGTGTGGCTGATATTTACACTTTAATCTGGAGCCGATTTTTACTTGGTAATTTTCAACAACATAATCAAACAAAGCCTCATCCTGCGGATATTTGAGATTTAGCTGACTATTTGGAAGTAATCTGCATCACGTCCTGAGGAGGCTGACCTGTCTCATGAACTCCTTGGTGGTAAAGACCAGCTCGTGGTAGATGAGCCAGCGGGGCTGCTCCTCGAACAGAGAGCTGTTGGGGTGGACGTACACCGTCTGCTGGTGCTTCACTGACTTGTAGCCGCCTTTGCTGAGTCGTGCCGTGTGATAGAAATATCCTGCCGTCACCGCCTGGGACAAGAGGTTGTGTGTTGTTGTTTCAGTTGTGACTTGTTTTCAAGGATAAATAATATGTAAAAAATACATCACACTCTTTAATTTGGTGGATACAGCAGTAAATAATCAATAAATGCAGAAATAATGTGAAAAAGAAAGAAATGTCTCTTTAGGGGAAAGGAAGGGAATGTGTCTTAGGATTCCCCCCAAAAATTATCTCTTCTTTAAATCAGTCACCAACAAAACAATAACAGCTGCTAAAAATATCTGACTGTGAACTGGCTTCATCTTAATGCAGACAGATAATACATGGGTCCTGTTGGTGATTGTCAAACTAACTTCGGCCATGTGCCAGCCCAGCAGTATACAAATAAGTACTACTTCTTTTTCTCAGCCCCCCCCCCCAAAGTGACGCGCTGCTTTACCAGACGTAGTCCAGAAATGTCAACTACTGAACTGAATCAAATAGCTACATGTCACTTTGATGATGAATTAAGGAACTATGTTATGGTCTGATGAATGAGCCAACATATTTCATGAACTATGTCCAGCAGAGGTTAAGACAGTTCATTAAATTAGAGGTAGAGTGTACTGTAAAGTTTTCCCACAATTATTATTCTCATTTGTACAGCGTAGAAGGAAATTGGAGTAATTTTCCATTTTCCAGCTTCAATTTCCTGCTTAGTGTTTTTGACTCTGAGAACCTGAATGGATGAATACCATCTTTCAACAGTGCAATTCAATATTTACTGATAAGCTGAATTTAACATCTAGATTTAATCAACTGTAATAAAACCTTCTGATGTGCTGGTCTATATTGATGAACCACAGCCACTGTGTTGAAATAATATATTGTTGAGTTTGAATGTGTCTTGCTAAAGGAAATTAAGGCCGGGATCAGATATGCTGTGAGTGAAACACCGGTCCATCTCCTGGAATGTCGTTTTCACGGGTTCTGTACAGACGATCGGCATCGTGTGGGATGAGCTAACACGCCATACATATAAATCTCCATTCAGACAAATATACTCGACTGCCTCTCCACTCCCTCTTCACACACGAGTCATGTGGTGCCTAACGGGAATTCACATTTGTCTGTTAATTCACCCTAAAATGTTCAAATGACCAATTGGTTTGGTTTAAGTTGGTGCGTGTCATAAACACAGAGGCGCTGGCGCTCCCTGTCGTGTTTCCGAGCCAGTTTTGAAGAAAGGTTGGAGTGGTTTTAGGTCCAAACCTTGTGTTGTTTGGAACTGGCTGTGATTTCACTTGAACCAGGTTGGAAACACAACAAATGCTTCCCACCGTCAACAAGGAATACACTTAAGGCTACTGAAACTGCTGTTTGCAATTCAAAAACACCCTTTATTTGAATGCAAATACTAATATTAACATAAGTTGTTTGATGATTAATGGAGATTTTATTTTATAATAAAATAATTTATCAGGGTTATTGGTGTTTGTTTTTTGTTTTTTTTTTTTGGCTGCAGGATTTTTGACAAGCCAAGGCAGCATGTTGAAAAAGGGTTAACCGGCGTATTGAAAACAAATGCCCTTGCTTATCTCAAAAGGTTTAGGTGGATGTTAACAACTCCCACAGAGATTGATATGAAATACCTTTAATTTAGCCTCTGTTCTGTGTTTCCTTAGATTTTACTGCATATTTATATATGTTATTCATAACAGTGACGGAGGCTTGTCAAAGCTAAACTAAGCACTTTGCTGCTTTAAGGACCTGAGTGTATTATTAGCCTTGCCCTCCACTGGTTCAAGTTTCACATACTTATCACGTTGTGAGGTGTTTATCTTGAACATGTGTTCAGCCTGGAGTTGAGTAACCAACATTAAAAAAAAGGAGCAAATGTCAAACACAAACTTTGTCCAGTTGCTTTTGAAATGATCTTCCAGGTGTCTTGGGTGCAAGCGATGGGGCATTTCTGAGTTTTTATTTCTCATTATTGCTGTAGTTACTATGACTTCCCAGTTCTCTCCTTACTTCACAGTTTCAGCGACAATGGATCAGACCACTGACTGTGCCTGAAAAATGGCTGTCCAGAAAAATCTTTAATTAGGAGGTTTTGTAAGGGCACACCAGAAATAGTGGGTGAAAATTGTCTTTTGCATGACTCATTACATTCTTCATTAAAGATGTCGATGTGAAGCTGTCTGTCTCTGTGACCCACCACATCACTCTAATTTCTTTCCATCTGGCAGATTTATGTGCGTCATTTGGTCAGAAGTTAGCTCCTTTGGATAGATTTTTAACTGATCTTTAGGAAGGGAGCTTCTGGCTTATTTTAGTTTTTGACAAATTTGAAGTTATTTTAAATGTAATGCAAGAAGTTATGTTCATGCCTGCAGGTTTTTTAGGTGTATAATTGTGTGGCTTGAGCACAAACTGTTGCATATACTGTGCATAGATGACACTGTGGTGAAACCCTGTACGGCTTTCTCAGTAGCACTAACCTTGCGAATGGACACGTTGTCTCCCTGCGAGCTCACCACCTCCACCTCAATACGATCCATCAGACCCTCCAGCTGGTCCCTGACGTCCCGGGCTCTTCTCATGGAGCGAAACTGGATGAAGTTCTCGTAGCACCACTGTGTGGAGAAGCCGCTCTCCACCCACTGAGGAAGAAAGACATTCTGACGTAATTGTCACAATTACAACAACCCCTGGGTTCTACATGAGACTGATAATATCCATACACAATAGCTGTAAATCAGCTGTTCTTGACTTAAGAGATTGAATTCCACAAGGGGTTAAAGGATGAATCTTTGGGTTTGTGGTATTTATGACTGAGGAGTAAATTTTGTACAAACATTATCCTCAGAGGATGAATATGACTTTGGTGATTCCCTAAGTTTGGATGTAGCCTTCATGAGCAGGTTGACATTTGTTGTTTTGAGTACATGCATTAAAGAAATAAATTGTGTCCATTAAGAAATAATTTCTACCATAAATTACAGGTTATAAACTCTCTAAATGTAGTAAATTAGCCTTGATTAGGTCAAACTAATCTAAAAACAGGAAGATGTCAGGAAACCTGTTTCACTTTACAGACACCAAATATTTGCACACCAAAGAACCTATTAAAAAAAAGTTACTTTCTCATTTCCATGTACAAAACATGTACAAAAATGTTGATGATTACAGTGACCAATATTTTCTGTGATCAGCTCTAATTTACTGTCCTTATGTCAATAAATAAAGAAAATATTACCAAAGACTTTTTAATAAAATGCACTGCATAGGCAACACAACTGTGGCCTAAAATACATCTGCAGAATCTGATAAGTTCCTCCCTGATGTGATAAGGACCATAAAGAAAGGCATGACGCATGACAGATATCTAAACCTCTGTTATCCAGCTGAGTTTGTACCTGTGTGTAGACATTGAGCAGCACCAGGTGGTCTCCCCCCGGCACCACAAAGTTCATCCTGGCGTTGTCTGCGTGCACCACCTTGTCTTTGGGTCGGTAGAAAATAGAGTTGTTCACTGACAGCATGGCTGCTATTGTCAACACTTCCTCTGAGCACTTGTACCTGGACACACAGAAGGAAAATGAAAAAGAAATGGTGTAAAGCTAAGTAAGATGAACTTCCACGCATTTTCCTACAAGTTTAACTCCTAGAATAACTTGACCCGCCAAAAAACAACAAGATTTTATATTTCATATAGTACCTGGTCAGATAATGTGCTCTGCTAAATGGATGTACATTGAAGGTTAGTGCTAGTCTAAGACTGTGGACTTACTGCTCAGATGCCAGGATCATCTTGCTCAGCATGGGGTCCACAGGTAACTCAGCCATCCTGCGACCCAGCTGACAAACAGGCACAAATAATTATTTAATAATCACATCAATAATCAGCTTGTGTTGTTAAAACATGCCCAGGTCTGATCAAGCTTGCTGTTTGCTGCTGACAGATCTGAAATGCCTACTGATCCCTGGTTACATAACTTGAAGAGATGTAGATATTTATCAATCAATCGAAATCATATTAATCACATGGCGACCAACAATGTAGTCAGCCAAACTCTCTGAAAAATGTTGCTGATAATCACTGATTGACACGATTATCTTGGCCCTCAGTTGTAAACAAAATGATTGTATCAACACTTCAAATCAAGCATCTCCTCTCTGTGGAAGCCAAGATGAAGTATGTGAACCTTCAGGTATGTACAGTATGTCAAGGATGTATGCGGACAGACAAAGCAAAAATGAATGCAGATTATGCAGTAAGTAAAAGTTACATGTCTCTCTTCTTCAAAGTCAGGAGGTTTCTTTTGCTAATGCATTAGAGTGCAATTAATCCCTGCACACTGAACACATGTGATAGGACGATGGGGATTTTTGAAAATGGCCTCTATCTCCGATTTTTAGGACAGAGTTGGATTTTGGGTGGAAAAAAGAAAAGTGCCTGATTAAGTGACACCAGGACAAACTGATGGGTGTAACAAAGACACTGTACACATGATTTGAAGAGAGAGATTTTACTATGAAGATTACGTTTCCAAATCCCACAGTGACAGAACAATATTGTTCCATCAGACTTTGAAGATCACCAGGTGTGCGGAAACAGAAAGGTATTTACTTTCTTTAGCTCTACTTTGACCTACTTTTGATTAAAATTGTTGATCAATTCTAACTAGAAATGTCATACCTTGGTGAGCTCTCCTAGGTGGTTGAGTGCGCCCAGGGCATAGAGCTGCTCCAGCGCCAAGACCAGAGTCTCATGAGGGGGTGGGTCCATAAAGTCAAAGTGAATGAGATCATTGATTCCTGCGTGTAAGAAGATTTAACTTATCACACAGTCACAGCCACCAAATGATGAGTTTTAACTTCATGAATAAAAGGACAATATTTTAAAAAACCTGAGAGCACTCCCTCCCCTTACCTAAACTTTTCAGAAGCAGCACTACATTTCCCAAGTTGGTCCTCTGAATCTCAGGCACTGTTGTTTCCTCCATTTCATGTTTAAAGGCCCAGGCCGTGTAAAGTCTGAAACATTTCCCAGCAGCCACTCTGCCTGCACGGCCTGCTCTCTGGTTAGCTGAAGCCTGAGAGTGAAACAGAAACACAAAACATGAGCTGGTAAAAAAAATTAAAAACCAAAACAGAGGTACACACACAGTTTAAATAACATCTACATGAACAACTGCAAGGTTGAGAGAAAATAATAGCCTGATAAACAGTGTCTGGTATTTACTTAGCAGCATTAATTAGATCCGTTTGCAGCTCATGTTCTTTAGTTTTTTTTCAAAATGAATTCAAGATCACACAATCAACAAAGGTGAAATTACATTACACAAGTAAAAAGATGTGTTCATTTGTGAATTAGTGCATCATCATACTGATTAATTGGGATCACGGGTCTTGAATTTTACCACCACAGAAGAAGCTGCTGGAACGCAAAGTGAGACAAAGTAACTTTGCTTATCCACTATCCACGTTGGCCTGATGACCTCCTCAGAACCACCCCCCCCCCAAACTTACAAATGCTTAGCAAGCTGTGTGGACTGAACAGGATAATGATGTTGTAGTTTTACTACAGCCAGAAAAAGCAACTGGAACTTAAAAGACAAAAACAGTTTACATCCGGTAAACATGTGCATTCACTGCACCCTTGAAGAAAAGTTGCTTTCACTTCATTTCAATATTGAGTCTCTGCTCATAAGACAGGATAATCAGGGAGCAGTTACCCGTGAGCAGGGTGTGACAATGAGCGACTCCATCCCAGTGCGGGCGTTGTAACTCTTCTGCTTGCAGAAACCAGGATCGATGACATAGATGATGCCATCTATGGTGAGTGAGGTTTCTGCTATATTGGTAGCAACCACCACCTTGGATTGAGGGGGAGAGAAAACAAAGTGCCAAGAGGTAAAGAGAGCGATCACTGTTCCAACAAAGCAGGAACAGAAAAACTTTTAATCACAGCTCATTGTACTACAGCAGCCTCTATTGGTGAATAACAATATGTGCTTTAAATTTGGGTAAATAAGATAAGACTCTTCCTTCACACACAACTGATACAGGAAACAGATCACATGTACTATGTTCATTTATCCTTCAAGTGATACAATTGTCTATTGACCATTTAGTGTCTGAAAAGCTGAAATATTAGTGCCCCAGTAATATTTCAGCAGAGAAATTATCATGATACAAAAAAATTTTCCCAGGCAGAAAATAAGACATCTCACCTTACGGGCACCAGGTGGAGTGGGGTTGAAAATCTTCGCCTGCATGTCCGATGGTAGGTTTGCATAGATGGGAAGGACCAGCAGCTCTGCAATCTTAGAGCCCAACCGCCTGCATCTCTCCTGGAGCAGCTCGCAACAAGCTTCAATCTCTTCCTGCCAGACACACACAGGTGAATAAGTTAAAGATACATGTGGCAGTTTCTGTAAGAGAATATTAGTGAAGTACACACATTAACTTGAGGTCTTTTCACTCTTGTTATTAGTTTCAAGCTAAAAAAAAAATGTAATGTTGATGTTACAAAGTTAACTATAATTTGTTACAATTTCATTTTAATTCCAGCAATCCTTGCACCTTTACACATTTCTGCACTTTTTGTATACTTGTTTCCAAGTGTCCGTCTTCCTGAACATAGTTCTTGGAACAGTGTTTTGGTACACCTCCAAAACCTCCAAAAGCACCCTTAGAACCTTCTGCAATGTATTTAAAAGGGCTATTTGTCTGTCTGCATCAAAACAGGATAGACATAAAATATTATGAGGTGTATTAACACAAAATAGACCATATGCCTAAAATACAAAAAAAAAAAAAACAAGGACACCAACAATCTGTCACTATAAGTGTAATGTCTTCATCTAAACCCTGTGATATGTGTTGATACCTGTCCAGTGAGGAAGACCAGAATATCTCCAGGAGGCTGAGTGACGTGAATCTGTAGCACTGACACCACACATGCTTCCAGGTAGTCTGCCTCTGGAGCCTGAGCAGCACAACAAAGATAAGCAGAGCTGGCTTAGTCTTTCAATTTTTGGAAGTAGAGATTGTCACACACAAGCAGCAATCTTAAATGAGCAAATGTATAAGTTCTAAAGAAACAGTAATAAATGTTTCAAACAACATGCTTGTTCCTACTTTAGTATAGAAGATATCAACAGGGAATCTCCTCCCAGGGATCCTGAAGACAGGAGCATCGTCGAAAAAGCAGGAGAACCGCTCTGTGTCAAGAGTGGCGCTGGCCACCAGCACCTTCAGGTCTGACCTGAACCTGGCTATGTCCTTAATTAGACCAAACAGGATGTCTGTGTGCAGCGTTCGTTCATGGGCCTCATCTATGATGATCACACTGGATGGAGAGAGACAGAGACAGAGAGCAGGGAAAGCTGAGCTGACTACGCACAGCAAATATGGCAATGCTTACAGGTGTACATAAACATAATGATCTGAAATGTGAAACTGGAACATTTGTGGGTCACAGGTGACATGAGTTATAGTGACGTCAGGAAGGTATAAGAGAAGCATTACCCGAATAATTAAAGGTTACCCCACTTTTTTAATTCTGAGTAAACAAGAAATTTGTGCTACAAAAAAGGACCAGACTCAGTGACTAACTCCCTAACCTTAACAACAGCCTTGCGACCTGCCCTACGTACCCTAAAGATAACTATATCTAACTAGCCCAGTGAGCAGTGATAACTAACATGTCTTTGGGGTCATCAGGTGGGAACCTCCTTTCACCAGTGTTTCGTCTAGTTGGTCCCACGACACCTCCAGGAGGCTAGACAGTGATCACTGGCGTCCCAGAGTTGCCGGTTAATGTTTAAACAGTGATGAGACCTGAGATCCGGCACATTTTATTTAGCAGATTAAGCTGGTCAGCCTGAGTGTACAGTCAGATTTGTGCTCACAATGTACAGATTATTTAGCAGCTAAAATTTGGGACTCATGGTTGGTTTTTTGCCAAATTCAGATAAAAAAAAACTGCAACCTCAGTGTTGAAATAAAATGGGAAGAGGCAGCATTAATATGTGATGCTACTATAATCGTTAAGTCAGCAGAACAGTGCTCCACATGAAAGGGGGATAGACGCAGATAATGATGTCTTTCCTTCAGTTTCAGCCACTCTCACTTTTATTTTGCATAGAGCACCTTCAGTGTGTGAACTGAGTCATGCTTCATGTCTTTTTTTATTGGCTTACGCTTGCATGATACTACTTTTGTTGCCAGACTGTCTGGCCCACTTTCAGTTCAGCCAGTGTTTTACAGCTGGACTGTGCTGATGACCGGATTCTCTGATGTTTAGCAGACAACACTGGTTCAACACAGTGACTGTTATCATCACATTTACTCTTTTAATAATGTAAGAGGCTGCTCAGGCCTAATTACAAATATGCAAGATGAACGCTTGCAATCTGAAGGAACTTGTGGACCTGCTGAAAATATAGATCAGCCAAACCTCCTTCACTTTACCTGTAGCTGGCCAGGTCGGGCTCAGTGAGAAACTCTCGGAGCAGCATGCCGTCTGTCATGTACTTGAGCACTGTCCTCTCTGATGTGCAGTCCTCAAAACGAATGCTGTAACCCACCTGGATCAAGCATAACATTTATAAGGAACTGATCTCAAAGTGTTTAACTGAAATTTTAATCACTTCAAATCAAAGAAACAGTCAACTTGAAAATCACAGAATTAATTCAATTATTGGTATTAATAGTCACCCTGCAGTCTGATCTAGAATCAATAAAAAAAAAAAGCAGTTAAGTGAAAAATGGCGTCAGCATGAAGAAGTTCACCTCATTCCCCAGCTTGACACTCATTTCCTGTGCCACTCTGGCAGCAACTGACATGGCTGCCACTCTGCGAGGCTGTGTGCATCCGATTTTCATGCCCCCTTTAGTGTAGCCCTGAGAGAGGAAAACCAGGTTAGAGGGTCAGCCAACCACATAGAGGTGTGGTAAAATTTAAAGGATTAGTTTAACATCTTATTTACTATCTTTGTTATTCATTTTCACATCTGAGAGCATTCCCTCCCTCCTTTGGTTTTGAATTTGACTTTTGGTTTTTCTGGTAAGTTTGTATTGTTGTGTATAATAGTCAAAGTTTCACCATATTTGTGATACAGACTGAATTTGTAAATGATATGATTCTTTTCTGCACTCACATCTTCGAGGAGGTATTGTGGGATCTGGGTGGTTTTTCCAGAGCCTGTCTCTCCTTCAATGACCAGGATCTGGTGCTCGTGGATGGCTGCTAGCAGGTCCTCTCTGTAGGGGAAGATTGGAAGGCTGCGCCGGACCTCCTGCATGGACTGTTTCTTCAGCTCAGCTTGTGACAGAGCTGGGGCCTCCTGATCCTGAACACAACAGGTTCAAAAGAAGAGTTTTTGTCTCACTCAAGACTACTTATGCATCTTCTCTGGTTTCCCATCCCTTTATATAAAAATAATACAGTTGGACGATTTTTTTAAAAGTTAAAATCTCTTTGTGAAACTGAAAACTGTGGGGAGAAGATCAACGGCACAACACAAACACCAGTCAAGTGTTCCCATCATTGAAAAGTGATACTAAAGTTGAGACAAAAAATTATAATGACTGATCCGAAAGTACCAGATAAAGCCAACCTTTTCTGTCCGTGTTCCCTTCATGGTAATGGCTGTGCTGACAAAGTCGATCATCTCATCCTCCTCAAGGATTAGCTGATACTTCTCCTGTTCATGCCTCATCCCTTGCTCTCGCTCCTTCTTGGCCCCGAAGCTGAGGGAGGCGGTCTTCAATCTCTCTTCCTCCCAGCGGCCTTGCTCTCCCCCCAGCTCCATGGAGGTTTCCTCCAACTCCAGATCCCTCTGTGGCACCTCCTGATCAGCAAGGAAAGGGAGAGAAATGTATGGGGGAAAAACTATTTAACTTCTACTTATCGAATTAGGTGTCCACAATTGTGCCAGTGTTTTGCATTTCGTGTTCTTACCTTGCTTCTCTTTTCTTCTGGCATATAGTATCTGTTCTTCCTCTCTTCCTGCTCCTTAGCACCAGCCTTTTTGTAATCTTTAGCCAGGTCCCTAAGGGTGCGTTTGTATTCCAACTCCCTTCTCTCTCTCTCAGTCAGTTCATCTGTAGAGAAAAGGTACTCCTCATCAATGATCTCTGCATCCAGGTCCTCCAGCTTCTCTTCCTCTCTCTTCTTTAGATACTCCCAGCGAGAACGCTTCCTCAACTCTGGCAACTAGAAATGGAAGGAAACTTTTATATAAGCAATATCCAAAAGATATGGTACCAAAGAAGTCTACTGTAATATTGATAAATTATTATTATTATAATATAAATTATTATTTTATTATTATAAATTATTCTGTTCTATAACATACAATGACTTTTTGCAGCACAAACAAACACTCAGAGCACCCACCATATTCTTCTGATCCTCTTCTGCCATCTTCAGCCTCTTCTGAGCTTCCTCGTAAGCCTGGAGAACATCAAACAAAATATGAAATTGCAACAACTGCCAGTAAGGGGCACCTTTGGGGGAAAAAAAAACATTTTGTTGTGCTTATGTTACTTGATTTCACACCTTTTTGTCAGTCCTCTCTGCTATGTTGCGTGTTTTGTCCTTGTCTTTCTCTCTCACTCGTGCTGCAAATGCATCTCTCTCTTCAATGTCCTGCAATCGCTCTCGTTCTTCCTTCTCCCATTCTTCCTCTTCCTCCTCTTCTTTCTTTACTGGCTGACGTGAAATGCTCCTGATATCAGAAAAAAATCATCATCAAACTGCTGCTTCTTTACAAAATGTTGAAATTTTAATGGCTATTTTGTCTATTTTCAGGTGGCCCCTGCGTTGGACCCCAGGACAAATAGCTGCAGTTTTGCTGCAGCTAATGGGGATCCAAATAAAACTATCAACTATTAACTATCTCTGTGTAATTTCATTAGCTGTTTGACAAGGTGCCACGGCTTAACATTTTAATATTACTTTTTTTTCCACATAAAGCAATAAAGCCATTTTAACTGTTTACTTTTTTGACTGTCTTTTTACTGGCAAACAATGCTAAAGAGGCAAAAAGGAAAGGTTTTAGTTATAGTCAATTTAATGTGAGTTATTATCCACTTCCACCTACCATAAAAAAAAAACTGAGCACAAAGCATTGTACCCATGCTTTTGGATGGATCATAATCATTTTTCCCTTAAATGATTATGATTATCCACCAAGATCACACTGGGAAAAAGCAAGAAAAACCACAGCCAAAGAAACATGTACAAATAGGTTAACCAAAACTAATGAAAATTAAAATCCATATAAAATATATGGCTTACCGTTTAGGTGCCTCCTCCTCACTAGATGACTCGCTTTCTTTCTTCTGCCTGATATGCTTTCTCTTATTTCCTCTGTCCTTGTCCTTGCTTTTCTTTTTCCCTTTCTGTTTATCTCTGACAACATCTCCATCACTGTCGCTGTCTTCCAGTAATGTGTATGTCCGATTTTTCTTCTCCATTTCAATAGCTTGCCGTTCTATTTCCCGGGATGCTTTCTCAACAACCTGTTTGCGAGGAATCTGTAACACAATAATGATATATATATATATATATGAAAAAATATAACTTCCTTAACATTTGAGGCAAAGTTAGTCCAAATGTAAATACGATAATAAAAAAATCTGACAAAAAAAAAAACGATACAATTTTACAACCATACCTTTTCAAAGAGCTCTTGTGCAAAAGCAATCACACTCTGGTCGATGTCAATTGTGCCCGTCTGCTCAAGGCGAGTTATAAAGTCTTCTGAACTCAATGCTTTCCGTGCAGTTCCAATCATGAACTGAGACACGTATCTGTCACTCAACCCGAGGATGTCATGTAGACGGTCACTAACCCACTGCTCCAGATGGGCCATGGCGCCTGTTTAAGGGGCAGTAAGAACACGACAACATGGTTATCTGCAGTCTAGTCATTGGTGTGTGTGTGTGTGTGATGTTGTTACACAAACAGATGGTTACAGCAGAAAGTGTCAGTAGTTGATGCTGCACAATATCCAACATGCTGCCAACAAAATTTGTCCAACTTCTACTGACCTTTAACTTCCAACATCTGAATTAGTATTCTTCATAAAATATAGCCTTAAAATCGGACCCTTCTCAGATTACACGAGAATTTATCCTGTCGTAGGAACAAGATGAGCTGATGAATAACTGCTCCGTAAACTACACTGACGAGGAGTTTTAACCACCAACTTTATTTTTGCCTCCGTGTGTCTTATCTTTAGCAGTATACGGGTGAGATTTTCTAGGATTTCTGTTAGCAGTCTACTTTAGACCCCAAACGATGTCGCACTTCAACACAAAACCTCCATTAATTTCACTTACCGCTTTTTTAAAAACCTTGTTGTTGCTGTTGTTGTTGAAGTAGCGGACTGCAAGTTAGCTCACTTAGCTAAAATTTAGCCGCTAGTTTTTAGTTGTAACCCACAAATTTCCGATAAGGACATTTAATAAGCACATACATCCATCGGCAGTCATGAAAACCTATCTGTGGCTTTACTTTATTTTATTTTATTGAGCTAAATAACCAAATACAAACGTGCATCCGTGTTTTGTTGCCTTAGCTTAGCGCACGCCGAAGTTAAAAGCGGAAATACGTCATGTGATGTTACGGAAGTAGAGCGGGGCTGCAGCGGCCTCCCGTGGCCATTCTACAACTACAACCAAAAATAATTTTCACTCAAAATAACAGGAACAACCCAGATATCAAAATTAAGATTAGTCATTATGCAGTGAGACACGATGACTATTGGGATAATCATTTTAAATCTGTAATGGCTTTGCAACAACTGTAGATATTCTACTTACCTGTCCTTGGTTTCCCTTGCGCCTCCTTCTTCCATGCATCCATCTGGATGCATGTGGGTGTCACCTCCCGCCCACCTGGCTCCTGGTTTCATCCAACACCTGTTAATCATCCATTTAATAAGCAACCACATCCAGGAACTCTGGCCACGCTGCTCTCAGATTGTTTAGTCTGCTTTTTGATTCCCAGCATCCAGCCTGTCTCCGCTGCCCTCACCCCCATCTGCATGAAATCCTTTCCCAGGCCCTGCTTCATCTTGCCTCCTGCAGCTGCCAGTTTCCTCAGGATTCACGTTTGTGATATTATCACCCTTTAGCTTTACCCCACATTTAACAGAACAATCCTGACTCTAAATGATCAAGTTCTTTGTGAATTTATGGATACAATACGAACGGTCACCACCAGTGTTTGACCTGTTCAGCAGACAAATGGATCTATTTACCACTCACCACTCTGTCCCACCAACTGTGGGTGCTAACATGCTCCTTATCTTATGTCAGACTCTAAGTCAGGTGCAGAAATATCCAGTTAAATTAGTCAATTTGGCAGTTAAATGTGGGTGGGATGATGCTTTGGTGCATTTTGTGTTTAGATGTGGATTAGCAGAGAAAGTTAAGGGTGAACTTGCAGCTGGGGACGAGACAGCTGATCCAGAACCACTGCCAAAATGCTAAAAGCCGCCTCGAGCTTTCGCCATCTGATTCCTTAACTCCAATGACCAATCTGGAACCCATGCAGCTGGCCATAGCTCAATTATCTACCGTAGAAAACCAGCATGTCTGTGTATTCCCTGTGGGAAAGATGGTGACTTCCTGGGTGGTTGTCTCCTGTTGCCAAAAGATCCAGCTCTTCAGTGACTAGAGCATAACTAATCAGAACTCCTTCAACCCTTCAGTTGTGAATGCAACTACAAACCTCTGTGGCTCTGTGCCACTTTGAGTCCAGGTTGAGCAGACAACAACTTTGGTGAGTCCTTTCCAAAGCAGAACCCGGTCTGTGTGGGTGTGACTTCATACCACCCCTTCCCACCTGTTTACTGCCACCCCCCTCAATAGTGACATAACATTTCACCTGTGGCTGCTTCCCCTCAGCTCTCTCCAGCTGTCAGCTTCCTCAGTATTTGCTTTTTTTAAAATTATTATTCATTTTACCACTTTCGCTTCACCCCACCTGGTCTCTGTCTGCATTGTGTTCCACAACTTATACTGACACAACATTCACAATATATCAGGCTTAAGTTTCTCCTCAGCCTGAATTAATACTAAATAATTTCTTTGTTGAATCAATCTGGATCTGCAAAATTAAGCCACAGTAATTGTGATGGAATGAAAAACAGTGTAATTGTACCTTATCACTGAGTGGTGGAAAGTAACCTCAAAATTTGTGGTAAAAGGTCGGGGGTTGCTACTGGCCAAACATGAGAGAGGACTAAAAACGGATGTGATCTTAACAGCCCCCCCCCCCAAAAAAAAAGCACGCTACATAAGTCCCGAGAAGAGAGGAAGTGGGTACTTGGGTATCTGAGTCTGCAAACAAAAGTTTTCGAAAGAGATCGATAACTCATCATCAGCCCTGTCACAACCTCACCCCCCCTCATCCCCCCCTTACCACCGTCCCGGGGATCAAGTCCGGTTCTGCGTCCTTCACTCGGTCCTCCAGCTGCGCTCGGCCGGAGGTCTCACCTGAGACCGGGCAGAGATGAAGACTCCGCCGGTGATGCGTGGATCGTTGTTGTTGCTGCTGCTGCTGCTGCTGCTGGAGGGGGTTTGCATTGACGGCTACAGGCCTGTTGTCATCGTGCATGGTATATTTGACGGACCAAAACAATTAAAAACTCTGTCTGGTTACATAACCAAGGTAGGAAAACATCATCATGAAGTGCACAAGGGAAAAATATGATCCGCGTTAAAAATAACTAAAAGTGGGCTGTTCTGTCTCCTGCCAGAATTAGCATTTTTATTTTCATGTTTTTCTTTAGTAACAATACTAAAGATAGAAATCGTGTTAAAATTAACACTCATTATAGATTAATGTTGTAGGTGGAGTTAATAGAAGTTCCCCTGTGTGTCTTAGTCTAATAATGATCTTTTATAATTCATTATAACTTATTTGATGGGTTTTAATAAACCTGCTTTTGAATTTCATATTCTACTGACCAATAAAATTTGATCTTGATCATTTCAGTGGTGATAAGTTCAAACTTCTCACCTCAGTCCCTTTTAGATATGTCTTAAATTTTTAATTCCCTCATTATTAAGGTTTGAAATAGAAATAAAATAGATCCAATATGAGATAGATTAAATTAGGAGTCATATTTTAAATGAAGTGAGAATCAGCAGACAGTTTCATTGCAATGATTTCTGTTCCCTTTGTGTTTTCTATTCGTCATGAGTCTGAGTTGGCTGATAACATGATCGTTTATCACGCTGGTAGTTTGCTGGCAGATGATTTAATCAGTATTTGCTGTTTCTGCTGCTCTGTGCCTTCTTCTGAATCAGAAGATCAAGTTTTTTTTCTCTGTATTCTTTTGGTTTTGTTTTATATCCAGGTGCACCCGGGCACTGACGTGTCAGTGATCAGTTTGGACAACAACCTTTTCAGCCTGAGGCCACTGTGGAGACAAGTCCGGGACTTCGGGAAAGCCATTGACTCCATCATGAAAAAAGCTCCCGATGGCATCCATCTTCTATGCTTTTCACAGGGTCCTCTATCCATCCTACTCACACACACTTCCACACAAATGCCGTAAACATACATACACCTCCATTCTTTAGCATTGGAATATATGAACATTTACGCAGCAGCAGAGTGGACCTATTCTTACATATTGAAATAAGCGTAAATGGGAGCTCATATCATAAGGAGGCAGATATACCGAAGGGGCGAAGTGGCTCAGGAGGTAGAGTGTATTGGTCTGAAACATTTAGTGTTTTGATTCCTGGATCTTTGAATGAGGGATGTAGCGTGGCACTGACCCCCATCGGTGCTGACAAAACAACATTAATACCTGTGTGTTTAGCACACAGGTACCAACTATGTGAAGGTTGTATTATTGGCAGGAGTATTGTATTAGAATGCGTTAGTGAATTAAAAGAGAAGCCACTGTTGCAAAATTTTGTGAAGGCGCATTGTTGTGAAACATATGAAACATATTTTCTGAACGAATTTCATGAGCATACAGGATATAGAAATATAGGATTAGGGGTTAAGTCACATTAAAGATATATGTGAATATCTACGCAAAGGATAGAGAATGTAGTTGCATATGGTAAACATTATATACGCATGCAAAAGTGACCAACCATACACATATAAAAATAGATTGACATTGCAGAAGAATATCTGAAGCCTATACCAGACATCCCATTTACATATTCCTAGCATACCAAGATAAGTTTCACACAAAGAAGTGTCACACTTACAATTCTTCATTTTACATTCACGTCTTACAAATGAGTGCTTTGAAAGTTGTCTATACATGAAATATATACAAACTGAAAACAAACATTTACAGACTTACAGACCTAAGCTTTTACCTAAGCAAATATAGTGAATGTAGTAAACAACAACTGCAAATCAGGTATTTTCGTTGTGAAAATGAAGGTGTGTTCATGTCAGCACACTATAATTTAGCCTGAGAACAGCCCTCTCAGTGCTGCTACCGAGGCTGTGGACTGTTCGAGATTTGCATGGGAAACAGCATCATTTGATGTAAGCAGTGTAATGGGAGGAACCCCCCCTTGCTAACCACAAAGTCAGGGATCACTTCATCAGGAAATGTTTCTGCTCTGTAATTGACTTGTATGAACTGTCTTGATGTGTCATTTGTGACTTCCTGTTTTTCATAGGTGGCCTTATTTGTCGAGCACTTCTCTCCACCATGCCGGACCACAATGTGCACAACTTCATTTCACTGGCATCACCACTGGCGGGGCAATATGGAGGTCAGGGCTTGAGGCATGTCTGTATCTAATCCTTGATCTACGGAGAATGCGGACATTTTATCACTCTATCAATTAATATGAGTTTTGTCAATTTCAACAAGTGGGCATTGATTTGAAGAGGATGGTCAATATTTGTCTTTGTCCTATTCCACAGACACAGACTACCTGAAGTGGCTTTTTCCAGGCTATTTAAAGAATGTAGTGTTTAAAATGTGCTACCTGAGAGTTGGACAAAAAGTGTCTATTTGCCAATACTGGAATGGTAAGAATAAGAGAAGCGGTCTCCAATGATTTTGATTGTGAAATTATGTACTTTAAACTGAAGAGGGCCTGGATAAGACATTACATCCCTTTGTATTTCTATGTTAGATATATGTAAGCCCATAATTTATTTATGTTTTGTTTTTTGTTTTTTTCCACAGACCCTCATCACAGGTCTCTGTACCTGCAGAAAAACAACTTTCTGCCAAAACTTAATGGTGAAAGATTTCACTCCAACATGGAGGGTAAAGGAGTCAATCACACAAATTTTGTATACGTTACTTATGGACGAGCGGTAAACGTGCGTTGTTTCAAAATGTTAAAAAAACAGACATTGTTTCACTTTAATTCCTCAGCATGGAGGAAGAGCTTTCTTCGCATCAAGAAGCTTGTGCTGATCGGAGGACCAGATGATGGCGTCATCACACCATGGCAGTCCAGGTTTCACTCTTACTATCGCCTTTTTATGGTTCACTGACCTCCAAACTAACTCCTAATCCGAGGAAAAGCAGTAGCTTTCTTTCCCTCTAGGTTTATTATTTCTTCTTAATTAAATTAATCTGCTTTATTATCATAAACAATTGATATACATTATAAAATATGATAATTTAAGAGGCAAACATTAGAAGCCAGAGCAACTTGATTTCAGAGGGCAAAAAGTAAGTTGTATACCCCAAAAGAAGTTACATATTTTAAGTATGATACTAAGTTAAACAGAATAAAATATCAGAATTTCTTCATAAAAGTGAAGACGTACGCAGCTTTGAATGAACTAGGTAAGTGAAATTATAAATTAATTTGACCCCATTAAAAGTTCTTTTGAGACTTAAAGACAGCTAGTTGTTAATTTCATACTGAATTGGTGTTTCAAAAGAAACTTTCAGGAATAATTGCAAATATCAATCAGGTAAATTTAATAAATGAATGGGGGAAAAAATGATAAGTGCAGTAGCAGCATTATCGAACACTGGTGGCAAGAATGGCATTACAGATAGTTTTCTGAACATTAAAACAAATCAGCATAATAAATGCAAAAATTGCACTTTGGCTGTTCAAACTAAATGAAGTTTCAAGATCCCTTTACCTGAAGTGACTGTTTCCTCTTTTCTACGCAGCCACTTTGGATTCTATGACAGCAATGAAAACGTTGTGGAAATGAGGAAGCAAGAGGTAAGATGCAAATTAATATATGTGTCTTGTGTAACTTACACTTATAGTATGCTTTATTACTTCTTTATCTTCCCCTGCCTATCATCTTCTTTTTCATATTTATTTCTTGAGCTGCAGCCCATTTTGTTGGCTCACCTGTCCCTCTCTTCCTCTCTCCCTGTAAAAGTATTATAAGAATGACATTTTCGGCCTGAAGACGCTTGATGCTCGTGGGGACGTGTCCACGTGTATTCACTCTGGAGTGAAGCACGTTCACTGGCACTCCAACTTCACTGTGTTCCAGAGCTGCATGGAGAAGTGGCTGACATGAGAGCAGCTCAGCTACAGCGTCAGAGATGTTCATACGAAGTGCTACTGCGGTGAAACAGATGGTTCACACTAGTGTCATGTGCAGACACTCAATGCTGCAGAAATAGCTCATGCTTGTGCAAATGTGGAGATGGTTGATATTTCATATATTGATAAATGTCGGATGGAGTATTATGAAATTTGGACACAGAGCTTTATGATCCCCTTAAGTTAAAGTATGAACTCTGAATTAGAAGAGGACTCCAGAGTTGCTATTTTTTAATGAAACCATTTTGTGCTCAGATTTGTAAATTTGAAACAGCTTTTAAATGTAGTATATATCTCCCTATTATCGCTCTCTTATGAATAATAAAAATTTAAGGTCTTAGATTTTTAGGGCCTTCCTGCTAAAATCTTGTAACTTACTTGCGTTCCCAGGATCCACCTTGGAGAACCACTAGTCTGAGGCTCAGTGAACCCCCTAGAGAACCATCAATGGCAGAAATGTGCAGTAACAAGTCAGGCACTGCCCTCTAGGGGAGGTTTAAGCTACTTTAGAGGCTTTTAAAATTCAAACGCACCAATGAAAACTGCTTTGTCCGCTTCATACTGAAACTGAAATGTAAAATGTGTCCACCTTGAGTCACGAATGCAACATTATAGAGGGATTGAACATACAGAGATGAGGTCTGTGATGTGTTTGTACTGTAAAAGAAAGCCTACATAGCTACACCTCTTAACTACATTAAAGTCTTTAGAGATTATTGGATTACTTGTTAATTTGTGGTTACCTTCATTTGATGCATTTTCTCAAACTATAAATAGGATTTAACTGTCACCTGATCCTACTTCTTTCAATAATTATGATGGTTGCCCCTCTATTTGACTACAGTAACACAAAACTAGAAGTGCATTTAAATGCGACACAGTTTGACACAACAGTATTAGTGAGTGCAGCTTCAACATTATCCAGAGAACTAAGTCGACACAATACAAGTAAAGATCTAGTCCCAGTTAATATTTAACATTATGAGTAAACTTAGATCATAATGTAGGTCAATGATTAGAGATTTTCCGCATGTTCAGATTTATCCAGCTCTCCTGTTTCTTTGAGAGTTTGTCAGATCATGTTTACTGGACCTCTGACTGCAGAGCAGCAGAGTACACAAGTTAACTCTTTTGTCCTTTATGCGTGATTAGATTCAATCAGCGTAGGGGGGAGTATTTAATCAATGAAACAATAGATTTTCTTTAATGAACTCATTCCTTGGAGTTGAGTTATGGCTTCTCAGATAATTAAATGAAGGTAATTTATCTAACCAAAAAATTTGACTTTAACACAATTTGCATATCATGACTGCCATTTCAAAATCACTTCTGAATCTTATATATTCACAATTCTTGGCATACTATGAGCAGATTTAGCCCCTAAACTGTATATATTCATAAATGATAAAGCCTTTTTTATAAATCTTTTGTAAATAAAATTTAAACACTATGAAAAAGATAGATATGCTCCTCCAGGTAATGCATGCACAAGACGCACTGGTTTATATCATGCTCGATGGTTAATCGATTGTAGGGCCATTATGACAGCAACTTTATGGTGTTTTTTCATGTAGAACTGAGAACTTTGCTTCTCTTAGCTATGTTACATAGATTTGCTGATTTTTTTTATTCTTTTTAAAAAAACGCTCCACTGTTTGTTTGTTTGTTTGTTAACATGGATGGTGGCAGAGATTGGCCTCAGCTGTGTGTTATTAGGTCCAACAGGCAGTTCAGAAATATTCAGCAGTGACACCATATCCCAGAATGCTCCTCTCTACATCAGCCCCCCCTTATCACGCGGCTCTAAACAGGTATGAATAGTGACGTCAGCAAGGTGACACCCACCCCTCCTCCTCACCTCTGGCACGTCGCGACGCGGCCCCAGACCAGTTCCCGGTGGAGATTTTCCTGCTGGGTTTTTTTTTTTTTTCGTTGTTTTTAACTTTATTCCTTAAACTTGACGTGGCTCGGTGGAAAACTATGAAGATTTCTGCCTCGTCTGTCGGACTTCAGCTTTGATCCCGTCCGGTACGAGAATCCCGGAGGACTTCAGACGTAAGACAGCGCCTTAAAACAAACAACAACAACAAAAAAAAACGACTTTGCATGTGAAAGCTAGCTGTGTGTTAATGAAGCCTGGTGTTAAAGTGTTAAAGGTCGGACTTATTTGATTGTCATGCGCAGAAATTAGGGTCGCTCCGCTTTTATCGGCTGACGCCGCTTTGACGATGAATCGCTTCACCTCCGCTTCTTAAAATAGACCCAGATAGTTCAAATGTTTGCCTTTACACGGTTTCTTTTTTGGAAACATATTGCATGCTGTTCCCGGAAAATGTCAGTGCTGCCTTTTATAATGTTGTGATCGAACAGGCAAAAGTCATGTAAACAGACAGTTATCACATTTCAAACAAACTTTACGCTCAAAAAGTAAATTTCTATTAGAAACCGTGTACCAAATAATCCTCTTATGTTGGCTTGAATGGGTTAAAAGTATTACAGGGTGTCTCATTCGACTTTTTTTTTTTTTTCTGTGGAAAACGCGGCCGTCCTTTGAGGACTGAGAGCTTCAGTAGAGAGACTGACTTTCATTCATCTGCAGTCTGACTGAGTTCACTGTCAGCGTGGCTCAAGGCCGACGTGTCCCGCCCTGTGGGCAGCTTCTGTAAACAGCCAAAGAGCTGTGAGCAGCTTTACACCGGCCAACACACAGGGAGAGGACAAAAACATGGAGACAACACACCGGGCACACACTTTACTCTGCCTGTCTGGGTGAACCGAATGGATCAGTCAAATTGTCTCCAGCTGGTTCAGTATGAAAAAGAAAACGAACCCAAACATCCAGGACCATCAGCAAAACAAAAGTCACAACCAAGTACAAGACCATCTGGAATCTGATAATATTTTATCTAGTGCCTATCACAGCTGGAACTGATAATCATCTTCTGAGCCCTTTGTTGGTAAAGTCATCACTGCCTGTAATGCTTCTCCTGTTTCCCCCCTTTTGATTCACAGAGACTTTCCACTTTGTGTCGGACAACAAGAAGTGCAGTTCCACCTGACTGTCCACGATGTCCTCCAGGGGTAAAAATGACATGTGCCGGATATGTGGCGGCGCTCTCCAGGGGAACCAAAGGCGGTGGCTGTTTGGGGGCCAAAATAAGAAAACAAGTCAGCCTCAGACCCCGACCGGGTCCCTGAGAGGAGGGAGCCTGTCCCAATCCTCACAGAGCAGCCCCTGGGGTGAGTCTGGAGCACGAGGAGATGCAGTTTTAGGTCACATTTCGTTAATCTGTTGAAGAGTCTGAAGTCAGCTTCTTCTTCTTCTTCTTGTTTGTTTTTTTTTTTTTTACGCTTCGCAGGCAGCACCTTGTCTCTTGGTTCCTCAGTGTCTCTCTCCAAGTCCCAGTTATCCCTGAGCTCCCCATCCAAAGGGATGGATCTGCTCTCAGTGTTGACCCATATACTGGGGCAGTCCGTAGAGCGGGGGGGTGGGCAGGGGGAATTTGTGTGTGGCAAATGCGCATGCGTTCTCGAGCGGGTTTTCAAGTTCGACTCGGTGATTGCCAGGGTGAGGGTGCTTTCATCAGAGAGGCTTCAGAAGCTGATGCAGGAAAGAGACAAGATCAGACAGTGGGTGCGCCAAATCTACCAGCAGAGACACCCACGGGACTCACAGAGCAGGGGCAGCACCAGCGAAGATGATGGGGAGGCCGAGAAGGAGGGCTACAGGGGGATGCTGAAGGAGAACATGGCGCTCTCCGAGTACGAGTGCTGGTCCGAGAAGTGGGACACATGTCCCTATTTTATAAGAACGGGTAAAAGATGCAGAAAGGGCAAAGGGTGCGAAGGCTGCGATTCCTTACGAGTGTCCGACTCGGATTATGAGTCAGTGTGTGGGGTTCCTCGCCGCTTGCCTTTCCAGTCCTTCTCTCCATTGGCATGGTCACGGGACAAATCCCAGAGCATGCCCCTCCATTGGCAGAGAGTGCCATCCATCAGCTCCAGCCCGGCTTCACTGGCCGGATCCAGCCTCTCCTTACGAGCGTCCTCCCGCGCTACATCCACTCAGTCCCTGGATTCTCTTGATAGCAATGATCCGTTTGACTCACCAGGTGATCAGTCAGTCAGTTTCATGCTGAAGGAGCTGAGGAGAATTGAGGGGAAGCCGGTCAGCTCACCCTCAGGCAGCAGGATCCCAGTTCTGGATAAGAAGGAAAGGATGTACTCAGGAAAGCCTGGAGAGATGTTGACACCCTCAGTGAACAGGGCGCTCAGCTTTGAGGATGTGGAGAACGGAGGAGATAAGATGGATGAAGAGGATTTGGATATTCTAACAGAGCTGACGGATGAATTCAGGCCCCTTCATCGACAGGTTAGTGTCCTCATGCTTGCCTCATGTGTTGAGCAACTAAAGCTAGTTCAGCAGTCCAACAAGCTTTGTTTTATTACAAACGATGTTTCCCATGAAATGGTCTATTGCTCCAGAGCACGACTGGCAGGGTTCATAATGCTGTCCATCAGCTGCGAGGCCAGCTGGACCAGGCTGTGTCCCGCATCAGGACCCTGGAGGCCGAGCTGAGACATGAACACAGGGAGAGCAAAGCACCTGAAGTCAACGGATCGGACTGGCCACTTGTAAGCATCAGTCAATTAAGGGTTTGTTAAAATAATTGTTAATAAGTTAAGTAAATTTTAAGTGAACACTTAACATACTGACTAATCAAACACTTAGCAGTAAAAGTAATTATAGCCATAGTGTCTGCTGTTGTAACACAGCAGTGAATATTTTTTCTCGCAATGTCAAACTATACCTTTTAAAATATGTTTATGTGGTTTTAATTCATCAAATGAATAATAGTTTGAATACCCATCATTTATGAACTTTTAAAAGCAAAGCAACACAACGATAAAATAATAAACTTGAGATGATAATCTAAAAATACAGTCACTGTTGATGGAATTGCATTGAGATGTTAATTAAGTTGTGATGTAACAGACATTCACGCACAAATTTGTTATTTGTACAAGCTGTCATAATGGACGAGTGCCTCTAACCTTTTCTTACACAAGAGAAACAGCCCCCAGTCACATGTCTAAACAGCTCTTATGAGTGTTGGCTGAACACAAATGTACCATTATGACAGGGATGAAGGTTAGGTGTACTGTGTTTTGTGTCTGTGGAAGGGTGTGTCCGCGGGTTCTCATTTACAAGTAGACACACAGACACACACACACACACACACACACACACACACACAGACAGACAGACACACAGACAGACACACACAGACAATGTCTCTCTGGAATCTTCCCCAACCGGTGGCGTTTGCCTCGGGCTCAGAAGTCTTATGATAGAAAATATCATTAACAGGCCTCAACTGCACATGACCTGATCTGTCAGAATGAGCAGAGATCAGTATTAAGGCAGAAATGTGTAGAAGCGACAGCAGGTTTAAAGATGCAATAATTCATTTTTTTTATTATTATTATTTTTTTTTATGTGGAATAGTGATTAAGCATGACTTTTTCAATTTGATATGGCGAGCTCTTAGCAAACATTTGCTGTTCTACCCAGTCAGCAAGAAACATGACCATCCATGTTGTTTTTGAACACCTGTTCATGCTTTTTGAGCTCAGCTGGTCTTTACCACCTTTGTTAGCTGCTGAATGCTCCAGTCTGTTCACCAGCTACTCTTTTGTTGTGTTTCTCTGGTGTTTGGTGTTGAGCAGCTAGCATGCAGTGACATTTAAAGCATGTTTTGCTGTTAATAGTGACCTTCTGAAAACAAGGTTAATGAGATCATAGGTGAACCTAAAATAGTTGCAGGTTTTAAAATCACAACCCAGAGCTGAAGGATGTTAAATCCCGCTGCTGAACTGAGCTTTTGGTGGGTTTTATGTTATAAAACAGTTGCTTTTATGTGTATGTGTTAATATAAATAATGAAAATGAGTGTAAGTTGCTGACTTATAACACAGCTGTTGGGATGTGTTAATCCACAGTAGTTCCAATAAAGGCCACAGTTTGGTTTCTTTGAGAAGTCGGAGCAGCATCAACGTCATTTTTTTTTTTCCCCTCTCTCCTCCAGCTGGACCAGGAGGAGGGTGACAGCTTCCTGCTGCAGAGCCTGGGTCACTCCCTGCACAGCCGAGAGCGTTTGATCCAGGTGGGTGAGGCGATGAGGGGGGACAGGACTTAGTCATGCACACAGCAGTGAGATCCTCTTCTGCTGCCCCGCTCTGGCTCAGAGCTCACTGGAATGTGGTTCCTCTTTGAGGCCCTTAAAGCGGCAGTGCCAAAAGTGCTTTGCTTTGCCTGTTTACCACATTGTACTGGTGACAATCAAGTAGGTTTGGTCTTATTTTTAGCTGCTTGTTATGTTGATTACAATAACAGGAATTTTAATTGTACTGCTGCACCTACTTTAAATGACTCTGGATGAATATTTATATAAAAAAAAAAGGCTCAGTTCAATAACCGATTTCTCCCTCATCTTAACTTAACTTCTTTTCCACACTCATACACTGAGTTTTGTCTTAACAGATTTGCACAGGTTACGGCAGATTAAAGATTCAGGGTATGCAGGCATGTAATATATGTGACTGCCTGTTTGATGGAGCTGTGGATTTATGACGGCTTTGTCTGATCAAATCAAATCAAATGTATTTATATAGCGCCAAATCATAACAAAAGGCACTTTACACATAGAGCAGGTCTAGACCCAACTCTTTAAGGAGTTGTTAAAGACACCCAACATATCCCTCCAAGAGCAAACACTTGGCGACAGTGGCAAGGAAAAACCTCCTTCAGGGGCAGAAACCTCAGCAGAACCAGGCTCAGGGAGGGCAGCTATCTGCCTCGATCAGTTGGATGTTTTGTTTTGCGCTCATATCAGTTTAGCTCTGGACTCTACATGAACACTCTCCCTCTGCTAATTATGGCACTGTGTGTTTATTCATGCATGGAATGGCTTCATAAACTTTTGAGGCATGTGAATATCTACACTTATATACACATTAAATCTTTAAACCCAAATAAAGATGTCTAAATTAGATACACTGTTTTTCAGTCACATAAGAGAGCTTGCTCATTTGCACTAAGATTGATATTTCCTCTCTTACAGGAGTGTTTGGGTCTGATCAGACGACTGTGTGTGGAGGACAACGCAGACTCTGAGCTGGCCAACAAACTGACTGAAAATCTGAAGGAAATTCTCTCTGACAACAAGGTTAGAGCTGATATTGCCCACCTCTCCCCAACATAATCCAGCATTGTTTAACACGTGACTTGCTTTCACGTGTTTTTGGAATTAAATGACTGATGGACACAAATCTTTGCAACTACTGCACTGCACAACAAAGTGAGAATGCAGTGTAATCAAAGTAAATCTATCAAAAGTTCTCCTTTTTGGTCACTGGCGGATTGAAATTGTCATTAGCTAGTAGTTGCTGATTCATGTATCATTAAATAAAGAGGACAGGTTTATAATAGTAATGATGATAATGACAAAGTGAACTTAACCACCCTATTATGTCACATAACAAACAAATGAACCAACTAATGCAGCGTTAAATCCAGAAACTCCCTTGTTGTTAGTTAATTTGTGATTTTGTCAAAGGTGGCTTTAAACAGAGCAACATAATGGCAGTTTGTGGATAAACAAAAAGGATCTTACTCCTTAACAATAAGTTCTGTCTCTGTAGAAATCTTCTCCATAATGTAGCTGGATATTTACAATAACACATTGAAGCTATCAGTGGCGACAACAAGAGCTTTGTGTGGACGTAGTTTGACTTGATTACAATGCAACAGCTGTCGAGCGGTTGCAGTGGAGTGGTTGGAAAGGTCTTTGTCCTTGTTAATCATTTACACCTAAAAACATGGGAGGTTCAAAATCCCAGAGTCATCTTTGAATAGATTACTGCTGAGTCTGCTTAAGCTGACACCAAAGCATAAAAGTTATTTGCACGAGCAGGCATTTGCTGGTAGTCACCAGGATTGGGCTTCCTGAGACAAAAAGTCTTGTGATGTTTTTGTTTTGTTTAGTTTTTTTCTTCTTTAACCCCAGGCCTGTGAAAATGTTAAACCAGTCTAGCAGCACCATGTCAGCAATTTCCTCGAATCCTCCAGGTTGATCTCTGTTGTTCTGGCATTAAAACCCATTTTGTGTCATTTGATAACCTCGACATGTTGAAGGCCTAGAGCTATAAATTTTAATTAATTTCTCTTAGCCCAACATAAAGTCTATAAGAGGCAGAAACTAAATTTCAAAAAACTTCCCTCTGAATGGGTAATAAAGAAATTTAGATCTAATGTAGATGTATCACATTCTGTGCTCTTGTGCTCTGCAGACTACCCTGAAGACTTTGAGGTCTGAAATGACTGAGAAAGAGAAAGGCATGGAGGATGAGATCGAGACACTGAGGAAGGCCGGAAGAGACAGAGAGAGAGACCTTGACACACTCAACACTGTGCTGCAATGCAACCAGGATATTATCAATGTAAAATACACACACACACACACACACACAAAACTACTGATGCATGTATTGTGCTTTCAAACAAACACTCCCACGTTCTTGCCATGTTCAGGAACTGTATTTGTAGTATTTGTACTTCGTCCCCAAGCAACGAGTTTTGTTTAGATAGGCCTGTATTTTATGCTCACTCCAGGACCTGCGCGCCACTCTGGGGGAGAAGGAGCAGCTGCTGAAGGAGGTGGCCATAGAAAGGGAGGTGTGGAGGAAGAAGGTCCAGGCCCTCACTGCTGTCCTGCAGGAGAAGGAAGCTCTGATCCAGAGGCTCAAAGAGGAGCTGGAGGGCCGTCACAAAGATGCACAGGTATTATGCATATGGAAAATGTTACTTATGAAAGACTCACTGAACTGTTCAGCCTCTGCAATCCAAATCAGAGAGGATCTGAGCTGATAAAAATCTCGATGTGCTCACCTCTCGTTGTTGCCATTATTTACCACTACAGGCTGCAATACGTTACCAGTAATTATCGCCAACATATGATTTACAATACACTAAAAGAATAGATGAATCTACAATAACTTGAAAAATGCTATCCATCCGTGTATTTTTTTTTTTTTTTTTTGTATATATATATCTATATATCTATATAGATAGATATAGAGATAGATAGATAGATAGATAGATAGATAGATACATAGATAGATAGATAGAGAGAGAGATTCCTTTCTCTGTGTATTATTGAAAGAGGAGTCTGTTCTGCAGTCCTCAGTAATTTCAGCCTCTTCTGACAGAAAAGGTTTTTGGCAGTAAACATTGAGTTTGGTCATCTTGGGGAAACTTTTACTCACAGTGGGTTATTTTCCTCTAGGCCCATTCCAACTCAGTGACTGGTCAGGGGATGTCAGGGGAGGGACCTGGTGAAACAACAGAAAGAGAGGGAAATGGCGCCATCTTGTGCCAGGAGGTCACCACACTCACCACAGCCCTGCAGGAATACCAGGACATGGTGCAGGTGAAATGTTGGATATGAATGTTTCAAAAAGAAAACTGAAGTAGAGAAAGCCTCTCTAACTTTCTTTTGTGTGTGGTTTTTGTTTTTTTGTTTTGTTTTTTGTTTTTCAACAGCTGCAGCAGGAGAGTCACAGTCAGGCGGTGTCTTCTCTGAAGGGTCAACTTAGAGATGCTCAGCAGGAGCTGAGGGAGAGAGAGAAGGAGAAGAAGGAGGCAGAGAGAGCCTGGCAAAACATTGGAGAGGACAGAGAGAGAGAGGAGAGGAGACTGAGGGAAAGTCTGGAGAAGAGAGACAGACTCATCGAGGTAAAGTAGAAGAATCTGCTGCTTCCTGTCTCATTTGGTGCTTCTTGGCCAAGTTTGACCGTTTTGGTCAGAGGAACTTTGGTGACAACTTAGACCAATGATGACTTAAAAACAATGAAAACACAGAGCTAACCTCTTTTTCTTTATTTTAAACGGATGAGTGAAAATGAGATGCTCCCTCGCCTTTCTGCATCCTCACTATCTTTCTTTCAACCAAGTTGGGAAGCAACATCAAAGCTTCATTTTGTTTTTAATATCAATAAACAACAACAGACGCCTTGTTCAAACGTGGATGCATGAAGGTGCACAAGTTGAAGTTCACACTGAAGTTCCTCTTACCTTTTCAAAACACTTTTTGATCCAGGAACTGTCACACAGGAACTAAATTTAGGACAGAAACACAGGTTTACTTGCTGAGTTTACTTCCGAATGTCATGAACGTTCGGTCATTTGAACCTACTACAAGAAGCCTTCTGTGTGAAACGTGTTTAGTTTCATCATATGAACTGACTGAGATGTTTATTTTTCTCTCACACAGCAAATCCTGTTGGATGCTGAGGAGCGGGATCATCTGTTCAGAGAGCTACAGCAGAACCTGCACAATAAACGTGAAGCTGTGACGACCGTCAAACTGTGAGGGAGGAGAGAGCGAACTGACAGCACGTGGTTGGAGGAGTACTTTGCACTTTCTGCACCACCTTTTTGCCTCTTTGACATATTTATTGTGGTGTCAGTCTATTTATGTTCATCTCTCCACCTTTTTTTTTTTTTTTTTTTTTTTTTTTTTGAGGTTTGCACTTGCAGGCCCGCCTTGCTCTGCTGTGGCCTGAAGGAAAGTTTCATTCACTTTGTCTCATTCATTTTAGAGAGTTGACTGGCCACTAGTTTCAGACTTGGAGAGTCAGACACCCTGATCGTTTTCAGTATGGAGAGACATTAGTTGTTTGTGGCTGTTAGTTTCTTACAGCTGGGTGTTTAATACTTGATTTTTAAAACCACCAGATTATTGTGTTCAGGTGTTTTGTTTTTGGTTTTTTTTTTGTTTTTTTAATGTTTTGGGTCTAATGATAAGGCAGTGATGAGATTTCATTTCATGCAGTGAGATTATTGCTGGTACAAAATTTTCAAATGCTGTGATTGTTGGTGGATGTGACTAAGATTTTTATGTGTTGTGTGTGAGGAGTGGCTGTGATGTTACTTTAAATCTGAATCTTTATTCTACGAAGCTCTTTACAGCGACGGTCTTTCTTTAAATCAATCTCTTGTGTTTTATCTTTTTACTTTCCCATTTTTCTGTTAATGGTGCTGGTTTGGCACTAGTGGAGGGGAATACCTCGGACCAAAACAATATTTTAACCGCTTTCCACTCACTGCTTTTATATATGTCTTTCTTTTGGTACTATTCTTAATTATTTTCAGTGTTTACTTGTGTTGTACTGTCAGCCTGGGACAAAGATTTTTTTTTTTTTTTTTTTTTTTTAGCTCAAGAGAATTAAAAAACTCTGATCAAAGTTTACACCTGTATATGCTGTTATTTCATGAATCATAATTCATGCTTGTGTCAATAGAAAAAAATCCACCACTTCGAATATTGTTTCCGAGGAATTATGTGTAGATGGTAGACGCTGTACTATAATACTCATGAGCCTCTGTGGTCATTGTCATAGAGAAGAATCGGGGGTCGGGGCGGTAGTGTTTGTACAAACAAAATGCATTGTTAATTTTGGATGAATTCAGAGCAGAGTTCAAACATGAATTGAATCAAACTGCAGGTTGTGAGCCGCGATTGGAAGTTTCTTAACAAAATGCACGGTGGGAGTTGGAGTTGTCCCGTCAGTCAGTGAATAAATGCCTCCTGCTGAGGGTCAGCTGAGGTCACCTGCAAAGTATCTTTCTGACACAAACAAGATTCAACCAAAACAAAGAGAAGAGGTCAAACAATTACTACGAAGAACGATATGACCACAAAGAAACTCAAAACAGCCCCGATAGAAGACAAAGAGACCACAGAAGGACACAAAGTGACTACAGAAGAAGTCAAAAATACAATTTAGGCTGCAGTCATGTTGCCGTTTGTGCTTTCTGCCTGGAGTCAAGCCAAAAATCACTCAATGTCAGTGCTCAGCAACCGCCCATTTCATAATCCACCCATTCCTGCTACTTTTGACTTTAAATCAAAGAAGCAGATATTTTTCTGAGACGGTTATTAATCTTTTGTGGGCTGAGAGTTTCATTCTGATCATCAGTAGAAATGTAAAGCTTTATAAATGGGGTGGGGGGGGGGGTTAACGTTTAAAAGACAAAACAGTGCCCTCTGTCGTCTCCTCCCTGTCCAATCAACAAAGTGCTGCTGTGAGTTTCTGGTTACTTCAGTTTCTATGGTACTGAGCCCAACAGTGTCGCTTCACGGTGGGCAGATTATAGTCAGTCCCCATCAGGATGATCTAATCCAGATAAATAAGAGGAGACTTTATAAAGGATGCAGGTCCGGTGTGTCCCCCTCGGCTCTGTCACCATCGGACCTCTGTCCTGGCGCGATGGGACGGTCCGGTCCATTCAGAGGGCGCAGCGCCTGATCCGGGAGACCCGGGCCGGCTGCTCGGCGGCCCCCGGCAGCAGGAGCCGGACAGCGGCTGCAGGTTTCAGCCCCCAGCGGTCAGACTGCACGGCGGAGACGGCCGGAGGAGATAAGATCACCGCGGAGAAATGTGGAGAAGGTCGTGACTGCAGGCCCCGGACTACAGGAGCCACGGTGAGGAAAATAAGTGTGAATCAGTATTGGATGGTCAGGGTCATTAAGTTTAATAGTTGTCATAAGGACCAATAAATCACCATCATTTAAAAAAAAAAAAGCTGTTGTCCTGATCCTTAATGGGTTCATGGTGCTTTCTCAGGTTTTTCTGCGTATTTTCATCTGTCCTGTGAAAGTTAATTTAAATTGATTAACTTTGTTTAAGACCAGAGTTTATAATGGAGTCAGATGTTTTCATAAGCAACAGTTCATTTTCAAACCAACTTCAGCTTCTTAAAAATCAGGCTGGGAGACAACAATAATAATAATAATGGAAATGATAAGAATAAAGTCTAATTCAGTTTTACTGTAAATCTACTCTCTTACATGTCAGTAAACTGTAGATTTATATGTAAGTGTATACAAAAGTATTTTTTTATACAAAGTAGCTCCATTCAGATAATATATATGTTTATAATCTTAATCAAAGTTAAAATTGTTCAAAGTCTCCCACCCTTAACGTATTTACATTTGTACATTTGGATGTAAATGCCCCTTTAAGTTACCCAGAGGGTCCAAGAGGACATCTGTGGCCCCGTTCCCACCCACCAGCCTGCGGGAGCAGTGTGCGGGGGCCAGCACTGCCGTGGCTGGTGAGTACATGCGGAAGGTGCGGGAGGTGGAGGGCCAGCTGCGCAGGCAGGCTGGAAAGGTGAGCCAAGAGGGGATCAAGCTGGAGAGGGAGAGGGGTCACCTGGAGAGGATGCTGCACAGCCTCAGGACCGATCTGACGGTCAACAGGAGGAGCTCGGAGTGGAGGGCCAGGAGACCATCCACTGCTGAGACGGTAAGTTTTATAATGGTAAGAGTCTTTTATCCACTTTGATACAGCTACAGATTACAACTTCAGATATTTTTGTGTCTTCAGGATGCTCTCCACACAGGGACAAATGATGAAACCCTGTGCAAACCCACTGTTTGCTTTCATGTTGCGTTTCTCCGTGGTGGTTTGTCTTTCTAACAAAAATAAGTCACTCCTGGCCCCCGGGAGGCCCAGTCATTCCATCCATCCACATCTTTTCTGGGCTTTGTTCAGTGTCATAAATACAGTAATATAACCACGATGATCCAGGAGGAAAACACTGAATCATTTATCACTTCAGAGCTACAGTCTTTTTTTCATTCAGAAAAGAAGGGGGGTTATATCACAAAGGGCCTGTTTTGACATTTTCTGACATCTGGCTGTTATCTGAAGTTTCTGCAGCTTTCAGACTTCTTACATTTAACTGTGGAAATAGGAAATTTATCAATGAATTCCCTGCACAGCACCGTGGGAATTCATTCACCTCCAATAACCTTGAACTTTGTCATTCAAAACACAATATCAAAGACATTTTTAAATCCTTTCGCTAATAACTTTGGAAATACAGTGTTACATTATTTCAGCCAAGTGCAACAGCAGACATGCAGTGATACAGACTGAGCGAAGAGCTCGGTGTGTCAGAGGAAAGACGTGTTCACTGACAGGCGGCCTGCTGTGCTGCAGATCAGAGATGGCGCTGATTACTTGCTGTTGTGTGAGAGAAAAGAGCTGACCCAGCTGAAACAAGAGCTGGAGGGAGCACTGAGAGACACCCTCACCCAGCTACAGGTGATTAACAGAGTCACTGTTGTGTCTTCTGTGTCTATTTTAAAGCGGTGGAGCAACTAAGAGCAAGATATAATATAAATAGATCAAATTCTAGAAAGCCAAAGAAAAAATAATCCGCACATTTGTCAGAAATTGTGTTTTCATGCGTCTTTGGTGTGACTTCATCCGTCTCCTCCAGGCCTTAGGTCAGAGCAGCAGACGGCTGTTGGACTGTGCCAGTGAGAGGGCTCGAGTCCTGGAGCTGCTGCCCAGCAGAGGAGCTGCTGGAGGACACAGCCCTGCTGCCCAGACCTTCACCAAACCAGACCCCATCAGCCCCTTTACGCCAGGTACACTCCGGGCAGAAACTATCGGTCCCTGGTGACAGTCTGGCTGTTGCAGCAGGAAAGTTTTCTGCAGTTTAAAGAAATATTACGGCCGCGTAGACTAGTGTCAGGTTTGTTAGTATTTGTAATAGACTGTACTTATGCACAGTGGTGCTTTCAGCTAAATGTTCATGATGATACTGAACATGATGAATTTCAGGGTGATCCAAATGAAATCTTAATTTCATACGCGCATTATTGGATTATTATCACTTACATAAAACAGTTTCAGTTTGGTAAAAAAAAAAAAAAGTTCTGAGAAGCACCAGTGAGGTTTATTTTAACAAGAACTTACTGTTCTCGTGTCCCTTTAAATTTGGCTTGTTGAAATCTGAAAGTTTTTTTTTTAACATCTCTAGTTTGTCCTCTCAGAGTGTAAACAGGTTTTAGAGTCATCTACTTTGACCATCAACCAGTCTCAGCTACTGAGGGAGAACATCAGGCGAATGCTCACAAGTGCCATCGCCAGGCAGAAAGCTGCTCGCTGCACTGTCGACGACGGCCTAGTGAAGAAAATCGCAGAGACCATCGGGTTGCAGGTGACAGCATGTCAAACTGATATACTCTGACATCATGCTGATATCTGAATGACTGCTTCCATTTTATTCTGCCTTTTGCAGCAAAACCTGACTGTGATGTCTGCAGCCACCAGACAGGCCATGTTTCGCAAGCAGAGGGAAGTGAACTGTATCCGTCACAGCCACGACAGAGCGCAGGTGGAAAAGGATCAGTGATTCTGTTTGTTGCTCAGCTATGTCCACAAAGTGACCCTGCGTTATGTCCTCCACAGGGTCCAGAGTACAGTGGTGACATTTTGTCCAGAGAAAAGCTCAACAGGCCTCTGGTCCAGGTTTATCAGAGACACCCGGGCACACAGTTACCTGAGGCTGCTCGACTCATACAGGTGCTTATTTCTTTCAAAATGTTAAATGCAATCATAAATAACATTGATAGATATTTGACTAGCACTGTCTTCATATTTCAGTAAGAGGTTCTGCTTCATAACAAATGGCTTTATTAATCCTTCAAACAAACATTAATGTTTTATAGATTGGTTATAAACTATTACAGACATCATTTGACTGGTGTACAATTTTTGCTTTTTTAAACTTCAGCTTCTAAATAAATGAGAACTAACCCATCAGTAGTTCAGTAGTTAGTTTTTGAGGCCACTGGGGCGAATCACAGGAAGCTATAGCAATATTTACATGACAAAACATACACCCCTGATATGATGAATTAGCAAACTGTTGCTTATTTACACAACCAGCAGCAGGTAGAAACAACACTTGCATTAGTTCCACATACCACGGGACAATTGGTGGTTTTCCTTTTAGCAGTTATTGGTCTCTACAATAGCCAGCGCTTGTTTAATGCCACAGTTTATCAGATGATCAAATGATACTGATGAGAGCAGCGAGACGGAACTAAAACAGACCATGAAGCCAAAACGACGTCCCAAAACACACTAAGACGCTACACAGAGCTGAAATGAGCTGCAGGGTGATCATTCTCCGCAGCTTTGTCACCATCAGCAACATGATAACGTGACAGCTTGACTGAGAGATCAATTACGGCAGCAGCACGGTTTACTTGTTCACATCTTGACACCCTAATGTGTTTTTCTCAACAAAAATATATTTCTGATCCATAAAGTTTAAATTAATCATTTACAAAGCATGGGAAAGACAGTGTTGCTAAACTTTGAAAGCATAATGATGTGTCTGTCAACAAAAACACCTTTAGATTGTTGGCTTGGTTTAGGTTAGCTAGATGTAAGTGGCTCCGGGTTAGATGATCAAAAACATATCTATTGTGAATACAGTTTATAACAGCAACCAAATGAGGAACCGAATAGAGTTTCATCCATCCACTTCATCTTTCCACTCAGACTAAAGATCTCATTTCATACGGGATAGTAGGAGCCTGTCTCTCCTTCTCATGTATGCAAATAAACACTTGACAAACTACAAAACATTTTCATGGTCAAATGATGTAAAAATATATGCTGTGTACTTATTGTCAGAGGTTCACACATGTGGTTTAACACTGCATCCGAAATCAGACTAAATGTGTTTCCTGTGTGCATCTCAGGGCAGTGCAGTGCTGAGGCAGTTCCTCGTGTCATCTGAGGCTGAGCTGGCGAGGCTGCAGGGCGCCTGCATGCAGCTGCTGGGCGACCTGCACAGCAAGAGAGCTGCAGCTCGTGTGGATGCAGGAGTTGTTCGGATGAGGCGTCAGCAGGTCGACAGGAGAGCCATGCCTGCTTTCCTCCAGCAGGGGGCATCCAGAGGCCAAGTCCCCCTGTCTCGTGTTGAACAGAGCTCCAGGGAGTGTCATAATCAGCTGCAGGGAACATGCAAGTAGGGATTTAGTTAATTTGATGTGTTGTGAGAAAAAGAGAAAAAGCAGCTGTGCATAGGATCTGATCTGATAAAAGCTGCATCATATGGCCAAAGTCTAGTAATTTATTTCTCTGTCCCTTTGGTCTTTGGCAAAGAAACACAATCTGATCCATAAAAAGTTTAACAGTTTGGCTATTTCAACCTTTTCTGTTCTGTTTTTTTTTTCTTCTTCTTTTAATGCAAAAACTGAAATAAAAAAAAAAAGTTAAAACAAAGTGTAACAAGTTAAAAACACTCCTACATTTGTCAATGGTGACTCAATAAAGCTTATACAAACACAGTCAAGGATAACCTTTAACGGTTGGTGCTGATATTTGACTGACACCAGCATTATTAGAAATGCAGACATTTATTTGCTGAAACTGTTTAATTGTTTAATCTACTGCTGCCATGATAGAGACAAGGGAAACAGAAGGAGAATGAAAACAGACGAAGTGGAGTCTCATAAGATTATTTTATCTCACAGCATCTCCACATTCCTTGCTGAAAACCACGAGAATATGAGCATTTTATTTAAACATTTGTGTACTAAATTAGCTTTAGAAGGCCCGTTAACTCACCATCTTTTCCATAAAGTGAAAAACCACACAACTGTCCCTTCCTCCTATCCAGCTGGTTGGTCATGAGACTGCAGGTCATTTGACCACCAAACTCAACATCTTTGATTAGGAAGAAAGGCATGATTTAATAACCCTCTCCTGGTTTACCTCAGTTCAGGACTTGTTTCTGGTTCTTTTGTTAAAAAACATATCATAAGATGCAAAATGACACGTTGTATATTGATTTTAAAGAGGAGTGTAGTTTCCTGACAGAGCTCTATTCATTTTGTTCAGTCTGAATGGGACTATTCTCTGCAGGACAGCGAGTCCAGGCAGCGCTGAAGAATCTCACCTGTCACCAGGAAGCCAACAGCCTAATTGAATTATAAATTTCGGGGTGTGGAGATTCTTGTTGATTCACAGAATATCTGTCAGAAAAGATTCACCTTCAGATCTCTGCAGCTGGGTTGCACAAGGAAGTTAAGAAAGCCTGGATGGATAAACCTGACTGGAACCTGGCTACAGAAACTAGACTTCAAGGTTTCTTGTGTTCAACATGAAGGCAGCTGATTTCTTCTAGAGAATAACAAGAGAGAAATGACGAGCTGAAAAAGTCAATATTTTCCTGCTGTGCAACAGAAACAGTCAGTAATGTTGAAGTTGGTTCGTCCTCTGTTTCTTCTTTGTTTACTTCCAACTGTGGGTAAGTGAACTAAACAAAACAGAAGTGTGTGTTTGTGTGTCTGAGTGTACAAAGGATGTGTGTCATTGCCAAGAGAAACACTTTGGGATTTGCAGCAACAACCAGTACCAGGGCTGCAATGGAAGATAATTTTTGATTAATCTGCCTGTGATTTTGTCAGCTGATTGACTATTTGGTTGAACAAATGGCGGAAAAATGTGAAAATTGCTCATCAGTGTTTCTGATAGGTGACATTTTCAAATGTCTTAAATTGGCCTGACAGTTAAATCCCTGAGATTTGCTATAAATTGCAGATTACTTACTAATTATATTAATAATTATATTTTCAGCTCATCAAATTGTCCAGACCTGTTTTTAAAGTCAGGATTGATGCAGTTTTGTTCTTTTCATCATGTCTTGGATCATAATTACTACATTACCCAGACGCCTCTGCAAAACTAGTCAAGGGAATTTTGGTTTTAATCAACATGTTTGTCCTGCAGTTTCCCTGTACTGTTACACCTGTGTGCTTCCTTCCATCTCTCCTCTGGACTGCATCCCATTTCCTGTCAGTTGCCCACCAGGGTAGCTCTGTCTGTCCGGCAGAGCTGTGGGAAAAAAAGGTGAGTCACCAAGCCGAATTTAAATGAACCAAAACCGAGAAAAAGAACCGAGAAAGGCAGGGCACAGAGAGAAATGTGTCTGCGTGGTTTATTTTGTGTTTCCAGTGAACTTTCAGGAGACTTCCGTGTTGTATTGTATGAGAAGAGCTGTGTCCTGCCGGCCCTCTGCGGAGGGAAAAATATGCAATGGGTCTCAACTTCACCTTCACCAAAGAATGCTGCAACACACACCTCTGCAACAGGACTGCAGCCCCCCGCCTCCTCCTGCTGGACCGGCACGATACTCACACTTCTGATTTCATACACTGTTTGGTGAATAGAAGAATATTAAAGAAATGTGAGAGAAAACTAGGCTGGTGTGCACGATGTGGAGTTGCCTTTTCTACCTTTTAATAGACTGACATAGAATAGAAACATCAGTTTCCTTTAAGTAAATAACATTAATAAACTAAATTAAGGTTTGCTTTAATACATTTTTTGCGTCATGGCAGACAACAACTGAAGACTTCCTGCTTTTTTCAGCAGAGAGAGTGGAGATGAGTGTGACTTCTATATACACTACTTCTTATGCAACAATACACCACCTCTATCCATTTATCAGTCAGCCCAAATCACGCATTTGTCTCATATGGCTTGAAGGTATTTATGTAATTATGTGGTTGCTCCGCCTTTTATCCTAAAATGACTTATGAAAAAAGGAAAGCGCCTAAAAAGACGCACACTGCAGTGCAGCAGCAGTCAAATTCTGTGTAAAAACAGTGTTAACAGTGCAGACTAACACATGATACAGTAATAACACATGAAATTAAATCCATTGAAACTGGAGCTGTGACTAATAACGTTCCTCGTTGATTAACAAGTAGTGATAAAATACCCACTCAGAGGCACCGCAGCCAGGGGTGACGACCTAAAGTTGGTAGATTTATCAGTTTATCTGCCCAAAACAAAAATATGTGTGATGAAAACTATCTGACAGAAAAAATAGAACATTTTCTCAACTAAAGCAAATTCAGGCGAATTGTGATGTGCTGTTACAAAAGAGCCACATCGGACTAGATTTTGTGCAGTGTACAAACTTTTTAACAACAACAGAATGTCAGGGATATTTCCTGTTATGTGTGGAGCAAATAACATTAATTATACATGTTACATTAATTGTTTCAGTTAGCCATGGCCATGTACCGTATGTAAAGATATACTTAATAAAAGATATGGATATAAATATCTGCACATTTTATAGTCCTGCAAGTATGTCCATAGAAATTGGCTCTCCTAAATAGGAAGGAGCCATTATTGACCTTTCAGGTCCATTTGTGCTTTTCTTAAAATGAGATGAGTGAAAAAATGTCTTTAAAATTATAATAGACCTTGTTTTACTTGTTGAACTGATATAAATCTGCGAAACACACGTTAAACAACATTAAGTTGTTTAAAATGAATCAGCCATTGTGCTGTATTTCTGACTCCTGCCTTTCCACCACTGCTGCCATTCAGTTGGGCTCATTTTTCTTTCATTAGGTGGATGACGGTGAAATAAAATTACAGCTCTCACACAGAGTCTCTCAAAGTCAGCATCTCTTTATTGAAGCTGTGCACAGGACAGCAGCACACAACAGAGTTATGGGAGCGGAGCAACAGGTTTCATACCCAAGATAACAGGTCCTTTGACATCATACTTCAGGACACAGATGATTCATAAGGACACGCTTTCTCCTTACATCACCATAGTCCTAACTATGGAAGAAGACGTCTGTCTCTGTCCCCAGAGATGGACTCCTGCACTTAACTCTTTCTTCAGGAACACATTCAGGTCAGAGCAAACACATTAGGTCATTAAAGCATGGGAATACATAACTGTGAGATACACAGGAGTACATTCCAGGCATATGAGAATACATTTGATCTATCAGCAGGTAGAAAGTCATTTGGTATGGTTGCCATCGTTTGTAATTTGCGGTTGTTGCAACTGGTGATGAAAGGGCCAATAAAGCAGGGGAGACCTCCAGACAGAGATGATTAGAGGCAAAAAGGGCAGGTGCTTGTGGTGTTCATGCAACAACAGGAAGTTAGTTAATGTTGTTTTCTGCAGTTATCATCACCATCAACAGTTGCACTAACCGGATTAGTCTGATGCACAGCTCGGTCACACACAGTTTATTATGCTTGGTGTGACTGACTCGTTTCATTATCTCTGATTTCTGTGATGAATAAATCCACAAGCCCGCTTAGAGAGAATAAAACCATAATGTTTGCCAGAACACGCCTGGAAAACATCTTTTTTTACATTTTTACAAAGCAATTCGTTTATAGTTATTAATAGATCCAGTGACACGGAGTTATCAGGTACTGTCAGAAGTTAACTTTCCATAATCAAATGAAATGTAGGTTAATGGAACCGGAAATCAGTGGCTACACCTTTGCCATCTTAGGGCGGGTACTGAGCTCTGATTGGCCCGTTGGTCTGTCAATCTGGCTTCGACACCAGGTGCTGCTAATTTGGGCCAATCTAAAGAGCGCAGCATCCATTTTCTCTCCGTCACTGGTTCTTTAAAAACAGTCCAGGATGGTCGATGCGCGTCCCCTTTCAGTGTTTGTTGTTGTTTTAGTCCTGTTGGGCCTCACAGGTGGAGGAGCAGAGCGGGGGCCCCGACTCATGACGACGGTTTCCCGGAGGGAGACGCCATTCCTCCGGCTGCCGGTGTTTGTGGATTCCGGCGTGCCGCTGGTGGAGAAGGAGCATTTCTCTCCTTCCAGAGGAACCGGCCAGGAGCCCCTACCGGACCCGGTCCGGGAGCTCCTGATCCCGGCTCTGCAGGTCAGCACCGACCGGCCCAGTGTTCCTGAAGATCCGGTGAGGACGAACTGCAGACCGGACAAAATGCAGGTGCGGGTCCAGAGGAGCAGGCTGGGCCCCGGGGACCCGAGCACCCAGCTCAGACTGGGGACCTGCCCCCCCACCAAATCCACCCAGGACTACATTTACTTTGAATATGAGCTGGACATGTGTGGAAACAAACGCAAGGTGAGTTTTATTTAAAAAAATTTAATGGCTCATAGACTTCATGGTCCCCGAGGATGTATCACTGATTTCAGCAGTAAACTGATGCCACCATGAGCAGGGCAATTTACTCCTGTAAGGGCCCCTGGGCAACAATTCCTAACATGTTAGTGCAATTACCCCAGACACCCAGAATCTAACCAGGGGCCTTCAAATGATAGGCTGGTTTATCAAATAACCAAAATTGTCGCCTATTCATATATTAGTTAAGATGTTTTTTAAGAAGAATGCAGAACCTCATTGAATATTTCTTCGTTATCTCAGTTTTCTATGATCACAACCTCAACAATGGCTGTGGGTCCTGTTGGACATGATCACTTGGGTTCCTGGGAACTTTTTTTTTTGGGGGGGGGGGTGTTCTCAACACTCAGACAACTACTAAATTAGTGAATAAGAAGCAGTATGGGAAGTTTGATGCTTTACTCGTTTCATCTGGATTGGAAAGTAAATGGCTGTTAATGCTAACATTAGCTCTGTAGTAATCGCAGAACAGTGTGTTAATCAATGTTAAACGATGTCATAGCTCTAATATGAGGTGCTTCCACCGGCAGAATACATTTTCAACCACATTAGGGGAAACTAGATGCCTACTGAAGGGTCTGAGAGTTTCTGGTTCGGCTTCCATCTTTGTCAGTACTACGTCTCCTTGTTTCTCTGATGGCATTACTGGATTTATGTCCAGTCACGTCATTTCAGATCGCTCCTCCGTTGGCTGTCATCGCTGAAATGTTCTTACTGGGGAATAATTTCAGTGAAAAATTTGTTACACATGTGCGGTTAATTAAATTGCGTTGAACTAAATGTTATGTAATGAACCCGGGGTTTTGATGTCACTTTGGATTCGAGGATATTACGATACCGATAGATTTAATTGATGATCAGTGTTTCTTTGCAGATAAGTGATAACCATGTGACATATTCAAACATACTACGATACGATCCTCCACGGCTCCATGGACCAATCAGGCGAGCTGTGCCTTTCACCCTGCCTGTTTCATGTTATTATAACAGGTGAGACTGGATTCACACTTGGGCAGTATTGGCCAACACAGCTTATAACAGCAAAATCACACAAAATCTCTTTGTATTTAAGGTACCAGTACTCCTACCAAATCGGCTACATACCAAAGATGCGGTTCCGAAAAATCTTCAAAGCGATCAAGAACAGAGTCAAATTCACTGTGACTCCACGAAATGGTAAAAACGACTAAAACACACAATCAGGGTTAGTTTAATGTCAGCTAGCCGTGACTCTGTCTGGTACTCAAGTCTTAAAATGTCATATTTTGATGAGATGGAGCATTTTTCAAAAGTTGATCGATGACTCTTGTAATTGTCCTGAGCAAAATTTAAGTCATATTCTGGTGTTATTTTTAAATAATAATCTATCTTTGGGTGGAGTTTCCACCAAATAGTCTTTAATTAAAAATAAAAATTAAAAAATCTGATAAAAGGCTGATAAATAACCTAAAAGTAGCGTAATCTATCTGATCTGTTTTCATGTGGATACTTGCTACTGATTTGTAAGAAAGCTCAGAAAGCTAAAGATGACATACCTAGAAGTAAAATTTAAATTTAAGAATTTATTTATTTATTTATTTATTTATTTAATTTTTTTTTTACATGAATGTTTTGTATTGAATGATCTTGTTGCCTGTTTTCCTTCTTCTGTCTTTCAGCTCAGTGGGAACGACTTTCTCTGTCAGATTCATATGAGCTCGGTAAACCAATGTACTTTGAGGTCGAGGGTCCGCCTTTGTCCCAAGATAAAAGATTGTACGTCCACTCGTGTTATGTGACTCCAGAGAAATCTCACACCTCCACTCTTCAGTTTGCTATTGTGGAAAACTTTGGGTGAGAAATGTCTCAGATCCCGATCCGGTCTCACTCAGCACAAACGTGGCTTTTAATTGGCTCAATAGTATGGTCGTCTTTCTTTCTGAAGGTGTATGGTTGAAAGCAAAGACAGCCATTCTAGATTCATCCAATACAAAAACAATGCTGTGAGGTTCTCTGTGGATGCCTTCCTGTTCAAGGGAATGACAAACAAGGTAAATATCAATGCTTTAAGTTATTACATATAATTTTTATATAATATTTTAGGTCCAACATTGGTTTTTTGGGGGGGTTTTTTTTCTGCAGCCTTTGCACCACAAATCAGCTACAAGTCATCTCTCTTGTGTTTAATCAGTATGACAAAAGGCTAAAAAGGTATTTGAACTAATGGCAAGTCTTGACTATGATCTCCTGCAGCACCTCTACATGCACTGCACAATGTCTGTGGGCAGCTCTGTGCCATCACCTACAGCCAAGTCCTGCAACTATGACACCAAAGCAGGAAGGTTAGTCCCCCCCAACTAAGAATGAGAAATAAGTTAATAAACAAAAAAAAAAAAAAGTGGATCAGCTTTTTATCTCTGGTTTCATCAGATGGGTTGAGCTGTACGGATCAGACCCCTCAGTGTGTACCTGCTGCGACTCCAGCTGCAGCTCTGCCACATCCACAGGTGAGCCAAAGTTTCCTTTGTTTTCTGCAATAAAACTCTCTTATTGATATTAAAACATAAAGATACAGAAAGTCTACACTATCAACAAATCCCACAAAGAGCTAATAAATGAAAGGGTGACATTGTCTGATTAGCCAAAACATGATGTAGCTCAACTTACGTTTATAATAATCACACAATATTTAATAAAATTAAAATATAGCTACATCATTGTTTGACCTCACCTTTACTATATATATACTATATATTTTTTATATTCTAACTACATAAATTCAACTTTTTGCAGTGACCAAGATGATCAGCAGCAAGCCATGGACAATAGAGCCCAAAGTGAAACCCACCACAAACCTGAAGAGGAAGAAGGTTCCCACCGCAACAACAAAGATGACGACAACAGCAAAAGCAGCAGCAGCACCACAACCAGAGGTGAACACAGAGGAGACTGAGTCAAGCACAACTTCACCACCTCATGTGGAAGCAGTGACTCGCTTGGGTAAGGTGGAGAATACAGTGAGGAGATTGGAGTGGCCCTTCGGAGGTGGAGGAGTGGCCTGGGTGGAGGTGGATGGTGAGGAGAGGCAGGTGAGGGGCTCTGCTGTTGTGGAAGAGGAGGAGGTGGTCACAAAACCACACAGAGTATTTGAAGAAATCTTTGATTTTGACTAATAAAGTCTGCACATGAACAGTGATAAATTCAGTATGTGTGGCTTCATTGCACAAGAGCTGAAAGCCATCTGTTCCTGTGCAGAAGTGCTTGTATCGTGTTTGCAAACACTAGTGATGGTACAAACATGCCACATTTATTCTGCATCAATCATCTCTTTGAGGAAAGGGTTGAAAATTGTCAGTTATTGCAGCGACTTAAGTCATAAGAAGCAATACTCAAATCAGATTTAGACCAGCACTGACACTTCTTCTGCAATTCATGAATAATTGCAGTTCAGTGTTGACCCTAAAGATTTACCATCTAGACAAACTGAGTTTGAGCACATTAATTTATTACCAAACACTGATGCAACTTCTATCAGGCTTTTTGACTCAATCTTAGAAGGAGAACAAAGTATTCAATAAAAAAAAAAAAAAAAAAAAGCCAGAGTTTATTAGGATTTTGTTCATGTCTGTTAACAGACAGAAAACTGAAGAAGAGTCAAATTCCTGAAAACCTATAAAAGGTAATAGTCGTTGGAGTCTGTTTTCTGATACATGGGTTTATTAGCTGTACATCGTGAGTACATTTAACATTGCAAACAGATTCTATACAACTTACAAATGTCAGTGAAAAGAACAAAACGAAACCAAAAACCCAACTATGACAATGTGTGCAGTTAATCCAGCCCAGAATATACCTTCCTCAATCCAACAGGTAACTAACATAGTATCTAACATTGTACTTACAGAGAGGGACTAAAACTTGGTTTCATAACAAATATATGATGTGTGCTATATTCATCAGTGTATTTAGAAAAGAAACCCTTCAGAGTAATACCAATCTTCTTCATCCGTTTATGTGACAGAAAACTTCATAATGCACTAACAGACCAGACAGCATTGTAGCGCCATGTCACCTTTTATCTAAGACCGGCTTTAGCTCTGGATTTTCCTGAATGATGTGTACATGTTGGGACTGCAGCCCAAGTCTCCACGAGCACTTTGGCCTCAGCCCCACGTTATCTCCTCCAGGTGCGAAAAGACTTCAGTAGTATGAGCTCAGGTGGGAGTGAGTGGCAGGATGCCTGGTCATGGCTGAGCTTGGATAGATGGGGCTGTTGGGGGAGTTCCAGTATGCTGACGGTGGGGTGAAAAAGTTGCCCGGGGAGACGGGCATGGGCGGAGGGTGGCTCATGAAGTTCATTTTGGGCTGGTGGCTGTGGTAGGGCTGCACGTAAGGCATCTCAGTCTGGTACTTTACCATCCCACCTTCTGCAGAGTGGTTTTGGTGCGCCTGCGAGATGCCTTGGAAGTCGAATTTGTAGGCGTAGCGCTTGCCGTGCACCTTAGTCATGATGTTCTTGTCGTAGTAGTACCGCAGAGCGCGGCTCAGCTTGTCATAGTTCATATTCGGCTTGCTCTTGCGTTCCCCCCAGCGCTTGGCCACCTCGTCGGGATCGGTCATTTTGAACTCGCCGTTGGTGCCCTCCCAGGTGATGATGCCAGCGTTGCTGCTGTCGGACAACAGCTCCAGCAGGAACTGCCACAACTGAATCTGCCCCGAACCTGGAGGGAAGAGGAAGAGTTAGGGATCCAATACTGACAAACCCAGACGGAAAATGTACGCAATTTCATACAGTCCTACCTGTATGAAATGTTTGTGCCTAAGCGCCTTTATTCTTTTCAATATTACAACATTTTGTGCCATGTCGTCATCTGACTTGACTATCAGGAAGCTTTTAAAATTAACATTAGCATTTTGAAAAGGATAAAAAATAAATAAATTTAAATCCCTTTTCTATATCCAACAACTCAGCTTCTTTTTTTTTTTTTTCTCCAAATGTGACCTTTTCACTGTATGGCTTGGAGGGAAGGGTCAGACAACGGGGCAGAAACCTACCCACAGGCCTGTGAGCGCTGGGGTCAGGGATCTTGTATGGACTTTGTTTGCCTGTTCGGTTCTTGGATGAGCTGAGGGCTTGGCCTTCTGTGAGGAAACAGCAGGGCAAACAGTCATTTTGATGAGAGGGAAGCCAGATTTCATGTTGGTGTGAAAAAGCGCGACTCAATTCTGCTGACTCAACAGGTGTTGCTTATGGTTGTACTTCATTTTGGAAAGTAAGCAGGTGTGTGCCAGCCCTTGCCTGCTCTTCTCTCATGTTGCCAAAGCAGACAGTGTAAAGGCCTCATTTGTGTCATCCTTGTTGGTTTGTCTTGTGATGGTTTGGGTTCTTACCTGGGTTGGCTAGCCGACTGCTTATGGGTCCTAATGTCTGATAGGGGTCTGTAAAGAAGAAAGGATTATTGTTTTGTCTAATAATAATAATAATAATAATAATAAAAATAAAAAACATACATATTGTTAATTGCAGATGTTCCATCTTTCATCTTAGATGTTTAAAGATTTTTACAAAATGGAAAATGTTATTACGTCAGATGAATCACAATTTATTGATCATGAGTGAAATATTCAGCTGACATCTGACTTTTGTTAAGAACGGGTGTTGTGCTCACTGAGATCTGCCAGTTGGCGAGGCAGATATCTGACCAGGTTAGGTTTTCATAGATTCCATGAAATATGGTTCAAGCAAGGGATGGCACAATCTTGATCATTTAAAATATTTCAAATATTGCTAATGTGCTAATGATGCACTAATAATGGCATCACCTTTTCATCTAGATTTTTTTTTTTTCCAACTTTTGTTCAGCTGTGTTTTCAGACGCTGCCTCCCTTAACCTCGTATTTGAGTAGAACTCAATTGATATTTTATTCACAGACGTTGTGGTATATTATAATTATTATGATGGCTTACATTTGAAGATAAGTTTTGGTAAAAATGGCCTTTTCTACCTTGCATGATTCTTGGAGCAGGCTCTGTAACTCTTGTGCTGTGTTGGTGCTCCACTGAAGAACCTGCACATCACAAAAGTAGCAGAAAGACAGTTGTTGATCGGTTAGCGGCGGCTTAGTTCTGTATTCAGTTCATATGAAAAACCATAGAAAGCAAAATTCCTGCTTGATTTTTAGTGCTGTACCTTTGGGCACTGCGTTCATGGTGTTTGCTGGCCAACTGTTTCTGCGGCTTATCTCATCGAATCCACTCTCTATATATATACATACACACACACACATACACCAAAAAAACAATGATGAGACCAGACACTGATGAGCATGTTGCTTTGAAGTGGACAGTGGGACAGGACAGCTATGATAGGAAGGAAGTCAGTAAACAGAGACAAAGATGATAAGCGACTGGGGGAGGGGGTCTCAAGATGACCCACAGTTTCTTGGGTGAATGTTTTGTTGTTGTTGTTGTGTGGGGTTTTTTTTTTTTTTTTTTTTTTGTTTCTTTCTTTCAGGCCACCCCTGTTGCCACATGATTGTGAATTGTGTCCCAGGAGTAGGACACATACCCCCCATTTCCTGTGCCGGTGCAGCTGTTTCCTGTCTGAAACTGGCTGTTGGGTTTTGGACTCATCAAGGTTTTATGTGAACGGAGGGCTGTGTTGTGGCAGGGAAGCCTTTTAGACCTTAAAAACCATGTGGCATGGGTCTGAAACTCAGTCTGCTGGGTTTTTTTTGTTTTTGTTTTAATCCCTGAATCATTTGTCATCATCTGCGAGAGTCTAAATTCACGAAGTCTTCGGTTATACACCCAGAAACAATCATTTATGTTAAAAGGCAATTAAATATTAAAATTTTTGCCTTCTCCAGCAGTTTCATGTGACAAATAATGAGGGAAAGAGGAAACACAGTCTTGTCACCTAAATAAAGGCACACATAAGCTTGTATGAATACTGGAGCTCTGGAAATATATGCTAATAATGCTAGTAATGTACCAACATTACTTGACAAAATTACAACATTATACAACAATACTGCTGTGGAACTAGCATTTTACCGTTGTAGCTGGTTAAGGTGGAAGTTTTTCTCTGAGCCATCAGCTGGGAACTAAACCAGCTGCACAACAGAGTCCTCCAATGTCAAAGCATTGGAGATAATTAAAGATATATTCTAAAAAGCAGATTGCATGTACAGTAATTAATAATTTATTTCTAACCTTTCTCTGGTTGTTGCCTTTTTTATTTGACTATGAACAGTTATTCAAATGAAACCACTTGAGAGGTATTGGAGGGGAATTTTCATAGACAGGAAACATGAAAGGCCACCGGCTGAACAGATTTTTTATTTTTTTTTTATTTTATTTTTTTGTATAAAGTGTTAAAAGTCCAAAAGGTGGCGAACCATTTGTTTAACTTTCTGAGTTGTGTTCAAGAACCGCATTGTGTTTTTAATGGAAAAATCTTATCCTCTCAGACCTAGAGAAATGTAGTACCATTAAAATAAAAGCAGTGCAGCAGAAACACTATGTGGCATTAGACGAGGAAGCTTAATAGCTGAGGAAATATACTTGTTTTCTTTTCACAGTACTGCATAAAATATATTATTGCAGAAAGGGGTTTGATATGTTTTAGCAGCTGATCGTGGGTGATAATGTGAGATCCATAGAACGCACAACAGATATCACCAACGATAAATGCATCCGCTCTCTGCAATGTTGTTGTCACATTTTAGCCATTTAAGAGTCACTAAAACACTCAGCTTTCACAGCACGTCCCACCCTACATCCTGTTTGAGCTGGGGCTGTCTTTAAGGCATAGAATAAAAAAAAAAAAAAACAAACACATTAATTTCAAAATCTTGGTGTGTCCCTAAATTTTAGTGCTCAAGTCAAAATCAAAAGGGGGGAAACCTAATTATGATTGAAGTGTTTAAGTCGGCTAATCTGGCCCTTCAGGACCAACTGGGTGGGGTTTGATCACATTTCAGTTCTGCTGACGTCACAACTGTCCTCAGGTTTTGATTTGAAATGTTGCAATTTCCTGTTTGGTGCAGGACAAGGTCAAAAAAACAAACTAAATAAAACAACACGCAAAAAAAATTTCTGAAATAAACTGACTTGGCAAGAAGCTAATTGAGAGAAAAAAGAGGGGATGACCTCACCTGCTTTCACCTGTAGTCTGGGTGGTGGTTGTTGTTGTGGTGGTGTGGTGGTGGTGGGAGGAGTTGTGGAGTATGAAAACGTGGGACTACCTGAAGAAAAGACAAAAGATTAAAAAAAAAAAATCACAATATTCATTTATGGTTTTTTTTCTTTTTTTTTTTTTTTTTATAGCACACAAAGGAAATCAATATTGGCTGAGGAGCAGATTGTTGTGATTGGTGTCTTGAAATAAAGGCTAAATATTAAAGACAGTGAAACGGTATCGATTGAACTCTGAGGACTTTTAAGGACCTGGTTTGTGGTCTTGTCAAAGTATTAGATATTTGTAAGAAGCTGCTGTGTCATATCAGCAGGAAGATCTGACTAGAACACACTCATTAGCCCTTTTTTATTAAATCTGAACAAGTGATTCAGATACAAAATGAGTGTAACAGGTTACCACGACACATTTTATGCTAAACACAGTAAGTCAATGCTGTCAAAAAAAAGGGAACAACGGTCACAACATGTATTACGGACAACCAATTTGTTTAACAGCATGAGAAACTTTCAAATGGTGTCACGGTTTTCAAGCTTTACCATCATGAGTGGGCTTGTTTTACAAGAAGGTGTTTACATTATTTTGTTCAGCGCAAAATTTAGACAGCAAGCATTAAAATGTTCATTTTCGAAGAAGAAAAAGGAAAGGGGAGGGGCTGTTATATCCGTCCAACTGACAAAATATTTATCTTTACATTGATACAACACTTTCTGTGTTGCCAGTATGCCAATAAACTTCCTGTGACTTTTTTGTGAGGGGGTTAAATCTTGTACTGTTGAATTGTTGCACACCTTATTTGCCATACTTGGTGTTTTAACTGGTTAATCTGTTTTCCTCCTTTTTGATTTTTTTTGGTTCTTGGTGCTAAAAGATGGCGGAAGAAAGCGTTGACACAAAAATGTGCTAAAAAATGTTATTAGAACCAAGCATTTGTAAATGGTCTTCGGCTACTCCATCTTTACTGATAATTTCTTGGGATGCTTTTAACATAAAAGGGGCATCCAGCTGTGTGCTATCTGCTATTTCAAAAGTTGAAAGTGTAACTCGGTTAAAGCTACAGAGGTTCTGTTAATGTCCAGCGACTAATATCCAAGTGGCCTTGCAGGCGACGAGAAAAGAGATTTCAGACACGAAGCCAGCCTTACTCTGTCGGAGGTAATTGAGGTGTGAGAGCAGGATGTCTGCGTTGTAGGCCGACGTGAGACGCATCATGTCATCCTTGGTCATCTTGCACAGGGCTTTACCGTCCAGCGCTTGGAAGAGTAGGACGTCCACCTCCTCCAGGACGTACTCCTTGATAGCCCAGTCCAGCCACTGCCGCACGTGGTCCTGTGTCCAAACCTCGGGATCTGATATTGGGGGGGGGGGGGGGGGGAGTAGAACAGTTCAGAAATAATACTCAGGATACACTCATTTAAAACACTCTCACATTTTTGGAAGGATTTTTAAAATATGTTTTGAATTTAATAAGAAATTTAACTTGAGATTAATTTTGTTTTCTTGGCTTTAAATATTTATCAAACAGGAAGTTGAAATGAAGGGAAATAAATCACTGTGGTCAACTGGTAACATTTACACAATAACTTACTGGTTTTAATGTTGAATAGTTTTTACGCTACCTCACCAACTAATATAGGTGACATACTACTTATACAGATCATTCTAACTTATCTCAAGAACTCGAATTAGGTTGAAATTGATCTCGATTGTGATACAGTACTAAAATATACCTCCAGTCGGGGTCAGGAAGGTAAGCTCATTTCCGGTAGCAAACAATGACCGTGCTGTGCCCGTAACATTAAGCTGGAGCTTTACTGGTGAACAGAGGCCACCACACCCTCAGGACCTGATTGTCTTTGGTGAACACATGTTACCGTGATGCAATATCCATGAATTATAACGCAGAATAACTCTGCGCCGGTGACTCATTGATGAATTTTGGCGGATGCCACTGAGCTGAGTTTTAAATTGTCCACTACAGCTCTCAGACATGGTATCCCTCCAGACACTGACTCAATAAAACGCGCTGCTTTGAACTGCTGTTTTGATTGGTCTCGTGGGATAATAATAGTCTGAGACGTGGACAAGATGGAAAATTATCTTTCATTGGCTTAATTTTTGCGGTGGCCAGTGAATCGGACTGGCTTCAGTGGGTGTCCAGTTCGTGATGACACATCATTGACTTTACTCCGAGTTATATCTGTACTTTTCCTCAGCAAAGCAACGCTGCCTGTAATTCAGTGTCAGATGTGTCTTTCGTGATGAACATACACAAGAATTTCTTGATTTATTTACAGGGAACCTAACTCACCCAAACAGAGATGCATCCATTTTGCTTTATTGGCTTTAAATTCAACAAGACATCAGTCTTCTGTTTTAAAGACTGGTGCGTCTATAGCTCTTATAGCTTAGCTCTTAAGCTGACCACTGTAGTTTTTGTAGAACAGGAGCATTTGTGTAGCGTTGGGATCATATTGTTGTTGGTTTTGGTCTTTTTATAAGAAAAGACAGAATATGATCGGTTTATCTTCTTTTACGAAACATCAGTTTCAATATTGTCATTTCAGATGTATTTATCAAATTTGCATTATAATGTTGAAATGGAAAGTAATCTAGTTAAAAATGAAATGAGCTCCTTATACTTTTACACAAGAATTCACACTTTAAACAACTGATATTGTTCAGCTGCGGCACTGGAGAGTTGTCGTAATTGGTTTTGGAAGTGGGATTTTGGGGAAGAGGAGACACAAACACATGCTGTACCCAGCTCTTATTCAGTTATTGATATTTCACAATCCCAGTGTATGCCAGCTCTTAGGAAACTGTCTTGTGATGGGGACGGTCCTGTGTCAGCAAGGGAGGGTGACTGCCAGCTCATGTGAGTGAACTTGGCTCACCTGCCGGCACGATGACCCTCTTCTCCTCCGTGGTGCTGCTGGGCGGGGTGGCGGTCTGAGGACTGACGCGAGGTTCAGCATACGAGGCCTGGTACGGCATCGGGACTCCGTCGTTGCTCATGTGTCTCGAGCGTTTGGTGACACTACAGTCCACGGGGGACTCGCGGCTAAAACGGACAGAACAGAAAGCGTTGTGTTAACATGATAATTGTAGGTTATCTTTACAAAACGAGTATCACAACAATCTGTTCTTCAAACTGTAGAAACTACTGTCATTTCAAGTGATGTGCATTACTGTGGCTGATAATCACTGGCAATAAATCATAGATTGCAGTCTCAGCTGAGTGCAAGTCTTATTTCCTCTTGCAGTATTTGCTAATATCTTTAGTTGAAGGGTTATAAATTTAGCTACAACCTTTTTTCTTGGCTACAGGATTCCAGCGAAAACATCAATAATGAACAACATGGAAGTAAAACAGGACAAGAGTGCAGCAGCTTTCTGTAAGCTCAAACTTAGTAAGTGTTGCTCATCACTAAGATAGAAAAGTTTGCAGCACAGAAAATACTCACTGGGGTCTTGTAGCTGCCAGCTATTACTACTCAAGTTTAAAGAAAAACAACAAGAATAAGAAAACCCTCCATGAAGCCGAGGCATTCAAAATGTTCAAAGTATTGCTGAAAGACTTAAACTAAAAGTACAATATTAATTATTATTTATATGAGATTATTGTATTGTCAACATTGCACCAATGTGTAAGAATGGAGTTAATTTAAACTAGTTCATAAATGAATTCTAATTTAAATTAAAAAATTCAAATTTTTATGAAAGTTTTTATTACTCTGAAAAGAAAACTTTAACTCTAGTGCTGTAAAAAGTACCTAATTTTCTTCCCAGTGTGATGGAGAAGAAACAGAAAGCAGAGAATGAAAATGAAATGACCTTTAATACTTGAGTGGCCTAAATATAATTTGTGACTTTTTAAAGTAGCATCTTTCCATATTGGTATTGGTTTTCTTTACAATGACACAGCTGCGTTTTGGAAGTAGACAATAAATAAATATTTCTGGGATCTGGGAAAAACCTGAATGCTGACATGGACTGTAACAAAAAGTGAATCAAATAATGCGGGAACCTGTTTTCCCCTGCGGCCCCGGCTGGTCCTGACTCACCTGGTTCCATTGACGTGTTCGCCTCTTTTCCCAGGGTTTGGTGCTGCCGACCCCACCCACTCTGACTCGGTGGGCTCGGGACTCTGCTTGGAGGCCTGGCTGAACCCACCAGGCGACGTCATCTCAGCTTTCATGTGCATGGCCGGGGCTGCGGGGAAGGGCGGCTCAAAAATGGGCTGATCCTCACTCACCACGGACAGCGCTTCCTGTCCGACAAGAGACACAGAGGTCAGTGTCCGCCGTTATCGTGCCAGATCACTTTGGAAACACCTTTGATTCTCCACACACAGGCTGAGATGCTCCAGTACAAAATAAACTTAAATAAAACATCAGCAGCTGGAAGAGCAAACAAAACCAACCAGACCTTCAACACAGAACTTAAAATGAATTTGATAAATAGAAATGTCGACTTTTGACAGACAGCAGATAGCCTTTCCTTATTGAACTAAAGGTTACGGAAAAATAAACTGACAGGAAATCACACATTCTGTGCTCTGTCTTCTTAAGATGCTGACAGAAAACCAAAAGAATCAGTAAATAGTAACTGAATCATTCAGCAACTACAGAAAACTGTCTTAAAGTATAAAAGAGTAAATTGTAAAGATGAACTACTGCACATGATACGAATATTTAGATTGAGACTGTCTTCAAATGTAAGCAAAGAGGATTAGATTTTTCTACTGATTTGTTTTCCAGTCTTCTTCTATCTATTTTGATGCATGATTTGAAGTTTAGAGCATCTAATAAACATGTAGAGCTCTATAAAGATGCTGCCTTATCTCTGCTGCTGTAACATGTGATCCTCAAAAGTACATTTTTGTGTAAACTAACAGCATCACTGAATACAACTGAGACCTCCTTCAAAAGTAGATTTAGAAAATATTGCTGAGTGACATTTCTCAAACCATCCCATACTGAAATCTTTATAGTTTGTTGGTTTTTCCCCTTTGATTACAAACTTTGGATATGTGATTTAATATGAACAGCCAGACAGACGGGAGGTTATCTAACAGTCCGGGAAAAACAATCAATGGCAACATGAAACGGCAACTAAAAGAGTGGGAAGGCAGTCAGTGTAATCTAAAAGAACATCAGTAACTTCAGCCACAGTCTTATTTTGTCGTTAGAATTGGGGTTGCTGAGAGGGAGGGGGGATGGGGTTAGCTCAAGGTGGAGTCTAATCGAGATTTTTGCCCGTCTTCCTGTGTCGAGCACCTCCAACGAGGCCTCACAACCAACTGAGGATGGCACTCATATCTCACACACTCGGGAGGGCGAACACGGGCCCTGTTGTTCAGTCTGCCGCTCAAGTCGAGCGTGTGCACGTGCGCTGCGACTACAGCAACCTAAGTGGGTGCAAGTGCGTGTTTGTTTAGAGGAGTCGAGCATTGTCTTCGGGCCTCATACGTCAGTGCCGTGCTTTGTCAGTGGCCTACAGGAAACCTGGCCGCCATGTGCGGAGGAACCTTTTGGCACAGGCCAAGAGAGAGGAAATGGAGGGGGGGCACAATGTAAAAATGTGGGTCATTTTAAAGCTGGAAAACAACATTGAAGGTCTGTGGGGGGGGGGGGTTGGGTTCATTGGACAGCAAAAAGAGCACAGTCGTGATTGAAGTGCCGCCTTCGCATTGTTTGTACTTTTTTTTTTTTTGCTTGTGCGTGTTTTTTTTTTTTTGTTTTTTTTTTTAAGCTCAATTGTTACTTAAGCATTGTTATCGGCGTCTTAATGCATAGCACACAGTTTGGTATTTCCTTTGGCTGCATAGAGACTGATACAGAAGTCAGTACTCTATCTCAGCAACCTCAGTGTGGCGCTTTTTCTGCATTCCGACAGACGGATAAAAGGCTTCAATAGAAAAACTAAATGCAAATCGCTTGAGACTTAAAGATATGGAAACTTAGAAATGTTGGTAAATTTCAAGATTTTGCATTAAGGTCCTCTGAAACATAGAATGGCTCATTTCCACATCAACGGAGCAAAATTTAAGATGTCAGCTAAATCCTTGCATTACTGTTGTAGTGCATATGTTACCCACAATGCACCTTGATTGTGAAGTCATAATCGGAAGAAATTGAAGATGTAGCATAGCTCCCTCTGGAGCCACAAAGGTGCATATATGATCTTTTTTTTTTTTTTTTTTTTCACATTTTACACCCATGAACAGACTTTGACATGTTGAGCTGGAGAGCTTTCTTTCAAATGTTAATTGCAGTAAATAAATAAGGACTTAAAATGTCAGCTCTTTAACATGAAATAGATGGCACCCTTATATCTTATTCTGCATGTTAACCTAAAAGCTAAAGTACATATAGTACATGCCTTTTTAAGGATGTACGACAGAGTTCATTTTGTCCTGCTCAGCTTTTCTTTTTGAGCACACTCCCTGTTTTCTCCTTCAGCTGATTGTCTTCCTCTCACTTGCTGAGCGCCTCCAGAGGCCCGTCGCTGTGCAGAAGTGAAACAGTCGGCTGAAAGCAGGATAAAACAGGCTGTTGACAGCAACGTCTCATGAGAGTGCAAGATAGTGAATAGTTGTATCTCGTGGTTAAAAGATGATTTTTTTTTTTTTTTGCTCTTTTTTGGGGGGTTCAACACGCATAACTGTTGATGTTATCGTGACTTGGAGCCACTTGTCACATTCAGTTTTCAGCGCAGTACTTTCAGCGACAAGCTCATGCTTTCACAACCACAAACATACACACTCCCGCTCTTTCTTTATCTTCCCCTTGTGCACTCTCCCTCCCTCCCTCTCTCTCTCTCCATCTCTCTTTCTCTCTCTACCCTCTGCACACTGATACAAATATACCAAAATGTGGCCTGACCGCTAATGCCACAACTGACTTCCTGTTCAGTGTGCTTCAGCCTGTTGCTCAGTGACACAAAAACAGCTTTAAAAAACATGACCTTCTTGAAGCTGAGGCTTCCTCGAACCTTTATGTCCTAAAATTTACACCGGTTATATTCAGATTGATAGTAAACATTTCAACCTTGTCACCTGCGGTGGTAGCACAAGCGTGAATTCCTGTATGGAAACTTTTGACATGGCTTTAAGTCAGCAGCTCTGCGGGTTGCATCATGCACTCTTGCTCAAACCAAGCACTTGTTTATGATGGTGAGGTTCATCCTTTTATCCATTATTTACAAAATAGAACTACTAAAATATATTTAGAAGGCTCAATCTAAGCAAAATAACACCAAGTCGGACTTTGATTTTTCTAACCCAATGTCATTTAAAAGCTCCAATTATTCTCTCTTAACATGTGGACCATACAGCACGGCCTTAATGAGATAAGTGGGTGGTGAACATGTGATTCAAGTTTTAATGCTAGGACAAGAATGCATATTTACACCAACAGGAAATTTGACCCCTTCATTTAACCCAGCTATAGGGGGGCAGGTGTTGCTTAAAAGCACTTCAGCCGTGGATGTGAAGGTTATGAGGGCACCGTTCACTCACGGTTCTGAACCTGTGACCTTTCAGTCCTCATTCAGGCTATCACAGGGTGTCAAATCTCGAGGACACATCTGTGTCCTCGAGATTTGACACCCTGTGGCCCATAAAGCGACGTTACATCATCAATTCTGCTCACGAAAAGTGTTTCAAGTGGAGTTTTTTGCTATTAGGTATGATTTTATACTGAATGTAGGTGGAGCAGCAGCCAGAGAGTCACTCCTAATGAGGTGTTTCTCACATCTGGAAACTGCAGCTGCCACAATAATGATTATTTTTCTAATTGATTTTCTCAGTTAACTGAATCACCAGAAGGTAATTGTGAAATAATGCATGTGAAAAATCCTTAAGAGTCCCAAGGCCATCACATGTTTTGTCTTGTCTGACAGTTAGAAGCCCATAGACAGCAAGTATTTTCTGCTTTAAAAATGACTAAACATGACTTTTGAATGAGATAGAAACTTTAAAATGCTGGAGTCACAAAGTCAAGTTCAAAATAGGAAGCAGAAAAATTCATTTGTCTGACAAGATGTGACTTACTGAATTGATTTCTTTTACATCTCCAGACCTGTCACAGGGAAAGGGGGTTCATCTAAATTCATTTTAGTAAAAATTCACTGAGTACAAACCAAAAATATAACGGGAATTAATGTCCTAGCTTGCACACAATTATGTATTTAGCAAAAACTTCTGTTTAAGGAGGACATCATCACTTGTTCACACCATTGAATTTGTTATTGTAACTGTTGTAACTTTAAAAACATTAAAGTTCAGTCCAGATAATTCTCCTTTCATACTGTTTTGGTCTTTTTGTGTGTTTGCTGTGGACTGACAAGGATTTCATATGAAATCTTGGTGTGATTTGAGACTTTAGAGACCAACAATGAACTTATCTGCCTCTCAGAAGCAGGACTGACAAGCATCTTCACGACTCGTGGAAAATGTGTGTTTTCAGAAATGAAACCATTTCACTGAGCTTCTGTTTACATTTGGCTCTACAACAAAAAATAAAATACCTCCAGATACTAAATAAAATGTAAAACGGGCGTCAGCTCCTGCCTGGGCTGTAATGGAAGGATATTTAAAAAGACACAAAATAAGGTGTAGCCGCCTCTATCAGGCCAGAGATCAAGTTGTGCAAAAGGCAAGTCCTCGCTGTCCTTGCCATGTCTGAGGCAAGTGGCAGAAAGCAGAAGTAAAAGTTAAGGCAAGCTGATTTTGCAAAGGCCTGAGCAGCAGCAGCTGCGCTCTCTGCCACACAAACAACAGTGCGGTTTTCACAGCTCGGAGCCTGAGAGCTGACGGGCCCCACAGCCGGGCCCGCTAAAAGTGCACAGAGCAGCTTTAAAACACTACAGCACATCACTTTGTCCACTTTGCTGCTTTTGTTGCTTTTTTCACTTTTTTTTTTTTTTTTTGGGGGGGGGGGGGGGGGGGTCCAGGGAACGGAAACGTGTGCGGAAAGTCTGAGGTTTGAGACAGGAAGCCTGTTGAAGTCAGATAACGACACCTGACAAGTGCTCCCGTTTGCAGCTATAAATTACACTTAAAATAACCTCAAACACACAATCTGCTGCGACAGAGCTAGAAAGAATAAGAACCACATTCTGTGCCAACATTAAAACAGCAAACACCTTTTAAAAGACTACATTTATGATTAATTTGTAAAATAAAAAATCTGTCAGATATTCCATTTTACTGCGATGCCACAATATAACACTCACCCCTTCATATCATTACAAAAATAACACGACTGAATCTATTTAGCCTCCAAATATAGATATATTTCTGTTGGAAGCGAAACGAGAGAAATTAGTTCCTCAATATACCGAGGCCTCTTTTTTTCCAACAGCATTTTGTTTAAATCTGGTTTTACAAAAATAAAAATCTCACGTTAATTCGCTTTAAAATCTGAAATAACTCGTAATACATCGTTTTGAACAGGTTAAGAATGTCGATCACGATTTTCGCGTCGAAATGTGTGAAATTTTCCCTCAAGGTTGTAAAAAAAAAAAAAAAAAAATGTCTATGTAGAAATAATCTTTAAAAAAATAAATAAATAAAAGCCTCCGGGCCCGATGCTGCCGACATGCAGCACATTAGTTAAAATACTTCTGTGGATTTCTTTGTTTTGGGAAAATGTTTGCCACAAAGAGGCAATAATCGGTTTTCGGCATTAATAATTTTTTCCCACTTTTCTCAAAAAAAAAAAAGTGCGTGTCGGTTTGACTTGCGGCCGTGCAGGCCTGTATTTGTGCGTTTCTCAGAAGAAGAGCTGCTAAGACGGTGAACTGTGGTCTTCAGATAAACAGGTGCAGCTGCAATAGCATGAAATGTGAAATACCAGTCATCTGATGGAAATGGATCTTCCTGCTCTCTGAAAGCGGCTCTCACTGCGTCCAAATTCATCCATAGCGCCTTCAGGGACACCTGCCGTGTGCGCACCGATAAAATCCCGCAAACTATTAACTGATTCTTAGTTCAAGATAAAAAATAAAAATAAAAAAAAAATCAACAGTTTGTCATCCGACTTGATTTCTCTCTCTATGCGTTATTTGTTTTCCATGAGAGATGAGCTCGATTAAACGCAGAAATTAGAGAAGAAGAAGAAAAAAAAAACCGAAAGGTGTGCGTTTGGAAATCCTCCTTTACGCGCCTAACCGGCCACCAATTTGTGTTTTTATCTGAGTGTAAAGATGGTAGTGGTTAGTTGTGTTATTATAGAGCCGACATACAACCACGAACGGGAAGGAAGAGGAAATTTTGTACAAGAAGGAAAGAGTGGGGAGCTCGCATCACCGCCTTGACTCTCTCACTCAGCAGACTCAGGGCTGGTGTGGGTGGCCGCCTGTCATTTTCAGCGCCGGCGGCAGAGACACAAAGCAAATCAAACACTCACCTTTATCGTACAGTCCATTGCAGAAGCCTCGCAGTCTTTGTCATTTAGTCGTTTTTGGTAAAAGGGAACAGATAATTAAGCCTCTAACCTCACTTCAATTCATGCAGGGGTGCATTGGCTCTATGGCGCAAACCATTGCAGTTACAATTTTGTGCTCACAGACTATAACCGGATGGCAGGTTTTTTTCCCCTCTCTCTCTCTCTCTCTCTCTCTCTCTCTCTCTCGCCCTCTAAATTGGGAAGTGAAGTCACACTGAACACTGAAAGCATGAAACTGCTTCTCATGAAACCAACACTTTCTGTTCAGAAAGAAAAACAAACCGCTTTCCAGTGTGTTTTTAGTTAGAGAAGATTTTTTTTTTCTTTATACAATAGTATGACATCACAGACCCATAAACACACACTTTCACACTTTTTCGTTTGAATATTTTTTTTTTATTTATTAATTGCTTTGCATTTTGCAATAGTTCACCACAGTGAATGGCAAACGGCTTATTGTGCCCCTTTTGCAGTCACAGCAAAAATAACTTTTGTGGTCCCAAAGTCTGCTGAAATGTTGTGACTTTTTTAATGACAAGTAAGCAGTCAGGTGTCAGGTTATTTACAGCTGTGCCTACTTGAGTGAATGTGTTGTGGATCGTACATATGGCTGTTTTGGATCTAAATCGTTTAAAGTATACAAAGATCAGAATTACCATGAAACCATCTGAGCTCACTGAGGTTGTAATGGCTGTCCATGAACAGAAACTGAAAGACAGGAGATGGATAAATGTGCAGAAAAAGATGGAATGAGAAAGGCCTGTAAGTGGCCGATAGTTTCTTTTGTCATCTTTAATTTTTTCATGTTGTCTCATGTTGTTTCAAACTAAATCAAGTCCATTTTGCTGCCTTTTAAAACAGCACTTTTTCCATTGTTGTCCTGAAGATCTTGAAAAGCTGATCCCAGATCCAATAACATTGTCAAGATTTAAATTTATTTATATTTGGTGTGTTATTTTGTTTGTTTGTTTTTGTCTCACGTTCAGTAAATATCTTGATCTCAGAGTTTCCGCAGATTAATCATCACATTTCTAAAATTACAGGACTCTATTTTTCTACCATGTTAAAACTTGGCATCCAAATTACCCACAATGCAAGAGTCAAGAATAAATATAAGTACGAGGTACATCTACACCAGTCAGCCATCTTATCATGACCACTGACAGCTGAAGTGAATTACACTGATGGCCCAAATGAACATTTGCTCCTCAAAGTTGATGTGGAAGCACGAATGCCCAAACTGAAGGTGTGAGGGACTTTGATAAGGGCTAAAATATGAAGTCTAAATGACCGGGTCCAAACTGCAGCTCTGTGGGATGTTGTTGGTCTGCAGGGGTCAGTACCTGAAGTGGGCCAAACGAGGAAAAGGTATGTTCAGATACAACAGAAGAGCTAATGCAGCTCAAACGGCTGATAATCGTTAGTGCTCATTTGGATAGAAAGGCATCAGAACACGTCTGTCTGTGAATCGAAGACGGGTCGGGATGACCATCCTGATCTCTGGACACATGAGCCCGAGAACTGGTCCACTGAGTATAGAAGAAGGTGGCCTGGTCTGACGTGTTGTGTTTTCTGTTACACCCAGTGGACGTCCAGGTGCGTTTTAATCACCTTACCTGCCACTGATGTGGAAGTTACTTTGACACTTACCACCTACCTAAACATTGTTGTAAACCATGGACTTGGTATTCCCTCCCTCATGGCAGTGGTTATTGTTATCAGGAATAATTTGTAGCAACACAAAGACAAGTTTTACAATGTTGACTTGTCCTGCAAATTCCCCAGATCCCATCGCATCTGTTGGACGTGCTGGTAAACGAGTCTGATCCATGGAGGCCCCACCTCACGACTTCTAGGACTTAAAGGATCTGCTGGTAGCTGGATACCACAGCTCACCATAGAGGTCTATTGAAGTCCAGGCCTTGATGGGTCAAGGCTGGTTTGGCAGCAAAATTGGGACCTGCACAATATTAGACAGGTGGTCATAATGTTATGGCTGTCTGGTGCATTTATCTAATGCTGGAACTTCAGTGCAATTTTAGCTCCTCCAACTTGTAGTTTGTACATTTTTAGCTAATTCATGCATCTGCTCCGTTGCGTTATTCTGCAGGTGAAGTTGTTTTACAAAAAATAAATGTATTTGAATTTATATATATACTCTGATAATGTAGTGAACTGAGAATTATCTGCAGTAAAACACCGCCTTATGCACACTGACAGAAGCCAACCCTTAAAGTAGCTTTAAATGTATTTTAAACACTTAAAATAGACATAAAGCGAATGTATATTAATGCTACATCTGCTTGATGAACATGACAAATTTGACTTGTTAAATTTAATGTTGAAATATTCCGAAACGGTCGACAACATGCGACAAGAAAAAGTAAAAACACTAACTTGTGTAGATATTATAAGGATCTTTAGTTGGGACATCGGGGGATTAAGTCAACAGCAGCAGCTGAGATTATAAACTGAATTTGAACGAATTGAATCAATCGATTGTGGCCGATTTATTCGAGTAGATTAAAACCATTGACACTTTCCGAGGTCGCGTCTTCTCCTCCATTCGGTGCTGTTGTGTTAAACTGACCCGCAGACGGTTGTTAATCACCTCACGTGTTGTGTAACTTTATCCCGGTTGTGTTCCTGTCTTCGGGTGGGGCTCCCAATCACGACTCCTGTCTCCCTCCGACGCGCACGATTTCATCCGACTCCACTTTTCCAGATGGAGCTGGCCGTGTGTGTGTGTGTGTGTGTGTGTGTGTGTGTGTGTGTGTGTGTGTTTTCCTCCCTGTCGGAGGAGAATAGCAGAGATGTTTGTTTATATAAGGCCCTGAGCTGGGCCTTATCTGCTGCAGCCACTCACGCTGTGATTTCAGACTTTCTTCAGCGAGCACTTGGCTGTTTTTTTTTTTTTGTTTTTTTTTTTGTTTTTTTAACAGGCCATTGTTTAGTCAAATGGTTTCTAAAGATACAGAGCCTTTTTTGTGTGTGTGTGTGTGTCTCTCTCTCCCACCTCATTAAAAACCGACTGACAAAGCTCTGATTTCAGAAACATGCACTTCATCCCCACCCAAACTGTGGCTCAGTTCAATCAGCTCCACCCGTCAGACAATCAGAGGGGCAGCAGCTTTGAAACACGTTTAGGCCATTTAGAGATGGAATAAAAATACACTCACTGATGTTTCCAACCCGGTGAATTATTGTCTTTGTGCTGTTCCATCCCCAATAAGTCTGGAAATATTTGATTTCCCCCCATAAAAGGAACCAGATCAACAATGTGCAGGGTTAGTGCTGTGCTGTTTGTATACTGGCTATTTACTGATCAGCTCATCTATATAAAATAACATCATCTACAAATGTCTTTTTTTTTTTTTTTGTTCCAAATGGAAATACATTAAGTTGGAGGTTTTAAAAATGAAAAGAAAAAGAAAATCCTCATTTGAAAAGATGAAACTAGAAAAACTGATATTTAGCTTGAATTGAAGTGGCCGTAGAGTATCTACATGCTTAAATGAGTATTTGTTTAAAATAGTGAATAGTGTTGTTTAAGTAATTGATAAATCCAAAAAGTGACTTGCTTTTTAACTAAACATCTATAAAATCCTGTAGTTTACTGTCAGAGAAGACCAAATAATCACATCTGAAACCTGCAGCGAGGCCCGATAATGATGATGATGAATGGACTTATTTGTTAGGGATTTCTTTTTAACGCCAAGTGAGAGCCTCATACACAGTTTCATTATTATTATTGTTCTTGAAATAATTACCTGATAGAATAAAGGTAATAAAGGTAAATAATCAGAAAGGAATGGTTTTATTTGAGTGTAAATAAAAACAATCAGCAATGAGTCAGTGACATGATCGTCTTGTTGGGGCCAGGATTAATCCAAACTATGTAGATATGAGCTGCTCCAGCATTAAATGAATTATTTTTTTTTTATGCTTTATGCTCAGAAGGCAACAAACAGATATTACAAAATGAGCTTTTCTCCATCTCTTAATGAGCTGTTGTACAAACTCACTTCCAAAGAGATACCACAGTTTGTAAATACTTTTTCTGGCACCTAAGAAGAGTTTTTTTTTTGTTTTTTTTAAAAATCAAATTGTTTTAAAGGGCATTTCAGATATGTTTTGGCCGTTTTGTGTTGACACCATGTGCACGATCTGATTAAAGTTTTCAGAGATGTTTAGGTCGGGACTGTGAGGGGCTGATCTCTTAGCTCATTGTGGATTTTGACCTATACATTGTTTTGGAAGGCCATTTTCAGTTTCTTGACTTACTGCAGGACATTTGCATCCACCATTTGCTGATATTTAGTGGAATCTGTCCGTCCCTTTATTCCTGCGGTGTTTCCTGTGCCACACAACCCCACAGCAGTATATTTCCACCCTTGAACAGTTTGCAAAGGGAGAGGGGTGTTGTACACTGAGTTAGTGCCCGTGCCCTTACTATATTTTAATCTCATAACATAAAAAGTACCCGTGCTTAATTTCAGTGGAAAGTACAAGGTTGTTTTTTTTTCTTTGTAGAAAAAAAAACTAAGCTGAATCATTTTTATTATACATGAAATTCACCTGTTTTCATTTTAAACTTAATTTTTATTAGAAACCCCATAAATCAGTGATTTGTTTATTTTGTTGTAGTTATGATTATTATTATTTAAATTTTTTTTTTATGAATGAATGTTTGGTTGCTAACGGGAAGTTAGTTTAGCGTGTGTGTGTGTGTGTGTGTGTGTGTGAGGGGGGGGGCGGGGGCGGGGGCGGGGGGGTCTGACGTCATGTGCTGTTTAACAAACGCAGGTCACGACGCAGAGCGGTCACGCGCCCCTCCCACCGCGTCCCTGCTGCGTTTATAACGGGAACGGTCCGACGGGAGACCGAACACTCTGTCCAATACAGAGACATGTACTGGGACACTGTCATCAGACAGGGGGACACAAACGCTGACAGCAAAGACACCAAAGTAAAGGTAGGACCGACCGGCATTTTATCCATTTAATCACTTCATTTTGTAATTTTTTTTAAATTTTTTATGAATTGAAGGAGAAGAGGAGAATCCAGAGAACTGTCATTCATTCATTGTGCCCAGGTTATACTGTCTAGTTTCTTTAAATATCTTTCATAACACAGTGAATAAAAGTAAATATTTGGTTTGTATGACCAAAAGCAGCCTTTAATTGCATAAACAAATAAGCTAATTATGTTTATTATTATTATTATTATTATTATTATTTGTAACATTTCATAAAATAAATGTTGAATGTTTCATATGAAAAATACTCAAATACAAATAATGTCATAGGTTGTAAAAGGCATCCTTCTTCTTGAGACTAGAAAAATCATTGGGACTGCCATGCTCTCTATCAGTGGGTTTTATTGTCAATGCTGAATGACTAAGCTGGTGTCCCAGGGGCCCTCAGACCTCCAGACCCCCAGGAGCCCCAAAAGGGTTAATTTTATATCAATTTGGTTAATTAATTTGACTGATTGCAAGTGTGATGTAAATTTGAGGTAAAACTCGTCCAATCTCCATCTTGTGGCCCAGATTTGCAAAGGGGCTGCAAAAATCTAAGCTCCAAGGCTGTCACGGTTTTATTTCACATTTTCCTCATTTGTTAAATCGTGTTTCATCAATGTGTTGTATTTTCTGTTTGCCATGTGATTGAAACCAAACCTCAGGTGAGGTCGTATTATTCCACCACAGCATCACTGGAAGGCTGCTGCCAACAATTATCCTTGTTATTACTAAGCTGCCTGATGGTCTTTTTTGAATGATTTAATGATGTGTAAGACATCACAAAATTGTGAAAAATTGCTGGTCATTTCTCTCTGAAGCTCAAGTAAACATGTTCAAATGTCTCATATTGTTAAAAGCAGCACACTAACATTTGATAAGCTGCTATCACTGATTTGGCCGAAGACAGACAATTTAACAGTTAATTACACATCAGAACTGTGGCCAATTAATTTCCTATCAATTGAGTAACGAACTGATAATTTCCGCTGGTTGGTTTCTGAGGAAATAATGACCGCCAAGGAATGTGGGGTGGGGTGGGGTGGGGTGGGATCGGGGGGGGGGGGGGGGGGTCAGCATGTTCCAGGGGCCCAATAACAACATTGTGCTCTGGGATCCGCAAGAGATTAGTCCAGCCACAAGTGTTGCCTCTGCTTCTAGATATTGATCAACAACAACTGCTGCTGACAATGATGATGATGATGGTGAAAGTTCTAATCACACGGCTCTTTCAACACAGATGGAGATTTGCCAGACTGGATATTACACAGAAGACTTCAGGACGCAGGAAGTACCAGCTGGCTTCGACTTTGCCTCCTATGGTGAGTTCAGAGAATCACTTGACTGCGACTCTGTTGCATCACAAGTTCCACACCGTGACTTCTGTCCTGTTGATAGTATGAGCTTTAAACTCTGGGCCCTGAGCCGTCCAGTCAGAGATGAGAATAACATTTTTTTTAAATGTTTGTGCGATCTGTTTCCTCTGAACCTGAGCAGCTGAAGGACAGAGGAAATATTTTTGCAGACATTATCATCACAGCTGTCAGAGCTCATTCTCTCAGACCTTGACACTGGGGGGGCTCCCGCTCAAACCCACAGACTGTGTCAGGAGAATGGGGTGCCGCTCTGTGTGTGAACTGAATAATACTTAAATAGGCTGAGGTAGACAAAGACAGAGAGAGAAACAGGGTGGTCAGGTTAAAGACACTCTCCATGTTGCACTCCCCTCCCTAATCCTTTCCTCCAGACTTCCTCCTCGAACAGATTTAGAGCCCCCCCCTCCCCTCTGCATCCCTCCATCACTACTCTGTCACACTCCCTCCACTGGCGTTTCCTCCTCTCTCTTCCTGCCCCTCCCTCCGTTGTTTCCTCATCGCAGCCATCAATTGCGCTGAAAGAAATCTGGGGTGCAAGGGTTTGAGTGCCTGGTGCTGATTCGACAGTAAACAAGTGGCTTTTTTCTTGTGTCAACATCCACCACAGATAATAACCCAAACTTACATTTTCACGTCATCTTTCTTCTCTTAACAACCTACCCTGAGCTGAGCTGCCATTTAAAGGACCATGCCAAAGTTTTTTTTTTTTCCCAGTAAAATCACAAATTTATTTCCTACATGTAAGGCAGCCTCTGGTTTTAAATATATTTCATAATGGTAGAAAATCAACTTCAAGAGACTTAGAAACTTGCTTGAAATGATAATATGATAATCAGATGATTCAGTGTTCCATCATTCAAAATTTCTGTTTCCAAATGACATGCACTCACAACTCGAACTGAAGGAAAATAAAGCCAAAAACGACTAAAGAAAAAAGCAGATGTAAATCTGTTTCCTCTGCGGCAGCTGAGTCTCTATTCAAAATCACGGCTCTGCTGCTGTATGACAGAAACATATCTGAGGAAAATTTGCCAAAAATTGCATTTCAAGCTAATTAAAAGTGAGATTTGTCCAGGTAGGACAAAATCAATCAAGCAATCAATTTTCCCTTGGAAAATGATAAGCATTACTGTAAAGTCTGTAGGATGAAACCATTGGCGTGGTCCTTTTCCAAGCTTCTGTCCCACATCCACCATCTTTCACTGACTCCATCTGTCTGTATTGTGTTTAACCTCCAGACTACCCTGGTGAAGACCTGTCTTTTCTGTTAGACAGTAAAGCACCTGCACAGCAGCAGTATCCAGCAGAGAGCAGCTACCCAGAGCCGCCCAAAGCCTCCCAACCCTACGACACCAAAGGTAGAAACTCACCGCATGGCGCAGGGCCACATGCAGTTGGTGTTTTTAACTTTTATTATATCATCTCAATATGTGTTTTCCTTGTCCTCAGTGAGCAGCAGTGACTCTGCTCTATTCAACCTGGACTCGTACCAGGAGTTCAACTGGTGGGCGTCATATCCACATGGTGAGCATCTGACTCTGTAGCCTCATTCATACAAGACTTTCTTTTTCTGACTAACGGCTTTTTTTGTTAAACAGATGGGCTGACTCTAGATCAGTCGCAAACTGGATACCAGGGGTCTCCACAAACGTACCAAAGCCTGGTACCCCAGAGCGGACAGTTCAGCCCAGCCATGGAAGGCAGCCACAGCCCCTATCTGACTGGAAAAGGATCAAACACATTACAAAGTAAGACAATCAAACTCACTCAGAAAAAAAATCTCCCTGCCAGTGGCCTGATTTGGCACTTCAGTGTTTAATCTTTGTCTTTGTTCCAGGTGAGACGGATCAGTGCTACTACGACTCTGACGGTCAGAGGCACCCATCGTCCTTCTGGGCTGAATACTCATCAAGCAGCTTCTCAGCCCCGTTACCACACCCACCTCCAACCTCTTGCCACTCAACCGCCAGTCCTCACTCGTCAGAGCAGTATTGCCCTCGTGTGGCCAAACGCAAACACCCTCACCCCCAGAGGCCAGACAGGGAGGGCCAGATGACAGGGATGTCAGCTTATCCAGGTTGGAATACATTATTTTATCTCTTATGTCTTCATGGGATGACAATGATGTACACATTTCTAAAAAAACATTGAAATAACAGGAAGTAAGAATGTTTCTGTCTGGTCCTGAAGAGTAGAAGGTATTTTGGACGAATGAAACATTAACCAGGCAGGGATTAAATGTGCCGTTCTGTCTGTGGGAGCTGATATAAAGTTGTGTAAGGTTTCCGTCATTAAAGAGAGTCCCTTTTGAAGTCAAATTAATCATTGTATTTATTCATTCAGGTTCTGGTCCAATTCAGTTGTGGCAGTTTTTACTGGAGCTACTTCTAGACTCTGCCTGTCGTACTTTCATCTCCTGGACAGGCGACGGCTGGGAGTTTAAGATGTCCGACCCCACAGAAGTAAGGAAATAAAGTGTTCTGGATTAGGGCCGCTGCTGATTACTACTCAGCAGCAGTGGAAGGAAACTAAGTACATTTACTTAACGTGAACGTACGTTTACTTGCTTGAATCTTTCCTTATTATGATACTTATAATCATAAGTATCATAATTATGATACTTATATATATTCCTTATTATGGACTTTGGGAAAAAAACACAAGGCCTCTTTTCACACTCAATCAGATTTTTTATTAGTTTAACCTAAAAATCATCTGCCCTCTAAATAGATTTTCAAGGCTAAATTAGGTCAAATGATTTAGATGGGGTACATAAAAAGCTAAATTTCAAAAAGTCCAAAAACAAAGTTGTGTCGTAAAACTTGGTTTTCTTGCTTGCCCCTTAAGGATTTCGTGATCAATACTTCAATAAATGACTGTAAATTTTGATTGTAAGTCCCCTCTGCCTTTACTTAAGTAGGAGAAACTTAAAGTTATAGTGGAGTATTTTTACAATGTTGTATTGATACTGGAGCTGACTGTTTCACGGCTTCTATATAGATGGTATATTGAGTATTGTTTTCAGTTATAAACACACCTGAGCCCAACTCTAAGTGGTTTTCATTGATCCCCAGGTGGCCAAGCGCTGGGGCCAGTGCAAGAACAAGCCTAAGATGAACTATGAGAAGTTGAGCCGCGGCCTGCGTTACTACTACCACAAGAACATCATCCACAAGACGGCAGGCAAACGCTATGTCTACCGATTCGTCTGCGACATGCAGGGCATGCTGGGAAAGACGGCACAGGAGGTCCTGACCAGTCTGAACGTTTTGCCCACAAACACCGAGTCGTGGCAATGCCCGGGTGTAGTGACGACGGAGCACAGCAGCGAAACATGGACGTCACAGTAGGAGGCAGGTGGCTGGACTTGGACTGGTGCTGCTGCAGAGTGACCAGTGTATTTTATCAGAGTACTACAGCCTGCATCACTGACTCTTCAAGCCCTGGCTTAACTGCTGTATCCTCATGGGCTGATGTTGTCTCGGTCAGAACAGGAGCCAGTTTGAAGATGCTGCATTTCAGGGAAAAGAATAACAAATAAATTCATACAGTCACTCTTTAAAGACAATGTTACCTTGTTTTTTAAATAATAGATAACGCTAAATGGAAGTCTCCCGATACCTGACCCGTAAACCTAAAACTTCTTCACCTCAGGACTAAACTACTGCAGCACAGGAACTATCCAAGGGATTTTTTAAGCACTATAAACAGATAACTTTCGCAATGTGTGGGGCCATACTTTATTTTGATGTGTTTCTAAAGAGGAATTGATTTGTACATACTGTTTATAAAAAGCCATATAGAGTTTTGTGCATTTATATTATTTTTTTTTTATACAAAACTCATGTCTACCTCTGTTGCTGATCAGATTAACATAAACTGAGAACATTTTCTGGTGCTCACTGTGAAAGTTCTAGCCTGTGGGATGATTGTTTTTTGTAAATAAACTGTATATAAACCTAGATTTGTGTTAAAAGTCTCATTCTGTACTACACAAGCTGTTTCATTCTGTGCAAAACGTGTTTGGTATTATATATGGATTGAATAATAATAATAAAAAAATTAAAACGTGCACCACTGAAACCATTAAAATAACTTTTTGGTTATCTGGTTGGAAAATGGAGCCAATGTCACGTCACCACTTATCTTGTGGACAGATGCAGGACATCAGGACCTAAATACATACAAATTTACAGCAACACACTTGATATGCCATTGAACCATTTGCTAGTGATTCATTAACATTTATTGAAACTATAGGGGCATCACTATTGCTTAAAGACCTTTATTAACATCACTCAAGTACTTACTAGTGGTTTACCAAATTTATAGCTGCTTTATGACCAAATAGAAACGCGCAGCTGTACAAGTGCTGATGATATGGAGTTTATACATTGATTTTGGTCTGAGGAAGTAGTCAAACAGTTCAGAAATTACTCCATATAATATCTTAACAGGTCTGTGAATCGTTGGTAAATAATAAAACACTTTAATGCAGCTTAAAAAGAGTTCTCAATAAGTATTGTTTTTTTTTTGTTTTTTTTTTTACGGTAGAAGCTACACCTACACGGCCTAAAAATAAACGTAAACATTAAAATAGTTTGTCCTTATAACTTCAGTAGATAAGTAGATTGGGGGCAGAGACAGTTTTAATACACTCATTTTTTTTACATCCACATCTGGCAGCTGTGTTTCAGTGGAGGTCATATTTCCCAGCGGCTGTGAACGCATCCCCTCTTGCTTACGTTGAAGTGGGTGTGGGGGAAAAAAAGTGCGGGTTTCTTTCTGCCGACCCGGAGAAGCACTTCAGGCCTGCCAGCACCGGAAAAGTTAAAATAACAATAATAATAATAACTAAATAAATTAAAGAAATGCCTCGCAAAAATATCAGAATGATTCTCGCGGAAACGCTGGCGGATTTATCGAAGGACAACTTCGATAATTTCGTGGAGCAGCTGCTGGACCGCCGGGTCGAACCGCGAGTCCGGCGGAACCGGGTGGAGGGGAAGAGTTACCTGGACGTGACCACCGTCCTGGTCTCCACCTTCACCGAGTCCGGAGCTCCGCAGGTGGTCCTGGAGCTGCTGAGGGGGATCCGCTGCAACTCCGAGGCCGACTGTCTGGGTGAGACCTGACGGGCCCCTGCTGCTTTCACACCTCCAGGCTTCATGCAGTCCGGGGCTCAGATATTATGGATTAGGACACACACATGTATTGGACATATAGTTCATATCTGTACACATGTAATAAGAACATAGATGTGGTACTTATCAGGATTATTTTATTGCAGCCTAATAAAATAAAAATATGCGCACTAACCTTGAGGATGATGCAATACCAGATATCCACTTAAAGAACAAACAAATTAGGATTTTAATAAATATTCTGTGTTAAAAGTGACAAAATAAGAAGTTCAGTTGACAGCTTTTTCATTTTGAACAACATAGTTTATCTTTTTAGTTGGGAAATAAAAGTACACCACTGGCTGAGGCCCAAACTGATGATGAGTAAAGAGTAAAATCTGTGTTTCTGTTTTTACAGAAAGGGAACTAGCAGCAGGAAATTAGACACCTTGTCAAATGGTGAGTTCACCTTCCAGGGTTTTTGTTTCCGAAGACATCAGCATGTAAAGAAATGTGCAAAAAGCAGATCCAAATGTAAATTTTTCTTAAATGTTTAATAGCTGCAAGACTTCCGGTAGCCAATCGGATTACAAACAGCCAGACATGATATTTCCATCAAAGATTAAAATCTGTCTCTTCACCTCTCATTTCAGAGTGTGTTCCCAAAACCCTCCATCAGCACCACATCACATCCAGATCTGTACAGTACAGTATTCCTCTGTACCCCAGCACCAGCACCAAACCCTCGGCAGCTTCCTGTTCACTGAACAGCCTCTCCTCATAATCTCTGTGCTGTAATGTTGACACTAGATGGCACTGGGTCACCATACAATGGACATTGAGGGATGTTATGTTCCGAGGAAGTGCCCCATGTACAAGTTCGCGGGTTTGGCTACTACACTAGATGTGCCTGTAGGACTGCTCCTCTCCTATTATTATTCAGTAAAGTGGCTCAAAAAATGAACTCAAAGTAGTCGTTATTTGTAACGCTGCCACCCAAACACACAGCTCTTTTATAGAATAAAAGAGGACACTGACGACAACAGACTGGTAGAACGTGGCAAGGAGCTTGATGCAGACATTGAAGAACCTCAGTCTTCTCAGGAAGTACAGCATCCGTGTTTGCTGACCAGTCAGGTTATTGTCCAGGTGTAACCCCGGGTATTTGTATGTCGTGACTTCCCCCACGTTGAGCCCCTCGATCGGGACTGGCAGCAGGGTGAACTTGGACCTCCTGGAGTCCCCCACCATCTCCTTAGTCTTGGTGGTGTTCGGCTGGAGATGGTTGAGCCTGCAATATTCCACAAAGTTGTCCACCTCCTCCTCCTGCCCAGCTCTTATACATCCCACAAAAATCCATTGTTGTCTGAGAACTTTAGATATGTACAGGGCGAACAGCACCAGTGAAAGCACCGTCCTCTGAGGTGCTCCAGTGCTGCCAACCACAGTCTCAGAGAGGTAGACCTTCAGCCTAACGAACTGTGGTCTCTTAGTCAGGTAGTCCATAATCCAGGATATCAAGTGGGCATCAAATCCCATCTGCACCAGTTTATCTCCCAGTATGAGGGGCTGGATGGTGTTAACGGACATCATTCTCGCAGCACCTCTCCCCGTCTCCAGATGAGAGTCAGCTCTGTCTAGGAGGTAGATGATGGCTTCCTCGACGCCCACCTTCTCCTGGCAGGCAAACCGGAGAGGGTCAAGTGCGTTGTGGACCTGGGCTCTGAGGAGGTGGAGTAATAGTGCTCTACAGACAGACTAAGGAGGTCCTTTGACCCAGCCGACCCCTTAATACTACACAGAAGAGGAGGGGGGAAATAGACTTAACAGAATGAGTCTACCTCTCTACACCCACTCTGTCATCACATTGTGATGTCCGCTACGGACTGTTTGTCTGTGTATCTGTCATATGTGGGTGATTGTTGGTTTTTTATCTGTTGTTATGTTTGATATGTTGGTTGTGTGTCTGTTATATGTACGTTTCTGTGTAAGCTACTGGATGCCTTTAATTTCCTTTGGATTAATAAAGGATCTATCTATCTATAAGAACACTCACCAGGAACAGGTCTAGTAGTTCCTGGTAATTCTCTAAGAGGAACTTAATTCCTATGGCACATTGCCTCTTGGACGTTATGCAAATCAGGGTGATGACAAATAAAACAATGGCAGTCACTGTAAAAAAAATGCCAGGTAGGTAACTGTGAGAAGAAAAACGAAGGCCATACAACAACAATGATGACGCCATTGAAGTAAATTTGTCTACAATATGGTGGAAAAAAAGTTCTAACAAGTAAAATAAAGAAGTGTCATTCAAGCTGCTTCATCAGGTTTCACCCCACATATGTGTTTTTATATTTAAGTGGTTTAAGTTGTTCTTTTGTAAATTGTATCCTGAAACTGTCTATCTGTCCTGAAACCTCTCTTTTACATAACTGTTTACACAAATTCACTTATGAGATCCAGCACTCAGTTTGATAATTGAACAAGTGATCAAGTAACAATAAAATAATAAAACAACAAAACTGAAAACGGACTTGTCATTCAGTTAAGCATTTAATTAGATTACCCCCTCAAATGATCAGATCACATCACAGAGGAATAATTTACATCATCTCCCTTTCCCCTTGCCTTTCCCCTTTGGCTTTACCTGCTTCTTCTGCTTTACTTCCCTCTTTTGTTTTACTTGCCCCTTCAATTTTAGCTGCCTGTTTGGCTGTAGAGGCCTCTTCGGCTTTTCTTGCTTCTTTGGCTTTACTTGTCCCTTTGGTTTCTCCTGCCCCTTCGGCTTTACTTGTCCCTTTGGTTTCTCCTGCCCCTTCGGCTTTACTTGTCCCTTTGGTTTCTCCTGCCCCTTCGGCTTTACTTGTCCCTTTGGTTTCTCCTGCCCCTTCGGCTTTACTTGTCTCTTTGGTTTCACCTGCCCCTTCGGCTTTGCTTGTCCCTTTGGCTTCACCTGCCCCTTTGGCTTCGTCTGTTTGGTCCTGTTTTTGGATACACAAAAGACAGGGGAAAAAAACACATAATGGATGTGAAATGAGTGGGGCATTTTAAAGGCAGTGCTTTGTAGTCTGCAATTAAGGTGAATGTTGAATACTTTTCGAAAATACTGTATGCATTTAATGTAGTTTCTTAAGACAGATATTTACAATTACGCATGCAGGAAGAGGTCTTCCATATACTTAGAGTGCACTTTGGACACAAAAGGTAGTTATTTAGACAGTACAACTAAACTTTTCTAGAAGACAACTCATACCTAGGGGTACTGGTAGAAGGGCCACTGGTTGGCTTGATCTCTTTCGATATGCTCCGTTTCTTCTTGGCTGCAGGTTGTTGTTGTGTGGATCTCTTCAAACAGAAAAAAAGTTTGGTTATTAAAGGGAGAAAGTGCATTTTTCCATTTGCTTTGTGTGTTGGCCCGGTGATGGACTGGCGACCTGTCCAGGGTGTACCCCGCCCTCGCCCAGAGTGAGCTGGGATTGGCTCCTATATCCCCCGCAACCAGGAAACGGAAAAGCGGTAGAAGATGGATCGATGGATGTCTTGCCTATTTGTCTTTGTTTGTGTTAGTTATAAACCTTTGGTTCATTCATTTCATGTGTCTTTGCAGTACCTTGTTCACCATCAGTGGATTCTTTGTCCTTACTTTCAGTTCGCCAGCTATTATTTTGACTGTGTAGCTGAGATCATTCTCCAGCAGCAGGTTTTACCTCTGAACTGGCCAAACTGAATCATATACCTGCTCAGAATGAGCTTGTTATTGCAGAGAACAAGATCCTTCGCCTCAGCCCTCACCTCTGCAGGCCTCTTCATTTGAGGGGGTGAAACAACATTGTAGGTGATCGGATGGTGGATCTCAACCACCGGCCGAGGCGTCGTGTCCAACGCCCCGTTTGATGGGCTCAGGTAACTGTAGTCAAATCTCTAAACAAGAAGAGCAAAAAATTATAAAAATAATAATAATTAAGAAAAAAACCCCCATCTATGTCAGTATTTGTAATGACCAGTCACATGTTAAAGAGAATTTTGTGATGTGACGTTGAACTTACATTCATGTTGGTTGGGGTTTGAAATCCTGTAGAGGAAGATGACAAGATGATTAAAATCTGAAACAGGATAGTCTCTCAATTTTCAATTTACAGTGCACTACAGAAGCCACCAACATCACAGATGACCTGCAGTCTGACATTTTTAGACATTTATCCAGTTTGTACTGTCTAAAAATGTCTGCACCATCACGTTCCAAACATTTCTCCAGCAGACTACTCCTACTGTAGTCAGTCTAATTTTATTTTAATACTGTTAAACTGGGCTTCATCGTTAGATTCTGGGTTTTTAGACACAGGAACCTGAGCATAGAAGAACACATTTACTGAGAAGACTTCATACTACCTGGACTTTTAACAGTTGGTGTTTGATTCCAACCTGTTGCACCATTTGAGAGTTCTGCATTCGAAACAAGACAAAGGAAGACTACATACAATAGTGTTTCATGGTCAAACTGACCAAATAATGAAAGATATGAATGAAAAACCAGCGTATTACCAACAGTAAATTCAAATGCTTGGGGCTAAAATGGATTGGGTTTGGGCACTTGTTATAGATGATGCCCACAAAAAACTATCTAATATCCTTTTTTACTCATCATTTTAAACATTTTATGAAATATGTTTTAGCACAGTAAAGTGTGACCTCGGAGTTCTGTGTGTGTCGTGTCACTTCCTGTTTTGTTTTGAAGTCCTGTGTTCACCCCTGTCTTCCTCTCAAGCTTCCGTCGTGTGTGATTACCTGGTGCTGCCCTAATGTGCTCCACCTGTGTCTTATTAGCACCCTCTCCCCAGTGTATATAAGCTGTGTTCTCGGTCCCTTCTGTGTGAGAACATATTGTCAGTTGTTTTAAGCTGTTTGTTTAGTGCGTGTGCTGTTGTGATTGTGTTATTCTTTGTGACCATGATTCTTCCCTGCCTCTCTATGTGATTTGACTGTCTGCCTGCATAAGCAGACTTTGTTCTGAGACCCTGCTTAACTCTGCTTGTGTTTCCCAGGTGATTGTGAAAGAAGTGTGACCTCGGACTTCTCTACAACAGTTTGCTGCAGTGTTTCATTTATTACTCTCTGTTAACTGTTTTTTGAATATCCAACCACTCAGCGAACTGGGCTTCATCATTAGATTCTGGGTTTTTAGACACAGTAACCTGAGCAGAGAAGAACACATGTACTGAGAAGACTTCATACTACCTGGACTTTTAACTGCTGGTGTTTGATTTGCAGCAGTTACACCAGATGAAGGTCCTGCATCGGAAACGAGATAAAGGAAAATTAAAGGAACTCTGGAATTATATTTAATTATCTAACTATTGTGTTTGTGTGTACTTGTGTTTTTCCATATGCACAACAAAGGGTTTTATTTCATGGTCTTTGGAGAATATTGGAGGTTAATTGTACTTAAAGTCCAAACAGAGTTTAAAATTCAAATCTCCACCTTATTTTATTTTCACTTTTGATGTTTTATGCTTCAGGTTGTATGGTTCCTCCTGGCTTTGCCAAGTTAAATGTAAGGCTTCTTAAAGACTTTTCAAACATCACATAGAATGTTATTTCATGGTCAAACAGACCAAATTATGAAAGTTAGACTTCATACTTCCTGGACTTTCAGCTGCTGGTGTTTGATTCCCAGCAGTTGCATCAGATGAGGGTCCTGCATCTGAATCAAGTTAAAGGAAAATTAAAAGAAATGTTTAATTATACTTATGTAACTAGTGTGTTTGCGTGTACATCATGCACATCAAACAAAGCCTATAAGATGTACAATCCTAAGTAAGTCATAAATTGTTGAAATTTTAGACTTTTCAATAATTTAAATGAGTAAATTTAAATCAGTGCACTGCTTTTAACAATAATCAAGGCCTTTAGATATCCTGTTGTATTCTTGACAAGACATTTCTTTGTTTTATATTCATCATGTTTTGTTACCAAGATTTATTTGTTGAATCTTCTCATGCTTGTTTTCTATATTATACTATGTTTACTATATTTTATCATATCCTTTAATCATATCGTACATTATATGTACAATATTCATACAGCCACTTTCTTTTACTCTGTGCATGCTTAGTTTCCCATCAACTTTCTATTTCATCTCTTGTGTGCAATTAACATAATGTGCAAAATACTTATTTGTTGTTTTTAACACACTATATCTTCATATGTCATTGTTTATATATTGGAGTGCTCTTGCACATGAATTTCCATCACAATGAATACAATTGTCTCTCGTTTTCTCTCCTCTCTCTCACCAGGCCAGAAGAGTCGACTCTTTTGAACTTTCAGAGGTTTACTCTGAAGATGGGTAGAATAACAATAATAATAATAATACATTAACTTTGTTGCCACCCCCCACAAAAAAAGGGGGGGGGGTAACTCACCGTTACTGGACTCAGGTTGTGAAGATTGCTTGTTTATCTCTTCAACTGCAAAATGAGGAAAATATTTAAATTAATGTCTGATGGAGATAAAACATGAGATACACTTTAAAGACACAAGATACGAGTTTATCAGACCGAGAGAAGAAGAAGAAAAAAGAAGAAGAAGAAAGATGAAGAGGAAAGACGAAGAAGAAGAAGACGGATGAAAAAGAAGAACTGAGGAGGACGATCTGAAGCTTTCCTCCGTACTTAGAAAACATGTGGCTCTCTTTAAATGGATCACTTCACAAGGTAACTGCGTTCTTAGCAAACTCATTGTTATTCTGTCATTTAATATTTTGCCGAAATGACATAAACTTAAAGTTTTATTGGTGTTAACCGCAAGTTAGCATGCTAACGCTGTCGGCTAACGTTAGCTAGCTTGCTTCGGTTGTGCTGCCTCATGGATAATTTAACATCTCTATCCAATCACATCACTGGTTTTGTATCGATTTTCATGGATATTTGTTGAGTTTCTAAATAATTTAAAGGCTCTTTTATCACCTCTTCTGTGCCTCTTTCAGATAAATGGCTAACGGTAAAACAGAAACCACTGTTTTTGTAGATTACAGTAGGTTTACTGAAATTTAACTGTGAAATGTGTTAGTGTTACTCTGAAGTAACATTTCAACAACTAGAAATGATTGATAACCAACACATGACAAGAAAAAGTCTGGAATCACAAGAAATATTTGTTTTTTTCCAATGTCACCCACCAACATGTTAACACCACCAACCAGTCCTGTATAGACTTTAATACAAATTCAGTCATTACTTTCTATTATGTTCTCTGTCATCTTCGTCATCATTATTATTGTTATAATGTGACTTGCCAATTTGATCATAAATCTGTAGGATATATTTTTAATGTTCAATAACAACATGAATAAACTCCAGCTTCCTCTTGTTGAGACTGCTGACATTCATTAGTACGTTCAGCATTAATCCATAGGACCTGCTGAGGTCTATTTAAATGGAAACATCGTACATCTGCACAGATACACGATCTCTGTGCATTTTATTTTATTTTTTTTAAAATTAAGTAGGATGAGTATTTCTAGTCATAAATGCCCCTGCACACCCGACCTGACAGGCAGAGAAAAGCGGGAGGTTGCTCGGCTTCTTCTTCAGCATCTCTTTCCAAAAAAACACGACTATGCTCTGTGTGAGTAATTCAGGAACAACTCATATAAACGGGGGCCCTGCCCTGACCTATAGAAAATAAAATCCTTATTTCCCAAATTAAGGAATAAGACGATATTTCCACTGAGAACCCTTCCCCATAAAGACAAAACGATCCTCACATTAACTATTTCATTTTTTTAAACGTTATTAATTCATCTTAAAATCATGACCCATCCCTTCTATTCAACAATATAAATAAGGCCAGTGCTATCTTTCTGTCAGTGATTTGCCCCCAGGAAACTGGGCGACAATGTGCAACAAAGAAAGAAAGAAATATGGGCGATCTTCAGATGAAGGAAGTCTCTCTGTATGTCCTTAAATGTCTTGAACTCAAATAGAAACTAACACGTCACTGGATTTCACTTCGATCTCCACATTCATTAAGATGCTAAATATTCGCCTTTTTGACTAAACAAGTTTATATTCAGACAGTTTTTCAAATTAAGTTCAGTAAAAGTTAAGTGTATATTTATGTGTCCCCAAGGGGCAGTTCAAGGGTCGAACATCCGTTCAACGACCAGGATGTTCGGGGAGGAGGATGAGGACTTTGAGGAAGTCCAGCAGCCTTAGTCCCTGATCCCGGACCGATGTGGTCTCTGTAATATTTACCGAGTTCGTCAGCCTCGTCGCAGCAGCCGATCTCCCGCAGAATCTCCTGGACCACCTGAGGAGCTTTGCGCTCAGTAAAAGTCGACACCAGGAGGTTTGTGACAGCTAAGCGGCTTTTTCCCTCCACATCAACGCGTCTGACCTTCGGGGGTTCTCTGCGGTCCAGAAGCTGCTCAACAAATTCTGCATATTTGTCCTGGCTCAGGTTGGCCAGTGTGTCCTTTATGGCCGCCTTGATGGTTTTTGGAGCCATCTCTTAACTCGGTCTGGTTTTCCACAGCTGTAATTTCGCGCATAGAGTAGGGAAGGGTGAAGATGTGTTCAGATGCTGTCGGAAATATAACAGCTCTGTTGATTAATTTTGATTTTACTTTATAGTATACTATGTATCTGTTTACAGCAAATTTAGGAAAAATGGCTTAAGAAATTAAAACATTGAGTTTTTCTTTGTGTGTATTGTTTAAGTCACAGCAACTGGATAAGTTCATTGTCATAAGATTATTCAGTTTGTACTCTTTAATGAGAATTTAGGAAAAAATCCAAACTATTCAGTAGGACAGATCTGAGCCAGATCAGCAAAGAGGGAGTTTCACGTCAATTAGGCTTTACCCCATAGAAGGGGATTATAGATTTAGTGGTTTAAGTGTGATAACAATGTGAGTTGTTCTTTATGTGAATTGCACCCCTAAACTGGCTCTTATTTATTTTGGTCCTATGAATTTGTGCATAAACTTTGGAAGGATATTAGGTCATGACGGACATTAAGGCAGAACCCACATTTTTTGGTGTTCAAGAAAGAAATGGAGCAGTGCATTACAAAAATTTCCTCTGTACAAAAAAATAAAAAAATTGCATGTTTAAGGTCAAAGTTTCTTTATAAGACAAAATTAAGTTTGCTGTACATAAGAAACAAAAGGAAAAGATATTAAGTGAAAAAAACCAAGTAAAAATAAATCTGAAACTTTTCAGTCATGATTCAGTCAAACTTTAACTCGCAGGCATAATAACAGCTGTAACTGAACGTCCAAAGTACAGCACATGTATTACTCTTTGGCTTCCTCATTGTCACGATGAAATGTCACTTCTTTCAAAACCTCTGGGTAAGCCATCACAAAATGAGTCAATGCATCCTCCAAACAGAAGAGAGTTAGTGTAACTACTTAAACTGTAATTCAATTTAAGGGCATTATTTGAGACAACCGTTATCACAAATACAAGAAAAAGAAATTCACATACATATGAATACACATATAAAAATTTGAAAGGAGCAAGTACATTTATCAACATGCATGCAAGTTAAACTGCTCATTTCTTTTCCTGCAGCAGTTTTAGAGCTGTGATCAATAGGACCTCACAGGTCTTAGTTATTTGTGATGGAAATGTAAATCAGCAAGCAAATAGAGGCTAACAGACCTTAAATAAATGGAATAAACCAGAGGACATGAAGATGTCACCTCCACACTGTAATGTGTTATGTTTTAGCCCATGGAGATTAGTGTGATTAAAACCAAAATAAATTTAAATTCATTTAAAAAATATAAGTAACAAATATAATGAATGATCTGAAATTTAGTCTATTACTCAACTTGGTACTAAAACTCTTGTATTTATTGTACATTTCTTAGTCTTATAATTAGGTATAACCTTTTTTATGTGTGTAACATAACTTTTTTTTATTAATGTAGCCGCAAGGGGGTACAAGCCAGTGCCTTATTGTGCCGGTCCCAAGCCCGGATAAATACAGAGGGTTGTGTCAGGAAGGGCATCTGACGTAAAACTTTTACCAAATCAAACATGCGAATCGAATCTATGACTTCCATACCGGATTGGTCGAGGCCCGGGTAAACAACGACCGCCATCGGTGCTGTTCACGTACAGGGTGCCGGTGGAAATTGGACTACTGTTCGTCGAAGAAGGAGAGGATGAAGGTGTGTTCATAGGAAAAGGGAGAAAAGGAACACCAAGAGTCTAGGACTGAGAGTAGGGACTTTGAATGTTGGAACTATGACAGGGAAAGGTAGAGAGTTGGTTGGCATGATGCAGAGGAGGAAGGTAGACATACTGTGTGTCCAGGAGACCAGGTGGAAAGGTAGCAAGGCTAGAAGTTTAGGAGCAGGGTTCAAGTTGTTCTATCATGGTGTAGATAGGAAGAGAAATGGAGTAGGAGTTATCTTGAAGGAGGAGTTTGTTAGGAATGTTCTGGAGGTTAAAAGAGTATCAGATAGAGTAATGAGTCTGAAGCTAGAAATCGAAGGGGTGATGTTCAATGTTGTTAGTGGGTATGCTCCACAGGTAGGATGTGAGCTGGAGGAGGAGAAGGAGAAATTCTGGTTGGACCTTGATGAAGTGATGCAGAGCATACCTAGAAGTGAGAGAGTTGTCATTGGTGCAGACTTCAATGGACACGTTGGTGCAGGAAACAGAGATGATGAGGAGGTGATGGGCAGGTTTGGTATCCAGGAGAGGAACGCAGAAGGACAGATGGTGGTTGACTTTGCAAAGAGGATGGAAATGGCTGTAGTGAATACTTTCTTCCAGAAGAGGCAGGAACATAGGGTGACCTATAAGAGTGGAGGTAGGAGTACACAGGTACACTACATCTCGTGTAGACGGTGTAATCTGAAGGAGATCAGTGACTGCAAAGTAGTGGTAGGTGAGAGTGTAGCCAGACAGCATAGGATGTTGGTGTGTAGGATGACTCTGGTGGTGAGGAAGATGAAGAGGGCAAAGAAAGAGCTGAGGACTAAATGGTGGAAGCTGAAAAAGGAAGAGTGTTGTATGATCTTTAGGAAGGAGTTGAGACAGGCTCTGGATGGCCAGAAGGTGCTTCCAGTTGACTGGACAACTACAGCTAATGTGATCAGGGAGACATGTAGGAGAGTATTTGGTGTGTCATCTGGAAGGAAAGTGGATAAGGAGACTTGGTGGTGGAATGAGGAGGTGCAGGAGTGTATACAGAGAAAGGTTAGCTAAGAAGAAGTGGGACACTGAGAGGACTGAAGAGAGTAGACAGGAGTACAGGGAGATGCAGCGTAAGGTGAAAGTAGAGGTGGCAAAGGCCAAACAAAGGGCTTACGATGATGCTAGGTTGGAAAGTAAGGAGGGAGAGACTGATTTATACAGGTTGGCAAGGCAGAGAGACAGAGATGGGAAGGACGTGCAGGCGGTTAGGGTGATTAAGGATAGAGATGAAAGTGTATTGACAGATGCCAGTAGTGTGATGGGAAGATGGAAAGAGTACTTCGAAGAGTTGATGAATGAGGAAAATGAGAGAGAACGAAGAGTAGAAGAGGTGACTGTTGTGGACCAGGAAGTAGCAAAGATTAGTAAGGATGAAGTGAGGAGGGCATTGAAGAGGATGAAGAGTGGAAAAGCACTCGGTCCTGATGATATACCTGTGGAGGTCTGGAAGTGTCTAGGAGAGGTAGCAGTAGAGTTTCTGACTGGGTTGTTCAACAGGATCTTAGATAGTGAGAAGATGCCTGAGGAATGGAGGAGAAGTGTGCTGGTGCCCATTTTTAAGAACAAGGGAGATGTACAGAGTTGTAGCAACTACAGAGGAATAAAGCTGATGAGCCATACAATGAAGGTATGGGAAAGAGTAGTTGAAGCTAGACTAAGGGCAGAGGTGAGCATTTGTGAGCAGCAGTATGGTTTCATGCCAAAAAAAAGAGTACTACAGATGCAGTATTTGCTTTGAGGATGTTGATAGAGAAGTACAGAGAAGGTCAGAGGGAGCTGCATTGTATCTTTGTAGATCTGGAGAAAGCTTATGACAGGGTGCCCAGAGAGGAACTGTGGTATTATATGAGGAAGTCTGGAGTGGCAGAGAAGTATGTTAGAGCGGTGCAGGACATGTATGAGGACTGTAAGACAGTGGTGAGGTGTGCTGTAGGTGTGACTGCATCAGGGATCAGCTCTGAGCCCCTTCTTGTTCGCTATGGTGATGGACAGGCTGACAGACGAGGTTAGACAGGAATCTCCATGGACTATGATGTTTGCAGATGACATTGTGATCTGCAGTGAGAGCAGGGAACAGGTGGAGGAGAAGCTAGAGTGGTGGAGGTTTGCCCTGGAAAGGAGAGGAATGAAGGTTAGCCGCAGCAAGACGGAGTATATGTGTGTGAATGAGAGGGACCCAAGTGGAAGAGTGAGGTTACAGGGAGAAGAGATAAAGAAGGTGGAGGATTTTAAGTACTTAGGGTCAACTGTCCAGAACAATGGAGAGTCTGGAAAAGAGGTGAAGAATGACATGAAGGTGGTTGGTGTGAGAGAAGAGGATGCAGAAGACTGGCTTAGATGGAGGCAACTGATTTGCTGTGGCGACCCCTGAAGGGAAAAGCCGAAAGGAGAAGAAGAAAAGGAACATTAATTTTTTTATTCATGCAAAATATATTTTAAGCCTTTTTTTTCTTTTGTCAGCATTTGCTTGATGAAAACTTTGTAGGTTCCAATGTTTGTGTTGATTTTAAAACCTCATTCATTCCAGTGTGCAGGCAGCATTTCATCTCATTGTTCTTTGCAGTACCTTGTTGACCATCAGTGGGTCCTGATTCATTCCTTGCCCTGATCCTTTCTGGTCACCGGCTATTATTTTGGCTGCGTAGCTCGGATCATTCTCCAGCAGCCATTTGAACGTTTTTCCTCTGTACTTTCCAAACTGAATCAAGTACCTGCTCAGAACGAGCCTGTTATTGGAAGAGTCCCCTCCCTCAGAGAGAACGAGAGCCTTTGCTTCAGCCTCCACCTCTGCAGGCCTCTTCATGGCAGCTACAGCAACTAAAGGCAGGTAAACAGCTGCATGGCTCTGAGCCTCCTATGAGGGCTTCCAGTCCGACTCCCCATTTGAGGTCTTACGGAAGGTAGGGTCACCTTTCTAAACAGGAAGAGAAAAAAATAAAATAAATACACACAGACAAAAATAAAACCCTACTAAGAGAATTATATGATGAAGTTCAACTTACATCCATGCGGAGTCTGGTTTTCAATTCTGTAGAGAAAGAAGAGAAGATGATTAAAGGCTGCTATAGGACAGTTTCTGGACAGTTTAATTCTAATACAACTATAGCATGATATTATTATAGTCAGGGTAAACACTGTAAATGAGTTTGCCTTAAAAAGGTCTTGGCATTACACATTATACAGATTATGTTGTCAGACAAGTTAATTAAGCGTTATATCAGGACAGGCCGTGGTATACATTATTATTACATTATATCACAGATAAAGAACATTGTTGCATCGCTGCGAAGCAGTGTCAGATGCATAACAACTGCCACGCACAATGTAGGGGCCTACTTTTTTAATTTGTTAAAAAAGCATATGAAACATATTTTTCAAGCGTTTTCTATTAAAAACAATAGCACACCTCAGCCTGTGATGTATGTTTATTTCATCACAGCACGGGGATGAATCACCGTAGTTATGGGATATGTGGCTCTTATGGCTGTGTTCAAAATTAATGACTCAATGTGGGCAGGTATGGATTACTATGTTTATCTGGGAATGATCACTATAGAGTAATATTTGGTTCAGTTTGAAATTTGGACAAAAGGTGACACCACATCCCGCTGCTTTGTTATGTTTTACCCTCTGTATGTAAACTCTTACGTAAAGCAAGTTGCCTTGCAATTGAATGCAATTCCTGCAACCCTTGTTTTTTTTTTTTTTGTTTTTTTTGTTTATTTGTTTGTTTGTTTTTTACCAAAACAAAGGAAATAACCACAAATGGACTTTAGTGCAGAAAACCCTGAGCTTCTATTAAAAACAGGAAATGTAGCAACATTGATTGAAAATGGGCTTAATTACTTGTAAATAATTTTAACCACAATAAAACTCAGCTTTTCAACAGCCCTGAAATGAGAGTTTTACACAGGAAAACAGTTTATCTGCCTCAGTAGTCCCACAGTCACATCACGGGCTATGACTTCTGTGAAAAAGGAAACCAGGAAGTCTGTGAGCTGCAAGATGGATTTATTCTCCACATGTCTGCGTCTGACCCGTCTTTCCCCCCCTCCGGTCCAGCACGGCAAAACAGAATCGTTCGTATTCGTCCGAATTAAGACCCTGCAGCTCGTCCGCTATAGCCATCGGGATTGTAGTGTGAGCCATTTTGTTGGATCTGGTTCTCTTCCTTTAGATTTTCGCGCCGAAAGCACATTTCCGGTTCCGTCATCAGTAGCAGCGGCCATTGCTGTGCCAACAGACTCCTCGCTGCTAGCAGACGCGCTAACGTTAGCTTGCTGCTCCCGACCAACATTTTCTAGCTCGGTAGTATTTGACTGGAGAGCTGTGTCATCATCCAACCCTTTATACCAACCAACGTGACTGTTGTGTTTTTATTCCGTTGTTTGTTTGTTTTTTTTTTTATCTCGCATTGTTTTGACGGCTAAGCTAGCGCCAATGTGACGTTACACTTCGACGACCGGATGAGGACCCCTCTGTGGTAACCGGTCCCACATCCGTACCAAATCTGGCCAGTTGAAGCCCAGATCATCAATCATTCGGACTCTTAACCAATTGACTTTTGCTATTTTAGGACAGTTAAACTGTCTACTTGTAGTGACAACAAAAATATGGGGTACACAAGTAAATAAACAATATTATTTTCTTAAGCCATTTTTGTAAATTTTATTTGGCGTTCATCATGCAAAGTCAAATAAAAATGTATCTGTTTCTTATGGAGCTATTACAATTTACGAGCAGCATATGAACGCACCTTGGTATGAACTCGCCTTTCTCTTTCACTGACTTCCTCAGTGCGAATTGCGAGCGATCAGTAACCAGCCCGCCAGATCAGACCGAGTTAAGAGATGGCTCCAAAAACCATCAAGGCGGCCATAAAGGACACACTGGCCAACCTGAGCCAGGACAAATATGCAGAATTTGTTGAGCAGCTTCTGGACCGCAGAGAACCCCCGAAGGTCAGACGCGTTGATGTGGAGGGAAAAAGCCGCTTAGTTGTCACAAACCTCCTGGTGTCGACTTTTACTGAGCGCAAAGCTCCTCAGGTGGTCCAGGAGATTCTGCTGGAGATCGGCTGCTGCGGCGAGGCTGACGAACTCGGTAAATGTTACAGAGACCACATCGGTCCGGGATCAGGAGCTAAGGCTGCTGGACCTCCTCGAAGTCTCTCTGAATACGATTTAATGGCGATTTCCGACCGAAAAGGCGAATGTTTAAAGGGGCGTCATGATGAAAGTGAAGTTTATTGACGTGTTAGTTTTCTACTCTTGAGTTCAGCAGATAGAAACCAACGAGGAGCGACTTCCCGGATCTTCAGTTCGTCCATGTTTCCTTCTTTATTTGTTGCACAGTGTCGTCAGTTAACTGGGGAGATATTACTGTAAGATAAAGATAATATTGACCTTATTTATGTTGGTGAATAGGAAGGAAAAAAACCCTCTAAGTTCTGTATCTGCATCTGTGCTGATATGGGCTTCATTCTTTTGGCTCATTTCTTTATTATTACACTTGGACGGATCAACCAAGTCAACTAATAATGATGATAATCCCACATAATACACAGCCTACTGTTATATAATTCCTATGAATTTATGTTGAATCCAGGGCTGTTGTACTGCATGTACTGACATGTCAGCAGCCTACAGGCCCAGGTTTGCCTCTCAAAGATGTTCATGTTGTCGTCGAATATTAAAAATACATTGACTAGATGTATGATAATTTTTATTTTAATACACTTCAAAGCCACATACTACTAATAATAATTATTGTTGTTGTTATAATAATAATAACATTATTATTATTATTATGACATATAACATAATCTATAATAATGACTCTGAATTTGTGTTATATTCTGTAGTCCATAGTCCATACAGGACTGGTGGTATTAACATGTTGGTAGCCAACTAGTGGGAAAATGTATGGGTGGAGTTTGGTGGACATTGGAAGCATCCTGTGATTCCTGATTGTGGCTTGCTGACTTTACTCGTCCTCAGTTGTTTCCCAACCATCTTTAAATGTTACTTTAGACTTTTAAGAAATATTATTTCAGAGTTACTGTTGTCCAGGCTAACCTGTATCTCATATTTTATTTCCATCATATATTTATATAAATGTCGTCCTTATTTTGCAGCTGCAGAGGCAGGTGGATTGTCATCACAGCCTGCTTCCTGTAACAGTGAGTCCCCCCCCCTCTTTTTTTTTTTTTTTTGACACATTAGAGTTTGTCTGTCAACAACTGCAGTTGACTAAGTACACATTTAGCTTATCCATGTCCAGAGTGAACCTTGGACCGACTCATGTGGCCCAGTGGACATCTGGACCGGTGCAGTTAGACACATACAATAGATGAAGAGAGCACAATAAGGTTCAAGAAATACATCAAATGTAGTAACAGAGCATATTGAATATAAAACAAAGAAATGTTTTGTCAAGAATATAAAAGGTTATCTACAGGGCTTGAGAACTTAAAAATCTTAAAAGCACTGCACTGATTTCACTTTAATCATTAAGGTTGTTAAAGAGTCAAAAATGTGGTTGATATTGTAGACCAGCACCAGTTCTAAGTGTTTTTGTATTATATTTTTGCAAAAACTGTGGGAAACCTTACATATACAGGTTTTTTACATTTTATATCCAATTTTTGCCCTTATTCAGGATGTTCAGTTAACAACATTAGGAATTACTGTTAAATACTGTAGGGAAGTGACTGACAAACATGGTTTGAAAACCTTTATAGTTCCATGCACTTGTCAAATAAACTACTGTTTCATATTGAATAGTTTTTCATGAATGTCTTTCACAATTTGTTCAGAAAAAAAAACATTAAAAAGTCTTAAATTTAACTTGGTGGAGCCTTCAGAAGCAATAAAACCTGAAGTGTGAAACATTGAAAGTGAAAATAAAATAAGGTGGAGATTTGAATTTTAAACTCTGTTCTGACTTTAAGTACAATTAACTTTCTATATTTTCCCAAGACCATGAAATAAAAACCTTTGTTTTTTGTGCATGTGGAAAAACACAATAATAGTTACATAATCAAATTTAAATCAAGATTTCCTTTAATTTTCCTTTATCTTGTTTCATATGCAGGACCCTCATCTGGAGCAGCTGCTGGGAATCAAGCACCAGCAGCTGAAAGTCCAGGTAGTATGAAGTCTTCTCAGTAAACATGTTCTTCTCTGCTCAGGTTACTGTGTCTAAAAACCCAGAATCTAACGATGAAGCCCAGTTCACTGAGTGGTTGGATATTCAGAAAACAGTTAACTTAACAGAGAGTAATAAATGAAACACTGCAGCATGATGTTGTAGAGAAGTCCGAGGTCACACTTTCCTGTGCTGAAACATATTTTTCAACCTCTGAACTCCTGTAGAGCTGCTGGTCAGCTGAGTGAATCAGGAGATTAAGTACTGAAAATATTTAAAATGATGATTAAAAAAGGATATTAGATTGCTTTGTGGGCATCATCTATAACAAGTGCCCAAAATCAGTTTCAGCCCCAAACACAGCAGCCTAATGTTCAGATTCTGTGCTGATGCTGCCGACTGCTGCTCTGAACTGGCATTGTGCTGATTTAGATTTTCTGTAGGTAGCAGACTGATTCTTAAGATGGACATCAATTACAAAATTATACATCTACTATTTGAAATTTGTATCCTCAGACAAAAAAATGAACACTTAAGGAGTTAATATTCCTGAAATGGCTGCTGTACGAGTCATGTTTGTGTTTAATTTTACTCAGCCTGGAACTCTTGTGTGAATAAAAACGCTCCCATTAATGTGACACACGTACACTCCTGATCAAAATCTTAAGATTAGTGCAGATTTGGAGCTTTTTAAGGCTATGGTCTTACACTTTTGATCAGCTGACAAAGAGCCTGTTTGAGTTTAAATGCAGTTTTCGATAAATCATCTACTTTCTTATTTTTGTCTCTTGCTTCTGTTTCTTGTTTTTGCATTTTGAAGCTTTTCTTACAACCAGGGCACCATCCAACAGTGCGAATTGCCGACTCTTGTAATTTTTACACCCGTCTTAAGATTTTGATAAGGAGTGTACAAGTGAGTCCTTTTTTCTGAATATCCAAGACATGGATTGTCTGCATGTGTTTTTAATATATGACGAGTTTCAATAATCTTTGTACATAGAAAGCTGATTTTGTAACAAAAAAAATCTTCCATCAAAGGAAATGTGACAAGTTGGCTTTAACTTCATCTGTAATTTTTTTTTCCTCCTCTTTCCTCAGGAGAGCACTTTGTGGACAAACATGAACTGGATCTGATCAGAAGAGTGAGCAATGTTAATCCGATTTTGGATGAGCTCCTCAAACAACAAGTAATTGACAGGGAAAAATATGCGGCAATCAGGAAAATGCTGACGTCCTTTGACCAGATAAGGGAGGTCTATATTTCGCTGCAAAGTAGTGTCAAGTGCAAAGACATCTTCTATCAACTCCTGAAAAAACATGAGAAGTTCCTGTGTGAAGAGCTTGAAAAACTTTAATGATATGTTTTTAGGTTGTGCAATTTGGGGAAAATATATAATTGCGGTTTTCTGACTAATTCTGCGATTTGATGGGCGGTTTAACTCCTCTGATGTGGCTCCCAGTTATTACTCCGTCAAACATGCTGCCGTAATACTTGTCTCGTACTTACTTACTTGTCACCTGCCCTCCTAACTGGGTGTACACACAATTGACTGGGCCTACTTCTGATTGGGGAGTACAGAGGAGTACTTACCCCTTTGCTTTGTACGTCTGTCTTAAAAGGAAAAAAAGCCATGCCTTTGCTCTGGGTCCAACTTGCTGCATATAGTCTTTTTCTACATTCCGGTCTTTTGCGACTTCCCCATGGTGCTTAAAATGTAATTAACCACACAGCCTTATTAAGTTGTAATCCTTTTTTAGAATGGCCTTACCTGGATAGAAACCATTTTTATATACAAACTTTGGTGAAACTCATATTAATGATGTGTCTCTGTGGGGGATTCCAATTTAAACAATCCACCCTATTTTAACACTTACATTTATATGTTTTGTTTTGTTACCCATTTTGATCAGTTAGGTGTATTTCATAGCTTTGTTTTTAACAAGACATGCGACATGAGATCCTGTCAGGTTTTAAAAAGAAATTCATGCAGAAAATGTTTCAGATGATCACGTATTAAAAAAAATTGAGGATGTCCTCATGAAAATTTTTACTAACCCTTTGAATCTGTGACGTATGAATTTGCTCTTAAAGCTTTTTATAAAATTTTACAATAAATATATCCATGAAAGATAAAATCTTGACTTCTGGTTGTGGTTCTTACATGTTGATTAAATGGACTGAGTTGAACATTGTATATAAAGCATGCATAATGATGTAATATGGTTTAGAAAGGGTATACCTCTCCCATCAGGGATTGAAAATTGTGCACATTGATCTAAAAAGTAACTAATTTGTGTCTCACCTTTCACTGGGATAAAAGTCTATACAGATACATTAAAGCTGTGATTGGTGTTTCCAGGAAGGAAATCTTTAGGTTTCTTTCTGAAACTTTGTGAACCACATGACCAGAGCCTGAGGAGCAGCTGTGAGCAGATCCACCATCGCCTTGGATGAAGCTGCCAGCCACTGTCATCTCCTCATTCAGAAGTGTTACAGACGGGTCTCCTGTAAGGACAGGTCCACTTGGTTTTACGTCTTGTAGGTTTGATGCGTTGGGTCAGGTGAAGTGTGTGCTTATCAAACACTTTCTGGTTGTAGTCTAGTTGAAACTGCCAAAATGGACCAATGGTTGCTACATTTTTAATGAAAGCATCTGATAAATGAGAAAGAATAATTGCATAATTTTGTACAATCCTATACAGGGTACATCTGGTCAGAGCTACATATGGCAGGTTGTTAAACCATGAACAAGTCAGAGACTTTGTTTAGATGTGCTGTTTGAAAAAAAACAACAACAAACCTTTGTACTTAATGAATGAAATAACTTTGAGGACATCCTCAAAGTTATTTCATTCATTCATTAAGTGAAGTAAATCAGCAATTAATTATTATTATTATTATTTTTTAAAAAGCATCTGCGCTATTAGAATTTCCGACAGCACTTGAAGGCACAGCCTCTTTCCTCCCCCATCTAACTTCTGCTGCTTGTTCAGAGCAGGTTCGGCCTGGAAAGGACCGAGGAAGACGGATCAGAGCTGGGTAAGAAATGTCTCAAAGAACCATCAAGGCGGCCATAAAGGACACACGGGTTTGGTTTTTACGCCTTTCTCTTTCACTGACTTCCTCAGTGCGAATTGCGAGCGATCAGTAACCAGCCCGCCGGATCAGACCGAGTTAAGAGATGGCTCCAAAAACCATCAAGGCGGCCATAAAGGACACACTGGCCAACCTGAGCCAGGACAAATATGCAGAATTTGTTGAGCAGCTTCTGGACCGCAGAGAACCCCCGAAGGTCAGACGCGTTGATGTGGAGGGAAAAAGCCGCTTAGTTGTCACAAACCTCCTGGTGTCGACTTTTACTGAGCGCAAAGCTCCTCAGGTGGTCCAGGAGATTCTGCTGGAGATCGGCTGCTGCGGCGAGGCTGACGAACTCGGTAAATATTACAGAGACCACATCGGTCCGGGATCAGGGACTAAGGCTGCTGGACCTCCTCGAAGTCTCTCTGAATACGATTTAATGGCGATTTCCGACCGAAAAGGCGAATGTTTAAAGGGGCGTCATGATGAAAGTGAAGTTTATTGACGTGTTAGTTTTCTACTCTTGAGTTCAGCAGATAGAAACCAACGAGGAGCGACTTCCCGGATCTTCAGTTCGTCCATGTTTCCTTCTTTATTTGTTGCACAGTGTCGTCAGTTAACTGGGGAGATATTACTGTAAGATAAAGATAATATTGACCTTATTTATGTTGGTGAATAGGAAGGAAAAAAACCCTCTAAGTTCTGTATCTGCATCTGTGCTGATATGGGCTTCATTCTTTTGGCTCATTTCTTTATTATTACACTTGGACGGATCAACCAAGTCAACTAATAATGATGATAATCCCACATAATACACAGCCTACTGTTATATAATTCCTATGAATTTATGTTGACTCCAGGGCTGTTGTACTGCATGTACTGACATGTCAGCTGCCTTTCAAACCATAACCTGTGAAAAAAATAGTTTCGGTTTCGTGGGAGTGTGGAAATACTTTAATATTCACTTATCATGTTGCTGGGTTGCCGTCCTCCTTAGATTTCAATGTTACTTTGGTTGTTTCTGAGTTGCTGTGCTAAGTGTGTAACTCATATTTTATTTCTGTGATGTATTATTTTGTTACAGTCTAATAATCTTCCTGTTTTTTTTTTGTTTGTTGTTTTTTTGCAGCTGAAGAGGCAGGTGGAAATCTTTGTAAGTACTTTCCCTGTTAAAAAAAAAAATAAATAAATAAAAATGAGATGGTATAGTTCATATGTTACAGTCAACTGCAGTTGCCTAAGTTTATCTCTTTCCAAAGTGAACCTTGGACTGTTCCTTTAGAGCTGTTACACATTTTTTATAGTATTACAGTCTAAAGGCAAAGCATTTTGAAGGTCACTGTAAATATTTAACCGTAATATATATCAAAATTGTATGCTTACTGTGTGTATGGATAAGCAGAAGTATGTGCAAACAGTCATCCAAAGAAGAATGCATTGTTGAACTTGTTTTTCTTCCTTTGTTTTAACAGAAGATCGCAGATAAGGAGCACCTGGTGGAAATCCAATGGCGGCAGCTGAACAAGCAGGTAGTATGAAGAAATGTGTTAAATTGACTTGAACTTGATGTTCGGATCCAATTACTCATATTTTTTTCTCTTGTTTCTCAGATGAACACTTTGTGGACAAATATCAAGTGGAACTGATCAACAGAGTGTCCAATGTTGCACCAATTTTGGATGAGCTCTTTGCCAGAGGCATAATTGGCGAAGAAAAATATGGAGAAATCTGTCAGATCCCCACTACTTGTTCAAAGATGAGGGAGATCTATAGTTGTCTGAGAGCAGGTGAAAGATGCAAAAACATCTTCTATGAAGCCCTTAAAAAACATGAGATGTACCTAATGGAAGACCTCCTCCAAAATAATTAAATGTTATAATAAATAATTTTTTTCCATTTGTGTGTGTGTGTGTTCTTTAAACGATCTGGGTCCTTACATTTGTAGTAAAAATAAAGTTGATGTAGAGAAGTTCCCATTCATTTTTTGCCTTGTTTCACCGGCCGTTTGAATGATGGCCGTCATACAAATGGAAACCCAGAGTTAAATCCAGCTTTGGAGTACAGGCCTCAGAAGAAGGGAAACTGCTTCATAAACACCTGCATGGTGACGAGGAGGCTGAAAATTTAAAGCTCCCGCATTTTATTCTGGTACCAACCAAACATAAAGTTCTCTACATGAAAAATGGCTGAGAAACTCTGAATCAGGCGGAAGGTGCTTTTGGCCCTTTGCTGCTAAGCGTGTTAAAACAGACTGATATCTGGTTTTGACTGAGGAGTCCAAGTTTTAATAAACATATCAGTTGGTCAAACCAGAGAAGTTGCTGCTTTTCCCCTTTATGTGTGGAAATTAAATATCTTGGTGTTTTAGAGTCACTTTGGCCCAAGGATGTAATTCTTCAAACTATCATTGAGCTCATCCAAAAAGTAACCATCTTTATCTCTATCTGGTTTTCTTCAGCTTGCCAGCAGATTTTTCTTCAGTGACTCAGTGCTCCACTATGATGCCTTTTCACCACCACCTGAATTGAGAACTCATGTTTGCAGCCCTAAGCATGTGTGTTTTAGCCCAAAGAACAATCCTTTATACGCCTTGTTGCATTTTACAGCCTGTAACGCTAAGACTGATTAAACTTAAACCTGAACATCTGGAAAGACGGAATATTTTGCTCAGTACTTTACTCTGCAAAGGGCGGTCACGGCAAAACTACTGATTTGATTTTCTTTAGTTTCTATTAAGGCACTTGATGGACAAAAAAAGAAGTCATTTTTAACATTTCACCAATTTAGTACAGTACTGTGTGATTGCATAACAGGGGGAATATTTCCCACAGGAAAGGAAGGCACCATACTTCCAACCCCCACCACCCCTCCCATTTCCTTCCTTCAACCATCCCAGACGGATCTGAGACACCGACCGGACCTTGAAGGTGAGAAAAAAAACCCACTTAACTATACAAAACGTCCCTAAACATCCTCAGCAGTGAGGCTCATTTAATTAAATCATTTTTAACAAAACGCATGTTATGACTGCATTGTATTATTTTTTCTTTAACTCTCCTCTGATTTTGTTTATAGGTCTGAGATGGGACAAGCTGCTGGTTGAAAAGCAGCCTTAATGCCATGATGGCGTGGTCACGTAGAGAGCATCGCATCTGTACCTAGTCCTAACCGACCACACTAATGTCATTATTATTTTGGCATTTTATTTCAAGATATATTGTTATTTTGTCCTCCGTCCACCCAAAGATACATCTCAGTAAATTAGAATATCATTAAAAAGTAGATTTATTTCAGAAATTAAATTCAAAAACTGAATCTCATACATTATATAGACACAGACTGACATATTTTAAGTGTTTGTTTCTTTCAATTTTGATTATTATAATATTACAGCTAATGAAAACCCAATATTCTGTATCTATATCAGTAAAATTTGAATACTGTGAAAAAGTTCAATATTGGAGATCATGGTGTCACAATGTAATCAGCTAATTCACTCAAACATCCTGCACAGGTTTCCCAAGCCTTTAAATGGTCTGTCAGTCTGCTGACATGAATCTTTTGTAAATTAAATGTATTTTCCAAAATGGTGAATGTGTTAAAGAGGGGTGGAAAGAAAAATATAAATAGTTTCAAATTATAGTTACACAATGACACAGAAACACGGGCTATCTTTCTTTCCTTTAACAGGAATTCTCAGTGGTGACAAAAAATAGATATTCATTCATTCATGTTAGGACCTTCAGAAAATGAAATATTCTTTTAACAGGTAATTCAGTCCCATCAGCTGTTTGGCACTCCTGTCTTTGCTGTGGATTTGATCTTTTAGCTCACAGTTAGACAACTGTTGGCACATCGATTGGTTTTCATTTGAGGAAAATACATAATAATGATCAGTAAGCAAATAAGTAAGGTTTATTCAGCAATGAAAAAGAACTTGAAATGCTTCACATCATGAAAAAGTACAAACAATAAGTAGTCTTGGAGTTCTTTTTAACAATACAATACGACAAAATATATAACTGGTTGGTTGTGATTTTATAATGTTTAATATGTATATAAGAACAACAAATCTGAAATAGGAATAAGCACAGCAACTGAGTAAACAAAAATAATAGTATTTGCAATGCTAACTAAGTTTTATGGCTAATGGACAAGATTTCAAGCATTTTATTTATAGAATAAAATACAAAGTATATGTAAGTCAGTAGACACAGGCAGGAAAAGACAGAATAGAGTGAATAATAGGTTGCTATCTTGGTTAGACTAGGACACATATGCTTAAATGCTTGATGGGGGACATAATACAAGACATTATGACATATATTAATAAAAATTTCTAGTAATCTGGGGGCCAGAGAAATCTCTAAAAAAAATGTAGAAACAAGGGAGTTCAAATGCTAAGTTGAGGAAGATCGCTGCAGAAATCTTGAAATTGAATTTAACTTTGTATTGTTTATAACTCTGTGTATCCAGATTAAAGTACTTTTACTTACAGACGTCTCTGGGATGGAAAATTATCATTCTGAGCAACATTATTGCAGTTATGGTCGCGCTCCTGCCACCGCCTGGTGGCAGTAACACACCTAAACATAGAAGAAGAAGACGCTTGTCCACAGGCGGCGCTGCTGCACATAAAGCACAGACGAAGAAGAAGAAGCTCCAGCGCATAACAACAACACACCAGATGACGGCAGGTGACCCGATTTCCTCTCCAGTGTCAAACTAAGGGTCATGTAACGTTATCGCGATCCACTAACAGTTTCCACGAGTAGTTTTCATCCCGTTTTTCAGGATGCATTTGTGTTAAAAGTCGTTTTCCACAAAATCGGACCAGTTTTTGTTAGCCTGTTGTAGTAGCTAGGTGGCTAAAACATTTAGCCGTTCTCTAAATTTGAACCCCAGCTTTTGTCATGTAACAGTAATTCAAGTGGATGCCTTTTATTTTGACGACCAACATGCAATCCACCTCAAAACAGACGGGTACATTTTGCCCCCCAGTGATCTGTGAAGCTAAAGTAGCTTTAGCCCCTTTCATTGACAGAAATAAGTTGCCAGTGTTGTAAAAGTCTAAGTTTAGACTTTCATATAAGCTATAAAAACTATTACTGTACTATTATTAAGTCTCGTCTGTTAACTCTAATTTTTGCTTTGAAGTCTACATACATACCATCTTTTTATCAGTTTGATTCTTAATTGTTATTGTCTCATTTCTAATGTTTGGGGTTCTCATCTCTAAAACAATTCCGTTCATTTGCTCCAAATTAGGGTTGTTATTTATTTAGGATTTATTATATTTTATATTCATCTCAAAATTATGTCCCTAAATGTATTGATTAATGTTGTTGTCTACTTGATGTTCACGGTAGCATCTATTCAACCAACAGCTCGAAAACATATTGTTTTGACTGTCCATGGCAAAGAAAAGACATGTTTCTTGTCCAGAAAATGACTGAAGTGATCATTTGATCTGTATTGTTGCTGCATAATTTCCTATGGATCAATAATAATTTAATCAACCAACTGATGGACATATAATTTGTGATTGTGATTACCAACACTTCTTACATAGTTTGCTTTCCACTTTTTAATTTGAATATTTTAGTTTGAGTTTAACGAGACGTCAGACCACTTTGAATACATATTATCTATGTAGAAATTACATGTAAATTACAAATAAAGTGAGTGACTTGTATTAATTAATAGATGTAATATATGGTTGTCTATTGAAATCAAGAAATCTTTTTTTTATTTATTCCTAATTTTGTAAAAAAAAGTACTCTTATCTAACCTGACATACTTAGCTCCCTTTCTTTAGAGATAATTAATGTTCTATGAACAGCTGTGTGTATTGTTTTTCTGAGTTTTCTTCTCATTTTCACAGGAGTGTGCCAGAAATGAGTTGCACTCTTTATCTCCTGGCGTCCCGCAGTGATGTCTGCAATGCTTGTTCTTTGTTCGCGTTGACTCGACAATCCCTGTTGTTCAGGACACGCAGCTCTGGTCCCCACATCAGCCACAGCTTGCAAGAGAGCTACAGGCTTCTGCAGCTGCCTGATGAGGGAGACAGAAGTCCTGTGCAGGTGAAAGAGGCATACATGCGCCTGGCTAAGCTCTACCACCCAGACTCTGGGGCTCCAACTGCAGATGCAGCCCTGTTTGCCCGTGTTGAGGAGGCCTACCGTGCTGTGCTGTCGCATCAGAGCAAAATCAAACAACCTCACCTTTCGGAGGAAGTGGAAGAAGATGAGGGTAAAACCAGAGGTGCAGGACTTCAGCACAGACACTACCTCAGCTATGACGGTGTCGGTTCAGGCACACCCAGCCAGCGTGAGAGACAATACCGACAGATTCGCGTAGACAGGGCATCTGAGCAGGTTTTAAACTATCGGCAGAGGGAACATGAGAGAGCAGCTGCTGCAGAAGGAGCGCTGGTGGAACGGGACATGCGTCAACGCAGCCAAAAGATCAAGATCACCCAGGCTGTTGAGCGCCTAGTGGAGGACTTGATCCAGGAATCCATGGCCCGCGGAGATTTCAGAAACCTGAGCGGAGCTGGAAAGCCCCTCAACAAGTTTGAGCATAATCCGTATGCTGATCCTATGACCCACAACCTTAACCGCATCCTAATAGACAATGGTTATCAGCCACCGTGGGTTGTCACACAGCGTGACATCCGGGAGAACACTGCTCAGATCCGAAAGAGATTATTGGAGGGGAGGGCCAGGCTTGGTGACCCAATGACCCCTAAAGAGCACAGTCAATGGGATCAGATATGTGCATCAGTAGAGGAGGAGTTGGTGAAACTTAACAAGATGGTAGACAATTACAACCTAATTGTACCGATGCTCAACATGCAAATGGTTCACTTCAGTTTGTCCAGAGAGATTGAGCATGCTGCGAAGGGAGCTCACCAACACAGACTGGAGCAGCAAAGACAGAGAGAGAAGGAACGAGAGAGAAGGAAGGAAGAGAAAAAAAGAGCAAATGCAATAATCAAGCATAAAAATGCCAAGCGAGGCCTGATGTCTTGGATGCAGAATTTGCTCAGATGAAAACATTAAAACTGAAGAAACTGGTGGTCTTTATTTTCTTTTTTTCACTTGAACAAGTCACTATGCTCCATGGACTATTTCAGACAAAATTGTTAACATCTTTTCAGAGTATCAAAATCCAAGACAGTATTTCCACTAAACCAGACTTGGCCTGCATTTCTACTGTTATTCACCAGATATATAGGACTATAATCAGGTGATATAAGAGGATGTGCTAATGTGTGACTGTAAAGTGTGAGGAACTACAAGTGTTGGTAACAAAGATTACAAACATGATGAAACTTGATGATACAAGTTGTTTCTGTGAAATTACTCTTCTTAAAACCCTGAAGCTTTTTGTTACTGTGTGACATTAAAAGTTAAGGTAATAAAAAAATCTTATGTCGGTATATTTTTGTGTTGCAAATATTTTTTTTAATCCAAGTAATGTCTCATTCTAGTTTGGCAGCTGATCCCCTGTTACAGGGTTGCAGATGATGACTGGCTCCTTGCTGCTGGCTCCATTTCCTCCAGCTGCCTGTTGCAGAGCCTCAGCAATGGCCCTAGATGGAGTCATCACCTTGGTCCAGTCATGGGCAATGTACTGATGGTACAGATCATGAGAGCTTTCCATCTTCTTAGAGCGAATGTAGCTGAGCATGACGCCGAAGGTAAAGAAGCTGAACATGCCAACCACCAGTAGGATGTACATGATTCCCTGAGACTGAGCGTGTGCCTTGGCTCCTGCAACGTAGTGCACAGCTGGCTGGGTGGTGTGGTTCTGAGGAATTGACGGGGATAGGATACTTGTACTGTTGATGCAATGCTGCAGTAAGGAGAGCAGGAACGACTGCAGCTCTGTGGTGTTGATGTGGGACATGACCAACCTCTGCTAAACACTCAGCAAACTGCAACTGAGAATGATGAAAAGACTTATTGAAAACTCTTAGCAGAAAATATGCAATATTTCTCTACTATCTTAGTGGACATGACTACCATAACATGTAAACTATTCATCCCACCCCACTTAACACACACCAAACGCAACAGACCAGAATGAAAAACAAAGCAAATGTTGAAATTCAAACTGCTCGAGGTATTGACATGTTCTCCCTTAAAATCCAGTACGAGTTGCAGAAGTGTATAATAAGACATTGAAGAGACTTTGTGAAGGCTGAGTGAGATAGAAAAATGACTCAAATCTCACAGTTATTTTAAATAGGACTCATCCAGGAGAGGGACTCAATAGCAAGAAATACATTTCACAGGGAAATTGCAATTATAGGTAGTTTTGTGTCTGTATAGTCAATTAAGGAAATGTATTTTTCTGACTTCACAAATTCACAAACAGTACCAGTCAAAAGTTTAGACACACTTTTCCGTTCAAATGACCAGGAAAGTGTGTCCAAAATTTTGACTACTACTGTATATATGAAGTCAGAAAATTTAATCCTACAAATATTTACATGATTATTTGAGATTGGTACAGTAGAGCAAAAAACCCACCTTTCAACGCTCCAGATTCAGTTTGTGCTGCTGTTGGCATCAGGAAACATCAGTCATGTAAAGTCACCTGTCTCCAGCAGGACTAAAAGCAGGTTAGATCCCAGGTTTCCCAAACTACCCTTTGAGTAAACAAGAATAAGCCCTCTTCTCTTTGTCACATAATCCCTCCCTCTGTGCTTTTTACATGAAACAGACATGCGTCACGTTCAACATGTCAACACATTTAATGAAACGAGGAGGTCACAGGACAAGGTCAGAGGCTCAGTGTGGTAAGGCACGATTTAAACCACTGTCCTTCGATGAACAGGTAGAGTTTTGTCTTTATATCATACGTCTTTAAACGGTGTTAATCACATAACAGGACATGAAAATCATAGGAAAATATATTGAATTGGCTTGAACATGTTCAAGTTACACCTGCATGTGGAGAAGTAGGCCCCTTTTGTGCCCAGTGGTGAGGGACTAAATTTTTATATGAAATACTTGAAGGTGGGGAAGCATCTTCCTTTGAGGTTCACTAAAATTATCAAGACTGGTATCTTAACCCAGTTTGGAAATAATGATTGAGGATCGTACTATTATCCAATATACCCAAAGAAAGTCTCTAATGTTGCCATTTTTCAATGGGAGCAGGCGTGTGGGGTTATTTCGGAGGCCGGGCAGACACAGGAGAACAAAGCAGCTTTCAGACCAGAGCTAGGTAGGATAGTCTGCAGCACAGCTCAGATTAGATTGAGTTACAGCACAGTCACCTCCAAATGTCCTTTAAATCACCATTGTAGTATGGCTGTGTCTCCTGAAACCTCCAATAACGTGGTATTCAAGATAGACGTTCATGCAGATTTGTGGTCAGATTGGAAGTCACAGCAAAGTACAAAGTTTGGTAAAGAAATTAATATTGTATTTTCTCAAACGCATTTTTAAAGGATAAAAAAACCCCACACATTACAAAGCATTTGCACTACAAACAGCATTTAGAAACCAAATATGGAGGATCACTGTCAGAGTTTGTGGATAAAAAATGATTTACAAAACAGTAACTGTACTCACACTCTTGGACAGATGTGGACATGGACAAATGGATAGTTTTTTAAATTAAGACATACTGCTTATGCTTATCACACACTAAAGCTGCTCTAGGCATGATGTCAGTGTCACATGACGTCAGAAGGTCATACACATGAAATAAACATCCATTTTGTTATGATTAAGACATGGCACCACAGAAAGTTAAACCCAGAAACTCTTTTGTTACTTTCACTTTAAATTTTGACTATTTCAGTCCAATGTGGTGGTGTTTTTTTGTTTTTTTTTATGTTTCTGCTTATATTGTGTAGCCAAAAGCAATGTAAGAGGAAATTAGTTGCTAAAGGTCCAGGTCTGAAGTCAACACAGCATATGTACATGGTGCACACGTAAACGTTAATATATTTTGCCCCCTCATTTCCATCAATGCTGCAGAGCCCATAGAAAAATGAATGCAGTCCATGAGATCCAAGGAATAACAATAAATCCGAGTGTTTGTTCATGGTAAGTAGTTTTTGAAACATTTCAAGTTACATTGAATCAATGAGTCACTCGTTTTATGTATTTATCAGCAGAAAATGTCCCTCCATTAAGCCATTTTGTTTTCAAACCTTTAAACTTTCAAGTGTGTAGTTATGTCTGTAGTTATGTAGACCAGTGCTTAAAAAATCAGCAGCGCATACAGTAGTGGTGTTGATGAAAGCATAACTCTTTCCCGACCTTCAACCTGCTGGATAAAAAATGAAAAAAGTAAAGAGAAAAAGTACACATTTTCAAAAAGCCACATTTTCCTAAATCTAACAATTCACTTGATGGATAAATCCAACTCACCAATAACGTTATTCTAGCTGCACCCCGTCACAGTTATCTTTTGTCTCTAACAGCCTGCAGACAGAAAACAGAAAAGGTGAATCATTGAGACATGATAACCGAGCTAAATCAAACTGGTTGTAATGAAAACTATTCAGGAAATACCATCTGAAATATACCTTCACAATTTTTGTCAAGCAAATTACATCTACGGTATACTGACCCCTGACCCCAGTCAAATGGTTAAAGGCTTAAAACTGTTGGTAAAACCCGTTAATAGTAATATGAAGGACAAATGACTCACGCTGCCTGAGCCTTAAGAGCTTTACGGGCCTCCCGAGCCTCGTGCTCGTCTGTAGTCTTCTTGTAACAGTAGACCAGAACTAAAATGAGCCACAACTGCAGAACCACGATCAGCACGTACATCATTATCTCCGAGATCACTGCTGTCAGCTCCTGATTGGCTGGGAAAGAGGAGGCAAACTTATTTTTTTTTTACAAAGCGGCAAAGTCAGTCTGGCATTTCCCAACTTCAGGCGTCATCAGCTAATATCAGTCACTGAAACATTTGCGGTTAAGTTCAGAAGAAGTGCAGATGCCCACCTGAATGTGCTGTTCTGTTGACCTTTCCTTCTGTGCTATTACAGAGCAAAATACCTTGATAATTGTTGGGTGAATTAACATACAGGTCGGTGCAGACATTTAAGGTCTTTGTGAACTCGGTGACTGACTAACCCCCCCACCACGCCTCATTTTTGAGATAACAGCCATAATGAAGATCTGAGAGGATTACTTTTGACAAGACGCTCTCCACCGTGTCTGTCCTTCTGAAATGCCCTGCGTCCGAGAGATTACGTGTTTGAAAGAAGCAGGGAAATAATAGCACGACATTCCTCATTTGACCTTGGACTTTTTTCTCTGGGTTATCATCTAACATTAAGTAGTTGAGTTCAGCAGACTTAGTGTTGTAACTCATCTGAGGAGATTTTTGGAAGACACATTTGTATGAGCACAAATGTCTTTAAAAGAGATAGAGACTACGGCTGAAGGAAAGTCATTGTTGAATAACCTTTGCCTGAGATTTTAGATACCAAAAAAGCATTTTGACAGAAACACTGAATGCAGTTGATTAAAAATGAGAGAAAGAGGAGATACCATATGGAAGGAGGAGATCACTGACAGCCACTGTAGCTAATTTATATCTATCTAAAGAATAATGTTATATATAATATCACAAGGGGCATTTTTGTCTTGATAGCTATGTTTTGGTTGTAATACTAATGTACATTTATTCAAGGCTCTGATCTGAATTGGGACTTTTAGCTGAAACAGCAATTTTCTTTTCACAGGTACACCCAGGCTTACCCACAGCCACCACAGTAAGCTCCACCTTCTTCACCACAGTGACATGTTCCTCAGACGACATCAGGAGGAGGATGCGGTTAAAAGTACACTGGTATGTTCCAGTGTCATTGAAGGTGACATTATGAATGTAAATGGCTCCTATCTGAATATCGCTGTGTTGTGTCCCACGCCACTCCAGGCGACCGCTGAAGTCTTCATGCATGATCTCAGCATTCGGGTGGTCATAGTGGAAAATCTGAGAGAGGAAAAGAAAAGGAAACGTGAAGTTTATGAATATTGCTATCATTAAGGGAAGGTTTGAAAAGGGGGATATCTCTCTTAGATATCCTGCTCTAACCATAGTAATAGTGGTAGATCCCTAAAACGCTTTGTTTAACTCACAAGTATGAAGTCTGTCTCTCCCTGTGGCTTGAAGTACCAGTCTACAGTGGTCATGGCAGAGACCTCCTCTCTTCTTTTACAGGAGATGCAGCCCAGTAGGAATCCTCCGCCGGCCACAGCTTCAGTCAGCGAGTCCACCTCTGCACAGCCACCATGGCACTGAGATACTGCCAGAAAGAATGACCAGAACAAGACAGAGAAAAAAAGTTAGGCGAGAAGATGAACATGAAGGAGGCAAACAGGAAACATGAGCACAAAAATGAGCCAAATTAAAGGAAAAGAAGGTAAAGTAAAAAGATGTGATGGTGAAACTGGAGATAAAAACCAAGACAAAACGTATAGTTCTACATTCTGCATAAAGCAGGTGGTAGATGGTTTTTTGTTTAGACCTCTTGGTAAGCAAGGAGAATTTTATTTTTTTTATTTGTACTGTTTAGCATCTTTCAATGGGAAGGCAGACTCGGAGCAGAGTGCTTTTTCACATCAGTCATAAATTGTTATTAGGACATGCCAGAAAAACATGATGCAATATCTAAAAACATAGTCAAAAGTTCATGAATGTTATTTAAAAAAATGTCAATTGGAACAGTATATAAACTTAACTGGTCCAAATGTAAACTGTAAATTTCTCAAGATTAAAATCTGACTGTAAATGTCATAGAAAACAGGCTTTTCACAGGGATTAAGAAAGTGTTAGATTTACAGCTTTGCCCCAGCATTTTAAGTAAATTTACTTCAATTGTTTTTAAATCCAATAAACTACAGACTTAAATATTTATGACTTCACTCGTGTACTATTCATTAACATACATATTCAAATGTAGGATTTTTTCTTAATTTTTCAAACGTATACTAAGATTTCTCAAGGTCACATTCAACTGTGCTTCAAATACTGACATCGATAATTTTCACAATTAAATTAAAGGACATCAAAGGTGTCGGGCTTACCGAAAAGACTGAAGATAACTAAAAGAGAAAAGTGGCATATCATGTCTGCCGGAACAACTTATGGCCAGCTGTTGAAAAAAAATGCTGAACTATCCTTGACGTAAAGCTGTTGTGAAATATCTGTGGCGACTGAAATGACTTTACTGACGTGACAGCTCTTGATTGCTGATTAATTCCATGTCCCCCACAGCAAACCAGTCCAATTTTTAATCCACACTGTCAGTCCATTGGTTCAACAATCTGACTTTTCACGCTGATGCAAAAGAGAAATGGTTCTCTAAAAAGAACATTTAGCGTCCGTGATACTCAGCAGTAGTTTTAAGTCTCCCCTGCAGTCCAGACTGACTTTAAGGCGGCTATATTTAGAGTGTGCCAATCCAGTGCAGCTGGACGTTGTGAGTTTTGAAATCCAGAAGGAAACCTGAGAGGATGAGACCAGAACCATAACTACATGACCGTCCAAAGCAAGATCACAGCCATGTCCCTCCTGACTGATGACTGATGAGGAAATAGATTCTCTCACATAGAAAAAGTTTTCTAGCTTTCTAAACATTTGATTTATTTTTCTTTTTTTTTTCTTTTTGTGATTATTAGAAATATATATATATTAATTAAATCCATTAATTAAATAGCTTGAAATATTCCAGAGGCTTTAGTTTTTGCCATTTCTTGCCTGGATAATATCTTTGTGAAAAAGTTGTCATATCATTATATGCACTAGGTTTTATGGTTATTCTCTGCTGAACAGGAGCAGCAGGTCTAGGCATGTAAAATCACCCCTGATATATTTTGTTTAACAAATGCTTTCAGACAAACACCTGCCTGAGGTTGAACAAACAGTCAAGCAGGATTTAAAGGGATGGACACACATATACAGGAGGTACAATTTGTCTGGCTGTTATTAAATGCTGGTCAGGGGTCATGGACCTGTGTGGAGTCTCACTGTGTCAGTGTCCCACTGAAGGAGACTAAAGCAGAGACCAAACATTGTGTCTTGAGTGCTGGGTTTTACATGTACATGTACTACATGTTAGCATGTAAGTAAGTCGGCCAGTTCATGCTCATAAAATACAGTCTTATGTGGCATTGCATGCTACTTTTCCAATCATTCCCTGTTGTGAACTAACTCTACTTGATCTCTAAGGTCCAAATAGTATAATGTATATACAAAATTGTGTGTGTATGAAAACGATCATTGGTTTAGATTATCAGTAGGTCAGACAGTTGCTTTAGATACATATTCATTCATTGATTACTTAGTAAAATTTAGCAAAATGACTTCTGAAAATAGTTTAAAATTTACATCATAAATTCTTGGGAGCCTTTCTTTTTGTTCAGAAACATTGTTCAGAGTTGATTGTTGACAAACATAATAAGCGTATCAAAAATCAGCTGTGCATTTATTGCGTTGTTTTGGGGTTTGGATTTTTTTTGGTTTGTTTGTCTTTTCAAAGTTCAACTGAGCTGTTTGAAAACCTCCTTCCTATTTCCAGGCTTGCTTTGTAGCCCACAGATCTCACCAGGCAAGATGATCTAGGCTGAATTCAGAGGACTTGCTCTAACAACGTAATATCATTCTTTCCTATTTTTTCTCTTTTGTCACGATATCTCTTCAAATAAATAGTAAGTGAGTTTGGGTTTCAACAGAAACGTTATGGAGTCAATTATATAGACTGTCCCAGAGCCAGTTTGTGCAGTGGACGAAATTAATCAATCATTAATTTAAATTTAGTTGTCCTTAACTAATATATTTGGTGTCAAATAGGGATTCATGGCAAATAATAATTTTCTGTAAGACTTTATTGCCTGAAATATTGCACTTCTTTATTAACAACAGTTTAAGTCCATTGTTACTGTGCAAGCTATTTAGGTATACTAAACTGTAGTAAATGTAATATCAGTTTATACTGTTTTTTACCATCACTCTTGTTTTGTTGGTGTTTTGTAACTTGCCTCTTAATATGAAAAGTGGGTGAACTGCTGAGGTGCTCCAGCAAATTATATTCATGTATCACAAAATAATTTACTGACTCATTTCACATAGATTTGACTAAATATTCCCATTTTGTTCATTACTAGAGCAAAAAAAAAAAAAAAAAGTCACATTTTGTATCTGCTGCAGTTATTTTTTCTTCCTGTTGGCCTTGATATCTCCTTTCCGGGGGTCTGACAGTCAGTCAATGTCCATTAGCCATCAGAAAACAAAAACAAGGCAGACACAGTCAAGGCAGAAAAAAGAAACATTGGCAAAAGGCTTCAGTTTGTGTGCTGACTTCAGCGACCAAAAGATTCACGTGATAGATAAACCAGCATGTTGCCATGAAGACTGTCATGAGTCTTAACATCAACATGTATTTCTCCCAGCTAGGGTGTGGGTATAGATATGTGTTTGTGTGTACTTGTGTATTTTAGCTGCATTAGAGGTCATTGATGTTGTCATGTGATGTAACCAGATGACACAGTAAAGCACGATGCTCCTGTTAGGGTCCTTGCCTTTTAATCTTGTGGGAGCCTGTAATAATGATAATGACAATAAGGATCAACCCCAGCAGTTTTGGATATTACACGTGTGACAAAATGAAGGTGAAAGAAAGACCTTGGATTGGCACATCCATCAGTGGGGACACTTCAAGGAAATGTTGACATGTGATAACCTCTCTGTACTCTGTGTGTTTTTACGTCTGTTGGAGTGGGCTGCACCTCAGTGACCCAACACACGCGTGCACACAGAGAGTGGCACACCTCCTCTCTTGCAGGGCTGGCGAAGTTATTTATTTTTAGCATGGATCGAGTTTCCACTCCCCGACTCAGCAGCTGGAGGCTCTTAGCAGCACAACTCTCTTTAACCTGCAGCAGTTCTGTGCCCGGCTGCATATGAGACATAGACCTGGGTCCTGGGCTTCCAAGTGAAGCTGGTCAAGTGTTGATTTCATGAAGCAGTCACACAGCAGTGGGAAGACAGAGGATGCTTGGTAAATCTATGAAGAATGCAAAAATTGCAAGTCATTGTGATGCTCTGCTGTTGCATTGAAAGGATACAGATGGAAACTGCGGAAGACTAAAACCAACAAGCAGGTAATTAAAATTCATCACAACATAACATGTTCAGAATTCATGTTGTTAAATACTGAACATATATATATATATATGTATTTTTTTCAGGAAATCATCAAATGATTGCAAAGTGTGTGTGTGTTGAGGTGTGGGTATTAGAAATATCATGAAATGAAAGTAATACTTCCTGTAAAACACATTAAAACTTTTATTTTCTGAACTTCAACAGCTTAAATGATTATTTATTAGTTGTTGATCAACTGATTTTGTTTTAAGCAGAAATTTGCTTTTTCAACTTTAATTTTTTACATTTTATTTTGTCCTATTTGATAGCACGTTAAAGACTTTTTGACTTTTAACTTTCTGGTCAGACCAAAAAAATGGACAATTTGAAGAAGTTACTTTTGGGGTTAGAAAATTGTGAAGGCCAATTTTCACCATTCACACAAAATAATTTCCCTAACTATCATAACATGTTCAATCCTTGTCTTGATTTATCGGGAAAATTATTTTAAAAAGCAAATCAATAATGAAATGAGTTGTTAATATCAGAATATTTTCCAGTTTTCTCTCTAATAATCTTGGTGCACATTCAAACTAATATGAACCCATCTGTAGGAATCTCCAACGTTTATGCACCGTTGTAACCAAAAGTGTTTCACCGATGTATGCTCTTTGTTTTCAGCTTCAGACAAGGTGACCTGTCGTTGGCCTTGTTTGCTGAATGTGTCCTGGAGGAGAGGATATCCAATATCTTACAGGCTGCATCCAACTTATTATAGTTCATGAGACCACATGAATCGATGTTGCTGCAGGAGGAAGGAGGTGAGATGACTATGACCTTACAAACAACGCCACCCTCCCTTTTTTTTTTTGCTTCCATTGAATAATTTCTCTTACATTTGGAGGTAAAGGATAAATCATAAGCCAACAGTTTACAAATAATGCCTGCACATAATCTTATTAGACACAAGGGGTCGCAATTTCTCTCTTCGTTGTTTTTTTTTTTTTTTTTTTTTTGGCTACATAAAAGCTCCCTTCAAATTAACTGTGAAAATATGCCAAATCTGTGGATTTTTGTTGTTGGTGTGCTGACAAAGCATGTTGTGTTGTTCATCTTGTGTTTTGCGCTGCAAGAAAGCCCCTTTTCGACCATTTAAAAAGTACGAGACTGCTCCTTTTGTTTTTCTCTTCGCAGTAAAACAGCCGGACTGTAGCAAATAGTTTTAATTGAACCCAAATAGTCCAGTTGATAGTGAAAAATAAAACTACTTTTGTGCAGATCTTGTTTGTTTTTATGTAAACACCGCTCCTCTTTCCGCCACATCCACTGAACAGTTATTTTCCGGGACTGTACCATAAAGTTTTTTCGGGGGGGCGTTGAGTTTTTGCTTGTGGCTGCTCACATTTAATTATATGTCAGTAAATGTTATTTTTTTTGTGGTATATAAATATATTTCTAATCAGGTATTAGTGGGGTTGTACCAAAGCAAAAGTATATTTTTTAAAGAGTATGCATCCTCCTTGGTATTTCTCGTAACCCCCCCATTCTCCTTCTCCGCAGAATAAAGACTCACTTCATTAGTTTTCACATTTCGACAAAAAACTTTAATCCAGTTTAGCACCAACGATGCTAAGCTAACGTCTGCGCTGAGCCTTAACATTAGATGGATAAGTGTTTTCTCTTTTATGTATCGCTGCGTTTTTTTGTTTGTTTGTTTGTTTGTTTTAAGTGAAAATGGAAGACGTCGGAATAGCGTTTTGTCTGCCGGAGGTGGAGGCTTAATAACCCAGATAGCCATAGTTTTGTGAACTGTCGGCCTTCGGAGGGTTTTTTTTTTTTTAGCCTAATTTAGCTGTCTTTAGCATTAGCTGGCTAAAGGCTAACTGTTAGCCGCGGCCGGCAGATGCTTCTTCACGCCGCCGATAATGTTGATGTGTTCCTGTGAAAAAGTGGATTTTAACATCGCGCCTCGCACCGTCGCTCGGCTTGTTTTCGAGGCCGAGCAGGATAACAGAAACGGAGGCAACTCGTCTAATGGGAGGTAGGAGTTCCCACTTTAGTTTTAACAAGCCTGGGGAAAGAGTTTTCCACTGCCATTTTATTCCCTTTTCTACGTTTTATCTGCGCACAACATATATTGTGTTATTTATGCTTGATGGTCAACTTGTTATTGGCAGATCAGCTGTTCCTGGACTCTCGCTCCACGTTGCTGAAACTAGTTGCAGCACAGTTTACCGCAGCATCTGAAGCTCAACACGACCCCCGTTTTGTGGCCAAAAGATCGGGCTGTTGAGAGTCAAAGAGTAAAGGTTACGGCGGGATTATGATGGATTACTGTGGACAAACAAGTCTGTGCCAAGATTGTTCTTGTTCAAACTGATCAGCGCAAATACTGTCAGACGTGCTTGGGCCATTGCCTTGGAAGTGCCTGCTTTGAAGGCAAACAATGGAGTGATATACACATACCCCTTCCCTGTTGGAGGACACATCTGCAGTATGTTTTCATGTAGTTATGACCTTGGTAGCATTAAGTAGATCTTATTATGAACGACTTTTTTTTTTTTTTTTTTTTTTAAGGCATGTTAAAGTTTCTGGTAGCTGGTGTGTGAGATTGTGTGTCTGGTCTCTCTCTCAGTCAGCTTTGTGTTAGCAAATCAGCATTTGGAAACGCTGACAGATAAGTAGAGTACTTCCTTTTTTGCATAGGAGCTGATTTGTGTGGGCTTTCCTTGCAGCTCACGGAGTTGGGATTTCTCTTGGTTTCTGTTACTGTCCATTGATGAACAGTGATTGCTGTCAGTCAACACCATGTTTACGCAGTTTTGGCTGTTTCTGAGTTACTTGAAGGGAGAAATTTTAAATTGTGCCATTAAAAACATCTAAACATTGAGTCTAACAACATGAACTACTCCACCATGTATAAATCATTTTGACTCGTTTTCTGGCAGGAACAGTATGTGATTGCAAATCATAATTTTTGACATATAATATCTTTATATTCCAAGAATTGGAAAAATCAGACAATATCAAAGACCAAACTTAAATTGGCTTAGTTTTACAATCATTTCTTATGTTGTGAAAGTTGAACAAATAATATTTAAAGAAAATAAAAACATACAAATATCAGAAGTATGTCAGACATAGGCCAGTCTTTTGAATACAAAGTCTCTGCTCTTTTCACTCCTCAGGTAGCTACTTCCAGTCACAGGTCTGTCTTTGTCTGAGATCTCAACTCTTTCAAAGATGAGCTTGATAATGCAAGTACAAGCTTGAAGTCTGCCAAAGGGGAGGGAGGAGAGATCTATTGAAGAAGGAGTAACGCGGGAAAATGCAATTGCTGCAAAGGAGGAAGGGGCGTGACATATAAGCTTAACACAGAAGATGGATGGAAGACTATTTCAGTCACTCTTAGGCATCATGTGCACAGACTGCACAACTGGAAATGGATTACCTAAAGATAAGGCCTGTTAAATTACCTGACAACCCCCGTCCCAGCTTCCTCCTGCATATGAGGACATCCATAACACTGTCAGCTTGTGAATCACAAAGTTTTACCAGTTATAGGCAATTTTACTTACCTGATTTGAAGAAACTCCTTTAATTTATCAAGAAATATAAAGAAAGCTGAATCATATATTATTTAGGGTCAGTGTTCTTTAATAAGTAAGAGTTGATTTGCTTGGAGGGCGTACTTGAAGGTTACCCATCCTGTTTCTGAAATATCTCAAATATAAGTAAGAGTGAACATCACAGTCAATCATAAGTCCATCTCTGCCCAAATGATGCAACAAGCCTTGATGACAGCGTCCTTTACGTGACTGCAAAAGAAAATTAACCTTCAGAATGCTCTAATAATGACTATGTCTTCGCCTGTGGGACCAGAGAGTATCACTCTGGCTCAGCCCATCCCTGTCCCAGTGCTGACTGTTCTGCCCCCATCATCAGATACAGAGTCCTGGTCTCCTTCACCTAGCCCTCGACTGTCACGCTTCAGCCGTCACAGTCGATCAATACGCAGCAGGACCCGAATTAAAAAACAAAATGAGGAAGAGCAAGACTGTGCTCCCAAGCAGGGTAAAACACCACAAATTGTAATAGAAGACACTGCGGACAATGGCACCATTCGGCATCGAAGCCCCTCACCCTCCACCTCTGTGGCAATACAGATGCATGGGGAAGAGCAAGGTCAGGACGGCCCTTCACAGGACCTCCTCCTGCCACCGTCTAGCTCATGGTCTTGTAGTCCCTCTCCTACCCGCCGCTCCCGTTGGTTCCTCAGGAGTCTGCTCAGCAGAGACTCTGACTGGGACAGCTGCAGGTTAGTGTGCTGGATTCATCCCAAACAGCCAGCCAAAAAAATTTAAACCATAATGATGAAAATAAATAATAAAATTAAGTGCTAGTGTGCAGCATTTCTTTTACCTCTCATGAACAAGGGCAAATACTAAAGTGCGGATTTTCTCCATTTATTGAGTTGAAGGCTCAATCTTCGAAGATGAAGTCACTTATCTTACAGCTGTAGCATCGCACGGGATTCAGCGAATTTAAAAAGAGCGTCTGCACCATCAGCACCTAATTTGACTGTCTCATGGGCTTTCGACGCTCAGAGCTCTGTAAAATCTCAGCCAATTTGTGTTCAGTGAGTAGCTATCCTCATTTGTTCATGTTGATTGAGAATGAAAGGCCCTATATCTGACTGATTTATGCTTAGTCCACTTTTCTCAAAAGCCACCACAAGGTCAGCTATTTTGGAACAGGGTGGAGTTAATTAGGTAATAGCTAAAACTAGTCAGAACAGATTACATGGTTAAAATCCCAATTAAGGTGAGTTGATTAATGGTACAGAGTGATATCAGATAAAAAAGCAGGCCAACACTCGGACTGTAAAATTTAAGTACTGAAGCAAGACACGTTATCACCCTGCACTAAAATCATAGAAAACAATACATCTTATTTTCTGGTATTTTGGCAAATACAGAAAAGGTTTTATAATATATATCCCCTCCAAATAGGCAGAACAACAAGGCTATGTCAACTGTAAACAAAGACAGTGAGATTGCTCTTGTAGCAGCAAAGAAACAGAGCTGGGTCAGTCATAAGGAGCTAGAGGCGGGGTTCATGTGCTATTTATCCTTCGTCTGAATCATGACATCACTTTCAGCCAATGGGAGTGGGCTCTCAGTCTGATGATGTCATGTGAGTCCAATGAAATAAGGTTCTGGGCACCACTGCAGTGGGCTATAGAGGGTAAGCAGAGGGTGATTTTCTCCCAAGCCCCATATGAACAGCTGTGCCATTGTCCTCTTCATTTACACATCATTTTATTTTTCCAGTTATGTTATTTTGCTGGACATTAAGGAAACTTAATATCCAGATTTCTGTTATGACCTTTCCAAGGGTGGGTTGACAGTGAACTTTTCATAGTGAAAAACTATTGTCTGTATATATAACTTAGCAAGTGACAGTTAAAACAATGCCAAATACATGATAATGTATGTGCACTTTTTCAGAGTAAGGCTCCAGGTGAACTAATGTCTAGTGTTATATTAACTATAGTTCAAATAAATGTATAACTTGATTCATAAATAACACAAAATCAGTGCCACTATCCCATTCTGGGCTTTTGAGCTTTGTTTGGTTTGGTTTTGCTTGCATAAAACTACATATGGTTACATTACATGTAATCATAAGTCCTTTTTCTATGTCTTCAAAAAAAAAAAAAGCAGAGAAAGCAATTATTACCTAAAACCATCAAGAAAAAAATCGTAGATGTCACTTGCTGTTTGCACAGCATGACAGCCTCCTCGAACGCAGTTGATTTTTGTTTGTCAAACACACTGGACAAAGGTGGGGTACTAAGCAGCCCGTATGACCTCAAGACAAATGCTTATGGTTGTATAACTGTGGAAATTTTCCTGCACATAAACAGCCATGGGCAATGGACACAAAAGTCATTTAATGCCTTAGGGATTAATTTTGAATCAATGACTAATTGACTTTGACTTTCATCATGTCAGTGGGAGCAAGTGTTGTTTTATGAAAGTTTCTAGTTGGATATCTTTGTGGAAATAGTCTAATGTTGTGTTGTAGTTTGTCTTGATCATACCGTAAGCCAGTCCTGCTGAGACGGCTCTTGCAACAGGCTGTTGTACAGTAAATTACTAGTTCCTTCATCCCATCATTGGTGACATTCAGAGAATATGTGGAAAGATCTTTTGAGCACAGTGATGAGGCGTGTTGGCTACAATTGTTTTATTTCAAGGAGCCTGTATTCTGCGGCCCTCCCCCATAGGCAGTAAGGCATTTTGGGAGCTCTGAATAGGCAGTGTTTGTAGGGATGGTTTTTTCCTACTTGATGATTCTGATATCCAAACTTGTGTTTAGGCTGATATTGACAATTGATCACATATCATTGTTTAAAAATGTAGCAATATACAGCTAACTCAGTATGGGTGTAATATGATTGCTGTTGTTTTATGCCTCGGCTCTAGTTAAACACTTTTAAAAACATGAACCTGAATGCCACACAATGCAAGTTTTCCATTATTATCTAATTTGATGACTGTCAATCATTAAAGAATAACACTTCCTGCAATACTTGTGCAGCCAAAAAATACAAGCCTGGCACTCTAAAACAGTCATTATCCGCGGCTGCATAGTGTAGTGTAGCTTACTGTGTAAACCACTGTGTTACAGCAGCTGAGGGACAAAAAAGTTAAAGATAGTTTTTGTCCCCCGGCTCTTTGGATTCTGCACCATGGATATGTCAGAAACTACAATCTTTGAATTGGCCCGAATACCCCGACATATGCCTCTGCTCATTTTCACTTGCACTGCTCTTTTCTTGTGCTCTGTTAGGGTTTCTGTGGGGAGGAAGTAAAGACACAGTACATTCACACGCTGTGGTGTAAAATGTACGTCCTGTACATTTACTCAGTTTTTCTTTCATTCTGTCTCTTTTCTCGTTGCCCACTTGGCCCGTTCAACTCTGACATTATTATGGGCCATTGGTGGACCTCAGAAAAGCAGATTACACAGAGGGAGACAGAATGGTGGCGATGTGGGCTTGGCTCAGACCAGCATGGATTACGATGTGGACTCTAATCCAGAGGGATGGACAGAGAGATTGAGGGTTAAGGGATTGGCTGGGCTCTGGTCTTTGGCTAGGTGGATTCACTAGAGTCAGCCATGGTCTCTCTGAACAGTGATAGCTGTGTTTTAGCCTCTTTTTTTGTAATGATATATTCATAGTGAAAATGGGGGTGAACCGATGAAAACTTGGTTCTTCTGGGACTCCTTTGTTATTTTATATATAATAAATATGAATGCCAAAATGCCCAACAGCCCTTGTATAAAAAAGGACTTTGATCTTCAACCATCACTAAACTAAACATTGCTACCATTTTTACTTGATTCATCTCTTGATAGGTTTAGACAGTGAGTAACTGTTTGGTTTCAGAAATTAGTCAAAACTGACAATGACAGTTTCCAAGAGGCCAAGGTGATGTCTTCAGATTGCTCTTTTTAGTACAACTGACGGTCCAAAATCTAAAAATGTTAACTGAGAAACTGTTAATAACTGAGGAAAGTTACAGTAGGCCCAATTTATTCAGTAAATTATTAAACTTTTGGCACTTGAAAAGCTGTTAATCAAAAATAGTCAATTTGCCCACCAATCATTTACTCATTTGGTGTATCAATCCATTGTATACTGTGTGTTATCTTGTTGGAAGTGCAACAGGATTCCCATAAATGAAAGAAAGATAAATGTTGGAGGTTGTTTGGTTTAGTTAAGAAGATGAAGCAGCATAAAGAGTCTGGTAGTTTTCCATGTGGATAGAGACATTCACGGCAGAGATAACAGTGCTGGGAGATGTTACTGAGGTTCTGGTCTCTCTGAGCTCAGATAACACCCCCCCCCCAGTCCTCCCTCTGCTCAATCATCCTTATCTGCGCCCTCGGTTTAGCACCACCTCACTTTAAAAAGCAAGGTCTCACTCAGCACATGGAGCCGCCTCCCTCCTCCTCCCTCCCTCCCTCCCCCATTGGTAAAGGGGATTACGGATGGACGCAGAAACAGCAGCCCGTTAGCGGGTCCTGCAATCGGAATAGGGAGCAGCGGTTTGGCCGTCAGATTACGAGGGGACATAAACACCTGACCCCCCCCCGGAAGACGGCGGAGAGATGGGCGCATTTTTACTCCGAGGCTGAGCGACGGACACACACCCGTTTGGCGTCTGGCTTGTTTTAGCTGCACACACACAGGCGCGCGCGTGCGCGCGCGGCACCGGAGCCATATTGATAACCATAGGAAGCAGCAACTTGTATGTGTGTATGTGCTTTTTTTTTTTTTTTAAACTATTATTTTTTTGTGTGCATCAGCTGGATCGCAAACGCCTCATGACATGTTCGAGTAAGTGGCCTAAACGGACTCTCCGGTAGGAAAGCATGCGTGATGCAGTGATGAATGACGGCTGTCCTCATGTGTCCTTCATGGGCGTTTGGTGTGGTCAAGTGACCCAACCCTATGTGCATGTTAGAGGCATGGATAATGTGAAAACAAACAAACAAAAAAACAAGCAGGTGCACAGCCTCGGTCTGCTCTTAGCTGTAATCGCTGCTGTTTTTGTTTATGTTCACCGGGCGAACATCGCCCCTGGTGTTCGCCCCTGGTGTTCGCCCCTGGTGTTCGCCCGGTGATAACGCTTTGCGGCCGGTCTGCCAGCTCTCCCCCTTGGCCGTGCAGGTTGGACAAGATTGAGGGCAAAATAAAGGTTAACTTCCACGCAGGGGCAGCTGGAGGTCAGTGTCGCAAAGTGTGCCACTGCTGCCGGTTGGCCGTTTCCATCCCGGCTGCTGCTGACGGATTTAAACACAGGCTGACACAGATTCACATCACTGTGTGCCGTTCACAGCGAGCCTCTTTACCTCCATGTACATTCACCTAAAGGAGCTTAATGCTACTTGTCATAATGCCCTGATTAACGGTGTTGCACCAGGGAAGCTAATGTAAGCTAATGTTTCCAGTGTTTATCTTCCTGTTCAACGATTTTAGTGAGGGATGTCCTCCCCCAAACAGCTTCACAGGCCATTTTGCCTCAGCACCTCTCCTGTCCATCCACTGTCATTGACAACAACTTCACAGCTGTACTTATGCCCTCTTCCCCATCCCCCCTTTTTATTAATGGAGTAAATACTAAAGTAAAATCTAAGAAGGTGGTTTAAAAGCTCTTAAATCTCAGTTTAAAATCATCTATCACACGTGGTGGCTTATGTTGAAAGAGGGATGAGTTGTAGAACAATGGACAGGTGTGGACGGGGTGAGTGGAGAGCAGTTCAGATCAAGGTGACCAAATGAAATGTTGGGTTCTTGTTTTGGCGTCGTTAATTAAATTGTTTTTTTTTTTTTTTAAAAGGACGGTGTCTCAAGTGTGGAGTTTAAGGCCAGCACTTAAGAGGCTACATCTGATTTATGGTGTCCACTCAGCAGAATGGAGCAGACAATGATATATAGCTGTGTGTGTGTGTTTGCTAGATAGACGGAGGCAATCTTCCAAGATGACTGATGGTGAATGCAGCAGTTGTTTAACCAAGAGAGGAATGAGGAGCAACCATGGAAACTGTGGCCTAAATACGAGCATTTACACAGATCATTGGCCTGAATATTAGCTGCAAATGTTTTGGGAGCAGTAGCCAGACCTTGAAGGGGTCAGTGGAGACTGAACCATTTCAGGAACAGTTATTTGTCCATCAAGTCTGCAATATACAAGATAATATCGACGGTGTGGTTTTACAAGCAAGTTGTTTGTTATAATCTCTTTACAGTAGGATTATGATTTGCTAGAAGCCTCTCTTCTAAAATGCAAAAGGCAGTGAATGCTGATAATAAATTGCTTTGATGTAGGTTTTCGGTTTGCTTTAATATGAAATAACAAAAGCAGCAGATATTACATAAAGGCAGAAGGTCGCAACTGATCATCACAGTAACAAAGTACAAGTGTGTTACTTGATTAATGGGCTCATTGGCAAATCATTTGAGCACTAGACCACACTGTTAATTCAAAGTCAAGACAATACAGCTTTCATTTTTGTGTTTTGTTTTTCTGTCCTCAATTAAACGCCCATCTCCTCCTACTCAAGTTCAAACCTAGTTGAAAAATTTGTTACTAGAGCACAAACTGCCTGAAGTCAGGAAGTGTTCGTGTCATGTTCTGTAGTTGGATTTTTGGACTGATGATTGGACTGTTTTAAGACATTATTAACAGCTTTAAATAGCCTCACTCTCTGTTGCTGTACCAATCACAACGAGTTCAGCTGATACCAGTCCTTAAATAGCCTTTCTTTAGTTTCACTTGGTAGTTTGAGATGATTAACTATTATCACAAAGGAAACCCCTGCAGATTTTGCTTAAAAATTACATTAAAACCACAAGGAAATACAAATCAGCAATGAAAATATGAACCTTTTTCTGTAATTTCCCTTGAGCTAACCCTCTCAATGTCTTTTTTTATTTCCAGTACAGCCAGTAATTCTCCACGCAGCACCCCTGGCAGCTCTCCATCCCTGCGGCGCAGGGTCCTTGGGGGTGGCAGGGCCAGTGAGACAGAGGCGGGAGGAGGAGGAGGAGGAGGAGGAGAGAAGAGCCTTGGTGGAGGAGGCGGAGGTTCGGATAGCCCTGTGCCCTCCGTACCCTCTGCCTCCTCCCTCACATCTGCCTACCCACTTGCTTCTCGACACTTCACCCGCAATGCCAAGGTACCTCAGAATACCAATTGACGAAGACATGCTTAGATTTGCAAAACCTAAATGTGAAGATATGTATACATGGACAGGTGAGGCTAAAGGAGACAGGTTCCCATCTGTGCTCCAGTTTAATAGACAGTATGATCACTGTCTAACCTTTGTGGGTCAGATATTGATGTGACCCAATGAACAACTGGAATTAATGTATTATTATTCTGCTGTTTTAGGGCATGTCTTAATCTAAGACTCAAATCATTCAGTTCTGGAAGAATTTTCAACCAGGCTGCGCTTTCAACTGTATTTTTAGTTGCAATCTTGGAAGAAAATCATAGAAAAAATAAACAGCTTAGATACAAAATGTGGGTGGGGGGGGAGATAAAATTCCACAGTAGATTTTCATCTACACCGGATAACTTGAGTGGTTGTAAATGTTTGTATTTTCTTTTTCTTTCTTTTTAGCCATGTGAGCTTTTAGTAATGTAATCAGTTGTGTAACTTTCTTTAATTCTTTAAACTCGAGCACTGTGTATAAACAAGATGTTCTTTTCTTTTACAGAAAATGCAGAGCTGGTACAATGTAAGTATACATTAACAACCTTTCATTAAGCATTTACCATGCTGGGCTTTTGCTTTACTGATGCTTGGCTGTCTGTTTTTTTCCAGTTGACACTGTAAAATATTAATTCTTGGCATTGTATAACTTAAAGGTTTATCCTTAAGGTAAACACGGTGTTTCCTCACTGCTTAACCAAATACCCCAGTCTAGCCAAAAGCATTTGATTGCTGTGTGACTTAACAGTGAATCGGAATACCATGTTCTCCTTTCTTTTTCCTGTTCTCAACCTCAGGTTCTCAGTCCTACATACAAACAGCGCAATGAGGATTTTCGCAAACTGTTTAAGAAACTTCCTGACACTGAACGACTTATAGTGGGTGAGTGAGACGTACGAGTGCTCATTTTTTGTTTTGCAAGCTACACTTGTGCCACCACCACATGTTCAAGAAGACTAAATACTCATCAAAGTCTCCTCTTTTTAAACTCCAACCTCTTGTTAAAATAAAACAAGTAGATGACTCTCAATTTCCCGACCTCCCCTCTTTCCCTCCTCAGACTACTCTTGTGCTCTGCAGAAAGACATACTGCTTCAGGGTCGACTTTATCTATCAGAAAATTGGCTCTGTTTCTACAGTAACATATTCCGCTGGGAAACCACTGTAAGTCAAGCATACACTGTGTAAATATTTGCACACGCACCCTTAAACGCTTTCTTGCCATTACGTGGTTAATATTACGCCAGTTATCTGATACGGAGTAATTCTAATGGATTTGTTTGCAGATCAATATAGATACGCTTAGGCCTGTGGTGAGATAAGTGTGTCATGCATACTGAAGCATGCGCATAGTAATGTGTCCTCCTCCGTTTAGATCACTATCCTACTGAAAGATGTGACCTCTATCACCAAAGAGAAGACTGCTAAACTCATCCCAAATGCCATCCAGATCAGCACGGACAATGAGAAGGTGAGACTTGAGCACAAATATCAGTGGGCTATAATATTTTCAATGAAACTGAGACCTTAAATTTTACCTTGTTCTGTATTAACACCGTGTGCTTTACAGTCCAAGTTCATAGCATGTAAAAGCATGGGAATTGTTTGATGTTGATACTATTCACTTCTAATGATCCTGTTTTGCCATTGAGGCAGTATAATATCAGCTGAGTCAACTTTTACACTGCATGTGTAAGCAAATATCCCAACAGAGGGAAACCATTCGTCAAATCCACTGTCACACTTTTTTTTTCTCTTTCTCCCTTCTATCTTCCTTCCTACCCTCCCTCTTTCCTGTCCCCCTTAATATTTACCTTCTCAGCATTTCTTTACATCTTTTGGAGCAAGAGATCGCAGCTTCATGATGATTTTCCGTTTGTGGCAGAACGCACTGTTGGAAAAGGTACAATGTCTTCTCCCACCACCCTGGTGGTTTATGCTGCTGCCTGATGTGACACGGCTGGTAGTTAACATCTTAGAATAGAACAGAATGTCAAGAAGCAGGAAATAGACACAAACACAGGCTCGGGAGAACACGTTAAATCACAGTAATTTTCTGAGTTTGACTACGGACATTTATTTGCACAGTGCTGGTGTAGAAAAACAGAAGTATGGTATTAAAGAACATGGCAACGGATGGAACTGCTTCACCTGCAAAATGTTTCCCCTCACAGTTATCAATCAGAAACTACATTGTGGTTTGAATCAGAAGTGTTAATTTCCACCTTACATATTTGCTGATATGTAGGATTAAATTCATAGCTCACATAGAAAGTTATTTTTAAAAAAAAGTGAAACATATGTATTTATTCAGTGAAGCTTCACTTCAGATAATAAAGTGGTTGCGTCCACTGGTTGGATAAGTAATTTTTTTTGTCACTCTGTCATAACATATGAATACTTAGGCACCACCTGATTGAGTGCTGCCCTTTTGTCTACAATTAAAATTGACTGTGTTCAAACTGACATCAAGAATCAATATAAACTCTTACACCATTCTGCACGATTAACACGGTAAATAATAAATGGAATAAGTGATGGAAATATTTTGAGTCAGCAAATCATCCCTTAAAATTTGAACCATTAAGCAGTGACTGCAAGTTTTTTTTTTGTATTATCTTCACAGTCTCTCTCTCCTAAAGAGCTGTGGCACATCGTACACCAGTGTTACGGCACTGAACTCGGCCTCACGAGTGAAGACGATGACTACGTTTCCCCCACCGCCGAACACATTAACGGCCTACTGTGAGTGTTCATGTCTGAGAACATCATTATATATGTCACCGTGGTTGTTATTTTGGAGGGTTTCATTGTAGATGAAGATATGGATGGTTTTCAGCTCATGTAAATGCACTTTTCATTAAATGCTACTGATTGCTGGGAAATTGTCTGAGAGGCAAAATTGTTGTTGTATTGTGATAGCTAACTGTAAAAAACAGCAACAAAAACATGCACATAAGATTCTCAGGTTCGGTATACATGTAAACGTGACTGGGCCAACTAACGTGTGTATAGGGATTAGTTTGCTCTTTCTTTAAACACACATGGGAATCCTTGCTAAAAGGAAACAGATGTTGTTTGTGTGTCAGTGTGTCTTTGTTTTTGTGGACACTATCCAAGTCATTAAGTGGAGATTTAGAAGTTTTATTTTTAATGTTGGCTGGCACATTAATTGAATTACATTTTTGGTCTGCTAAAGATTTAATGTCCTTGTCTTTCAGTGTTCCTGAACACATTCTTCTACAGTCTGATTGTCTCCGTATGTGTCTCTGTTTCACTCATTCACACTTCCTCTCCCTCTGTTCCCTAGGCCAGGAGACGAGTCAGTGTCAGTCACAGATCTACTGGACCTCAGCTCGGTGTCACTTCCCTCCACAGGCAGCTTTCCTCCTCCCCTTGTGCCCTGTGGTCCAGCCAGCCATTCCTCTGCCACACAGCTCAGCAGCTCCTCTCCCCTTTCCTCTGCCTCCTGTCTGCCCATAGAGGTGCCTTCCTCATCTGGACACCCGCTAAGCTCTGACCCCCTTGATCCCAGCCCACCCAGCTCCCACAGCTCGTTGCCATCCACCACACCCACCAATGCCTCTGCCTTTGCTCCAGCCTCTGCTGCTCCTTCCTTTGTGAGTCTAATTTTTGACATGCACACACACATTTAATCTGCAATAAAAATGCTGCAATTGTTTTTCATTAGGTGTGATGTAGAGTCTGTTGTGCACATATTGCTATGGCTTTTATGCACCTTGCCTTTGTTACAGCTAAGTATAGACTTCAACTTGATTAATCAGCTTCGACACAGGTAGAGCAGAATAGTGTGGTCAATAATTTATCTGCTCCTGCTGTATGTGTTTCAAGACATTACCTTTATAATTGCAGACAGATGGCATTAGGCATTAGTTACATGGCAGAGATGGACTGAATAAAATAGAATCCACAGACTGCATTGTGCACTTATGTGGTTTCATCTCTTGTAAACAAAGTTATTTTAGTAAGTATTAATATTACCATTAGCAGTTATTTTCATTAGGTTTGTCATAAAAATACCTTTTCTTAGTGCATCTTTAACAGTTCGTTTTATCACAAACATTTTACACCATGTGCCAATATAGCACTTAAAAAGTCATCTGTCTTTTTGTGGAGTCAAACAAGTGGTGTCTTTGTTTATGTAACATCCCTTTGTTAGCAGGTAAATAGTGGTATCTACTCAGCTATTATTCATGTTGTACTTGCCAAACAAGTCTGATTTGTATACTGGCCAATATATCCAATACAAACCAGCATTAGAGGCACTCAGCCATTGCCTTTTAACACTGAATCTGATGTACTTCTTTAATCTGTCTGCTGGAATTGTTCTTCTTTGTCAGATAGTTTGTGTCTCTCTTTGTAAAGCCTTGGTACAAATACCTATATTAGTTTATACTTGTGATGGTTTTTCTGTCAACTGCATTCAAATAACCGTACTTTGTAGAACGTACACTTGATTACAAAAATAATCGGAGCCAAGGCAGGTTCATTAGTATGGCTGCTTTCAAACACATAGCCAGGTCAGGTAAAAATAATCATTTAAGAACAAATGTACAGAACTATGGGGTGTCACAATCTCGACTGTAAGTCGGATATCATTTCAAATGACATCACAAATTCGACCTTCGAAATCAAAGGAGGAATTTAAAATGTAGCCATGCCCCTAATGTCACGTCCTGCAGGTGTGTCAAAGGGGGGAAAAAGACACGAAAACACACACGTGTCATCTCAGGCCATATGACTGTGGGGTGAATTCCCAATGAACCTCTTACTAACTGTCCACTGGTGTGGGGTTTTTTTTCTCACTGCATCAGTATCTAGAAGAAAGTGGGGAAGGCTTGTCTGAGTCAGCCAATCACATGCTGCCGCCACCAGCTTCCACTCTGGGGAATCTTTCCTCATTGGAAATCACCAATGATGAGGACCTACCAACAGACCCTAGCAACTCCTCTGACACACAAGAAGAGAGTAAGGGTTGTTTACTTAACCCCACAAGAACCGAGTCAAGATGATAGAGTGTAAATTATACAATTATCAGATGACATTGGAATACTACTGTTTTAATGGTAGCCTAACCATTTCATCAATATGAATGAAAAATGAGTCACACCTTCAAACCTGTTAAACCGACACAATGTCTTTTATGCTGCTCTGCTATTGTTAAACTCTGCTCCAAGTATGGAACAAAGCTGTCACCTCTGCAGTGCTGTAATTAGGACTGTAATTAGTTTAGTACAATTGTTTGGTATTTACTGACTTATTTAATGAGTTTTTTAGGTGGGAAGGATTATTTCTTCCACCTCTTCTTCCTTGTGCAGCAATAATTCCAGGGAAGGTGTGGTGTGATTTGCTGTTCTGTGGGTGAATCAGCCCTTACAGTAGCTAGGACAAAACATTTCTTTAGAAATTTATGTCTATAAGTTTTTGTGCATGTCATTTAACTCCTTTTATATGAATACTGTGTTTGGTAAGATGAAATGATGAGCCTGGAAAATAACCGTAACCTTTCAAACTGACAGCAAAATAATATTATTGCCTGGAGGTTTAATATTAAATACAGAGAGCACGTCTCAGAAGATTTAAATAACAGTCTGTGTGACTGTTGAACAAAGGAATTAGAATTTGTAGTAATTTTATTTCATTTTAGTCATTTTAAATTTACCTCTAAAACATACAAATGTATCAAAAATTAAATAAATATATATCTTGAGTTTACGAAGATCCATGATTGGAATCTGAAGTTAAATCTGTATTGTGTTCTTCTTGACGTTAAGGTGAAGTGGAGTCGTTCTGTGCTGACCTCAGCGGGCGGCTGCACATCAACACTGCGGTCCGCATGAGTGTCAACAAGCTGCATGACTTGCTCTTCTCTGCTGATACGCACTTCATCGAGCATCTCTTCTCTCAACGACACTTTACTGGTTGGTCAAACACACACACACACACACACACACACACACAAAAACACACACAAAATCATGCATATGATGATGAAAGGTTTGTTTCTTCTTACACACAGTGTTAATGTAGAAATGCATATTTTCTCAATGCTTACACCAATACCATTTACTTTTTTTTTTTTTTCGTTTCTGTCAAATTGTGTTTGGCGTTGATGACTGTGTGATAGTTGTATGGTTTCCAGAATGCAACTTGCATTGACTTGCAGGTGCAAGAGAGCAAGTTTTTCCTGTTGAGACAGCGACAGTTAAAGCCCAGTGCTTATTGCACTGCTGTTTACCGGACTGTAAAGGCAGCCATCTCTGGGAAAATCACTCACTCTTTCATACCTTGTGTCTCCCACTACAACTTGATGTTTGTGTTTGTATTTTAGATTGCATGGTACTAAAATAAGATATAAAGAAATCCATCTGTACTTGTTTTAAGCTGTGAAAAAAATGGGTGATGTTTTTCTGTATTTCTGTTGAGAGCTGCAATGAAACTTGGTCCAGCTGATAAATTCAAATGTGATGACTTATGCCATTGTCTCGCAGTGACAGGCCGTTGCTCAACGTATTGTCCCACTAATAAGGGTGCCACGCTAGCTCTTTATGCCTTTACCCACAATTTATTTTGGGGTTTTTTTCATGCTTTGTCACTGTACAGCATTTTTTTGTTTTGTTAGTCTGCCATCCAAAGTCAATCTTGTGTAAATGCAGTGTGTACTTTAGACATTTTTCTGTAGTTTCAAATGAGGCTGGCAATGAAGCTGTGGAGTTGATTTGGCCTGTGTTTACCCCCAGCCAGAGGCCCAGCTTGCTAGGGAACATTGTGTCGCTCTAATTGGGGCATTTCTTTCAATTTTTTCTGCAAGGGAGTGTGGTTGGACCCTCTCTTCCCATTCAGCCTCTTTGGATCTCATGGTTTCTCTGCTTTTCATTCATTACCCCATATCCTCTTGTGTCTCCTGTCTCTTGCTCCCCTATTTTCACAAAATATCCTGGAGATTGTCGTCTGCTCTTCTCTCTCAACTCGCTGATGTTCTTTGTCCCTTTTCTCCCACTCTCAGACCTGTCGGTGGGTGAGTGGCAGCAGGACAGCAGCAGTGGGACTACCAGCCGCGTGCTTAGCTACACCATAGCTCTCAACAACCCCCTCGGACCCAAGACTGCCCCAGTAGTGGAAACGCAGGTCAGTCCTTGACAAACATCAACCTTCTGAAGTTTTAGCTATTTTGTCTGTTGGCATACATGCTCTGCTTGATGCAAATAACTGCACATAAAAATTGTGCTTTCTCAGCTTGAGTCTCAGCTGTCAAGTTTTATTTGTGGAATCTTTAAATTTTTGTTTTGTGTTGGCTCCAGTTTTGGGCTCAGTTAAGTTTCCAGTAGTTTCCAGACAACAAAAGCAATTCATCTCACACATGATTAAAACAAATGAAGAATTTGACTCAGAAATGACAACTTATGAAATGACCCAACCAAATGGCTTGTAGAAAGTTTTAACTCTTGTTAGTTATTTCATTTACCTAATTATTTATCAACTTTTGGCAATTTCTTTGCTGTGTGGTTGTTTTTTTTTTTTACAATAGCTTTATTCCTACAGGGGAAAACTAACAACTGTGAAAGGGTAATTTAATGATTCACTGTGTGTTCCACCACAATGAATACAGAACAAAAAACTGGAGAAATGTATAACCAGATGGGTTGGTTGATGGTTTTGTAGTGTTTTAGAGGAAACCAATGAGTTTGCCCACCATTAACTATTTAACTCCTGCCTTTTCTTCCAGACGTTGCATAAGAGCAGTGCCCGGGGTGAGTGCTATGTAGTGGACTCTGAGGTCATCACCTCAGGCATTCCATACCAGGACTACTTCTACACTCTCCACAGATACTGCCTCACCTCCATCAACAAGCACAAGAGCCGAATCAGGTGGGTTTGGTGTGGATTTATTGGGGTGATGGACTCTCCAAACACTCCAACAGCCTTCATGCATCAACATCTGCTATGTTTCATCACTCCTTTACACATATGTGTTCAAGAAGCAACAAAATAAATGATGCAAGCTATAACTGAGTGGCCAAGTGCTTTACGTCAGGGACCATAAACTCCCATTAGAAAATGAAATAGTCCCATCGGACCTTTTGTCTTGCTTCATCTAGACTCCCTTACAGTTTTCCCAAGATTTAAAATAGGCCAACCAGCTAGTGTTATTTTTTTCATTTGCGGATCCCTTTTTTCTCAATTCTGCGGATGTTACTTACCAAACATATCAGAATCAGAATTACTTTATTAATTCCCAGGGGAAACCTGTTTGTACATACTGTAAGTTGATGCATGTTTCCAGTGTTTTAAGCAATGGGGTTTTGAATGTTACTCCCAAATACAAATCGTGGTGCTCTGTTCTCAGGATCAAAGAGCAAAGGCATGTTTCTTAGCATATTGGAACAATGTTCACCACTCACATCAGGGGACGAAAAAGGAGACAGTCCTTCCACTAGTGACAGTGGCCTCAGTAGACTATTTTGCAATGTTGCCACAAGGCATGTTTTGTTTAAATAATAGCTATGACTGTCTCACACAGCCCTTACAAGGGACTGTATCCCTAGGTGCCTTTATTTCAAGCATTTTTTTCTCGTCCAAAAAGAAAGAAAATGAAATATATACAACTGGCTTTGTTGAAGTTCCTCCATTAGCAAATGCCCTTTCACAATTTATTGATACAACCAGTTTCCGTAGTCATCAGTTGGGTGTTTCCACACAGTGTTATCATCCACATCCCTTTATTACTAGATATAGATGACCCCTGTAGTGACCAATTTTTCCATTGAAGCACTCGGTGGTGCATCTAGCAACTTTTTGGATAAACCTAAGCTACTCTGTGCAGACAATTGTTAGTGGGAATGACCAGAGAATATCTGAGAAGTGACAGCTTGATAGTTGCTATTTGATATTTGTTCTAACAAAAGAAACAGAAAAACAGGCAAATTAGAGCAACTTTATTTGCCAAACAGCTGTATTTGAATCCTGCATTTGTCAGTACCAAGAATAGGAGAGAAGAATGGCAGACACTAGAGGATAAATACATCTATCAACATGTAATAATGCTCCTAGAGGGAATTATAGGCATTGGCCCTCCATGGTCCACCTCTATGCTCGGGTTTGACCTGATCTCTAAAAGTCTGTGACTACATGTTAGTTTCTAATTACAGGGTGTTCAAAAGTTCCAATAGTATGATTTTGCGAAACATACAGCACAGATCCATCATACTCTAAATTTGATGTACTTTGATCAGCATGTTGCACAAGCTTCCACATAGCTTTCCTTAGAACTCATATTTTTGTGATGAAATCTGTAGGAGTGCCAAATTAAATTTAATTGTGTATCAGCGTTTGATATTAAATCCACACATTAGACTTTCTATCTAGGTTTTACACGTGGCGTGCTTGCTTTCCCTTTGCTCAGAGTTTCCTCAGACATCTGCTACCGGAAGCAGCCGTGGAGCTTGGTGAAAGCATTGATCGAAAAGAACACCTGGAGCGGCATTGAGGAGTACTACAGGCACATGGGTGAGTCCCATGTTCCGCCTCCCTCCACCTATCTTTGTCTACCCCCACCCTGCGGAAGCTGACCCATTCAGACAAACTTCCCCTTGTAAATAACTGAACAAAAACTAAAGGCAGACAACAAAAGTGAAACAGTAGACAGTTGATATAATGACATCATGTGTTGTTTAATATTAGTATGTAAATGCCAAAGCCTGCATTCTCCTTTTTTAGAGTAAATGAATGTTTAAAGACAGTTTATAATTAATGTAAATGATAATTTGATGGTTAAAATTATCAACCTCAATGGGAGGAGATATACTTGGACGGGGTGAAAACTTATAAGACATAACAGTTGTTTTTAATTAGTTAAAAAATCAGGTCAATACAACAAATCCTATCGAGTTTTCATCCCCCAGTATTCAAATTACGATCAGACAAGTTCTTGTCTCACTGGCAAATATGAAGCAGTTTAGTGGGGTATGTGTATTTTAATACCTCCATCTCTCCCCTCCTTGCAGAGAGTGAGGTGTGCAAGCTGGAGACGCTACTGCAGTCTGAAGTTTCCGTGGTGACCACAGGTGAAGTCGTGGGCGCCGATGCTGCCAAGACCCCTCCAGGCCTGCGTCGCCGCAAACGCACCTGCTCTCGACGGCAGGGCGAGAGGGAGAGAGAGCGGGATGGAGGAGGTATCGGCGCAGAGGGGCGAGGCGACAGAGGAGTCGGGGAGGAGAGGGAAAGGAGAGAAGCTGGTAGGACACCAAAGATACAGCTGTCAGAGCACTGAAATTTCAATTTAAGGCTTCTTTGGTGCTCTGCCCTCTAGTGGTTCAGTTGGTGGCAACAGTTAACTCACAAATGGCTCATTTTCCTGTAATAATTATAGTTTTGGCATATGGAAGCAGCCTGGAAACCTCCAAAACGTTGAAGGAATATTGATTCATTTGTCTTTTTTCTTTTTGTATATATATATTTTATATTATTTTTATTTTTATTTTTTTAAGGTGCTCAGTATATGAAGCTGGGAGAGCGCTCACGTGGTGGAGGACACAGCAGTATATCCACCATCCTCCTCATTGTCAGCTTCATGTAAGTTCATGTGTGTGTACTTTGCGTTTCTGAGTCTTCTTTTCTGACCCAACCTTTCAGACTTTTTTAATTCAAGGCTTTCTGGCATATTGTATGTTTTACTGCACACTGGTCGTATGAATCTTATGTCTTGTTCACTTGTTATCTCAGTCACAGCGAGGTACTCAGAGTGTTGCATAACACTTATCTCTGTTCTGAATTTGCAATTAGTTGGTGGAAATCCGTTCAGTCTACACATAACAGCATGTTTGTGTCCTTGCATGTGCTCCTCCTGCTTAGTAATACACCTTCTCCTATAAGATTGAATACTGTAGAAATTCAGCCATTCTTGATCAAATCCTTGGTTTGATTGTTTCATTTTGATATTAGCTTCCTGCTCTCTTGGGTCTATCCATGTCTGAATGCTCCCTCATCCAGGCATGTCAGATATCAGTCTTTTGCATACTAACAGCTTCACAATGCCTTTCTTGCTATTTCTCTTCTTTTTCCTCCTTTCTGCAAAACTTCTTGTGCATAGGATCTGTATCAGGTTCGTATGAGAGGCTTTGATATTATACAAACAGTTGCACAAAAAACACCATTAATTACAAAAAAACAATGCTGTAAATAATTTTATCACAGGAAAAATCCAACAAATTAAATCTGTAGAGGTGCATTGAAGTGTGAAGCATATTTAACAACTTTTTAACCACATTTGTATCGTATTTTCCCACATTTGTTAGACATCAGACAGATGTTTCCTGTATTTTTGACACCAGCAAAGCCCAGTGTGTGTATCTGTGTATGAGCGCCTTTTAAGGTTTGCTTTGCATTTATTTAATCCGTTTGCACCTCTATACTGTTGTTTATGATCACTGTATATCAGGAGTGATCACGTGATGACTTGGACACTTTTTCTGGTGAACCCACCTTTAAGAAAAAAAAAAACCCAAAACAAGAGCACCTTAACTAGATTTAAAGTTGTATTTGTAAGAGAGCTAGTAGAGTAAGACATTTTATGGTTGTGCTGAATTCTGGTGTATACCAGATGAGACATTGTTGTGTCAGAAATGTATCGTTTGATGTTGAAGGGTGGTGCTAATAAAACTGAGTGAAAACATCTACATTTGAGCCAAAACTCCAGAGAAAACAATGTGTACATCAGCGGTTATTGTTTGGGACACTAGTATTCATGTCAGGTTGGATTTTTCCTGTAACAAAATTAGTGTTATTATTGAAAACTGGGTTGTGAGTAAATGAACCCTGAAGGCATTTACATACCCTGAAATATTTGTATGGCCATTTTGTTGGATTACTTATCTTTGCTGTGCATCATTGAAGATTGTTAAAATATGTTTGAATGTTGTCATATCCGTTCATTTGGAAACTGTCTTCTCTCTCTGTGTCCCGGTCAGTCTGGTGGTGCTGGTGGCTCTCAACATGCTGCTGTTCTATAAGCTGTATGCTCTGGAAAGAGCAGCTCATACACTGGAGACGTGGCACTCCTATTCTGTTGCTGACAGGTAAACACATATCACTGTTTTCCATATGAATCTACATGACTAGTAATCTCCATCCTCCACCCAGCGGGATCGCAGTGTTAATTGGTGTTTTGTCTCAGCCTTATGGAGTTATTCTTGTGGGATCTGAGATCTGTGATGTCCCTCAGACTTTTAAGTTATAACAGCACAACAAAATAATCTGTCTCCTTTCTAAGATTAAGTAGATGTGGAATTTTATTTTATTTTTTACAAAAAAAATCTCATCTTTATGTAAAAGATGCTGCTTCCAATGATGAACCCACAGACAGTTATCACCAGACTCCACAGGCTGCTGCGGTGCTAATTTCCCGACCCCTTGCTGCTGTCAGCAATATTGCTTTTGGACGCAGCTGTTTTGGGGGAAAAGGATCTCAAAGGCCTCTTCACACAACCAGCTCAGCACTAAATGGCAGACAAAGTTATCAAGGAGCTGGTGAACATCATGGAATATGCAGCAGCCAAAAAGCCGTATATTTCCCTGAGGAAGGAAGAAGAGCTCGAATTAACATTTACTGAACCCGAATGTTCTGTATCTGCTGGTTGTGTAAACGGGCAACTGTGTAGTTCACCATGAGATCTCGTGTTTCTGCCTCTTCCCAGTGTAATTTCTGACAACTGGCTTTTGCTGGTTCTGGTCTTGTCCTGTTCTGTCCCTATACCTCCTTCCTCTTTCCTCCTCCCTCCTTTGCATTCCCTCCTCTCCTCAGCCCTTTGCCCCAGACGGCAGGAGAGTGGGCTCAGGTCTTGCAGCTCCAGAGGCAGTTTCACCAGGCTCAGCTCAGCAAGTGGCAGCAGATCCTGCAGTCTTCAGTCACACTTCTCGACCAGGTATGTATTTTCATTTTTAGTTTGTGAAGCTGCATGCTTGTCTTACATTTGCAGAGGAACCGGGCAACAAGAGGGTGCAGAAACTGCTTATGCTCATAATGTCATCACTGCGTTATGTAATCCAGTATGTCTGACCTGACTCGCCTCTCTCTCACTCCCATCACTTTACCCCCGGCCATGTTTGTCTGCCAGATGAAGCAGTCTTTAGAAAAGCTCCACCGAGGTATTGTGGTCCCCGAAGTGCAGCAGGACCCGCCCACCGACACCCTCAAAGAGTCCCTGACTGAACCCTGAGCCCTACCTCCTCTGGTCGACACCACTCTGACTGGTCCCCACCTCTGAACACTCTCTGGCAGACGCCCTGCTCACCCTCGTTTCACTCACTCATTCACCAAATTGAAAACCAGGTGTGAGAGATACGGGAGAGTAGAGGTGATCACATTTACACACAAATCCTGACTGACTTGAAGTGGCAATGTTCGCCTTCAGACTGGAAGCTATCAGGACCACAGCAATAATTAAAATACAGCTGCAAGTCATCTGTACGTGGTGTACAGAAACGGGCCACTGGTGGGCCGGTTCACATCATACACTCCTCAAGAATCACAGACACGTTTCAAAACGGGCAACTGTGTTTCATCCAGACCTCCGTCCTGATTTTATGACTATCATGGACTTCAGTTTCTCTTCTGACCTGCAACATTTCACAGATTCTTTCAGTGCTTTGGAAAGTGGGAGCTCTTCCTCAAAAAGTCCCAGGAACACTTCGATACTTTTGCCTCTAGTGAACGCCTGCTGAAACAAAAAGGGGAACACCACCTGCTGTGTGGATGCGAGAAGTAAAAAACAAAAACATGTAGGAGAAAAGAGCATGCCGATGTGTGGGATGCCTCTCTCACTATTTCTTCTTCCATGTCCAAGTGGTGCCCCGCCGAAGGCCATGAGTCCTCTGCAAATGGGGATGAGGAACATTTCAACAACAGACACTTTAGTCCTCACCTGATTTATTGTTATTATTATTCTAGGTGTAAATTATGCGCCTGAAGATGAATCCCAAACACACTTCCACTCCTCCTGCTCCTGTTTGGGTTTTATCTTTTTTCTCAAAGTCAGTGTGTTGGGTTCGTTTGTTAGGACATCAAGCTGTTACTTGGGCTGTTACAGTATTTATTATTACCAATGACTTTTGATCTCAAGTCCTGTCCTGCTCTTATGAAGTCATGTGGAGAGTATTTTGTGCTCTGATTTGCTGTTGTGATGTGGACCAAGAGGAGTTACACAAGAATGATTACTGGTCACAGCAATAATGACAATAGTGATTCTAGTACTTTTTGAATGTTTCAAACAAAGTAGTATATAATTACATTAATAATAAGAATAATAATAATGACAAGGAGGATGAGTTGTGCGTGAATGTGTGTAGAAGCAGCAAAAAAAAGAAAAACAGGCAAGACTTTGACTTGACAGAAGTAATTGTGTGTTCATGACGAGTCCTCACTGTTACATTTTCATATTAGTGTTTCTTTATATATTATTTTATTATTATTATTATTATTACTTTTCCTGGTTTGGTCGCTCATGCTTTGTATCACAGAGCCGGACCATGAAAAGTTCAGGACTTGAAAAGGTAGAAACCTAAAATATCTGAGAGGTCAACTACTTCTGGGCCAGAAATGTCAAAATAAAAGGACCAACCAGAATTTTGCGGGCCCAGGTGGATGAAAAAAAAGGGATTTTTTTTTTTTTTTTTTTTTGAAGTATTTTTGTGTGTGCTTGTAAGATTAGTTTGAGTTGCTTGTCTTCTCTTTTTATTGAATTCCTTTTTCATTTTCTATCTTTATTTTGTCATATTTTATTTGTTACTTCTTTTCAGCCTGTCCTTTCCCTTCTTTAAGTTTTGCCGTCTCCTGTGATGACGTCACACTGAACTCCCTCTATTTCTTCTTCTTCTTCTTCTCATCACTCAACCCCTCTCTTCCTCTCTTCCCTCCGTGTGCTCGCTTTTCGCTCTCTTTCTCTTTTTCGTTGAAAATGGTGGCTACAGAAGCATGTGGGCCCTGCTGTGCACGGCCATCCGCAGATGACAAAAGGGTGTAATATTTATTTCAGGAGGGAGGGGGTGGGGGCGGGGTGGGAGAGAGAGCGAGACAGCTGAGGAGCGAGGATGAGGATGTTACTGTAAAGATGAGATTGTACGCCATGAAGAGAAATGAAAAAGTTCTAAAACATGCCACAAGTCTTCACTTGTCTTTCTGTCTATATCAAATATAGCTGTTATTAATTAATCAATATTTTTTATTGTCTGTATAATTTTCTTACCAATGTTAAAAAAAAAAAGAAGCTAAATAGATAAGAAATACTAGTCACTTTGTTAAATGACTGAAACGATTGATTTCAAAATAGTTTCCGATGTTATTCCCCCTCTGAAGATTGTGCAGCTAAGAGATAAAGTACAAAGTCTGATTGATTAAATCAGCGGCTCATTATCGCTGAGTCTAAACTGTGATAAAACTTTTGTGACTCAACATCATCCACGTTATCTTATCCGGAGTGGAATACCATCATGAGATAAAACCACAGACTCTGAACATTGTGTCTGCAGGTTGTGTTGTGTTTTTGTCAGCCGCTCTAAAGCTGAAACGATCAGCTGAGTTAGTTTGGTTTATTGTCCCCAGGAGAGGAAATTCGCTTTCACAGCTGAATGCATTCATCTGAACAGAGCAACAAACAATAACCTGTCCAGACAGAACAACAAACAATAACAGTACGTTACAGTCCGTGATATAAAACCCCCGCCTTGAAAAAAAAAAAAAACAACAACCTTTTCTGTACTACAAGCAGTAGAAAAAGTTCCTGATAAAATCTTCCCTTCTGCTTCATAAATGGATCCAATCGTTATAAATTAACGGCAACAATTTGATAACTGATTAGTTTAAGTGGATTTTAAGCAGATAGAAGCAGAAGAGTGAATATTTGCTGTGATAGCAAACATGACTGTTGATCAGATAATACAAGACATTTGAAGATTTTAACTTGAACTTTTGGGAATAACGATGGACATTTTTCACTTTCTAACATCTAATTTATTGATCAGTCAATGAAAATAAATTTTGGTTGAATCCTCACAGGGCGCCTAATGTTGGCTTTCATGAGCTTTTCTGTGTATTTATCAGTTCACAGAGAAAAAAACTGGAAGGAATTTACAGAAAAAACTGCTTGCCAAGTATAAACTACTTGTCAAGTTCTTCAAAAGTACTTCGACACACGGTGAAGGTCAAGACCAGGGCCACAAGGTGGAGGAGCAATTATAGACATAATGTGTACCGTTCAAATTTCTTCCACATTTGTGGTTAATAAAATGATGTTGGGCCAACTCATGCGGAGTAATCTTTAGGCTTTTGGAGCCCATGAATAATCGCCCACTTATATTTATTTTGAGAAATACAGAATTTACAATAATTAAAAACCAAGAAAAGCAGCAGTTGTCCTGTTTGACTAAATGATTAAACTAATAGTTAAAGCTCAAGGTGATTTTTAATTTTTTTTTTTTGTTGTTGTTGTTGTTTTTGATTTTGTAGTTTATATCGCTGAAGAACATTGAGTTTCAAATGGAGGAAATAATTTCCATGAGATTTGGCTTGAAGATGGGAAAAAAAAAAACACAAAACAAATTTGGCTATTAAAATAAGCTGCTGCTGAAAATTTAGGGCTCTAAATATGTTTTAAAAACAACAACTGCTCCTCGTTCCCTCTGTAATGAGCGACTGAATTTTTCTTTTTCTTTTTTTCAAATTTGGTTTTCGCTTTTGTTCAGCTCCTGAAAGGAGGCGATACCATGTTGGAAAAGTCTCAACCTTTTTGCAGAGTCGTTCTTCTCTGGTCCAAGCTTCACCGCTGCAAGGTCATGACCTCACGCCTGCAACGTGGATGAAAGTGGACTTAAACGGAAAATACATCAGGTGTGAATCAAGCCAGACACTGAAGAGTTTCTCGTGGATTTTATTTAATTTTGGTTTTTATGTGTGCCACTTTTTTTTTTTTACAGGTTTGTTTTGGATTATTATTATTATTTTTTTTTTTACAAGCATCATTCCCACATCTACACATGAAGTGAATACAGCACTTTTTGTTGCTGCTGAAAGAAAAACTGTGGACACAAGTAGACCAACAATGTGGGTGGAAAGTATGAATACATTTCTTTAATGGCCTTCGAAAGAGTGATCACATATTTGTTAAAATTTAAAACAATTTGGACATTCAGCGCTTATTCCATCAATAACCTTGCAGTTATTCAGTATTAAATGATCAGTTTGTGTGTTTTTCTTCTCATTGTCTTTTTAACTTTTGGTATAAAAGCGATAAACAGTAAACATGCAGAGCGGCAGTGTTAGGCTGCCATCCAGTATTCACCAGTATTCAATAACTGGTCAACTGGAGAGAAGCAGCAGCTGCTCCTTCTTCCTTTCTTTCTGTTTTTTTTTTTTTTTTAACAAACACTAAAGCTTCACCTTTTTGGTTTTCACTGGCTTCGCTCTGGGAGGCACACCGAACAAGTTTTGTGGTACATACGCCCACGGCAGTTTGATAATAGCAGTTTGCCAAGCCCTTAAGTTTTTACAAAGACACTTAGACGTTTGTGTGAAATCACTGGGCAAACTGAGAGTGAGTCATCGCCTCGGGGTGAATTCATAAAGCTGCATTTCATTTTTATTCATTTTTTTAATAGTAGTTTTTGAAGTCATTTTCTCACAATGCACACTGTAATGTCAGACGTCATTTAAATATCTTTAAAATGAGCTTCTCTTAGCTCTAAAACTTGTAATCAATATTTCAAACAACATTGTAATCAAACCTGGTTTTTTAATATCATTCCCAACACTTTTCTTTAGCTGTTTATGGACGTCACTGAAACATAGTCTGACAATTAAAGACAACTCACCACAGATGCTTCTCTGGTACCATGTGAGACAGCTGAAAACATGACTGGGACCATGTTAAAGAATTGACCTGAAACTGTGTAAACACTTCTTCAAATGTCCTTCAGTGAAAACCTCAACATTTAAAACATGACGGGTGATCACACTTCTGCTCAGGTGTTGTTTAAGGTGTGACAGTCGTGACTGATTTAGTTTTCAGCACTGCTTCATCTCACACTTTGAAATCTGCTCTCTGATTGTGTATGTTAAAAAAACTGTGGAAGAAAATCAAAAAAAGGTGGGTTGTCGGTTCACTTTGAACTTTTATGTTGGCGATAAATCAGAAAATAATGTGGCGAAAAAGTTCAGATATCTTCCTCCCTGTGTGGCTCATAAATATTTTTTTGGCAGTAAATCTGTTCAAAATGAAACATCGAGAAAGAAATGATTGTTTTCTCTGTAGAGTAACATCACAAAAGGAAGAAACTTGGCAGGAAAATGTAGTCGTTCTATTTGTTAAATGTAAAATACATAACTTCCCTTTTGGTTAAATGCTGTAATTTTCCAGTAAAAACATGTTATTCTCGCTGCAGTCCAAACCTACAGAGTGACAACATACACTGATCAGGATCAAAAATGGGCTTTTTATGACGATATCTGTCAAAGCATGCAACTAGTGAATATACAACATATATACTTTACATGTGTCCAGAGATTATCTGTGCATATTTGTACACCTATATACAATACAATTCTTTCTCGCTCTGTCCCGCTAAACCACAACCTGATTTGTCCATCCTGTCCTTCAGAACGGGACATGGTTCAGTCCTTCTCGTCCTTCTCTGCTGGAAATGTGTTGAACTTCTCTGGTGTCTCGTGGTTCCAGTTTTCCATCATGTGAAGAAGATGCCAGGTGATGAGTGATGGTGAAAGGAGGGCACTGAAAGTGGATGTGAGATTCCTCAAGTACATTTGGAGCTCTTCCTGGATCTGAGGTAACCACCCCGCCCCCCAAGAAAAAAATGAAAAAACATCAAACATGAAATACGCAATTATTAGCATGCCCTTAAAATCAGAGCACAATAATAAGTAGATAAAATGTGGAAAATAAAATCAGTCAAAGGTGGAACAGTATTGTCTTTCAGTGTAGAAAAAGTGTGGAAATAGAAAATGGCTCTAATCCAGGAATGGTCAGATGTTGGACTGAAGGATTTCTGTCTCACTAGAATCCAGTTTGGAGGTAAAAGAGTCTTTTTCAGATTGAAAAGTGACATGTTCCCTGTGAGGAGGCCTCTCTTTGCTTCATATTAAAACAAATAAATAAATGGACTGTAAAGAAAGAGAAGGAAGAACGTGGTGATCATGTTTAGTGAGAATCCAGACCTACCGGTGCTATTCGGCCACTTGTACACCTGCACAATTATCTTTACTTTCCGATGCTATAGCTAAATACTCCGCTCTGAAAGAAAGAGTGGTGGAAAGAAGAAAAACAGATGAGCGAATCACAGAGAGAAGACTTTAGTTCATTTTCTCAGGAGTGTTTGGAAACACATTCTCTCTCCTGTTCCCAAGCAGTGACTGGGAGAGACAGCAAGGATGTAAAGCTGTAGGTGGGAGATCAGGACGTCTGGATCTGGTGGACTGACGTGTGTTTGTGTTTTATTAGTGTTACTCACGCGCTCTCTCTTAGAGCTTCTTCTCCTGCTGCTGCGATCTTCCTGTAGCAGTAAATCATCTCAACCACCAGCCAGAACTGCAGCCCGATGATGGAGACATACATCATCACCTCCGACAAGATAGACGCCATTCCCCTGGTGACTACAGAGAGGGACACAAGGTAAGATGTATTATTTCTGTCTGCTTAAGTAAGCAGGACTGGAGTTGATTTGTACCATGAAAAGGAAAAAGGATTGCCTGACCAAACGTTCTTTTAGAATGATATTCTAAAGTCATAATTGGTGGCTCTCTAAATTTCAGGGTCCTGCTTCATCATTTCCTAATGATGCTTTCCTAACATGCTGCCGCCTGAAAACCCCCAACATAGATTTATTTTTTTAACCCTCTGATAAGAACCAAAGTGTCTCCTGAAGTAATTTCATTGCATCTTGTGTTTTTTAACGGACAACATTTGACTTAAATACAGAACAACACATAACCTATTTACTTACTGTGTACATCCTGTAAGAGCTGAGCTATTCTTAAAGGGAAACCCCGGCGTGTCAGTCTGTGATGCTGAATACTCTATAACAGACAACCAGACTCAACTTATCCGACAATGGGTGTCCTCCAAACACGTTACAACATTATGTCTTGTGTCTAGATTGTCTTATGATCACAAACTGTGTTGCATAAAAACCGTGGATGCTGCTCTTTGTTTGGGTACTAGACCAAGTAGACGACGCTCTGGCACAGATTGTTAGGTCATCTTTTGTCAGAAAGCCAGATGTTCTGTGTCTATAGTGTATTTACTCAGCTGTGAGGTTTATGTTCCCGACTTGTGCGCAGATCATCCTGAGTTTGTAAGTTTCACCTCATCGCTGGGTTTTCTAAAGCCTGACTTTTTTCCTTAGCACACTCTTTAGTGTAATTATAAACTTTATTAATTGTGAGCCCCGGTCTCTCAAATATTTCTGTGATATTATGTCGTCCCAAACTATAAAAGGGGCCCTGAAAATGCAAATCAATAGTGATTTTTGGCTGGTTTAGTTCCCTTCTTTCCTGCTCAGACATCCAGCACATCATCCCTCCCCCCTCTGCTCTTACGTCGTGCCACCACGTTAATGTTGATAATCTTGATTGTGTTGGTCTGAAACTTGTAGTTGTTGTAATCAAGGGAACGGGAGAAGGAGCACTGGTACGTTCCCGTGTCGTTGTAGGTGACGTTGAGGATGTAGAGGGAGCCGTCCTGCAGGTCCTTCGTGTGCTTGCTGCCGTTCCAGTCCAGGCGCTCGTAGAAACGTGGGTCGATTATCTCGCCCACTTGATCCTTGTAGGAGTATAACTGGAAGAGAAGTGCAGAATGGGATTTCTATAAACCGGAGCTGAATAGATTGTGAACATCCAACAAAGGGATCTGTCTGTATTCAGATGTGAGGGAGAAATATCCTTCTTGCTCTTGTGCTCATTTAGAACAGGTGATGAAAAAAACAAACCATAAACTGACACAGAGTGATGTTCAAATGCTCAACTTTACAACAGAAAATCAACATTTACAGCTCGACACTAAACACTGTTATGATAGCTAAAGCTAATTTAGTGTAGCATTCATAATTAAGAGTGTTGTCCGCACGTGGCCGGCCTCTTTAGCTGCGTCCCAATTCGGGGGCCGCATCCTTTGAATGATGGCTCCAACAGTTGTACTGTGAGCTGCTGAACTGAGCTGAGTTTAAATATAAGCCCAGTCTTCAGGCTTTCTGGCAGTGCTGTTTGCTGGCATATCATTTATATTATAGGCCCGCAAGGAATCTTGGGATCGGCTCTGGCCACAATGCAATCGGATATCAATGAGGCTCTCCGTCCATGTTTACGGTCTCCGCTCACACGTCTGATGTGAATTGTTTTCTTTCTAATTTCAAGCTCATATTTATAATTAATAATCAGCTGAATGCTGATTGGTGTAGAAAAGACACCCTGATTCTTCTGTGTTGGTATTAATATTTTTATCCCCGGGAGTCAAGTTTGCTTTGCAGGTTGTTCTGTCATACTTGAGGACAGACAGCCCCCCCCCCCCCCCCCCCCCCCCCATCACCACCTCCGCTGGTGCTTTTCTTTCTGTTATTGACTGCCTCACTTCAGCACTTCCTGCTGAGTTAGTGGATAAAAATTGTAAATGAAAGCTGAAAGCTAATGGGATCTCTGCTGCTATAGGTTCTGTATATGGACTATAATGGCCTGTTGGCTTCGCCTGATTAGGACTCCTTAGGTAAGCAAAAGCACAACCTTCCAGCCAACACAAAGGGAGCAACAAAACAATCATGAAAAATGCAAGACGGTGCTCTCTCTCTCTCTCTCTCTCTCTCTCTCTCTCTCTCATGATAAATGCATTACAGCTGTTTCCCAGAAGAGAAGACAAATGCCCCTGTTGTGATGGATGTTTGGGGATTTTTGCTGATTTATTATTTTTTCTTGCTTCCTCTGAACACCTGATAACTGAGGTGTTTCCAGTCTTCGTGTTAAATCACATTGACCAGCGTCTGACTGTAACTTCATATTTACAACACAGCGTACCAATCTGCTAAATCATTCTTTGAATTCATTAACTGGGTACCGTTTTTTTTTTTTTTTTTGCCTTGTTATATATCCCGGCACTACTTACAGGGGAGAACTGTGTCTCATCCACGCCCTTGAAAGACCAGTCAACCCCGGCTTCAGCGGGCACCTCGCCCCTCATCTTACAGGAGATGCAGCCCAGTTTGAAACCTTCATTGGCCACGGCCTCTGTGTCTGAGTCCACTTCCACACAGGCTCCATAGCACAGAGACGCTACAGAGTGGAGAGAATGAAGACCACACAGTTAGAAGGCCGATTTTATCGCCCCTCATTGATCTCTGCCTGTTTGGAGGTCACAGGGGTCAGAGGTAAGAGCTGTGGGCATCAATCACCCTTTTTTTCAGGTAACAGTGACTTGAGGGTAATATTGACAAAAGGGTGGAGCTCTGGTGTTTTTCACTATCTCAGCACTTGCAGGCAAATTGTCCTAACAATACAAAACAATGTTTGTTGGATTTTTGCGTGCTTGCTTCCAATACTCATTGCATGCTGTTTTTTTTTTTTTTCTTCTTTCATATCGGGCACAGCTTTAATCTTGCTTCTTTTTTAACATTTTTTTTATTTCCACTCACCAATTCAGTTCAAAATTGTCGTGAATTTGATTAAATTGGTTTTCAGTTTGGTGGATTTCAGGTTTTTGTCTGTAAAGCTGAGGGGAAATAAAGAGGTTGCAGTGAGTGACACTATTTTCTTGCATTCTGTCAATTGGTATCTGAGCTAAATTCATATATAGAAGCATCAGTCTATATATGCCATCATCATCATGACACGTACTTCTCATCGGTCAGAAGTTACACACCTGTAACTCCAAATGTTTCTCTCTCACACTGCACCTTGCAGTTTCCACTGAGGCTTCAGCATCGCTCTCAACCAAAGATCTTGTGCTATTCTCAACTTTGACCTCTGGGGAAGCTTTTGTTTTGAATTGTAAATGGAGGGGGGAGGGAGATGAGGGAGAGGACAGGAAACACATAGCAAAACGCTGATCAGATGAACTCTAGAATACTTATGAGTCTTTTCGAGAGCTCTTTTTTTTTTTCCAACTCCCTGGGATGTAAAAGTTCCATTAAGACATGAAAAGAAACGACACAAATGCTGCCACACGGCAGAGAAACATGGAAGGGGAGGAATGAAGGAGGAGGGGAGAAAGAGAAAGTTAGCAGAAGCTTCAATAGTAGCCATTTCTGCAGAAGCATGGGAGGATAGGGAAGCAGGAGAGGAGAAGCCTAATGCTGGCTGATGCACTGCAGAGAGAGAAGAGGGAGAGAGGAGGGAAAAAAAGGAAAGAGGACAAAAGAAGGTTAAGAACATAATGTCAGACTTCACAGGCTCAAAAATATAAGCCCAAACGTAACGCAGCTACCTGTACTGCTATTATATTTTATCATAAGAGATGGACCGGTGCATTTAAATCCAAACAGACCTGAACTGCCCAGCTGGACCCGAGATCTCCTGACCCTGATCTCCAGCGTTAAGATAGTTTTTCAGGAATTTAAAGAAATATCCAAGTAACATTTTTTTTCCAATGGATACAAATACAGCATGTACGGGTGAAAGGTTCCATTAGGGCCTGCTGGATCTGTCGGCCTCTGAAGGCGAACACCAATCTTATTTTTGGCCAGCGTTCCTGTTTATTTGTAGTATCATTTTTTTTGGCACTATAATTACTGAGATTTGGGAAAGCAGCAATAATTTTTGGTAGTAGCAAAACGATCCCACAGATTAAAGGTTGAAATCAAATTTGTAACTCTTTTCAGCACAGTGTTGAAACCGTAGCCAAATTAATAATTCTAATGAACTGGACATTTTCTCTCAAGTTTCTTTTCCACACACCTAAATCCCAACGACATTGAAGTCCAGGGAGAAAGTTCCATGTCTGAGCCTACGAACCTGGGTCAGTTTCGACGGGGGTCTGGGGTGCTCAAGTTTTCTGGGCAGCTGGTCTGCTGTGGACCTCCAGGTTATACTGAACAGACCTGAGGCAAACATTTGCAAATACTCATCTTAATTTGCTAAAACAACAGTTTCACTACTTCACAGAAAACAATGCAGTGAGGGGAACTGCGTGTAAACAGTAAAATGACAGTATTTTCTTATTCTCAGATTAATCTCTGCTCTAATTGGGTGATTGGTTGAGTTAATTAGAAGCCGCAGTAAACTGCACCAGCTGCCACTGCTAATCCATGGCTGCCAATAGAGGTCGATGAAAGTCACTCATCACTCAACGCCCCAATGAAATCGCACCGGTAAGCATTATAACACAGAGAAAATAGAGTTGAGCTTTTTGTTGTTTGTTTGTTTAAATACATGAAATTTCAGCTAAAAGAATTCATTTGCAATGATATTTTGACTCAAGTCTGTGAGATTTTCTAAGATTTTTGTAAGCTTCAACTGTGTCAAAAAGACAGAGGACAGAAAGGGACAAAGAGGAGGACAAAGCCACACAAGACAGACACAGGAGCAGAACGTCGCATGCAGAAACACAGAGAAGCTTTTGAGTGCTCAGAGGAAAAAGAAGGTGAAACCTGCAACACAGACAGAGGAGACGCATTACAATGACAACAAAACACCTGATTCACAGACGGGGAGAGAGAAATTGAAGATGTCTGAAGGAAAAGAAGAGAGCACTTTAGTTGCAAGACAGGAAGAATTAAGACAGATGAAAACCCAGCAGGCAGCAAGAAGCCGTAATCCTGAGGGAGGTTGATGACGACAGCGAGAGACAAGATTGTGCAAGGTGAGCACGGATGTTGCTGACTGTCCAAAGCGGAGACGGTGAGTTAAGACGACAGCAAAAAGACAGGGACCGAGGAGAAAGAGACAAACATGCAAGCAGACATAAAAGGAACTGCACATCCAAAGTGCAGACTAAAGAGAGTCGGAGCCATCCAACTGCCTCAGCACCGATTCCCACTCACACAGGGAGCATCAAAAATGCAAATCTATTGCGTAATCTGTGGACAGAGGTTCAGGATTATGCAACGGATATTCCAGAAATTGCAGATTAGGAATTTATTTTTTCCTGACAGGGGGCTGGCTGGTTAATCCCTTATATCAGTCGCTGTACAGTCACAAGGCCTACCAAAAAAAAAAAAAAAAAAAAAGATTTAGGGCTTCAGCTTTAGCACCATAAAAGACCATCCACCACCTCAAGTTAGCTATCTTAGCATGCTGCTGGGAGCTCAGGGGAAGATAAAATGATGTGATAATTTGCTCAACTGACCGTAAGAGATGTAAAGAGAAAAGAAAATTGGATAAACCAGAAAAAGATGAGCGAGGACGATCTGTTTCTATGGCAAGGTTAACACACACACATGCTGGGGCAATGCCAAGCATCCGGGACATTTCCCTTGACAACAACCAAGCAAGAGACTTTCCACTGGAGCCGGCCGGCCTTTGGTTTAGTCCCTAAAGCTGGAACATCGTCGTCGTTGCTGCCTCTCTGTTGCTTCAAAAGCTTACTATCTATTTTATGGAGTCCAAACACCAAAACAAGACATTCACTGTTTCCCTCAACAATTTGCTGAAAATAAATGTGTTGCTATGTTGTTCGGCAGCTTGTGGTTTACTTTGTCCTGGGCAAATTGAAAGACTGCCCCTTCGACAAAAGATTTTTCTTAGTGAGCTCTCAAGACAAGAAGTAAAACCTGCAATGTTCTTTTATCGATCCAAACTTTAGAGCACTACTGCATTTAATTGCCACTGACGCCAGGTGCCTGCTCATCAGGGGATCTGTTGGGTCTCTTTAAATAATTTTATAGAGTTTGGTCTAGACCTGCTCTATATGTAAAGTGCCTTGATGTAACTTTGTTATGATTTGGCGCTATACAAATAAATCTTATTTGATTAGATTTATCTTAGTCAGCCCTTCTGTGGCAAAGACACAGACAAAGACACACAGCTTCTTTGTAAAGAAGCTCGGTGAGCACAGTGACAGTGAACCAAAATGTTGGGGACATAAAATGGAAGCTAAATAAGCTAAGCTAAGAAGCTAAAAGACACTAAAGCACTAGAGGTGATTCTCATACTGGGGATTTATAACTGCAACTCATAAAAATGATGACTAGTGCAGCTTTAAAGCTTCAATTTGTTTCTTTATTCAATCATATTACGACCAATCATCACAAATCTGATCTGATCTGATCTTTTTTTTTATGTGAACTGGCTCAAAACATTGTTTAAAATGGACTCTAATATACAGAGAGCATTTCCGTCTGTCTCCACACGATGAAAATGATTTGTCCAGGTCCTGATTCATAATGTGTGTTTGTCCTTTTTTGTCCTTGTGTGCCTGTGTTACACACACAAACACACATGCACACTATCCACATTTTCCACTGACACTAATCCAGCAAAGTCATTGAATGAGTACAGTGAAGACGTACGTCACTACTGCTGATGAAGCATCGTAGCAATGCCAGCACTCATGAGTTTCCTTTCTGTGCTCTTATTGGCCTACTTGTCTCCAGGATATCAGATTCCTCTGCTGCTTTTTTCTTTTTTTGTTTTGTCTTTCTTAAGTGATTGTTGGAGAGCTACTTTTGCATTTGGAGTTGCTTCTTCAGCGTTTCTATGAACTCTCTGCAGCGGTAATGTGCACATTTTTGACCAGTGATCATTAACACTGGAGGGATTTACACATTGGGCCGGGCTGCCTTCAATGCTGCAGACGTGTTCTAATAAGTTTTTTTAATTATTTAGCACCTTTTGCGGCATCATAAGATATGTTTACAAACTTATATACAGGGATTTTATTGATGATAACAATTCTTATCTAACGTTACCTTAGTTGAAAATGGATCAACAGGTCGGTGCACATTATATGTAGATTTAGTTTGTTTCCAGAGAGTGCTAACAAAGAGCTTTTCTGGTTTCTCTAAACTAGAAGCCAACATTTCTATATTCTTCTTTCCAGCTTTGTTTTTGCTTTTGCAGTTTCATGCTGATCACAAAGTGAAAAGCAGCACATTTATTTAGAGCCAGGCAAAAATATTTTCCTATTTTGACGGTTTTAAAAATAATTACTGATAAACTGATGAGTTCCCCATTTTTCAGATACAAACTGAGTTTTGAGGAAGGTCATTTTGTCCTTTGCAGCTCTTGTCGCTTTTTTGATTCCCACCCCCCTCCAGCTGCTGCAGGCCACCCTGGGATTACAGACCTCACACAGCCGGATGAACGGGAGCTCAGGTGTGTGTGCGTGCACGGGTGTGTGCATGTATATTTACATGTTGTGTGTCTGTGTGTGTGACGCAAACGAGCAGGACACGTGCAGCTTGCATTCAGGTCGCTTCACAGTATCCACTCTGAATTTGTGGGTTGGAAAAGCCTGAAATCACTGAATCAAAATTAAACTCCTCTCAGAATTAGATTCACGCAGCTTCAATGCTGCAGATGAGAAACCACTTGTTATAGTTTTGAAAATCACATTCATGTTTTTGTCCAGATTGAAGGGCCACTCAGTCAGAAGGCAGTAATTAACATCTACTGCTCGTTGGGAGAGATAAGAACCAGATCCAGACATCCTCTACAATGTATGGAGCAGCCATTCTGGGTTTAGAAGGGCAGGATCCTGCAGCCTTATTTCATCAGGGACTGAGCACAACCAGAAAAACACAGCTACTAAAAATTCCTTCACACACACCATTTATTATTCTGTCTCCAGTTCAGGACTATGAAAAAACGGCAAACTGTACCACAGTTCAAATTGTACTTCGCTCGGGAATGATTAAAGTACAGACCAGAAATCAGACCAAATTGTCTTTTTAAAGATAACACAACGCATCACTGGAAACCCCAGCATCTTAAAATGATGAGCTTCTCCCTAATGCAATTTCCTGTTTGTGCTGGGATTGGCTCCAGCACCCCCCGCAACCTGGAAACAGATAAGCAGTAGAAGATGGATGGATGGATGAGATCACTCAAATGTCCTGTTGAAAGCGATCTCCTTTGACCATTACTTTGTACTCAACCCATTTGCAGACTAAATGGCTCCAGGGTGCGATTGCGGACACAAAGGGTCTTTCTGCTGTATGCATTAGTTAAAGTTGCCAACAGATGCATTAGGTCTTATGGGCCCGCAGACACACGACTCCTGCAAGTCACTGTTTAGTTTCTGTCCCCGTTGAAGACAGCGTGAACAAAATTAAAACTTGTGTATTTCAGCACAGGTTTAGTTTTGCTTGTAGGGATTTTTTGATTCCCATGTATCCTAAAAGAAAACATCTCAAAACATGTATTGTTCAGAGCCGCTGCTCAGAGAGCCTGAGCTCTTCCCACACTCTGGTCTATCTGAGAAGAACGTGGCCGCAGCTCAAATTCAATATGATTAAAATGAAAGTCGAAACCTGTGAATTATTTACATTCGGAAAACAGAGCAGCTCAAGAGTTTTTGTCTCTGTTTTTGAGCGTCACAAAAATTGCTCAATAGAGTAATAATTAAAAATAATGTCATATGTGTGTGCTCTATCAGGTTTTGTGGGGCTGATTACATTTAGTCTCTGTGACTGTCACCAAACTTAATTTAAGTAGAGCTTAGGGGTGACGGAGCATGGGGGAGTTTGTGATCATCACCAAATCATCCTAGTTAATATTTCACTATTGTCATATTCATGTCCTTTCCTTATAGATCCACGGCGTTCCAGTTTTGTTTTAGTCTTTTTTTTTTTTAGCACATGCAAATGCACATATCCAAGTAAAAAGCTGCAATGCTGCTATTTTTATCAACCCCAATCTGTTCCTTTTCTTCATTTTTTGGGAGAGTCCATCCAATTTCCTGCCTTGCCTTATATCCTCATCCTCACCGCATTCAGCTCCAGATGTGTTCATTTACTTCGACCTCAACTGACCCACCAGCCCTTCAACCAAACTGTCTGTTTCTGTCAGTCTAGGTTGTATAACCCTCTTAATTTTTTTTGTGCCAAGCTTCAGTATTTGTTTCCTGGCACAACTTTCCGCTACTCTGCCTGCTGTTAATGCTGCATCATATCTCAAATGAAGCGCTTCTTCATTTAGAGGAAAAACAACGAATCTTTGAGATGATGGAAGTCTGTTGATTTTTGTGTTCTCGTGTGGTTTGTGGTTATTGTGTGAGAGAAAGAGCAGCTGGCTGACAGGGATAAATGGGCAGTAAATCTCTCTTTTAATGCATTGCCTTACTTCTGTGCTCAATTTCAAATCTAAGTGCTTAAAATAAGATCATCTCTGACGACAGCATGCCATCTAAAAAAAACTTTTGACATGTGGACATTTTTTTTGAGAAACAAATAAAATGTGGGTACACTTCTATTTTTGATTCAAATTCAGTTTCACACATCAAAGTTATATAAGAAAAAACAATTACAGGAAAGAAACAAATCAATTTACAAACATCTACAACTATTCCAGTCGTTTTAATGTATGCCCACTGATTGTTTTATAATTAGCTGTTTTAGAGCCCATAAATAAAGAAACACTGGATGTGACTGTAAACTTCTATAATAAATGGTTACTTCTGGGCTTCTCTTCTTGTGGGTGTGAGGAGACTGATGGTAATGGATTCTTTGTTTCAGGCCATTTTCTCAGGTGTTTATCCTGCTATGAAAAATGGCAGCAAATGCCTGTTGTGAAGGACGGAAGCTGAGTTGCGATACATCAGATGATACAGAAATCAGCAGGAGGAGAGGAAAAGTCGAGCCGCTTAGACAATTTGAAGTGATTTAAAGGAAAATTTTCTCTTTAATGTTTCCAATTTTGGTGGAAATGCTGCTTATGTCGAGACTCGATCTGAGCTGAAGCTGTAACCTGATGGAGAAACGCTGAATTACTTTCCAGCAGCTGTACAAATACACAAATATCAAACAATATTGATTAATTGATTGATCTATCCATAGAAAGGTAAGCAGCAACTATTTTGATAATCAACTGATTTTTTTTTTAAAGCAAAGTCAATAAACATTATTTGGTTAAGGATTTATTTCTGTTTTATGTTAATGTGAACTTCTTAACTTTGGGATTTTGACATCTGATATTATGAGCTTGGACTATTTTTCTTCAACCATATTATAAACAAAATAGATTGAGTATTCAAGAAAAACACAATGAAAATAATCATTTGATGCAGATCTGGCACATAGACACATGCATCAGATTGTGGTTACACACCACAATCTGTGAATGGTCGACATTGTTGTAGACCTGAATCTGAGTCTAACTCTGAATACACAGCGACTTCTCTCTCTGTGTGTGTGTGTGTGTGTGTGTGTGTGTGTGTGTGTGTGTGTGTGGTGTTTGTGTGTGAAACAGCCCCACATGGCCTCATCTCATTATTCAAAAAAGGATCTAATCAGCTGGCCTTTCAGCGAACAATCAAGCACAATGATGGAAGCACTAAAACTCAGTCGCACATCTCTATCTGATCACACTCACACTCACACTCACACTTGAGAACCCCCCAAGAACGCCTCCTACAATCAGTGCAGCGGTAGACGGGGCAGGGTCAGACAACAGAAAGGGTCAGAAACACATCAGCAGTAACACACAGCGCAGACAGTGAATGGGAAATCAGATGGTGGCTCATATGCATGCCAAGGTGTTGCCATCAGGGCACGCAACACAACACAACCGCTGCCCACTCACCTTGAAGTGCCAGAAGAGCCAGAGGTAGCAGCAGCAGCTGTTGTACTGCAGGCATCCTGACAGGAGAAAGAAGACTTGTGGCAGCTCTCAGCGGTGTCAAAACACGTCAAACACACACACACACACACACTGCAGAATGGGAGACACACAAGCAGACAGGACAGATCTATAGCAGCTATTCCAGCTTGATGATGAGCTCAAAAACACCAGAGATGTCCTGAATTTGATTAAAAGTCTGGGAGGTGAGAGGAAGAGACTTTCCTCCAGCTCTTGGGACTCTGGGTGTGGACCACTTGGGTGTCTTCTTCTTCTTCCACTTCTCCTCCTTTTTCTTTTCCACGAGGGCTGGTAGAAAAGGTGGGTGGGTCCTCTTGCTGGTCTTCTTAAGCACCTGAAAAATCTGACAACAGCAGATGGGCTACTTCCGTTCTTCGCAAACAGGGTCTAAAGCACTGTATTGAGCTGGAGAGTCTGCCCAGCCTCTCAGTGTGTGAATGTATAGAGTTACCAGAGGGAGGACTCACTCAGAGTTTCAGGTTTCGTCCTCTTGTCGCTCCAAAGGGGGCCTTTGTTCAACTATTTATACTCTGTGGCACACCCTTTGGCCTCCACAAACAGACTCTGTGATGCCAGTATCCTGACTCGCAGTCTTGTCAATAAATGGCACTGTCAGTGATTAAAAATTCAAAGTTCCCAGAAGACTGATATCTTAGTGTTGATTCGATAGCAGATGATGCCGGAGTGTCTCATGGAATTTGTGCCAGAGATTGGAAGACGTGGCGCTCCTGTGTGCGAGAGACTCGTACATTGGAACTGGGCTGATTGTGAACTTTAAAGTTCAGTTAAAATGTCAAAATGTTGCATGCATGAATGCCTTTGCTGGGGGAAAATTTGGCTGCACTCGCTGACTTTGCTCCTCATGTCTGACAGCAGATGCGACCAGAGCAAAAAGGATGCTCTGAGCTTTACAGAGCCACAGTGTGAGTGAAATGGCATATGGAAGAAGTGTAAAGTTTCCTCTGGCTTATTTCCACCTCTCTTTGGCTTTGGGGGAAATTACAACAATCAACCTGTTAGTTTTTATTGCCTCAAATCAGTGTTATTGCTGTCTCTCTCTTTCTCTGCAGTCCAAATTTCAGATTCAACAACTACATATCTCCCCGGATGAAGCTCTGGCCAGTGATGCAGGGCAGAGTCTGGCTGCTCCTCACACATACAAGAGAAACCATCATTTAAGAACCATATGGTTTGCTGTCTGTCTTGGTGCTAAAAGGCTTGAGACAGCACAGGTGGCTGTGCTGCTCTGATGTGTGGGGGCATGCGCTGGCCACTTGGAGGGGAGGTTATTTACGCGCACCTTCTGTGCGTCTGTGGAGGCTAAAAAAGCGCGTTGTTCTCATAATGTGCATTCCTCTGAGTTCAGAACAAGGTGTGACTGAGCTTGTATTCGGTTGAGCACACACGAAACTACAATGAACTCACAACTGGGCTTGAATCAGCAGAAATGCAGAAAGTCTTGTCCGTCTTTTGTTATTATTATTTTAAATTCCTATAAACGCGGCACTGCTGAGCGCGGCTTCTCTGCGTCCTTTTATCCTACCTGTCACCTTTTTTTTTTTAAATGAAAAAATAATAATAAAATAAAAAGATTTTTCCTCACTGATATCCTCCAAAACGCCTCTTCCTATTGATGGGTCATAGGTGGACGTCTTCCATCCTGCCGTCCATCACGCTGGAGGTCCCCACATCTGCCGTCACTCCAGAACAACACAACACCCCCCCACCCCCCCACCCCCTTTTTCTTTCTCCTGATCGTCTTTAAGAAGAGACAAATGTCTTTTGGAAAGCCGTAGACTCCTCTTGAAGATGCAGATCGAGACGTTGAAATAACAATAATAAAAAAAAAAAAAAAACTAATAAAAATCATAAAATTGGATTTGTGTTGGGTTGGAGGGGAGACACACAAAAAAGCCCCCCAGTAACCTCCAGAAATGACATGGTGTGTGAGTGGAAGGATGCCGTGCTGATCAGTCTTTGGGATGGGTGACGGCTGGGGGAGGGAGGTGCATGCAGGAGGAGGAGGAGGAGGAGGAGGAGGAGGGGGGAGGGTGTGATGCATTGCAGCAGAGGGATGGAGAAAGAAGAAGGGGAGGAGGGAGAGGTATGGAGCCGTTGTTATGGTAACAGTGATTTAATGTGATGTTTTCAACCTTCCCAGAACGCCCCCACAACCACACAGCACATATGAGAATATTATATTAGTTTTATGACTTCAGCTAAAAACATGGATTTCCATAATACATGCAATCCAAGGAAATCACATTTAAAAAAAAACAAATATTTATTTTCAATAATGATTTAAAGAATCATGACGCAAGATTGGGTGAGGTGAGGTTGTGTTTGAGTGTGAAGAAAAAGACTGACTGAAAATGAAGAATGGAAGAGTTCAAATATTAAAACTGCAGTGCATATTAAAGCAGAGATAACGTGTGAAATAAAAATGAATATCTTGTAGCTTTGCATTGGCTCTTTAATGTTCAATTATATATAAAAAAATCTATAATATTAAAAACTGAATCAAATAGTTTGAACACTTACTGACAGAAGTAAATCAAAGACAAAAACATTTAAACCCTTTCCTGTCCTGTGAGAAGTCATTAGTTACTCCTCAGTCTTGTTTCTGCAGAGCTGACATTGGAGTCTCATGTGGGAAAGTGTTGGTTTTATAGTCACTGCACATGAACGTAGAGATGCCAAGTAAGTTTTAGTTGTTGCGTGTTATGAGTCCGCGCGTGCGCCTTGTGACGCGCATACAGGACGCGCGCGCTTCGTTGTCCGCCAGAAGCCAAGAAGATGATTCCGACCGTCAGGTGTGATGGAGGCAGGAGCGGATAAATCATCTTGAAGGTAAGTCATTCAGCGTTGTTATGTTTTTGTTTAAATGTGTGGAGGTATTAAAGTTTTCAGTCATAACTGAACAAAATGTCTGTATTTCATTACTGAAAACATGTCTCGGGGTTAAATTTGCATAAAATGCTAAAAACGGAATTCAGAAAAATTAAAAACCGAAAAAAACCCCCCAAACAAACCAGAAAACAGGAATTGGGAAAAAATTAAACGGATTTTATAGGCTCTACTTGTGTGGTTGATGATTATTCTACTTCTACAACACAGCAGCACAGTGGTGTAGTGGTTAACGCTGTCGACCGCAGTCAGAAGGGCGTTCACCTGGGGTGAACGAGTTGGTGACGAGTGATGGACTGGGCTAAAGGGGACCCCCCAGGCCCTAGACCACACCAGACGGGACCCCTCCAGAGACCAGTCCAGACTGGACCAGACCAGACTACACTAGAGACGGGACCCCTCCAGAGACCAGTCCAGACCAGACCGGACCAGACCGGACTGGACCAGAGCAGACTAGACCACAGACGGCACCTCTCCAGAGACCGGACCAGACCAGACCAGAGTCGGGACCCCTCCAGAGACCAGACCAGACCAGACCAGAGATGGGACCCCTCCAGAGACCGGACCAGAGCAGACCAGAGACGGGACCCCTCCAGAGACCAGACCAGACCAGACCAGAGACAGGACCCCTCCAGAGACCAGACCAGACCAGAGACTGGACCAGACCAGACCAGAGATGGGAACCCTCCAGAGACCGGACCAGACCAGACCAGACTAGAGACGGGACCCCTCCAGAGACCAGACCAGACCAGAGACGGGACCCCTCCAGAGACCGGACCAGACCAGAGACGGGACCCCTCCAGAGACCAGACCAGACCAGAGACGGGACCCCTCCAGAGACCGGACCAGACCAGACCAGACCAGACTAGAGATGGGACCCCTCCAGAGACCAGACCAGACCAGAGACAGGACCCCTCCAGAGACTAGAGACTAGACCAGACTAGAATAGAGACTATGGGAAAAAGCAAGAACTACAGCTACAGCAACTACAGCAAGCTGTATCACAAGCAAAGCCTTCTGGCTATTCAAATCAAATCAAATCAAATCAAATCAGATTTATTTGTATAGCGCCAAATCATAACAAAGTTACATCAAAGCACTTTACACATAGAGCAGGTCTAGACCAAACTCTTTATAAAATTATTTAAAGAGACCCAACAGATCCCCCGACGAGCAAGCACTTGGCGACAGTGGCAAGGAAAAACTTCCTTTAAGAGGCAGAAACCTCGGGCAGAACCAGGCTCAGGGGGGGCGACCATCTGCCTCGACCGGTTGGGTTGAGAGAGGGAGAGAGAGAGAGAGAGAGAGGCACGGGGGGAGGGGAGGGCAAAGTTGGGTAGAGTAGGGAGAGAAAGAGAGCAGGAGGAGGGGATATTCAAACAGGTGTAGGCAGGAACATGATGCTGCATGAGGTTCATAGGAATGATGCTGTATGGAATTCTTGAAGATGTGGGAGCAGCAGGCGTTGCAGGAACATGCATGCGCAGGAACATGCACAGGTAAAAAAAAATTTGTGTCGTGCTTTCTACACTTCAAACTATTCCAAATTAAAATGAAGCAGAAGATGTTTTGAATCGTGAATTTATGTGTTGCGCCACATAAAATGTCATGCATAGAAAAGTTTAAAGGACAATCTGATGTTATATCTATTCTAGTGTTATGAATATAGCTGTGAACAGATGTTTTGTCACTTAAGAAAAATAAAGGTATTGTTAAATTAAAAAGTTGCCTCATTTTTTAAAAGTCATTATTTCAATAAACAAAAACATTAGGGAACAAATTTAGCAGAAAAATTATGTAAAATGTTGTGTAAATGCTACTTAAATATAGTCCATAAATGAAAATTTGAAAAAGTATTTACAAATGACATTGAAAAGCCGTTGGTTTTAGCTGAGATTTTTCAGTTCAATGCAGAGTCTAAGTAAAACTTAAAGAGAAAGAGAGAGTAAAATTCAGTGAGCATATTAATAATCATCAGTAGATTACCTGATGTTTGCTAGTAAAAGAAACTTATATCCGCAAGTAGCCAACCAGTTGAGTTGGAGCTGTATAGCTCTGCTGTTTATCTTCAGCCTTTCTAATTAGCACCAGGATGCTCATCAGCTCTTGTGTATCCATGAATGTTTAAACAGTCTAAACTACTTAATCTAAATACATTTCACAATTAGGTTGACAACAAATCACAGTCTTTTAAATACCTTTTGCTTTTTTTGAATATTTAGTTTTCATCGTTTATAATTTGTGATTTTTCCGTTACTGTAAAAATGATTTTGTATTTTGATACTTCCATAAAATAATGAGTTCAATGCCAGTTACATTGCAACGCTAAGGGACCGATCTGTAATTAACTGGTGGTGATTGATGTGCGTGGGGCCTTCACCATTATTTCAGCTCACATCACTGAAACACTCTTTATCTGTGGAAATGTCAAGACTTTCTCACTGCTGAAATCAGAAGTGGACTCTTTCTGCCTCTTTAACACAAAATTTTTAAATATATAACTAAGGGTGGGACAAGGGATTCATCACATGCAGCTTTGCCCCACTCCTTTAACTAAAGTTAATAATTAAGATCAGACCTTTAGTGAATTTCTTATTTAAAAGCTGAAAACATTTCTGTCATCAGATAATTCAACAGTATGAGATGTTTGTAATTTAATCACCTTTGTTTTAACACAGGTCTCCCACTTTTCCTGCCACTATTGCTCTTTTTCTTAGTCATCCATCCTGTAACATGACCACAGGTGCACTGATGCCCTCAAACCAGTTCAGAGAGTGTATGTGTGTGTGTGTGTGTGTGTGTGTGTGTCCTGATCTCTTGTTTTGGCCATTTCATTATCCCAGCAGTGAGGATTACTGTGCTGATTGCATCCCTGCACTCATACTGACAAATGCACTGTGTGTGCGCATGTAAATGTGGGTGACCTTCCTGTTTGTAATTCCACCAGCAGCCCTGGTCATTTTTTTTTCTTAAATATGTGGATTAACCTCAGTCACAGGAGCAACACCAGTAGAAACAAATGAATATCTATTCAGAGGGAGGCACATTTAGGATAAACATGTTTTATCATTTACAAATATAAACTTCTCATGTGATTTTAACACAAAAAGGCAGGTTTATTGGATTCACCCATTTTATTCAAGAAATAGAGATTGTGTGTTAATTGTCAGTTACAGAGACAGTTTCATTGCTCTTCATATCTGCTTTGTTGTTACTTATTGTTCGGGTTTATGGTTCATGTCTACTTATTATTTAGATTTTTGATGATAAAAAAATGTCAGTAGTTGGATTTTGTGTAGCTACCGTCACTCACCATTAGAGAGAGGAAGTAACAACAATACTTTTTCTCATGTCATAAAAGAATAATGCTGAAGTGGGAATACACTGAGGTAAAAAAATAACATTAATAATAAAAAGACTAACGCAGTAAAACCAGAAGCAGAGCTCTGAATGTGTGAGCTGAAAGAGGAACCTGTGGATGGAGGTTTACGTTTGTTTCATGATGGAAGTTTAAAGGAAAACCCTCTCTGGGGAATACACACACCAGTCTCGACGTGATTCAGCCAGAAAGTGCAGAAACTGAATGACTACATTTAGTAAAGGACCCTGTGAGCATCTTAGAAGGAATTGATACTTGGCATGGGCTCCGTTTGCTAAGTTGTAAACTTTGTTTCCTGTTGAAATGATTGTATTATGAGATCTCTGCAGTCTCTGATGGTGTTTTACTGGATTCAGTTTCAGAAGTTATTCACACTCAGTAAAAACTTTGCAGGGTGCATGTTTGTGTGGAGTTTTGTGTCAGTTTGTGGGTTTGCATGTGAGACAGAGGAAGAGAAAGAAAAACTGTCAGCATATCTGAATTTTCCAATATATTTACATATTGATTTCACACCAACAATTAGTCATCTTAGAGCTCAGGTTTCCACATTCTGGTGTTTCATGCAACAATTAACTGAAGCTATTGGAGAGTATCTGAATGATAATTCAAAGCCCTAATGCCACATGATTGACAGGACAACATAATATAACATGATATTCACAGACGAATACAGTTTTCATTGCAGATCACCAGATACATTATTGTACAAGATTTAATGGACGATCCCAATCTGAACTGCAGGAAAACACAGAAAAAGTTTCTTTTCGTAAAGAAATTTTCCTTTTTTTTGTAAATGTCTTAAGTGTTTATACCTTATCTCCAGTTTCAGGTGGATAAAGACAAGCTCAGCGTCTGATCATCAGAAAGATGATGATCAGGCCCAGCAAGAAGGTGGTGGGAACCAGAAGGAGTGCTGCATACAGGAGCCATGGCTCAGGAAACACCACAACACCGCCATCTGAGAAACACAAAACCGCTATCACTTTATAGCATTGGATTCGTTGTAACCATTCCTCCTGTAAATCCAAGGTGAAGTTCAGGTCAAAAGTCAACGACATAACAAAGATTGGATGGATAAATATATCTAATAGTCTAAAAATGTCTTGTTCCTTTACAAACAAAATAGTAAAAAAACCCACAAAAAAACCCCCCAATAAACTAAAACAACAAAAGCAGCAGAAAGTTTAAAACAGACTCACTGGAGATGATTGTTAAACATGTGTTCTGGAAGGTTTCACTCCCATTTCTACCTTCTCCGCTCACTGAAAGGAAAACGTTTAGATCAGATCAGTCTTCACTGTACTCTGCACTTTAATATATTGCAACATGAGAAATAACAAGTTGAACACCTGAAACGACGCAATAATTCGATAAAAAGTTTTCTGTGTGTGTGGCTGTCTATGTGTGTATTTCTGTGCTTCTGCACATTTAAATTAGTGTGAACAGACATGGCACACTGCCCATAAAGCCTTCATGTAGTTACACTCAGCAGTTATTACTACGTACTACAACACAAGAATTTTTGAATTATTGAATAGTGACCCCTGAGTGGAGCCACAAAAATGAGGTCAGCTCAGGAGGGAGATTGTTACCTGGAGGATAGTAGTGGTAGCTGCTTTTGGCTATCAGATGTTTATTCAGGTGCAGCTGACACTCATATTTTCCACTTCCGCTCAGCGATACTGTCTCAACTAGTGTGGAATAGGGCAGAGTTCCATCAGCGTCTCCCACAGCAGAGCTGACGTGTTTTTGTGTGCATCCATCGTGATGAATGGACAAAACAACTCCCGGTTGCCGTGACACGTTCACTTCACAGCGGAGCAAAGAGTTGTTGTGACTGGTGAGGTTAAAGATGATGGTGTCTGAAATGAGATGTAGATAGATACACAGATATGTGCGTAACGTGTGAAAAAACACTATCAGGGACAGTTACTTGTATTATTAGTTGAACATTCAAGTTTGTAGCCATCCTACAAACTTTAAGCACTCTATCACCGCGCAGTTATCCAAATCAACTTATCAGGCTTCCTGAGAAAAATATAACTAATGGATTCTACTATTTGCACACCAGAAACCCAGGTAGTGGTAAATGATCTTTAGGCAAGAAATTGAAATCATCATGGTTCATGATGGAATACCTGATATACAAAGAGCCACTGATACACTTTTGCCAAAACCGGAAAATATAGTAATAATTGTAATAATCTTTAATCCACATCACGAGCAGGTCTCCTAAATTCCTATTCTCAATCATAGTTTTTACAGTGGGTGAGAAGTTAACATTTTATTTCAATGGACCAAAGTGTTGGAAGCACAGGCTGATATTAACATACCTGCCTCTGGATAAATGCAATCAAACATATCACAGCCTCTAAATTGTTTTCAAGTTAAGAAAATTTCAAAAATGCTCCTATGACAGATTATTTAGCAGTGCAGTGATGATGGAGGAGCTTGAATGTCTTAGTTTTCCTTCAAAATTAGATATTAAAATCATAGTGCTCTGGAAGCCTCCCTACATTAATAAATAAAAGCGTTATAATTACCATGAACAATTAGTAATGTTTCATTTCCTTTTCTCCTAAAACCTTTCTCCTTCTCGGTGTAGATGGACAGTTTGCAGAGGTACCTTGCACTATCTGCCCACTGGACATTTTTGAGAATTATGGACTTGTTCGCCGATTTTCTGCTATCGTCCACAAGAGTAACGCGCCCCTCATACTCCTCTGAGGGACTCCACAGTCTGGGATGTTCATTGCCCGGTTTTAAGCGCATCCAATACAGAACTGGTGTCATCACCATCTTTTCACCGTCAGAAAGCTTGAGCTCACACTGCAGGGTAACGTTTTTATCAAAAGTTGCAGCGAGCACAGGGGGCTGGTTGACTGTGACCAGAGAGAAAGTACCTGAAAAAGAATGGATAAAATAACACAAGAAAAACCATGATGACAAGATATGGGGTGTCTGTAATAATGGCCTGTCAGGGGTAGTCGATGCTGTATCTTTTGCAGAAGAGATGAACAACTCACATAGAGCTGAAATGCTGAAAAAAATTGTTCTCTGTTTCAGATTCAATATCTAATAAGTATTTAATACCAACAGAATTGATAAGATCTGAGGTTTTTGAAACTGTCAATTCAGATTTTAGTCACATCCTGAGAAGTTACTTAAAGGTATTAATGCATTACGTAAAAGAAAGGTTGAAATGGTCTGAACAAAACCAGATCTCTTGCAAACAGTGTCAACAGCAAATCCTAAAGACTCAGACACAAATTAGAATTGCCATCAGTAAATTAATTTAGATATTGCACAACATTTATGATATAGTGATAATGAATAGTAAACTAAACAATACATAAATATCACCATGTTATATAATAAGAATTTGGAGTAATTTCACAAAAACACACATATGAGTCAAAAATGTACCTGAGACCATAAAGTAGAGAGACATCCATCTCATCCAGAACCATTTTGATAAAATTAATTTGTGATGCAAATCAGTCAAAATTATTGTTAACATGTCTTCAACTAAATATGGCAACAATCTCCTTCTGGGGTGCAGAAGGATGCTCTATATATAGAGAGAGAGAGAGTGAGAGACGCATGTGACATCACTTCCTCAGCTGGAAGATTTTACTCCTATGAGTGTTTCTGCATGTAAACAATCCTGCAACTGTACTTAACTCACAAAAAGTTTCCAGTTCCAGTATGTTCTTGTTGTTTTGATTATACAAAATTGGCATTACTTCTGAAAAAAACTTAAGTTATTTTAAGGAAATTAAATTGTAAATTTATCCATGAAATCTTAAGAAAAGTACAGTATGTTACAGGATGTGGTTCTTGCTAACTGTTGGTTGAAAGGATTTTTTGTACTTCCTCATACACAATTGTGAACAAAAGTTCACAAATTCCCCACTCATGCAAGTTAGTTGCATGAAAATTAATCAAGCTTTGTGCTGTATTACAGTCATCGGTACATAATGCTTATTCAGTTGTTATTGAACTGTGCAGTTTCCCTCAGTTTTTTCCCTCATGTTGGCTTCCAGTTAATTCTTGTTTTCCAAAACAGTCAACAACAAAACCTTGACTGTAACTGTAACTGTAAAACTCAAAGGTGTCATTTTCTTCTGAAAATCATAATAATCTGTTCTGGAAGAAGTGAGTAAGTCGACCATAACCAGAAATGGTATCATCTGATAGTGATTCTGTTTGTCTCATTAGCTTGTTTTTCAACTGTCAATAATAGACCATTATTATACCTTTAAAACTAAATACTATCCACACAATTTACATCCTGCAAGTCGTCACCCACCTGATAAAAAAGTAATTCTTGTGGAATCATCTATCTATATTTTTCATCAGTAATCTAGACCTGAACGGAAATTGCTGTAGACACTGGCATGCAAATGCATATGTGTGAAGCCCACCCACCCTGTAGCTAGATGTATAAAAAAATGCACTCCCTTGTGCCTGTGGTAAAACGTGTGGTTGAATCAAACACTAAGCAATCATCTGAATTTTGAGCAATTCCGCTGGTTTGGCATTTACTTGGTTAATTTCATATCTTGAACAAGGTGTGTAAATGTTTCTTAGATGTGTTTGGTAACAATCACCATCTGCAGAGCAATGTGGCTAAACAGGATGTTTTCTTCACACATTTCACACATTTCCTGGACTAACCACAAAATATGAAGCATTATTAATTTTTAAACCTTTGAATACAACATTATGAAGACTGAGAGGATTTTCTCAGTCAGTGACAAAAACACATTTCAGTAAAGCTTTATACTTTGTAGCCTACACAGCTAAATTTATGAGACAGTTTTTCCTTAAATCACTTTTTAGATTCTAACATTAGGATTTTACATTCAAACATAGGACAAATGCATAAAATACAATATATGATAATGATTAATTCAGAGGTTTTGAAAAAAATCACAGTGTTTATTTGAGACCTATTGTCACATAGCCCCCAAGAGACTTTTGAGAGTACAGGCACCATGTATTTTTGTGTGGTGCATGTGTGAAGAACACGTGCAACCTCAAAACAAGTTAGCAATTTTTGCAATAAACTGGCCTGTGACAATTGTTTTTATTGTATTGGATTTAAATTTCAGATCACATTCACTGTCAATTTGATTAGTATGTCTATTTCAATGTATATTGAACTACTTTATCTCAGTAGTTGCAGGGAATCCAACTAGAGTACCTTCTATAGGGCATCTGTACTGTAGTTCAATTTCTTCCTGTGTGAAATCTTAGTTGGGGGCTTTGAAAGTAACTTCCCCAACACACAGTTTAGCTCCCTCTTTGTTAGCCACAACACTTGAATGCTGTTTATATGTTTAATCAGCAATAACACGTAAATGGAATCAAATACATCAGTCACCAGAAATATTCTACAACAAAATCAGTACTTTGATCAGGAATACGTTTTTTTAATGTAACCAGGAACAACATATTCAGGGTGTTAAAAAACCCCCCAAACAAACCCTTTTCCCGACGATGAACTACATTACCCGTCAAACATTTCGCCTACGTATTACGTCAAAACGTTAGTCGGTCGGCAAATTCCAACATGGAGGATTTCGTTGCCGTTGAAAAGAGCCCGGTATGAATTAGAGAGATTGTTTCCTGCTTTGTGTTTAAAGTTGGCAGATTCTATAGTGGGCTTTTGTAAGTCCAGGTTGTTGAGGGTTGCTTTCCGCGCGTGTGTGTCTTTGTATTTCGCCGTTGTGTTATCTCGTTAACACTGTCGAAACATAAACCTGCCAATTCATTCTCTACTCGGTGCAATTGCTATGTCATGCGAGTTAGCTACTAGCATTAGCACGGTGTATGTTGGGCTCGAGAAAAGGGCATTTAAGCCCGATTTATAACAGCGTGTCTACCAAAGGACGTCGTCAGCCATTCCGATTATACTTTGATGCTTGTCAGTGAGTCATAATCAGCTTTAAGTAGTCATGTTTTGTAGTAGCTAACCGCTGAAGTTAGCAAGCTCTAAACAAGCTAGCAGTGGCTAAGCTAGTGTTTGTTAGGTGCAGTGTAACTACTGATACTCCAGTTCGCTGTGTATCGGTGTGTCCCCGCAAAGTTAGATTTTAAGCTTTCCTCTTTTGCTCAGGCGAAAATAACGTATACCATAAATGCAGCTTCTTCCCTGATGTGTAGTAGTATTAACCACATTAAGTTACTAAAGTCAAATCTTTTTTGTTGTTGTCACCTTCACAGGACGAAATGCCGGCAATATTGAGCTCCAGACCTCAGACAGGCCTGTCTTTCCTGGCACCAGAACCAGAAGACCTTGAGGACCTTTACAGCAGATACAAGGTCTGATACCTGCTCGCATGTTTAAGTTAAACGTTACAACATCGACATTCTATCAGAATACTTCACAATGTCTAAAAGTGTATGATAGTCCGTAGGGTTTTGAAGCATGATAGTAAATTCTGATACCACAGAAATTAATATTGTTTGTGTAAAACATATTAATAATTTTTATTCACAATTCCTTTGGTTTTGGCGGCATCTTTTTGATGTTTTATATTAAAGCAGTTACAAAATGGTTGCTATTAATTATTTGTTTTGTTTTTTGTTCTTCTTGAACTGTCCATGTCAAACTATAAACCATAAACTTAAGTGTATGTTCTCAAGAAAGCATATGTATGGTAGATTCATTTCCAGTCTGCTCTCACGCTTATTTCTGCCTTTTTTTCTTTTTGTTGTGTGCTTGCAGAAGCTTCAGCAGGAGCTGGAGTTCCTGGAGGTACAGGAGGAGTACATTAAAGATGAACAGAAGAACTTGAAGAAAGAGTTCCTTCATGCCCAGGAGGAGGTGAAGAGGATACAGAGCATCCCACTAGTCATTGGCCAGTTCCTGGAAGCTGTTGACCAGAACACAGCCATTGTTGGCTCCACAACAGGTAACATTAAAAGAAGAAAAAAAAAAAGATATTTTCTATTCATCAGTGCATTAAATTGCTTTTTGGATTCAATGTCCAAGAGATACAAGGAAAATAAAACTATGTGTAATGGAAGCATTAAAATAAGGTCTGTGATAAAAAATGGAATAGTTGAAATTCAGATTTAAAAATTCATGTAATAGCAAATGATGCATACAAGCAGTACATTTGAATACTTAATCGTGTTTTGGGTCTTAGTCTTTTGAGAGAACCGGGGAGAGATGTACCATGTGCTGTCAAATCTTAATTATTCAGTGGGAAGTACATGTTTCAAATCCGTGATTAATTCCTGCGTTCTTTCCACTCTTACTCACTCAGGGTCCAACTACTATGTGCGCATCCTAAGCACCATTGACAGAGAGCTACTCAAGCCCAATGCCTCAGTGGCCTTGCACAAGCACAGCAACGCCCTGGTAGATGTGCTCCCTCCTGAAGCTGACAGCAGCATCATGATGCTGACGTCAGGTAAAGTGACACTCTCAGAGGATATGAGATTGCTGAATGTGACTGTGGCCACATCTGGAGAAAGTACTTTTTCCATTAATTTGTCAAAAGATTTTCATTTTCAACATCAAGCAATTGGTTAATTTAAGTTTTTCTTTAAGGTAAATTAATTTTATTCATTAAAATACACAAGTGGACATTTTTAACATAAATGTGGATTAATTTAAGTTTTCATTATACTTGAATTGATCAGTATGGCTGGTGTAATTTTCCTTCCGGCTGTGTTTCTGCTCCCAGATCAAAAACCAGATGTGATGTATGCTGATATTGGTGGTATGGACATCCAGAAGCAAGAAGTTAGAGAAGCAGTGGAGCTACCACTCACACACTTTGAGCTCTACAAACAGGTTAAATATTGAGAAGAACTGATTTGAGACAAAAGAACAGTGGATTAATGCTCATTCCTTTGCGTAACCATTTGCAAACAACTTAATTTCAAACAGGAATCATCTGTCAACTGGTCTTTGTCTGCTTACTTTTTCAGATTGGCATTGACCCACCCAGGGGTGTCCTTATGTATGGACCTCCAGGTTGTGGTAAGACAATGTTGGCCAAGGCTGTGGCACACCACACTACAGGTAAGTCCAACATAGCAGAGACCTATGTGTTTGGAACTGCACTAATGGATTAAACACTATAATATCTACATTATATCATTGCTTAAAACAACATGGACAGTAAATAACACCAGATATAGTATTTTGAGTATAGATTATTATTGAGTATTATGAGCAGTAAGAAGAAAAATTTTATGTTTGTCATTTACTTCATCTGCAGCTGCATTCATCCGTGTGGTGGGCTCTGAGTTTGTTCAAAAGTATTTGGGTGAAGGCCCTCGTATGGTGCGTGATGTCTTCCGGCTGGCGAAGGAAAACGCACCTGCCATCATTTTCATTGATGAGATTGATGCCATTGCCACCAAACGTTTTGATGCACAGACTGGAGGTACAAATTTGTGGTTTACATGTAGACATGTTTCATTGTCCTACAGTCAACATTGACGCTGACTACATTGCTGCAGATAAAGAAAAATCATGGTAAAAAGTCACCCTTTGTTTTCCTTTACAGCTGACAGGGAAGTACAGAGAATCCTACTTGAGCTGCTTAATCAAATGGACGGCTTTGACCAGAACGTAAATGTCAAGGTAAGCCAAGTCCACCACTCTCAGGAAGCTTTTAACTATTCCCCCATGACTGCACCATCTTTTCATATGCTGACTCAGTGCCAGTGACGGACAGCATTATGTGAACTATCACAGCCTTCGAACCCCTTAACTCCTACCAGCCATTCATTCCTTTTGCCTTGTCACTATGCCCAGTGTCATTCAACATCCGTAAGGCTTTTATTATTTTTCAACCCAAAATTGTACACTATTTTTTTCACCTTTTTTTGAGGGGGGCCACACTTCAGAAAATTACATAATTTGGACTGGCAGAAAAAGCAACTGCATTTCAGTATACAAAGTGTATTTTGATTATGATTTTTTTTTTAATCTATTTAAAAGCTATCCAAGACAGATACCGATAAATATATTACATTACATCGAATTTTGAACAGTTGAGTTATGGATTCTCCATGTTGCAAAGGATTGGCAAAGCTGCTGCTCCAGAGGTTACATGTGCATTTGGTAAATGTTCAGCTCCCATTTCCATTTGGGTCACAAAACCCAAAGTAATCATTTGATATCGCACAAAATGCAACCCCACACCATAATATGTTTACAATTTACTATTGTGCTCACATGATCTGCTTTGACATTTGAAACCCCATTAGGTGATCATGGCCACAAACAGAGCAGACACTCTGGACCCAGCCCTGCTACGTCCTGGTCGTTTGGACAGAAAGATTGAGTTCCCGCTGCCTGACCGCAGGCAGAAACGCCTCATTTTCTCCACCATCACCAGTAAAATGAACCTCTCTGAGGAGGTCGACCTGGAGGATTGTATCCTTATGGTTCAATAACTGCATGGTTAAGTTGTTAGTGTGTATAACGGGGAAAAAATTCAGTTTTCCTTTTTACAGGGTATTTTTGCATAGTATAAAAGAATATATATTCTTAACATGCATACAATAAATATGCCTTAATTTGTACCAAGAAGATATGTTTGAACAAATAAGTTGGTTTTTTTTTCCTCTTCTTTTCTCAGTCAGTCATCCACTCCTCCTCCTCCTCCTTCCTTTTTTTCTTTAATATGTATTATTTTATATTGAAGCAGTTTGTCTCGTAGGGGGAGCATTTCGTTCACTGCTGTTTGTATTGTATTAATGCTGCTGCTTCCTGCCAGGTATGATCCTCTGACTGGTTTAAAAAAAATATATATATATATATATATATATATATATATATATATATATATACACACACACACACACACACATATATATATATATATATATATACACACACACACACACACACACACACTACCTCAGTCTAGAGGTCCTGGGCTATAGCCATATGTACACATTCCATTCAAGGAGTTTAGCCTCGGGCTACCTTTTGGGCCGGTTCCCGTTAAGGTATGCAGTATACTGTGGCACTGTATTGTTTCCACTATAAACGAAACAATGCAGTGTGGAGCTCATGTTTAATTGAAGATAGTTTGTGGAATACAAAACAACTTTTTTGTATTCACTTCAGCATTTATCTTATGCTTATAAAAGCCTGGACTTTTATGGGTGGAACTAATTCTTTTCCTGTGTTTTAATTTTTAAATGAAACCTACAGAGTTAATGGCCTGTGGTGTTTGGACTTTAGCCACACGCTTATTTGCATTAGTCTCACATTTAAAGCAACCGTTTGAGTGTGAAATGTTTGTTTTTGTTTTTTTTTTTTTTTAGGGCAGCCCTCTGCTGCTGCTACCACACTCTGTTTATTCCTGACAACATCCTGTTAGGTTTTTTTTTATTATTATTATTTACCCTTAAATTGACAAATGAGAAACTAAAAAATAACTCACAATCACAAAGACAAAATGAAAACAAAACATTCAACAGCTAATTTGGGATTTAAGAGGGATACTCTTGTTCTTGAGTTCTTGTGTTTATATTCAGCATCTCTGGGTTGTTCAGTTCTTAATTGATGCACAGATGTGGCAAGACCAGACAAAATCTCTGGGGCTGATATCAACTCCATCTGCCAGGAGGTGAGCTAAAGCTTTAATTATCTTTTCATATTGTTGTGGTGGAAAAGTCAAAACTTGTGCAGAAAAATAGAATCTTATATTTTAGACAGTAAAATCTATATACTTATTTTACTTAATTTTTTTCCTAATCTATCTCAGGCTGGCATGTTGGCAGTACGTGAAAACAGGTATATTGTCCTGGCCAAAGACTTCGAAAAAGCTTACAAGACTGTCATCAAAAAGGACGAGCAGGAGCATGAGTTCTACAAGTAGAGACAAAGTACATCGAGGGGGAAAAAGGTGTCCAGACACACAAGTTTGTTATTGATTTGCGTCTGGTTGTGTCTGTATCCGCAGTGTGTCTTTTGTGGATTCACAGTCCCTGACCTGCATTGATTTTTGGACTAAATTTACTGCAGCACCGGTCCTCACATCAGATAAGCCCTGTGTTTCTAGCCTTGATAAGACACACTACCATGTGAGTGTTTTTTGTGCAGGCACTCCTCTTGTTCTTAAAAATGTCTGACCCCGACTGTAGCTAGGATAGAACATTTGTATCTATATGCAATCACTCAAAACATTACTTATAAAAAAAAAAAAAAAAAAAGCCATTAAAGTTTTCCATAAAAAAGGTTAATTGTTCTTATTGTCTTCTTTAAAACATGAATTTTAATTGAAAACACTTAATATTTCTCAAACTAGCCCTGCAGAGCCTTTCCTGTCATCAGATACATTTTGTGTTTATACCTGTCATGGATTAATTGGAAGGTAAATGACCTGTTTTGATCTTTTTAACATTTAACTCATTTTAAAAAATAATGTAATATTGTTTGTAAAATAAAAAAAAAATCCCAAAATTTCAAATGTGAATCTATTTTGAGTTTCTCAGTCGTCTATAATTAATTAAATAATTAAATATTTGCTTTGGCTTAAAAAAAATATATTTTCTCAATTGTTCTGGACCAAATGATTCAAACTGATAAACTGAACTAGATCATTAGTATAAGATCTAGATGTGATTGTTAAGTAAATGAATACCTCAGCTGCTGTCTTGGATTGATTGAACTTTGTCCACACTTTTCTCACTCTTGAGTTTTAGTCCTGTGTTTCCTCCTAGAAAGCTTTAATTTTTTATTTTTATAGACATTGCTAAAGTACTTACTCAGACTCTTGTTGAACATTTTGAGGCATTAGAGATGGATTTCCCTCAGGCACAGTGTCATTAAGCTGAAAAAATATTTGGGGAAAAATCAACCTTATCTCGCAGCCATAGATAAAAGTCCATCAATGTCCCTCAATGCATTACAACATCAGACAACCGCTCATTCATGACTCTATTTAGAGACAGCCATACATCAGGTAAATGTACTCTTGTAAAGATATGATCCTGCCATTGTTTGACTCTTGCAGTAGACAGAGTCGACTCAAATGGATCCCAGTTCTTGACCAGTCCTCTCCGTTCGTCCTCAAACGCCATCTTCTGTGCTGCTCAGTGGCCCTCTGTGTCTCCCGTTTTAAGTCTGCCCATGAGTTGAAGCAGTGCAGCCTGATGTTGCAGTTCTGCCTTCAGGCCACAAGTTGGGGAAGATCATTCATTAAAGCTTTCAAGCTGCAGTGTCAGTGAAGCACACAACCACCAACCTAAACATGCAAATATTCAATAATATGGATTTATGTGGACAGGTTAAGGCTTGATGACCCAAGTTAACGGCAGTGTGTTTAATTAACATCAACTAAGGAAAAATTACTATTCTGATAATCATGTTAAAACTATAGATTATGACATTGATAAAGAATTAAGCTCAGCCTGAGACTTAATGAAACTCTGAGCTCTCTGTATAAAACCTGGTGTAGAAATTAAAGAGGAAATTGAATTTATTGCACCTACACGTGTTGCACTTGGTCTCTGGTTGGAAGACTGTAAGTGACCGGGTCAAAATAGTAGGGGCAGAGCTGCAGGGTTGCCAGTTCTGGCCTGCTGGACATCCTTGAAAAGATTTTATGTAGTCTGTGGTTCTGTCCAAACGGCTGTAGAGGGAAGAGTTTCCACCACAAGACCACCACAAAGGCATCCATGCTGATTTGAGCTTCTGACAGTATGAGAGGAAACAGCTCGTACGGAGGTGGTTGGACAGCCATTTTTGTAAACTCTGTGCCATCAAAAACAGTAGCAGATAGAGAAAATTATGATACGTTTATTCACTTTGTTGCTTCTTGAAATAAAAGCAAGTACATGAGTGTGTGAAGGATAAATCAAAGTTACATTTGCACTTACCTTAACTGTAACCCTGTTTATGAAATGAAAACTTTTTTGTTTTCATTTAATTCTGTTCTAGGTTCTCCAGCATTTGACAGTTTTTCTTTAAACACTGATTTCAGAACTTCTGGTCATGAAAAATGGAATTACAAATGCACAAAAATCCTTGGGCAAAGCTTGATTAACTTTGTTTTGGTTGCCCCTTTCTTTGGTTCTATTATTTTGTCTGTCTCTGGATGGATGGATGGGGAAACCTGGAAATGAATTGCCCCTGTTGTTAAAATCCAAACATTCATCTGTACCTGTGCCAATTTGGCTCCACTACCATACTTCTTGTTGTCATTTCTCAGAAAGGTTTCCCTGTCAAATCCGCTCATGTTGTTGCTTTCAAGTCACAAATCATCAGATCATCTGACAGTTTCAACAGAAGTCCAGATCCCTGATGATAACAATAATGGAATTTAATAGTTTATGATCTAATTTGCATGAAACTTGATTGTTAGTAAAATTCAGTTTTCACCATCCAAATATTTAGAAATGAACTACACGAGACAATTGTTACTGATATAAGTTATACAGCACCCACCACCATTGTGTTTGGAAAATAAATAATACAGATAGATTAAACATCGTTGTAATGCTACAACGACAAGTTTTCTCGTGCAAAAAAGAAGAAGCAGTTTTATTTTCGATGTATAAATAGGTACACAATGTAGCTTCCAGAGAAGGAGAGGGGGGTCGCTGTGAGCCACCGACTCTACCACCCGCCGCACATCACGTCCTCCTCCTCAACTTCAAAACATATCAGAAATACCGGGGAAGATGAGCCCTGCCGGGAATATCGACGGCTAGCAGCTTCTGAAAACCGTGAAGGAGTTAAATCAGCCTCTCTGGTGAGAATTAAAAACAAACATATGTATATATATAGATATATATATATGTGTGTACATCTTCAACCAAACGGCGCTGGGCTCGGGTGGCGTTTAGCTAGCTAGCAGGCTAACTAACGTCTGTTGACCCGCAGCGGTTAGCTTGGCTCGGTTTGACTCGCCTTTTTCAGCCAACAGCTGGCGAAGGGGGGGGGGGGGGGGGCCCGCTTTGGGTTTAGGATAAGAACAAACAAAACAAAAAACACGTATCTTTTGTGATATTTGCGGGATCATATTCGTAAAGGAAACGTATTTGTTTGTTTGCTTTATCTGAACACAACAGTTGTACGGAAATAAATTTCAGATTAAAAGTAAGACGACGCGACACATTTCAGGAGTAAAGTTAAACCAAAAGCATTGAAAAGGTCAAGGTGGGTCATCTCGGACAAAAAAAAATAAAACAAATCACAGTTTAGGGAGTTTTAGTTTTAAGTGTGCCATATAATGTTAATTCAGGATGAGAGCCAACATCAGGACGCTTTTCATTTTCTGGTGTAACGCGTTTCCGCCTGCTTCCCTCCGTCAGCGTCGATATCACCATTAAAACTACAATCCGAAACACAAACATAGAAGTTTTGACTTCAGCCACAAGCATGCAGGTTTATTAATAGCAAACTGTCCGTGATTTAGGTGGGGAGGGGGCGTAGATTTGTCCAAAGATGGTGTCATGGTCACTGCTGTAGAAAACAGGAATTGGTTGCACTGTTTTGTGCCAGTTTTGTTTTGGTTTTGTTTTTTTGGGGGTTTTTTTTGTCCCTTTGGTTGTTTGACATGTTGAAGCATTTTTCGTAAACTGTTTTGTTCTTTTTTTTTTTTTTTTTTAACTCTGGTGTAAACTGGCTGCAGCAGAACAAAAGGCTCTGTTTCGTGGCCCCCCTCCCCCTCCAAGCTGTCTTGATTGATTGAGACCACACTTGAGGTATGAGGGGACCATGAAGGGGGCAAACAGAAGGCCTGCTCTTTCATTGCCCTCCACAAGTTGGGTCCTAGTTTTATCTGATGACAGTTACTGTTGTGTTAATGTCACCTCCTCTGCGTACCGCAACCAGCTCTGTTAAACCTGAATGTGGATTATATGTCCATTTATATATAATCTCTGTCAATTCTTTCTTTTTCTACCTCGTCTACTAAACCCAGTTATTCCTGTATGCTTCTTTTCTCTCTCTGCTATGTCTGATCCTGCTCTAATGTAATGTCCCCACAGAGGGACAAATAAAGGATTATTTTATCTTATCTTAACTTGCACACTGTTTGTGTAGCTTTACTCGGTTAGTGTTTAACAAAGAGGTTTTATTTTATTTACTCTTGCAATGGAACTCAAACTAAGAATAACATGTAAGTGGATTCCCTTATGAATCCATAATGAAATGGGATTAGAATACAACTATAAGTGTTCTTTCTGAGAAGGATGTATCTCAGATGATTCACTACCTACACTTTAAACATCTTTGCTTATTGTGTTTTTCTGTTTTAAATGGTGGAAGAGAATAAAGACTCTTCCTTTGTTCATTGCAGCTGGCAGTTGTTATAGGTTATATCATTGAGATTGGTCATAATGTGTGATGTCCTGTATAGGTTATAACTTTTGCCATCCAACACATTAATTAAACAGATGATTACGTCATTAAACTGTCAAATTTCTTTTTTTCTGCATTACCTGTGTTAACATTTTCAGCCTTATCGATTAAAAAAAAAAAAAAAAAAGAGGTTAAATGTTTCAGGATTGGTGCTGTCAAAATGTTTTCTTTCCTCTAAAACTTCCTCCTGCAGTTTTGCTTTGGGCTTTACGGTCGCATAGGAGTGTACTTGTCTCCGTGGTTGTCATGGCCTATTTTGCAACCTACTGGAAATTACAGTGATTGGATAAGTGAGTGTCCCTGGTGGGTTGATTATAGCTGAAGGTGAACAATACACTCTGGAAACTGCATGAACAACCAAAGGCAGAAAGATGAGAAGAAAGTGGGAGGAAGGAGTAGAATGATGCCCCCCCCCTTCTCCTCAGCAGTCTGTCCCAGTGGAGTCAAACTAGAGGGAACAGTCATAGAGATGTGTACCAGCTGCACCCACATTGAATGGCCAAGGCTAAGGATGGGTTGCCATGACAAGGACGCTGGCATGCGTTGTTATGCAGACACCTCGCTTCTAAGGGCATGTTTTCACATTATTTTATTGCCCGGCTTTGCTTTGTTAGTGCCTAAGAGGAAAGGCCTACTTGCGTATAAAGAACTCACAAACATTTTTACCTCAAACCTTTGTGTTTTTAAGACTGACAGTGGTTAATGTAAAGAACATTTCCATGGATTTGTATTTCGTCCATGACTTACAGAGGATCTTTGGATGTGTGTACCCTGCACCCAGTCATCAAAATGTCTCGACTGCATTGTAAAATTATGCTGTTGTGCAAGAGTGATTTGTAGACGGCTGACTACTACCACCTGATTTTTAAAACCTAACCTCAGTTTATAAGGCCCTGTTCATATCTGGCATTTACTACCATCTGCGGTGATTCATACACAAATGAATGACTCGCTCACAATCGCAAACAACGAACGACAACTTACTATGACAAACTAGACACAACAACATAGATAGCATAGACTTAATTTTCCGGTTTTAGTTAACAAACTTTAGAAACTTGACCCTTATCTGTGAATGATTTTCTTCTCGTGTAATTTTTGCTTTAAGTTTTCAATGTTGAATTTATAGTCTACATGCTGAAAAAGTTGTTCAGAAACAACTTCCACTGTGCTTACAAAAGGCAATTAATGCTGACTCAGTCTGAAGGTCCAGCAGATCTGGATTACTTTCTAACCTAGCAATATTAAGACTACAAATGCAACACTCTATAAAAGACTATTTGATTTAATGGTGACTGCTCCTGAAACACAAGATGACACCCCCCATTCCTTATTTCCAGAAAAACATATCATCTCATATTTGGGCCAATACAGCTTGCTTTCTCTCCACAACAGTAGAGAAACCTTAGCTTTGCTTTTTCAGTTCACGTGGCTAAGGCGTTGCCCAAAAACACTTTGTGGACATGACAGCCTGGCTGCTGAAACATTGGCCACATGTCAAATAAAAAAAAAAGGAAACAATAGTATGAACTGGCTATGGTTGTCTTTTGTGCTTAAGTCATTTCCGCCTCCTACACTCATTTTGCAGCCACTGGGCTGTTGACAATCTCCTTTAACTGATTAGTTTTTATCCCCTGGTAATAGATGCACATTAATGCAGTCAACCCAGACTCTAATTCAAATATATAGAACATGCAAATGAATATAGAGTTTAAGCTTATAAAATGTGAGTGGTTTAAAAATATGAACAGAAATTTACAACGCGTAGAACTGATGATCTGAGGATAAGTAATTAGACTACATTTTCAATGTCACATTAAGAAATGTTAAGTAATTTATTGGTGATTGATTATATTTGGAATTTATTATAGCCATTTGATTTTGAAATAACACCCGAATCTAATGCTTTCTTTTGAAAAAGCACAAGGGGACTTAGATTTTTTTTTTTACTTTTGTCATTGACTGTTATTGTGAGTGCTAAATGTTATCCAGTTTTTGGATGTGTGTTATTGAAAGTCGTTACAGCATGCAGTATTGTGCTGTAACTCTAAAAAAACTCACTAACAGTAGAATGGGTGGAGCAGATTTAAAAGGAAGGTCACACATTTAAGACTCAAGAGCTCTCCCTCAATCCTCAATAGGGTGGAATATATAGAAATGATGAAACACCCAGCCAGATGTTAAAGCCTCATCCTCTAATACAATCTAGATCTCTGCTTCAGTGGGGTTAAGAAGGTTAACACCTTTACCAGTCACTGCAGTCTTTTGTGGCTGCTTTTATATCCCCCATTTTGTTGTTGTGAAAGTCAAGTGTTAAGTATTTCAGACTTTTGGGTCATTATTTATTTACTTTATTTGTGTTTGTAATATTTATAGCCTTGTGTTTGCTTTGTAACTTCTGGCCAAGACGCACATTGCTTTTGAGGACTTTAAAAATCAATAACTAGTGCTCAATGGCATTTCTTTCTAGCAGTAGCACTTAGCAGCAACACAGCTCTGACTGCAGTTGCAGCTAATTTTCATAATAAAAAAAACAGTTGCACCGGAGGAGGGATGGGCCACTTCCCTGCCATGTAAACTTGCTCATCTGATATGAACCAGCTGTGCTACAAATGCTTGGTTCCGATGACCACCAGCTATAAATTTACCCTGAACAGTGAATAAGTGACTGTTGCTGTTGAAAATATGGTTTGTGCGTAAATGAAGCTGATCTGTTCAAATCCATGGGATAGACTGCCTTGATAGTTGTGAATAATAAAAGAGGGGGAAGAAAGAAGAAAAGTGACTCAGTTGTTTGGACCAGTAGAGTGTCGGTAAGAATGTCTGGTTTGGTAAACATCTTATGTGGTTTCTCCCCCTGTGATTTGGTTTGGATCTCATTTATGCCCTCTAGGGCTGTTTTGGCTTTCAGTGCGTTTTGTGCGCTCCTTTCAACAGCAGTGCTGACTGTGTGCCATATTCCCCAGATGACAATCTAAATATATAACTTCATACTCCTATACCTCCATTTCCTTTTATTTCCTTGTCTGCTCTTCATTCTGTCCCCCTTGCGAGGCCTTTTGGCTCCTCCCCTTGTCCCTTCATGTGTGACTAAGTATGTATGTGGACATGGCACATATATGTAATATTGATGCCCCATGGGCAGAATATGAACTGTCCCATTTGTTGCACAAATTGCACACTGTAGCAGAAAAATAAGAAATGCCCTGCTCTGGCATGGTGGAGTGTGTTATGTCATGCCAAACCTGCCTCTTTTAAAATTGGGAATGTAGAGAGGAAGGATATCTGTGCAGGAGAGACAATGAAGTCAAAACCACATGATCTAACCAGACTGTTGGCTGCTCTCCCTCTCCCACTCCAGCTCTCTTTAGTCCTCTTTGTTCACCTCTTTTTCTTTGGTTCACTCTTTATACTTCGTTTTTTTTTTTTTTTTTTTTGCTAACATAGGAAGATTCTTCTAAATCTTGTCATTGGATCTCTTTTATATGCATGTTAAGTCAGTGCCTGCGCTTTGTTACAGGATGTTCCTGCTGCCAAGGTCTTTCACTGTATTAGTTATCTCAAGCACACAATGGCCCCCAAGCAGTAAAGTGAACCAGACTTATCATGTCTTCCGTTTGTAAATAAACATAATTTAACAGAGGAACGTGATACGGGAATTTAGGAGATAAGGAATGCGTTGTCATAGGAGTTTGATATTAGTCATTTTGGTGTTTCCTTTTGCAGGCAATATCATCCAGCAGCTCAAACCACGGTGATCTTATCAGCCACATTTTGTTCATAATAACCCCACTGAGTTGAAAAAGGGTACATTAAGACATAACAATAGGCATGTTAACCAAATGTTTCAATCACATCAGAGAAAAATCTGAAGGCTGTCATTTTGACAGATTAGAAGGCTGAGGGTGACGTGCCATATTGTTATAAAATTTACATGCAACACTGTCATTAACCACATGTAGCTCGCCTGCAGTAGATCCCTTCTGTTCTAAAGTGCTCATCAAGTTTGGCAGCAGAATGTGGCTTGACCATTAAGAACAAAATTTAAATGGCTAGAAGTGGTTTGTCCGAGGCAAGGCTGAATGACAGTTGCCTGTAGCGATTTTCCTGCAGGCATTTGCTAGTGCTTGAATAGCACACAGTGCAAGTCCATGCAAACCAGAAGGAAGCCCATACTTCAGGTCAGGCTACAGCAGGTCAAGTGATATTTAATTTCTTGTTAATGGTTTGTGCCCTTCTGATGCATAATCTGTAACTTTGTTCTCTGTATGAAAAGTTATTGTGGTCAAGTTGCTTTTGAAAATTAAACATTTTTAGGCTAAATAAAAATCTCTCACTGTCAAAATTAAAGATTGTGAGAAATTCAAAAGCAACATCTGATCTTTTGAGTCTCAAAGGGCATGAATCTGTTAATCTTAGTCAGGTCCACCACTCAGTTTTTATAGCATAATCTTGATAAACCATATCCATAATCTACAGGGTTATTATCAGGGCCAGGCAAAGCGAGAGACTCAATCCCCCATCTGCTCACAGTTCTTGAGATGAAAATCATCTGCAGCAGCAGGAAGAGGCTTCCCTTCCATTTTGAGCCACGTTCATATGTATGTGTATGCAATATGCTTTGACAGGTTGAACACCAAATACGAAACCTGAGAATAATGATTTTGAAAACGAAACTGATAAAAATATCTATTTTTATCAGCTGCACTATGGGCAATGGGCAATCTCATTTTCCTTGAAATACGGTTTATGAATCATCCTGCCAAAAAAAGCCTGCTCTCACTCCACATTATTGTAAACTCCAATATGAATTTAAGCAATATTTAAATTGTTGTAATGTCTTCATGCACCCAACAGCTAAAGTCTGATTGATTGATAAACTAGTTGTGTCCTTTGGGAATTAAAGCTGAAGTTTTAAAATATAGCGATGACGATTTTGTGTGTGGGCAAGAGGGCAGTGTCTGCTTTATTTGTTTATTTTTTTCTGTCTCTTACAGTTTCTCCACCAGTCTTGCAGCATTTAGTGGGATTAGGATTAGTGGTCTGAGGCAGCCTACTTTAACAAGCACTAATTGATTTGAAACTAAGAACATGTTTGAGACTGCATCACACTGCACCAGAGCTTGGGTTGAAATTATGTAAGGTCAACAAGCACAACCTGCAAGAGTAGCATCACGGAGTTTGTTGGCAGTAGCATTAGAAGGTTGCATTGGTGCTGATGTTGCATGACTTCCCGTCTGCCATCCGCTGTGGGCAGCAGGCCTGTCTTTGGTGGAGACATCTGCACTGAAGCCCACGCTGGGCCTGATTAGCCAAGGCTGTCCAACTGTGCTGTTGAATCGCCATGTAAAGGAACACAATCCATTCATTTTCATGGGATAAACATTTGCTCCAAGTAGAAAATCGTTGATGTGGACAGTTTGAACCAAAGGGTGTCAGTCAGTGTAACTTTGCCTCCTCTTCTTCTGCATGTTTTTTCTTTCAGGGACATCCTGGAGTGATTGGTCCGGTTCCTGTCCATCCAGGGAGTGTAGTTGTTGACTGAGGCTTCTCGGAGCTGTGGATTGCATCGTTATGGAACAATAGCACCAGGAATCAAAGCTCTACCTCCTCCTCTTCCTCTGCCTCCCGCCCCCTCACCTTCTTTTTTTTTTTTCTCTCAGGCTGGCTCTCCACTGAAACCCTCCCCCTGTACACAGTTACCCACGTACTCACATCCATGTCTGACTGCTCCTCCCACACTGGTCATGGTTCACTCCCCCATCTCGCCAGTCAGTCAGGCAGGCAGTGAGTCAATGGAGGCTGTGTAATCCTCGGTAAAGTATAGGGCCTTTACGTTTGCATATGCTCCCTTTTGTGATGGCGGTTGTTGTTGTTGCAGAGGCCTCCCTCTGGAGAGAACATGAGGGGGAGCAGAAGGCAGCATAAAGCTCACAAAGGAAGGAAGAGAAAAAGTAACTGGGTGAGTGAGAGAGACTGACACATCTATCTGACTGGAGGAGAATGTTCTTCACAGGGCAATGGATGGACTTCAGTGGTGGTGAAACTACATGATGTGGGACTCACATTGGCACCCCACACCAATCAGGAATTGGACCAACAGTCAACTTTGGAAATATCTGTCACACACATTTTTGGAATTTTAATATTTTGGAATATTTTTCTATTTTTCTTCTCCTTGGTGGCGTCTTTCCATTACAGCTCACCAAAAGTGCCTTGTCTACCCTTTGCCCCCCCCCGCCCCGCCCCTTATTTTTCATCTTTCTTCATTTCAAAATTTTAAATTTCCACAGGCCATCGCTAATATCTGTTACATTAAATCTGTGTTGCTATATTTCTAAGAAGTTATAGCCACACCAGCAGCCTCCATCAAACATACACGTGACAGTCATCTCCTCTGAATTTTATTTCTGCTTGGGGAAAACATTAATAGCCCTGGCATCCAAGCAACAAGAGTCAGGTTACTCAACACTAGAGTGACTTTCCTCATTGCCTCATTTTTTTTTTTTTTTTAGGGGGGGGGGCTGTCACCATGATCACCATCCACTCCAAATTGCGCTACGTTTTTATGTTCTTGGGCATCCAACTGGTGGTCATGGCATTGCTCTCTCGAGAAGGATACCAGAAGAGAGTCACCTACTTCATTCGCATCTTCCGCAAGTCAGATGCCACTAGCTTGATAGGCAGAAATCACACAGCAACCAGCATTGGTCTAGGGGATGTATATGCCAACCTGTCCCACCTATCCAAAGCTCACAGCCACGGAGATGACATGCCTTACTGCCCCAAGATATCGCCTTTTGTAGGTGAGCGGTCTTGCTTGTTTCTGTGTCACATGCTTCTGCTTATAAGCACAACATTGACCTATGAATAGTGATAATTTTTGATCATGACTTTCAGATAAAAGCCCAGAGTCCTTGTGAGAATATTAAGTGTCTCCTCATCAATGGACATAGTTTAGCTGATTAAAACAAAAACTATATTCTCTGAATTGTGACGCTATTGCTACTTAAAAGTTCTACTTTGAATGTTCTCACCACTTGCTTGGGGCCATTTGCTTCAGCATTAGGTTTGTCTTGAATATTCCTGGACTTTCATTTTGTCTCTACAATATTGGGCAATAAGTTAGTGGGCCATACTAATGAGTCAGACATCAGCTCCTGTCTGGTGTGGATGTTTCATGGTACTTTTTTCATTTACACTCTGTATTTAAAAGGTATTTTGTTGTTGTGGGGCATTGGGGGGAAAATTATGGAGGTTAGGCAACCTCACTGAATTATAATGGAAATAGAAAGTGTTTGTTTACAGTGAGATGGACGATCAGTATGCTTCATTGTCACTGGTCACCTGAACTGAAACCCTCTGAAGCAATTGATCTGTCTTGCACTAACGCAGGTTTTTTGTATGAGCTGAACAGGACTTTGTTGGATGTGTTCAACATATCACCACACATCACAAGCAGTGTAATAACTCAAGCTTTAAAAGGTATAAAAAGTTAAATTAACCCACCATAAAGCAAACATTAATATTCTTCTATTTTACTTGTCCATCTGTCAGAATTGTTTTCAAATGATGAACTTTAACGTAAAGAAAGTCTGACAAAAAGAGAAGGATAAGCATACCAGGGGCCAATCACACGATGTGACCCTGACATAGAGCAGTGACGCCAACAAGGAGTGTGTTTTTTGAGCTTTAAAATGAATCAGTCCCAAATTCGTTAACCCACATTTAATTTTAATCAGAAAACTTCACCGGCTGATAAAGACAGTGAGATACAATGCTGCAAAGCTTTTGAAAATAAACGTAGTAATTGTATCATGTTGGATTTCATCTGTGTGTCATCTATGTGCTGCACAGTTAATTGACATATAATCACAATCACCATGTTACCAAGTGCAATATCCAAATTCAGCAAAAGATTGCAGGAGTTGCAGTTTTGTTTTTGTTTTTTTTTAAATCATGGTAAAAAATTGTTTTGCATTGTTAGCACCATCAGGGTTGTGGTTCTACAAAGAGGTCTCAGATTTCAAATTATATTCTCCTTGTCCATAAAAAAGTTAATTCCAACTCTAAATAACCTTTCTCTTGCAGCCCCTACACTTTCAGAACAGTTTTTTAGTTTGACAGCATTTCCTGTTATTTCCGCTAGAGAAATGAACAGCAATAAATTACTTGAATAATTTCTTAGATAAAATTTTACTGAAATATTCTGTGCTTAAGTTAACATTGAGTGCCAGTCTCGGTAATGGAATATTTACAGAGGGCTCCAGCTCTGTGCCAGTATCAAGATTTTTGTTTGCAGTATATTTGTTAATTTAAAACCACAATTTCACATTCAAATAAGAGGCTTTCATAATCAAATCCCATTATTTGCCTTGACTTAATTGACCATATCCTGTTTCCTATTCGTAATGACGACCCACTGCTTCCTGTTTACAGGTGGACCAATCCATGTTAGCTTTCCATCAGGACTCACCCTAAAAGAGGTTCAGAGGAAAAATCAGCTTGTGGTACGTGGCGGACGCTACAGGCCACCGGACTGTGAAGCGAGGCACCGAACGGCCATCGTCATTCCCCACAGAAACAGAGAACACCATCTTAAGTTCCTGCTCTACTACCTACATCCTTTTCTGCAGCGCCAACAGCTTAACTACGGAATTTACGTCATTCATCAGGTGAAAGTCACAATCAGTCATATTGTAAATTGGACACATAAGCAAAATTTGAAGTGTGATTAAGGGGTTAAGTAATATTTATCTTACTGTTGAGGTACATTAAGGTTTGACATTCAGCAGAAACAGAACAAATATTATACAAACCTGTGTGTAAAGCTATCAGCTGGTTACTTTTCCCAGTTCGTTCTGAAGTGGAGATCTGCTGCAGTTGAGGCTAGATGAAGAGCACCCTCTAGTGTCCCGTCACTGTGCATGTTGAAGAATGACAAAGCTCAAGTGGCTTAAAGGGTTTAATCTTCTTAGACGGTTTAACAATTGATTCATATTTACTTTGCAGCACTGTACCTCTTACACCTCCAGAGCTGGATTTGTCATTGCACATAGTCACACTGATGGGTCTCACTTGCTCTGCTTTGTCTTGTTCCAGTTTATGAATCCAGATGACATATAAACAATGCATCAGATGCTGTAATTTTTTTATTTTTTTTATTTTTTTGTAGGATTAATCAGGAAACTTCATCGAAAAAGGCCTGAAAATACGAAGCATGATGCAGTGTGAAAGGAATGACCATTATTAATTACTCTGTTTAAATATTATGGAAGGAAACTTTGTTGACTGCGTTAGGGTTATATAGCTGGTGTCTTTATAGTACTTTCTGGCCTTGGAAAGGCTGCTGTTTACTCAGTGTTTCATAACACAAGATGCTGATGGTTCACTGATGGTGTTAATTTGGTTAACTTCCCATTAAGTAGTAATTATTTGTGCACCCAAGAGTCTTTTAGTTGCCATGTCAAGCTCCTTGTGAGAAAAGAATGAAGAATTTATTATTTATTTCGGTTTAAAAGTAGGTCTTCTTTCATTGCTTTCTTTATGATCACAACGCAACACAAAATTGACAAATATTTTTTCCTCATGGCTAACACTTATCCCAACCAACCTCCCTGATGAGTTGAAAGTTTCACTTTGGCACATGCTGAACTGAACTACACACTATTCATAAATCTGTTTTGACAACAACTGTCTGTTTACTCTGCAGGCTGGAAACTACACCTTTAACAGAGCTAAACTGATGAATGTGGGTTTCCGCGAGGCCATGAGGGAAGAGGACTGGGACTGTCTCTTCTTCCATGATGTAGACCTCATTCCAGAGGATGATCGCAATACATACGTCTGTGACTCCAATCCGAAGCACTCAGCCATCGCCATGGACAAGTTTGGCTACAAGTATGTTCTTTCTTCCCCCTGAATGTTCACTCAAAGGGTTTCTCTTCATAGATAGACTCATAGAACATTCTGTGTTTCACTTTGTTTTGAAATACTTGGATATTTATATGATCTGTAATTCTGTCCAGGCTTCCATACAAGATGTACTTTGGAGGAGTATCAGCTCTGACACCATTGCACTACCTCAAAATGAATGGCTTTCCCAACAACTACTGGGGCTGGGGGGGTGAAGATGACGACATTGGAGTCAGGTGAGAGTAGTTTGCTTTTAAACATGGGAGGAATAAAAAATAATCTCGAAAAAATTCTTAATTCCAAACAAAAAGAAGTCAAACACTGACACATGTTTTTCGTCTTCTCAGGGTGTCTCTGGCAGGGATGTATATCACTCGGCCCTCACTGAAGGTTGGCCGTTACAAGATGATTAAACACAAGCTGGACAAAGGGAATGACGTGAACCCAAAGAGGTACAGGAAACAACCTGGTCTATTTGATTTCATGCATGCAGGATTAAAAAAAAGCAGAAAACTATGTTTCTTGCTCTCAAGCTGACATGTTTTTGTTTTTGTTTTTACTGCATTGGCAAAATGGAACAATTCAATTCAATGTTCTGTCTTCATTCTTGATTTAAAGGTTCAACATGCTGGCAAAGACGCGTCAGACCTGGAAGTTAGATGGAATGAACACAGTTGATTATGAGATCATCTCAAGGCAGTATCTGCCCCTCTACACCAACATCACTGTCAACATCGGCACTGAGGCCGGACCCCATCCACCACCACCTTCTGCCAAAGCTGCAGCCAAACCTGTGGCCGACAAGCCAGCTGAAGTCCCAGTAAAAGGCCTGGCCGACGCTGCTGCCAAACAGGAAAAGGCCCACTCGGGGAAAGATTCTCCCCTCAACAACCACTGATCCCTTGAGTTGGATAATCGTGCCCTAGGATGGTGGGTTTTTTCTTTCTTCTTCTTGGTGGCCTGAAGCTTTTCACACATTTTAATGTTTGTCGTCTGTGGATGATTTTGTTTGCAGAGAAACTTCATCATGCTGCCCGCAAACAGTCAGGCAGTCATTGGGTGATCAACGCACCTGGTTTATTAAAACAATGACTTTTATCAACACCTCTGTGACTGCTCTCCACCTTGGTTCCTCGGATCTTATTATATCACCGATTATTCTTCCAATGGAGCAACAGCAAAGAGAGAAGGCTAAAAAGTTGGACTCTATGAGTTTATATATCTACAGCACTGTGGTCGCTGTTTAAACCTTGTGAGGCCTTAGAATTTTTTTTTCCCTTATCATTCGTTATTTACATTAAATTTAGAATTCTGGGCTTAATGGAGCAGTAGCTGCAATTTCCAGCAGTCATGCTGTGCCAGAAAAGAGTTTTTTTGGGGGGGGGTCTCAAAACCAATGACTTCATGACATAAACTGTGATTCTGAATGCGCAAAGCTGCTACAGCAAGTACTAAATGACAGGACTTGTATTACCATTACTCTTATTATTGCTTTTGACACACAAGTTGCACATGTATGTAAATCTGTCTTGAAATGTCTGGGCCTTGTTCCTGAAAATGCTGTTTTACTTCAGTTTGGCTTGTACATCAAGACGTAGGCTAAAGAGTTGTTATATTTTTGAAGTTATGGATGCTGTACACATAATTTTGCCTTTTTTCATATTCATTCGGGTTGGATGAGGTGAGAACACTTCAATTCTATTCAAAAAGACTTAAGGTTCAGGTCCTTTGTGTAGTGTTTATCTTAGCAGTAACTGGTGCATTCATTTCTGCCTGTCAGACCATTTATGTCTATTTAAGCATATCCACTTTATATTTCATAGTTTTTGTGTATTTGCTTCTTTGAGATAGAGCAGGTCTTGGTGATGGTGATTGGTTCACTGCCTTTAGATGATCTTGTGAGTCACATCAAAATGGAGTCTCCTTGCGTATATATATTGTTGATGTACAATGAACTATGTAAAGTTTCCTCCAAGATTGCTGGCTTGCTCCTTCAACTCTATATACCATGAATTTTGGCAATTTGCTGGTTTTTTTTTTTTTTTTTTAATCAACCATTTGCTACTCTAAACTGTTTTCTATTCAAACCTTCGACTGAACTCTAAATAGTTTCTTCTACACAATATGGCTCGTAAATGCAAGAAAGCACCTTAACATTCTTTCCATATTTCTATCCGGGACACATAAGAACAGTCGACCGGTCACTTAGTGCAGCTGTGATCTGTGGCTTAAATATTCACCCAACAAGCAAACAAACACAAAAAACCAACTCGTTATCAGAGGGAGATGTCTGCTCTGTCCTCTCCCCTCGTGCCCTTGTACTGCAGGTAGACTCCACCTCATGTTTCTTCTCTCCACGTTGAGGGATGTGATGTATTTCCATCAAAACTCAGTCCTTTTATCTGGGGATCGAGGCACTGACAGGTAAACAAGCTCAAACCAAAGACAACTGGAACAAAAAACTGATGATGGATGAAATAAAATGTACGACTGCAGTAAGCTTCATGTGTTATGGTGTTTGCTGTAATGATATACTAGATCATGATCAACAGGTCCATAATTTCTTCTTCATAAAATAAAAACAAAACCCCAACATGCTTTCACATGCTAAATGAATGCAGAGTTTTTTAGAAGATGCTTCATTATGACTGAGTGATTTAGTTTTTATTCAGCTTGTAATGGAAATGTGCTTTAATTTCATTGTGCTATTGTTTGCTAAAGTGGATCCAAAGAGGTCTGAGAATGAACACATGAGTTTCCATCATATATATTAAATATTTTTTTATGTGAATTCATATTTAGCTCTTATGGCTTCAGCAACACACACAATATGAGTATTTAAGACGGCAGTAACACAATAGCATCTGTATATCAAGACTTAATGTGCATGACAAAGAACCAATATATACGGATAGCTGAGCTGAGTCACTGATGCTCACTTTGAGAAATGAGCATGTTCAAGTATCCACTTTGTGAACCAGAAAATCATTGACTCGAATGTTTGCTGTGTGGACTTCTGTTTTTGGGTCAAATAAGAGAATAAGACAAGAAGGATATGTCAATTCTGTACAAAGGAAGTTATCCAACAGTCACAATATACAGTTTCTGTTAGTTACAGTGAATTGTGATGTTTTTTACTTTATGTTTAATGTGATCAGACTCCATTCTGATGTGGCTAAAGTCAGTAACAATAGAAAGCAGCAATCACAGGGTAGTACCGAAGCAACCCAGGGCAAAGTGACTTTGTGAGTCATTTCTGTGCTCTTTATGAATTCTGCACAGTCCGGAGTGGCCTTAAATTCATTAATAAACAAATTATTCAAAACGAATACTTTCACCTTTTCCTTTTCTTTAATGTCACACTTCTCTCTAAATATGTTTTTTTTTTTTTTTTTTTTTGTTCAACTTCCTCTTGCTGCTCGCTGCAGTGATGTTCAGTGGCTTCAGAAAGCATAAAGAAAACTGGCAGGAGTGCAAAGATCTAAAGGGACCCGTTAGACGGCCTCAGCAAAAGTCTGACTGTCGCTGAGCCCCAACATGAACCCAGAACAACACGCGTGAAGGGAGCTGGAGATTGCAGCAGACACCAGGAAGAATTAACGTCCAGGTCAGCAAAGCTTGTAGAAATTTACCTGAGAAGACCTGAGGTAGAAATTCCTGCAGATTAGACATATAAAAAGGAGAAAATCAAAGGTCCCAATAATGTCATTATGAGTAGACTGATGGGCAAATTAGACCAGTCAGATTGCTCCATTAGAGCTACCGGTTTTCTAAAACAACTTTGATACTGTTCACAATAACGCAAGAATTAAGGCGTCACTTCTGAGTCGTGACATCAGACTCTCATCTCTTCCTTCTTGCAATTTTTACCATGTGCTGCAAATCAACTGTAACCCCCCCCCCCTGCCAAAAGAAAAAAAAAATTAACTGCTGCATTTTTTCTTTTTTTATCCAGGTGATCCGAGTGACGTGCATTTATTTGTCTTGTGCTGTCATAACTTTTACTCTGTTTTCTGATTATTTTTTTAAGCAGCCCTGTCTAACTCTTAAGGTAAGCTGCTTAGGGTTTTTTTTTTTGGGGGGGGGGGGGTAATATGTCACAGGTGTCTGCTCCTGTTATTATCACTGCATTGGAGAATCTCTGATTGAGCAACAATGAACAAACAACAGACACAGTTGGGGTGTGTTTTATTGGGTACGTGTTGACTGATGGTGACTTGGATTTTCTTTTAAAATGCGTTGACAGTCATCCTCCTCCCTTACAGGGACTTTCATAACAACCTTTTGTTCTGTGGATGAAAACTAGGTTAATTCATGTTCACTCACACTTCTCACATAATTCATTTGAAATCTTGAGCTATTTGGTTTATTAATGAATAATTAGTGCTATTTTGAATATTTTGAATGAGTTAATATAAGAGCAAGCTAAAAGTTCCCAGGGTTTCAATAGTGGGTTTCCCCAGATCATTATGAAGTCATGTCGCTGGTTTGACAACCATAGAGCTCAGTCAAAAGATGAACAACCACACACACACATTAAAGACTTTAAAAAAATAGGGAAAAAAAAGCTAAACATATATCTTCAAGTGCAACAGAGCTTTCAGAAACTGTTTCTATACAAAATTTTTACAGTGTTACATACTCAGATGCCTAAAGATTTAGATAAATGGCTGTTTATGCCTAGAGCTTCATTCACACATCAAATGACCGGCAAGTCCAAATGTATTTTGAAATGTATTTTTAAATGTTCTCCAAAGATGGACACCAGTAGTTAGGTGACCCTGAAGAAACGATTCCTTGACGAATCCTTAAACTCTTGTTCTTATTTACAATTAAACCTGACATCATCAAACTTTACTATCTTCCCGTCACGTGTCACCACCTCCTTCTGCTCCCATATCTCCACCTCCCCATTTTTCTCCTCGAAACGCTGCACCACCACCCTCCCCGTTGTTGGAAGGTTGAGGGGCAGATTCTTGGCAGCCTCTTGATAAAACCTCATTTTCATCAAATCTTGTGCAAGGTCACTTCTGCCGGCTGTATCCGAAGCCTGGTTTTTGTTCTTGTCTTCATAGAGTGCTTTGAAGTCTGGTTTTAATGGTTGTTCTCTATTGAGTGGCATTCCAGCCCTGTTTAATGGTACTGGATCCCTGTTTATTGGTACTGGAGCCCTGTTTAATGGTAATGGATCCCTATTTAATGGTAATGGATCCCTGTTTATTGGTACTGGAGCCCTGTTTATTGGTACTGGAGCCCTGTTTAATGGTCTTTTCTCCCTGTTTAGTGCTTCTGTAATCCTGTTTATTGCCACTGCAGCCCTGTTTAAAGGTGTTGCTTCCCTGTTGAGCGGTGGTGGATCCTTGTTCAGGGGCGTTGGATCCCTGTTGAGCGGTGGTGGATCCTTGTTCAGGGGCATTGGATCCCTGTTGAGCAGTGGTGGATCCCTGTTGAATGGTGCTGGAGCCCAGTTTAATGGTGCTGGATCCCTGTTTACCGGTGATACAGCCTTGTTGAGTGGTGATGGATCCCTGATTAATGGTCTTTTCTCCCTGTTTAGTGCTTCTGTAATCCTGTTTATTGCCACTGCAGCCCTGTTGAATGGTGTTGCTTCCCTTTTGAGCGGTGGTGGATCCTTGTTGAGTGGTGATTGAGGCTTCCTTATGGGTGAAGAATCTCTTTTTATAGGAGACTGATTCCTGTTCATTGGTGATGGAGACCGTCTTCTGGCACCACCCTGGGATGGAGGTGGCTGTAGGTGATCTTTTTGAATGGGTGTATCGCTGTTGACGCCTGCGCCTCCTGCGCCTCCTGCCTTTCGTATGTCACTAATAACCCCTCCCATGGAGGCCCTCAGGGAAGGGTCAGGCTCCACCATTCTACACACAGCATGGCAGTAATCATGATCTTTCAGGGTCTCCTTGATTTTGGCAGGACAGACGGTGGGTGTGTACAGCCGAACCCGGGCACAGAGCTCAGCAATGATCTTACCCATGGCCCACACATCTGAGCGATGGTCCCGCTGGTTGTGCCTCCGTAGCACCTCAGGAGCCGAGTAGGCCTCGTTCCCCATGTCCATGGCAGAGTTGAGACCAAATCGGAAGAACTTGGCTAATCCCAGGTCAATGATTACTGCTCTGTTTGTTTTGTGTTCCACCTGGAGGACAAAAGTTTTTTGGACAGACAATCAGCTCAGTTTGCCATTAATTCTACCTCAGTCTCTCCCCAGAAATGACCCATTACACCAACCATCTACAGGTACATGAGTTGCCCTGTGAAGTTCTTTTAAAGCACAAATGCTAACATTAACATGCTGAAATTCTCATGTTCTCAAAATGAAGCTAACATGGTAATATCAAAGTTTAATGTGACCATACTATGAAAATCTTTTGTGTATCCAAACTGTTTTCCTTGTATGTGTCTCCAGTAATTAATACATTTTCACATGGTGAGTCTGTAAATTGTGGATCTGCCTCCTCTTACCATGATGTTTTCAGGTTTGAGGTCCTGATGGACGATATCTTTGGAGTGGAGGTGATACAGGCCCTCACACATGCCAACAATGATAGTTCCCTTATTAGCTGGCGTCATCTGTGGAAAAACCATTTTGAGATCAAGTGGGTTACTTTCAGACCACTGAGAGCTTTGCACACCGTTTTCCTTCATTCCTGAAACAAAACTGGTTTTCTTGAGTCAGAAAGACGGTCACATGAAATCAGTGGCTCTTCAGTTGTGACTCAGAAAAGAGCAGGCATGACTCATCAGAATTTTTTGCGGTGAATTAAAAAAAAATTCCAGTGCTCTTGACAGAAATCTGACGGAGATCTGATGTGTTTATTTTTGTACACAATCTGCTGGATTTAAAGGTCCCATGTACAAACTTCTATCGTTCATATACTTTAATTGCAGTTGTGACGTCCATATGAAGAAGACATATTTGTTCTGTTTAATATAAAAAATCATCTCAATTCAGAGTTCTGAGTGATAACATAAAAATATAGCAGATTTCAGGTAAACTTTCAGTGAAAACACATCCTGATGGGTTGGATGATGGATGTTGGTCAGCAGGCTTGGGGAAAGGCTGAGAGCCTTGGCTGCTTTGTTGTGACATCACAAAGTCACACTGTTCCAAATGGCTCCTTATAAGGGCAATTTTCACGATACTTTCAAAAACGGTCCCTTTGGCCAAGTAAGACTTAAAATCAATTCTAGCACGACATTGGTTTTTATCCTTTGACAGCTTTACCTGTATGTTGGACTTTGATGCTTTGAAGATGGTGGTCTCTAAGTCCTCTCCAAAGATAAACTCTAGAGGAATGACCCATTTCTCATTTGTAAGAGTGATGTCTCCCAGAAGCTTCACAATGTTGGGATGATTAACCTTCCTGCATATCAGTGGCAACAGACAATGAAGAAGAGGAAATCATAAAAAATGCAACTCAGATCAAGGTGAATCATGCATCCACTTCAGCTACTGTAAGCCCCCCTCATTTACATAACTCAACATTACATGCAAAGAGCTTTTCAGTGTTTTGCCTTGTACTTATATAATTCTATACATTTCCATGTACCTTGAATGAATTTTATGGTCTACAAATTTTTGAAATTTTTTGTGTGAAAAATGACTTCTCAACTTCTCCTTTTTCTCCTAATCTGCAGTTTTCTATGGCTATTTGACATTTAGTTCTGTTCAACTCTCAGTGCGTTCTCGCGTTTCTGTGCAGTGTATCCTTCCCTTTTTCACGATCAGGCAGCGATTTATACTCAGAAGTTTTTGTTTTAATGTGCATTTTGTAAACAGAAATATTCCGTTGTGCTCTTTTGACTAAGACAAACTAGGAATTCAAGAAAGCAAAAGGAAAACCTCACTTCATGAGAACAAATCCTGACTTCTAAGAATTTATTAATTCACCTGACATGTTGGAACCGTGGGTGTTTTTCCTGACAAGAAAAGTCAGTCACCTTCTTACTGGCATTAGTTTACTTACTTGTACACTTTCCACTCTCTTTCCAGGTCCTTCTCGGTAATTAAGTGTTTGGGCACTCTCTTTACAGCAGCCCAAGTGTCCTTGTATTTTTCCTTATACACTTTACCAAAACAGCCCTTTGCGAGTGTGGCGGTGGACGCCATACAGGAGTTTCCGTGAGAGCTGCAACAAGAGAGTGAAGTTGTATTGAAGCCCAGACTGCACAATGTAATTTCAAGGGTAAACTTAAAAAGCTCATTTAACACACAGAAGTTAGTGCAGAAAATGCCAGTTAGGTGAAGATTATGTGGTTTGCCACTTGATCTTAATCTTTTGACGAACTGAATCTGATCTGCATTTTGCGGTCCTGCTCTTTCACCCGATGTTTGTCCTGTAACAACTGTTATTCTTCCTGTTTTTGGTAATCAGAACTCTTGGGGCTTTCCTTATTACTTCACGTTATGTTTTGTTCAAGTAACTGGTGGCTGTAACATACTGGCAAGTTCAGTTGGGACCTTAAATTATGATGGTTATCCAACCAAGAAAAGCAATTAGTCATTCTGAAACACACTCTCCAGCAGCCTCTAAATGAAGGAAATTGCATCTTTGCAAGCAGTTAGCACTCCAGCACCATTTTAAGTTACTTAAGGTACTTTAATTTTATGCTACTTTCTTTTTTAACTCAATTTATGGATTAGGATTTCACTTTTTAGACTGAAGTCACAAATAATATATTCAATGTTGTGACATAAACTGCTCAGCAAGCAGGTGTACTTTATGCACTAAAATGCAATAATAATTTCTAATACTGAAACACAAGGGGAATCATTCTGTTGACTAACAAGGAATTCTGATGGTGAATACAGTTTGCTGCTTGTACCGTACTGAAGTTTCAGTGGCCTCCACACATATGTTTAATCAGGGCTTCTTTTTAACCCCAAAAGCCTCACCACAGTTTCTCTATCTCACTCCAAAGAGCAATGTGAACAGGAATGATCACTTCTTAAGAAGGGTGGGTCCGCTCATTCTTTCTCTCTCAAGTGAGACGTCAAAATCTGTGTTCCACTTCCTGATAATCCAAACAAGTTAACATTTTACACTTTTCACCCAATGATTCACTGAACAAATCATAGTTAAGACAGCCAGGTTCAAGTTTAGGACCAAGCTCTTCCTGAACCCCCAAATAACCTACAAAAAAGCTACCATGATTATATTATACAAACAGGCTGCTGGTCACCTCTGTGATCATGTTTATCAATCATAAATGAAGCTGCTGCAGCTACAGACATGACTAATTTGGGGAGAAAATCAACCTCCAGTCAGCCTTCTTTTGCTGTGTTCAGACTTAAAGGTATGCTGTTTGTTTCACTGGAAATTAGAAGAGGAGATAGAAAACAAAATCTAAAAGCTGACAAACTAGAAAGTCCACAAGCAATCAAACGCTGCTCTTTGTACTGACTGCTGTGTGACGCTGCCAATTTGTAAAAATAGTCATATTTCATTGGCTACGAGCATAAGAATGAAAAGTTATGGTATCTGAACGAGTAGAGACACAAAATACAGATTAAAGTATAACAACCAGTAAATATATGAATAAATTCTGTTCACTAAAGGTCCGTATACTATAATAATGACATGTACTTAAATCCACATGATCCAGAGCTGCCTGACTGGTTCAAAACAGGAAGGAAGCGAAAAGGTAAATGCTCATTTTAGTCAAATTTGTGAATAAAATCAAACAAGCTGTCCTGATTTTCTCCACGAATATCTAATCAGGTACCTACCTTGTTGCTGTACAGTGAGAACAGGTACATCAGGTGTGAACGGGAATGAACATAATTATCAGTCTTTATACCTTTTCCACACCTCCTTGTATCCAGTCCATTGCCCCGAGCAAATTAGGCCAGGAATGAGAAAAGCGCCAGTAGAAAGCGTGCTCTCAAAACAATGGTAGTTGAAAACATCTGCTGAACAGGAAATCATTGGACCGACTGAGGACAGATAAACTGGCTCTTAAATACACAGCAACAACACCATAATCTGACATAATTTGATGTATCAACCCTGATAGAGTGATTACTTAGATTATAATGCGTGTTATAGTCTTCATTTACACACTCTCTAACCCTGATTTGTGTTTCCTTTCTAGCTTTGACCATTCTGGAGAATACAATTAGTAATGGTGTCTTTACTTTGAACATAGAAGAAACTTTGCCTGATGACAATCTCCAATGTTGGACATTTCTGTTTACAGTGACACCATCGCAGCAATATTGAACTTTTTTTTTTTTCAAAGTTCTTAATCAGAAAATCTGTTTTATCAAAACCATAGACGGCTGAAATGATTTGCTTATAACTGGTTTAGTCTAAGTGGCTTTGTGGTTCCATTTTTGCATCAGCAGCTACGGTCTGAGATAACCTGTTCAATACCTTCACTAAGACTTTGGGGGTTTTAGAAACTAAGGGAAACTTTACAATTTACAGTAAAATAGATAAAAGAATAACTAACGTGAGTGGATATAAAACAGATGCATTCTTCAATCAAGCTATATTAATGTAACTATGGTCAACAAAGAGCAAATGAAATATTTAGTGTTTGATACTCTGACAAAAATTTTAAACTAAGACATTCACAGAAAAAATAACTGCAAAAAATGTACTGAATAAATAAACAGCCTGATTATGATAAAAGCAAATCAGAAAGGAAAGAGATATTCTGATTCATCTCGTCACTGCTAGACTTGATGATACCAAAACTAGATAACACGTGGCAGCAATGTGAAGCAAAAGAATATTCAGGGACTCGCGTTTTGTTTCTTCCCGTGAAGACATCTCAGTGGCAGTTGTGGTAATCGACTCTAGAGTGACTCTGGCTTCCAGTTTATTACAGTACAGAGGAGGATTAGGGCCACTGTGGAAAAAAAAAGTGAGTTCTGACTTTTTTCTCAGAATTTTCTTCGTTTTTACAGACACCATCAACAAACCAACACATATCTTCACTCAACTTCTGCTCGTCCATGAATGAAATGGCTTCAATGGCTCCTCCACCTCGAGTGCCATCAAAAAGTTGGTTCCCCAGATGATTCTGACTTTAAACTCAGAATTCGGAGGAAAAAGTCAGAACTCAGTTTTTTTTCCACCGTGGCCCTAATCCTCTTCTGTAATTACAGATTATAAAACAAAAAGCTGTTTATGTTGTGGACGTTACAGTACTTTGTAAAAATCCGCTTCCCTCTGAGGATTGTATTTACATAATAATAGACAAACAAACTACAGGATGGAAACACAAAATGGTCTAAAAATAAGACATTAACTCATTTAGAAACTACTTTATCTGCTAACATACAAATGTGCATACTGCCTAAAATGGGTGGTGTCTTTTACAGGATGTGCTGATAATCAAAGATTTGTCCAGCAGAGGGGGCCTTGTGATTGTGACACTTGAAGGGATGGTGTGATATTTGCATATGCTTCCTGGATTACTTTAATTCATCAGCGAGCTCTTTGCTGAGTGGTAACACACTTTGATGACAATGGCTAAACTCAAGGGTGGCTTTTCCTCTTCTCGCTCGAAAAGTAAGTTTGCTTACTTATCTAAATGTAAATAATTATTCTCAGGAAGACAGTGAGAAAGATTTTTGCTGTGCTCATCTTTAATTCCAATGCAAACCGGTTTTAACCGGAGTTTAATCTGTACTTTCTGAAGCCTGAACTCACAAAGCTTTTCAAACGACAGGTTTTTATTCATTTCAGAGGCAAATAGACTAAATAAAAATTTTAAAAACGGTTCAGTTCGCTTGGCTACAACTCAAAACACTTCTGTATACATTAACAATTTAACTTCAGACGTGTTACAAATATTACTGTCATGTTTTGGTATTTTTCCTTCCTTGCCTCATGTCTTCGCATTGTTCCTGTGTTTAAAGGTTAGCTTTTAGAGTGCTTAGTAAGCAGACTATGATTTTGTTTTGTGCTTTAGAAACTAAAAATGAAAATCATTAGAATTAACTCTACTGTTTTGTTTTTTTTTACTGTTAAAGAATTGCACATGCAAGAAAGCGGGTAGGTACTTCTCTTTAATTATGCTTTTAAAATATACGGATCAGATTAATCTGAATGTTATATAATGTTAACTATTAATGCAGCATAAAGTACACACATACAGTTGTAATTATATGTAACATTTACTTACTATGTTTTACAGTGCCGCTGGCTTTTCCTCCGACATGGAGCACAAGTTTAGTGACAAATATGATGAAAATACTTCACCTGTCGCATGTAAAGGCAGCTTTGTGGTGCCCATTCCTGAAAAAGAGTTCAATGTTTTTGACTACCCTGGTATTCCCCCTCCAAAAGCAGACATGTTGCCCATGATGCACACTGTAAAGCCGCACCCTGTAGCTTCTGCCGCAAACAAGGACAACTTTTCAGAGGAAGTTACACTAGTAGTCCTGCAAGGGAAAGATCACAAAGAGGATGAGGTTAGCACTTCATCCGGAAGAATGACCATTATACCCAGAGAGACAGAAGCAGAGCCTTGCCTCATGGACACCAAAGGAAAACCAATGAAAGTCACCGGCCGCCCACTGAATCTGAGAAATGGCTTCCAGACCAGGAAAAGAGCTGCACGGAGTTACTGGAAATGTAATTTGACTTCCAATTTTTTAAGTATTTTCAAATGTCACTTATGTTTTAGTTGAACTTTTTTCCTTTTTTTTTTAAATGTCATATCCTAATATAGTTTTTGTTTTATGTTGCATTAGTTGCACATGGCATCATAGTGTTTTGTGTTTTTTCGTCAGTTTTTCGCGTGTTCATTCTTCTTGGCTTGACTTTCTCATTTGTCCCTGGGAGCGATGCTGGTAAGTTCTGTGTCAATTTGTATTATACTTTATAATTAAATTACCATTAATAAGTTTTGAATATATATATATATATATGCCTCTTCAACTGATTATATCTGTTACTCATCAATATTTTTCTCTCTTTTTTTTTTTTTTTTGGACCACAGTCAATTGCTTTACCTGTAAGGATAAAGCCGAATGTGAAAATCTGCATATCATATATGAACCTGTAAACGACACTAAACTGTACATGCGAGAAGCCACTCAAGAAATTGGAGAATGCCCTAAAAGCTTTCCACCGACATTTGAGAAATGTACTGTGTGCAAGACCACCGCTGATGTCCTCATCATTTGCCCAAATGACGTGGGGGCCATTGAGGTGGAAACCACTAATGGATCACAGCGTGTCATCCCATGTATGTGTTAAACGCTACTGTTTATGTTCATTTTCTGGGGAAATGATGATTAGACATCACTGAATTAAATATAGATGAAAACAGAACCATTTTCAGATGCTGCAAACTACATTTAAGTGCTCATTGGACACTATTAAAATGGCAGCGTTTGAGCATACCAAACAGACAGCTTTGCTCCTTGCAATCAGAAATTTAGACTTCCAAAATTTCAGTTTGCTGTGATTGTGGTCCTTCTTTAGTCTGTAAAACGGTAATGGGGTTGTTCCCTCAAGTAATGGTATGGTGAACATCCCATGAACACATCTGATCTAGCAATCAGTTTAATGTTTAGCCTTAATGATGGTCACAGTGTGAATAATATTCAACTGTAATCTTTAAACTCTCTCGTACAACTTGTGCCATCAAGAAATTATTGTCAATTTACTATCAAAACTATTTCAGCATTTTTTAAAACAAATAAAATATGTAAATGCGTTAACCATTTAGATCTGTCAGAACATGATCAGTAGGTTCCTGGTATATTTTTAATTCTTTCTTCTTTAGGTAGAGAGCCGTACCTCCATGGTCGTGGAAATTATGGCTCGATTCCCAGCTTTGGTTTGTATTTTCTGAATGTACTGAATGTCAACACTGACGATGATGATGATGATGGTTTTTCTAGCTCGATTTTTACTTTATTTATTTAATTATTTAAAAAATAAAAATAAAAATCTTGGCTCAATGTGATCATCTTTTCTTGTTGCAGGTCTCTTTTTGATCATGGCAGCAGCTTTGATTTACTGCGTAAGTAGAAAGTATTATCACAAAAAACATGCTCAATAAAAAAATTAAAAAAAACAGGGCAATATCAAATAGGATTTCTGTATGAAATGATTATAGTTCAGTGTGATCATAATAGAATTAATCCAGTGCTATTCAGAAGATAAAATGATGTGATTAATATATTTTCATTTTCTTTCATTTCTTCATCAGTAAAGCTTCAGTGCAGTGGAGAGCAAAAAAAGGGGGAACGTGCCATAAAAGTGGTACTTAGTCATGATGGTGTTCTTGGAGACGGGGTGCTCTCGAAAGACAATAGTTTCTCACAGCTTTTTCTAGATAGAGAGGGCGCCCTCTCCATATTCTCTATCTGGTAGACGAGAACAGGCTGGATTGGGATTGCAGTGGTTAAGAAGCAGCGTAGAGCTGTTTGTTTGAGTTCCTGAAGGAGCGACTTGATCTTTATTCAGTCAGCCAAAAATAGCTACCACCTTTTCAATAAGGACAGAGGCAAACATTTTGGCTGACAGATTTGTGTCGTTTACGTAGCGTTAGACTAGTGCTCCCTGTGAACAACAGCTTCAATGTAATAGATCTCATTGGACTCTCTTTCTCCTCTTGTTTGCAGAAAAGTCAACACTGAAGAAGAAAAAGAGACAGATGAGGACCACTTCTTATCATATGTAATCTTTTTTTCTGTTATTAACCAACTATAAATATAAAGCAAATAAATGTTATCTTGATTATCTCGTCCAAGTCTGTGTTACATTGCCCAGGAGGAACGTGTATTCCACATCTGAAGCCGGTCAGTCATCTCAGCAGCAGGATGAGTAAAAGCTGAAGAGCTGCTACACTCACACACACACACACACACACACACACACTTTGTCCTACTCACATTTTATAAAATCAGTATGGTCAGTGTCTACCATTCAGTTATCATCAGTTTTTCCAATGTAAATGATTTAAATGACTTGTCTCTTGGTTACGTTTTGGACTTTCTGTTTTTTTCCATACATGCATTTAGATGCATGTATGGTGTAGGCGGATTTAACATACCGGTTTCCTGGGCAGCTGGTGGTTTTGCTGTAAATCGCCATTATCTTCTGACTCATGACTGCATATGAGGGAAAGGTGGTCTAAGAAGACAGGAAGACATCTAGCCTAACTTTATTTAAACGCGGTCGACACAATAACAGGAACATTTGCCAACATTGTGCCTTAAAAAATCGACCATACAGTTGGACTTCACATTTTATTATCACAGTCTCAATACAGAGACCAGGGAAAAGTAAGTCACAGCCCCTGGTCATGCAGATTAATACCGATTATTGCACTACATAAATTAAATCAATGGCAATAGATCTTTTTTTAATGTTGCACCTGAATGTTACTGCGATTTGAGGTGTGGTGATACTAGGAAGTGAGTAAATAATAAAATTTTCATCCCTGCAGGAACTAGGCCATACTTGAATACTTTAGACACACACACACACACACACACACACACACAGACTGGCTGTCCATTAACAAGCAGCGTTTGTTTGATAGCGTTATCAGTTCGCTCTGGATCATACCAAAGTACCGCGGAGGGGAAACCCTGGATTAGAAAATAAAACTTCTCCTATGTAAAACCTTCCCATTTGTGCTCACCACTGCACCAATGGTGAAACATAAATCCACCGTGACAAAAAACAAAAAACAAAAAACAAAAACAAAAACAAAACCTAAATTCCAACCAAAAAGGGCCTTCCACAGAGTTCACCCCCCTCCACATCCCTTCGTCTTTCGCAACCTGCCCGGAGAGCTCACCTGTCGGCTGAAGTCAGACAAACAAAATGGAGGAGACGCTCCCTGTCTGAAGAAAAGTACACTGGAGCTCCATATTATGCATAAACTGGAGTCTTTGTCCGTGTTTTTGACGAGAGAGTAGTTGTTCCGTCGGCCGGGACACCGAAAAGGAGGATTTAAAAATGTTTTGGACTTTAATAATCGCCGCTTTAATGGCGACAGGTAAGTTCGCTTTTTTTTTTTTTTTTTTTTTTTGGGGTGGGCCCTCTTCCGTGACAAATACTGCGTCTCCTGTTTCCCTGAAATTAAGTCTCTTTCTTTTGACATTTTGTATATTTAGTTCCCTATAGTGACCTTTTATATATATATTCCTGTTGAAAGTGTTTTCATACATTAATCTTGGCGTTTTAACGGGGGGGGGGGGGGGGGGGGGTGTAAACAACACCCTGAAAATATTTGTTATCACACAGGTATTTAAAATGGTATCAGAAATATGTAAAACATAGCCCTAGTCCAAATCGTAAATTATTATTATTATATTATTTTTTTTTTTTTTAACATAGTGGGTGAGATATGTCCATTAAAATTACACTGCTCCTACATTTTATTATTTGTTTGCTTGTTTATTTTCTTCCTGTTGGTTTTTCTGGTGTCTACATTCAAAAGAACGGTATGAGGAACCCCAGTAAACATAATGTAGTGAATTTGACCTGAAAAACACTCAAACTGTAAAAACGTGTTGTTATAAAGAATGTAAATTTGTTAATTTGAGCACATAAGTTTGAATTATGTTCTTCACAAACTTTGATGTTACTCATTTATGTAATATGTGAAAGGGGGTGGGGAAAAAAACCAAACCTTTGGTTATCTTCCACAAACCTCATTTAAGAAATATCTTCCTGAGTAATAGGCTTTACCGTGTGAAGAGGTTTGAGACTTTATATGTAACACAAGTGAGCATCTCCAGTAACACACGTTTGGATTGAAACGTGTGCCCGTGTACAGTTACTGTGTAGGAAAAGTCAGGCTGACAACTCTACACAGTGTGAGTCATCGCATCCGCTCTCAATGATACCGGAAGTGTTGCAGGAAAATCCCTTGTAATGTAACACAACGTAGGAGTGTGATAGAGTTTTTACTTTACAAGATATATGGTAACATTGGTAATAATTATCATCCTGGTGTAATACCACACATTTTCATCCATGAAAAACTAAGTTTAGTTGTTGTTGTTTATTTTTTTCTTTTCAGAATACACCACAGCTATTACAGTCAAGTGCCCTACCAAGAGGTACATTGTTATCCTCTTCCAGCCCGTCACCCTCAAATGTAACTACCAGACATCATCCACAACCGTGCCTCCTATTGTCACATGGAAGTACAAATCCTATTGTCGAGACCCTATCCAGGCTGCTCTGAATCCCAGCAGTGCAGAAAACATCTTGAATCAGAATAACCCCAACTTTCAGGCCAACATCGAGTGTGCTGACAATCAACGGACGGTGTATACGGTGGCTTCCAAGTTGGGCAGTGCTGTGACCCTTGGCCCGGAGTATCAAGGCCGCAAGATCAGCTTTATGAATGGTGAGTATATCAACACCTACGTTCTTAGATATAAGATATAATTGAAATAAACCTCAAGAAAAAGTGAAAATCATGCAACATGCATGCATTGTAGGTAGCGTTTGTTGCAGAAATGCCTCCGTATTAAATCACGCTAACCCAAAATTAATATGCATTTAAGACAAAAGATGTGATATTGATACTACCTATTCAGCAAGAATGTGTCTCGGAAATGTTTCTGCATTAGCTCAGACTCAAACAGTCATCAGTAAATTGACTAGCCTGGGCTTAATAACAAAGGCATTACACGCTTAGATAGCATGCAGGCATGGTTACAGCTTACGCCTCAGTGAGGTGGTAGAGGCCAGACCAGTCCAAAAAAAAAAAAAAAAAAGGAGCCACATTTTAAAAGCATAATGTTAGGCATGTTTGAAAAGTTTATTTGGTCTACAAATAGTGAATGTCAAAAAACACCCAAATCTGCAATCCTGGCATCCACACTGATTTGTACCAACTCTCAAAGAAGTTCCTGAGGCAGTTCGTTGACATACTGTGGTCACTGCATTTTACTCCCACCACTGTGTTACAACACACACTAACTGTACAATTTTTACATCTTTGTCTTCCCCTTTGAAGTTTTTCCAAACAGTTAATTAATCATTACTGTTTTGATTTTCAATGTGTTACATTCATGAAACTCTCTGTTATGAATAAATGAAAAATTTAATTAATACGTGGACCAAGTGAAGAACCTGCTTTACTCAAAAAATTCTTTTCACAAACCCTGCTTTTTCACACTCATGTAAAATTTATCTAAAAAGAAGGAAAGTTGAGGGAAAAGAACAGAGAGTCATGAACGATTGCATTGAGAACAGGACATCAACAAAAGTGTGAAGTTAGAGGTTGTTTAAAAAGTGAGGCGGTAGAAGAACACACAGAGAAATGCGCACATTTCCACAATCACATGGTTATAAGGAAAAAGAAGTCCCTGGAAACTCCTATTTTGAGCTGTGCTTCTGTATTTTCTCACAGATGCAGACCTAAACATTGCACAGACTGCATGGGGTGACAGCGGCGTATATTACTGCGATGTGGCTTCTGCTTCAGACCTGTCAGGAACTGGTGAAGACTTTACAGAGTTGATCGTGCTTGGTAAGTACTCCTTGAAGGCGTAAGTAGTGAGGTCACCCTTATATCTTTCCCTTTTGGTCTTTGCTTTCCCTTCCCTTTGCCTCTCAAGTCCAATTCATACATGTGCATTTGCACGTGAAGTTCTGAAATAATTTAAAGCAGTTATCTTGACCTGACAGGTTTTTGTAAACGGTAGATTAATTAGTTTTTGGGCAGATTTACAGTAAATGGTGACGACATTGGCCACCAGCTAGGTCCTGAAGAAGTCTGGGTCATGAGGTGTAGGCAGATTGATACCATGGGGCACTTTAAAGTAATTGTGGCTTTATCTTTCTTTCACAGAGAGAAAGTCAAATACTACTGACCTCCTGCCTGGCATTGACTTACTGATTATGGAAGGTAGTACAAGCCCCTTAATATAGCTCAGCCATGTTATTAAGCTGGGTATAAGGGAGGGTGAGGTTTAGTTGTTAGTTGTAAACTGCAATGCATGTGGTCACTCACTTCAAGGATTTAGGCCTGCTGTTGGGGAAGAAACCTTCCCACTCATGTTATATACTTCTGCTTCTCTTCTTTGAAATAACTCATGTGTTCCCATGTTTGGGTTTCAGTGGTGCCAGTCGATTGCTTTGCAGTTTAAGCAAAACAACATTCTGCAAATATTTTCCTCATTAGTATAGTGGACAATGTCTGTCAGTCACGTGGAAGAGCAGGGGCTCGATTCCACGACGAGGCACCAAACCCCAGCCGACAAACCTGGTGCTAACCCCATGTTTGGATAAATGGGGAGGGTTGCTACAGGAAGGGCAGCCAGCTAAATTGTAATCTCAACAATTCATTATCAGTGTCTACAGCCAAGCAAGGTTTTTTTTTCTGGTCTATGTCTCTTTATTTGTATTATAGTTGATTAATTTCAACAAACATTTAGAAAACTCCTTTCTTTGTTGTTTTGTTTCTCTTCTAAGTGACTTGTGATGCCTGAGCTAACTTGCAGACTGAGACCCTCACTTGGTTATGAAAACAGACCGGCTGTACCGGTTTGACAAAACGTTCAAAATGGGTTAAATTGCCACTTGTGCTAATATGCTATTTAATGTTAAACTAATTATTGTTTGGATTTTAAAACAGAAAACAGTGTGGCAGATTTACTTTTATCACTGTGGCTCTCACAGTCTAGATTGAATTGGTTTAAAGAGATCAGCTGCTTTCTGATTTCACATGGAAGGATTTACACATCACACCAGAGTCAAAAAAAAAAAAAAGAAAGAGACAAAACATACCTTTAATTTTATTGGATAAATGTCACCTTTTACTGGAGAAATATGCAAGTTGTTGATATAAATGTCTCCAACCCCGGTTCCTGCAGACTGGCTCCTGGTTGTTTTGGTGGTTTTGGGCTTTCTGTTGCTGCTGCTCCTGATTGGCATCTGCTGGTGCCAGTGCTGCCCACATACCTGTTGCTGCTATGTCAGCTGCCCCTGCTGCCCAGACCGCTGCTGCTGCCCTCGAGCTTGTAAGTATCACTTGTAGGCTCTGTTTGACTGTGTGTAAAATAACCAACACAGCTGTGGTCCAAGACATTATGCTTTCACGTTGTCCCTTTCTTATGAAATCAATATCTCAGTAGCACCTTCAGGAAACTTCTTCAAATTTAGTACAAAATTGCACTCATTCAGTAGTCAAATAGGATAAAATAAAGGCTGTGATTAAATTTTATATGAAGTAGAACAGTCAAAGATAAATAATAACCCAGATTGACACATCCATATATGCTCCTTTTGTGAATAGCTCCATTTTAGAAACGACTGTTGTGGGGAAAAAAGGACCCAACTGTTAAGGTTTTTGAAGCAGCGATCAAAGCCGGGGCTCACATTATAATGTTTGGAAGATGGAAGCATTGAAATAGATTTGTCAAGGAAGTTGTGGAAACTTCCATTCAAATAGTAGCTATAAGTAGTTTCTGTTTGTTGTTTAGGGACAGGCCCACCTCACGGGGGGATAACCAGCTGATGGCCAGAAAACCTTTACTGCATCATCGCCTCATGATCCCTCCCCCCTTTAATAACATCTGAAACATTTACAGGCGGCTCAGAATGCTTTACTGTTCTGCTTACAATAGTTCAGCTACACCATAACCGTTTGAAAGCAAAAATTGAGTCACCATTTCAGTTACAAATCAGAAAGGTTAGACGCCCTGATGCAGCTGCCTCAGATCTGTGAGGAATTTTTGTGTTTTTGCAATTCAGTCCCCTGCCCCTAACTATCTTTCATGATGTCACAGTGTACGAGGCTGGAAAAGCAGTGAAGTCTGGTGTGCCCAGTCAATATGCTCCCACTCTCTATGCTCCCAGTATGTATGCTCAGCCAGCATACAGTGGTGCCCTAAAAAACCAGCCTGCGATGCCCCTGCTTCCGTTACCCAATGGAGCTGGACCCCCATCTCACCAGAATGGTTACTATCACAATGGTCGTGACTATGATGGTGCCAGCTCAGGTGAGGCCTTCTCATATTATGATATGTGATTTATTTTTGCAGCCGCTCTCATCATGTGGTTGACTGGTCAGTGACTTGAAAACAAAAATGTTTTTTGAACTTTGTTGTCTCTTTGTTTAATTTTTCTTTGTTGTCTGTGCAGTTGGAAATGGCTCCCAGGTGCCTTTGCTGCATGACCAGGATGGTGGTGGAGACCACAGTGAGTAAATGGAAGAAGAATAAAAGAAAATCGCAACAGTTGTAAATTAAGTGGAAGCAACATGATGTTAATACTGATGCTTAAACAGACACTGCAGTTAGAATATGAATGTGGTGAAGATTATGTTGTCACTTTTGGTTTTTCCATCCTGAGGTTATGAGGTGTGCAAGTTTTAGTATAACTGTACAAAATTCAGATTTAACCAGAAATCATAGTGTCATTAAAGATTGGGTTTAAATAGGACACCTAAGTCCTTTTTGTTTAAGGAAGAAAAATACAGCAGGTCATTAGTTAGTCATAAAAAAAAGAAGAAAAGATAGAAAAGTCCTCTCACTTCAATGAAAGTACTGCATCTTTCTGTAGGGGGTTTTCCAGCTCTAGGCTATTTATGTAGGTGAGCTTCAAATGAAAAACGTGTCAGATTCTGAGAACCATTATGTCGCTGTGCGATGTTTCATCGAGTGAGTATATGCAAGGCTAAATTAATGAAATGGCAACAGTTGGAAATAAGTGGGCGATTTAGCATAAAATATATCAGTACAATGCAGTTTTGCTCTGAGGTTCGTCATCCTGTAGTTATTTTCCACAAGACCAGCCTTTAGTGGTTTAACTTCGCCTACTCATTTAAAGGGAGCTGTGGCTTGAGTGTGCAGGTCTTCATATTATTACACTCATGTTCAGAGCTGTGTATACTTATAAACATATATGCCTGAATGAAACATACAAGTTGTCAAGATCTGTGAAAAATTTGGATGTAGCTAGAGATCATAATATGACTAAACAATGTGTAGCACCAAGATGATTTATTTATTTTGTAGGAAAATATGATAGATTATTAATCAGTAGTATAAAAAAAACAAAACAAAACTGAAAGCTGCATCAGCATCTTTCTGTTTGATTTTTTTTTCCAGTATCATTCTCTGCTGCATGCCAGTGATGATACAGTTGCTGAAGTTTGATAATCAAAATGGAGGAAAATGTTCACACTTGAATACCTATGTTTAATTTACATGATGCTTCCCAACCACCACTTTGCAGCTCGCAGTGGGTATCGCATCCAGGTGGACCCTGATGGCAATGCCACACGTGCCATTTACTATATGGAGAGGGAGCTGGCCAATTTGGACCCATCAAGACCCGCCAACTACAACCGCTGTGAGTGACTGATCTACTTGTGCTACTCTGGGCACAGCTATGTCATCTGTGCTGCAGATCGATGTTGGAAATAAATGAAAACAGTTATGGTAAAGGTGGCCTAAGGTGTCTTCATACAAAGAACTACAGCTCATTTCACTTGCCTTTTCGTCGAGTTTCTGAGGCAGGTTTCAGTCACCGTTGAGCCACAAATTACTGTCTTCTTTAAAAAAGCAGAACAAATGGACATGAGGAGAAATTAGGTGATTTAAACTGTGAATTCTAGCTCGTTAGTATTTGTTTTTGTTTTTTTTCATGCAAATAGACACAACATTTAACAAAATTTCACAAAAGTGAAGTAAATTTATGCGTTTATTTGGCACCTACAGGCTGCAGTAGCTTTTAGATGTGTCTATCCTTCCACCCTTCCACCGTTTTATTTCTTCTGTCCAACTTGCTGTACCTTATTTCTTCAGTGGAAAATATGAGTGAAGTCAGCTCCCTGCACGACAGCGTGGAGCCACGAGGCCGCGGTGGCCGTGCCCAGCCTCCATCTTTGGCTGTGGCCTACGAACGAGATGAAGCTATGAGCACCATCAGCAGTGTTTCACAGCAAGGCCGCCGTCGGGATGACTACCCACGCCATGGGGGAGGCTATATGGGGGGTCGTGTACGTGCTCGCTCCATGGACAACCTTGATGATGTTGGACGCCGTTATGAAAGAGACAACTACCCACCCCTTCGGCGTCCAGATGAGCCCAGAGGAAGGAGGGGGTCAGTAAAAATCATATTTAAAAAGTAATCCTCTCTGTGTACTGGAGAAAAAAAAAAGTGTCTTTATAGTTTTTGGCCCCCGACTTTTGTTAAATGCCAGTCATGCTGTTCTCCTCCTCCCTCACAGCTTGGTGTTCAGTAGTGTGTTTATGTCTTAAAGTGAAAGCAGTGTCAGAGTAATGTGGGAGGAAAATGTAGTTTCATGTGTGTTTATCTTCAAGAATTCTCAGAACTTGATATCTGAGAACCATCATCTGCACAGAATTCAGAAATGTTAGTTAACCTGGATTTCTTTCATTTCTGTTGGTTGATTTGAAAAAGTAATTGGTGCACACAGATACACAATATGAGGGTCCTAATGTCTTCTCTTTCTCACCCTTTACTTCCCTGCTTACCTACCAGGAGGTCCATAAATATTTGGACATTTGTCAGCATTTTGGCTCTAAACGCCACCATAATGGATTTGAAATGAAAAAATCAAGATGTGCTTTCAGCTTTGAGTGTATTTACATCTGAATCAGGTGAACGGTGTAGGAATTACAACACATCATCCATCTTTTAAGGAACCAAATGTAATTGGACAGACTAATATAATCATAAATCAATTCGTCAGTTTTCACACTTGGTTTCAAATTCTTTGAAGCCAAACCCATAAACATCACCAGATGCCGGGTTTTGTGCGTGGTAATGCTCTACCAGGGCTCTACTGCAACTGTCATCAGTTCCCGCCTGTTCTTGGGGTTTTTCTTACCTTCAGCTTTGTCTTCAGCACCTGAAATGCATGCACAGTTGCATGACTTTCACCAGACTTGATTTTCCACGGTCTGATGTGAATTTTGGTTTTGTTGAGCTCAGGAGTGTGTTCCTTTCTTTTTACACACTTAACCTTTTTTTTTTCTCTCTCTGATGGGTTCATTTTGATTTTTCAGCCTAATGGTGTCTTACTAAACTACTAGTGACAGCTCTTTGTGTTTAGAATCTGGGGAGGTTAACTTTCAATATGAAGTCCAAATACCACACTTGAAATTAACTCTAGACCTTCTATCTGCTCCTTATTAATGAAATAACGAGGGAATAAAACATAACGGACCATGGAAGAATAGAGCAGCCAATTGTCCAATCACTTTTGGTTCCTTAAAAGTTGGAGGGGCCCATATAAAATGTGTTGTAAGTCCTGCACCATAAATACACTCAAATTAAAGCTGAAAGTCTGCACTTAAAATACATCTTGATCGTTTTGCTTCAACTCCCTTGTGATTGTGTACAGAGCTGAAATGCTAAAAAATGTGTTGGTCTCCAAATATTGATGGACCTGACTGTATCCCTATCTATCCCTATATCGATCTGTATATCTATATCTATCTATAAATGTGAATTTTGCCTTTACAGAGTATTTAGTGGCCTTAGATATATTCAGTGTTCAGTGTGTAACTTGTACCTGCCTGGCTTTCAGCTAATTCAGTTATGGTAGAGCTGGAAGCAATGACATAATACTGAGAATGAATAAACTTTAACTTGTCTTCAGCAGTGAGTCTGATGGCAGAGAAACTGCCTTAGTGTGTTTCTGTTTTGTCTAAATTTGCTCTATCTCTTCAGCTCGGATGATGAGTGGAGCAGCAGTGCCCGAAGCGGCTACAGCCGTGACTTTGATGACCGCAGGCGTCGAGACTACTCCCCCGACGATCGTCGAAGAGGAGGAGCCTATGGTCCCCTCTCAGGAAAACGCAGCCGTAGCCGTGATGATCTGATGGACCTGGAGAGGGATTGGCAGTATGGCGGTGCTGCCAAGGGCGGCCGAAATGATTATGACGACAGGTTCTTGCGAGAGGCTATGGAGAAGAAGAAGATGGGTGAGCAACAGCGGGCACGCAGCCGGGAGCGCCTGGATAGCGAGAGTGACCGCTCTGATCGGGGGAGGGCACCTCATAGGGCCCCTCCTCTTCCTCTCAGCCCGCCTTCTGGATACCCCGATCGCCGTAATGACTACCCACCGCCTCCTCCACCACCGTACAGTGAAGATGAAAGTGTGTCATCTTCAAAAAAAAGCAACCTTCGCAAAGTGAGTCAAAGCAAGATTCTCTACACTCATCTAAGCACCTTTTTGGGGGTTAGGGTTCTTTCTCTTCGCTGCTTTAATTTTTTTGTAAATCTGGTATGATGTCAATTCTAAAGCAACGACCGCTCACCCCATTGAGAAGAATATTAACCCCACTCGTCTTATGTGTTCATCTACTGAATTTGATTCTATGGAAATTTCAGAAAATCTTTACCCTTGTTGCCAATTTCTGATTAAAATTGTGAGATTGAGAATGTGATTAAATTAGATTTTTGTTTCAGTTTTCCTAAATGAGTATGAATGTTCTTATCTTGCAGAACGGAGCTGTGAGTCGGGAGAGCCTAGTTGTGTAACCCTGATGTGGGCGACGTGTCCGATAACGCAGATAAAATGGACCAGATGACTTGTAACACTAAACAATAGTTAGACTGCTGATTTTAATATTGTATAAATTACAGCAAACTTATCATAAATTGATACTGCATGTGTACGTAGGGGGAAGGTTCATAAATGACATTTTTATGAGTCTTTTCATGTATAAAAAAAAAATGTGGCTGCCACAAGTGCCTTAGGGTGTACAGAATTTTACATGTGCATTTAAAAGTGAAATTGTTGCATGATTTTTTTGTAAAGGTGTTCTTGTAAACATGTTTGCTTTAAACTTTAAGTCTCACTAAGCTGATGTGATTTTGTTAGTTTTGTTTTACTCTGCCTTACTTTGCTTTCACAAGCAAAACTGCTTTTTGCTTGTGAAAAACTGCTTTTATATGGTGAACCTCTCGATTTTAGTCATATTGGCGTCGGCTCCACGGTTCATTTAATCTTAAAAAAAAAAAAAAGTATGTTTTTGAGTACCTGCATTTTATTTCTGTTCTTGTTTTTTATACCGAATTTAAGTTTCAACCAACAGTATATAATAGATTCAAGCAGTAGTAGCTTTTTAATACACAAATGTTAATTATGATGTGATGAATACTAATTTTACAATAAAGGTCCCCATTATCAGGCCGCACACTGTGTTTGACTTACAGAATTTTAACCACTAGGTGACAGCAGCATGTTGAGGATTTAATGGTACTTTAATTCAATGGTTCTAGACTGACTGCTGTTTTTTTTGTTTTGTTTTTTTTCCCCCTCTCAATCTTGTGCAGTATTAATTACAATGATGGTTTGAGGAGTACAGTGTTTAATTCAAAAATTCAAGAATTCATGTTACGGGGAGATCGGACTGTTTACCAAGAGAATTAACACAAAGAAATCTGTTCTGCTCTGTATTGGTCTTCAACACTATTTATGTATGTTCCCATTATTGGATCTCCAAAAACTACAGCAGAGTATTGTTGAATGTTTACTATTATGATACGTGTATAACATGTTCATCCTTTAAAGCAACCATAAACCAGGTAAGAATAAATTAAAAAAACTCTCACAGTCTGAATTTAATTGTTTAAAAAAAAAAAAATCACATTGCAGTTCTTGCTGTTGTCTGTTTCAGGGCTTCTGCCTCAGTTTCCATCTCAACTTCTTGGCAGCCATCTTCATGAGTGGTCTGCGCTCCTCCTCACCACATTACCACACAAAGCAGGTGCATGTTGCACAATCGAAGCTTTGGTTTAGCTTTGGTCACCAAATTTCTCAAACTGGCTTCAGCCAGTGAAACGATTGGACTCATTCCCTAAGATGTCAGCTCTAATATTTTAAAAGGTTGTGTCAAAATGGAAACAGCAAGTTTGCAAGTTTTACTCTAAAAAGGTTGGACAGCATCACCTGAGGTTATATACGATGAAAGTTGTACTGTTTCAGGTTTTTTTTCTGCATTTTTGTCTCCAAAGGAAGTTTTGTGCCAACTGCCGATATTCTGATACTGCAATAAGGCTGACCTGATGTTGTGGTGTGAATTTGGTCATCCTAGTTTGTTGTTCAGGTATCTTGCAGCATTTACACATCTATCATTTTGAAACAGTTGTTTGATGTAATATTATATTAAGTAAACTAGCACATGCTGTTATTGAAACGATGGGCAAATATATGGTAACCCAGATCAGACTGCAGCTGAGAGGCTTCCAGGTGTGAATGTGAGTTTAAAAGAAGTTTGGTTCAGTGTAAATAGTTTAAGAAACAGAACGTCGTGTTCACCCCGTAGGTTTCTTACCTCCAGCTGACACCTTTCTAAAATTAATAAATATGTGTTTGGACTGAAATCTAAAGACATAAAAAGAAAAATACAGAATTTCCAACCAAGTACATTATTAATAATTATATGGCTTAGTTGAAGTATAGATAAATATAAAATAAGCTATTTGAATGATTCAATCTGAAATAAGAGAGTCTCCGTGAAGGTTCTCAGTCGTCCAGGTCATCTTAGTCTTAGAGTGTTTAGTGTGAAGCAACTGGACTTCTTATCTTCTTTATCTCTAAAGGCCTCTTCAGTCCTGAGGGTCAGTGCAGGTAACCCAGGTATTTAATCCAGAGTGGGTGGGGACAATCAGTAAATGTCTGTCACTAAAATTAGCCCTTGGCCCCGGGCTACACGACTGCTAATCATCTGCATATGCAAATTTTGCATGTCTTTAGATTTCTGTGGTCCTTAACAACTGTTTTTGGTTTTGTGTCTCTTCGTGGTGGTTTTTGCATTTACACTTACAACTTGAGTCTTACTTTTTAGGGAACACTGCCATTTTTATTAGTGACACTGTAACGCTAACATCAGTAGAATTAGTAACATGGCCTTGATGTTTTGTCTTGATTGAGTCTGTGCGTAATGAGGGATTATTATTGGAACTTTGTTTTCCCTCCAAATGAAGTGGTTGAGATAATCTGGTAAAACTGATGTTTTTTTTGGTTTTTTTTTTTTAGAAGAAGAACTTGTCTGGTCACAGTTGGGTATTATAATCACATCCACATATATGACTGAAAGAATGACCAGACAAACAAGCTATTATCCTGTCATTTAAGAAAGATGTTAATCTTTTAACCTGAAAGCTGTTCAAAAGGGTAGAGTTGTTCATCCATCACAAGTTCTGAATGCCAAACACCCAATCTGCTGACGGCGAGCGAGAGAGAGGGAGAGGGAGAGGAAGAGGGAGGGAGGACGGAGAGCGACAGAAAAAGCAAATGACGAAGGAGAGCTGGCGATTGAGCTCCTGACTGGCTTCAGATCAGCTGATAAGGTAAGAGCTGTGCTGATCTCTGATCTGCAATTATTATTTGTTACTTTTACATTTCCCATTTTCACTCTTTCTTTCCCTTTTTCTTCTGGGTGTAGATTGCTCACTTTAAAATCAAATCCTTTCTTTGCTGCTGAATGGCAGTCAGTGGATTGTTGTGGTCATTTATCAGCAACATTGAATGTGCACACATCTCACAGCACATTGTGGTGTGTGAGCCATGAGCCCCACCTCATTTTTGAATTTGAATGGAATGTGGAGTTATATGGAAAAAAAGTAAGGGGCTACCTGTTCATCTCAGTATACTCTATACTGATGACTATGAAATAACATTTTTAAATGATTTGGCTTTAGATAAAAAATAAGATTTTCTCTTTTGTTGTTGTTGTTGCTCATGATGGCCTTGTTACTGTAACAACAAGGCTCTGCAAGTACAGAACAGCCATTATGTTCTGCTTGCTGTATTTAGTTATCCACCCACCGTTTGTGTAGACATTACTTTAAAACACGAGCACCGACAGCCTGTAATAGAAAATCGCCAGAAGAAATGTGTCATTTCCTGACGAGGCCTGCAATGATACAAATTGACTGCAATATAAGCACACTCAAAATCCAAAGCCCTCTATAGCAGTTGGAGCACAATATGGAAATTAAGGACAAATTTGAGATTAGCTATCCCTCTGTGAAATAAAAACTGTGAGTTACACAGAGACATGGATAAAACATCCTTAATGGAGTCATAATCTCATAATGAATTCAACCCAATACTCTGATACGGCAGACTTTTCTCTCACTCGTATTCTTGACGATTACCGTTAAATCTGAAATGAATTAAATCTAACTTTAATTGAAGTCAAATGTTTTATTGATAGCCCTGTGATAGATTTTTCCAGGGTGCACTCTGCCTCGCATCAATGACCCTTGGGATTGGCTCCAGCCCCCCATGACCCAAAATGGATAAGCGGTGCTAATGGATGGAGCTTCTACTGAGTCTCAGATCAAATCAAAAGTCAGTCTCTTGAAGTGGTCTGAGAATATTTACACATTACCTTAAAATCTTAACTTTAAAATCAAGCTTTATAATTAAAAAAAAAAATTTTTTTGTTTCCATCTTTTTTTGAATGTTTTTTTTTTGAGGCAACAGGACCATGTGCGACGGATGAATGCCTGAAATGTGAAATAATGTGGTTAAAGCACCTGATAAGTGGAGCAATTAAAAAGACAAAGTTTCAGCATTTCTCCAGCTTTTCTTCGTTCTGCAAATGGCAGCGGTCCACTGTGTCTGTCCAGTGAAATGGACAGAGGGACAATGGATCCATTCTCAGTGTGTTGTTCTGTCACCCGTCTCCGTCCAGCACAATCCCAACGCGCACTCACCCACCCATTCACCCTCTCACGGCCCTTCGCATCCACCCTGTAATGTAGTAAAAGCATGATCTTGTGTGTGTTTACACTGCGCAGATTCTGATGTGTGTTTGGCTCTTGCTATAATGACAATAATCGTTGCCAACTGCTGCAAAAGCAAAGAGATACAGCATGTGTGCGGATTTTAACACTTTGGACCCAGTGTTCCCACAGAATGACTGGATTCTCACTTTTACATATTTTCTTTTTTTAATTCAGCTGCTTTGTGTTTGGAACAGAATTTGGCTAAAATGAGCAAGTAGCTCATCACTGAAAAAGCAAAACTCATACATTACCAGTGAAAAGTTGGCTACACCTTCCAATTCAAATGAATTTTGTCACTCTTTCCTTTTCAAATGAAAAGGAAACTTTTCACTGGTATGTTGGGAAAAAAAAGTGGCATCTTCAAGTCATTGCCCAAATGGTGGGGTTTTCTGAAAATGCGTGAGCAGTACAGGAAACGAAATGAAAGCAGAAATCAGCAGAGCAGCGCACCCTTCCAAACAGAGCTTCTGAAAGCCATAGCGTGCCACTTTTTTGTGCATTCAAAGAAGTTCAAAAGCGAGAAAAAGCATCTTTCACAGGATTGTTGTCTAGAAGCAGACAAACATCTGAACAGCTGTGCAGTTGTTGAGCGGGTAAAAATATGTCAGCTGTTGCTGATTCAGGGACAGGCTTGATAGTTGATTAGTAAATTTGTGTTTAAAATTTTTGAATTGTGAACTATGATGCCTCGTTCTCCCGCAACCACTCGCTGCAGCCCCACTACAGGAACCACACCTTGCAATCTGAGTGTTGCTGTTTGAACTCAGCTGAAACTGAAAACAGCTACAACTGTGAGACAAAGGTCAAACAAGAGACAGCGACGAAATGAGCGTAGCCAGAGAAAAAGGGGATTGTTGTTTTTAAAAGACAATTATGTGTGCACATCGACTTCCCAGTGTTGTGCGGTGTCAGGCTCGAGCTGAGCTGTTCTGTCCCAGAAGGCCTCTGGGGAGACAATAGCTACTGTGTCAGGAGGTGTGTGTGTGTGTTGGGGAGGGGGAGGGGGCGTGTTAACCAGTCTTGGGTTTTCACACCACCATGTAACTGTGTGGACACCCCTAATGCCACAAATAAGTGGTAGTGTTTTGATCAATGTTAGAGGTAGGTAGGATGAGTTGGCAAGTTAAATGGCACCTCTGACGCCTCTGCTCTTTGTAGTAAGAGCCTGATTTAAGATTAACCCTCTCTACAGTAAAATCACAATATCTTAAGTTACTCAAGTCATCTCCAGACAACTGTCACCAGTTGAATATTCGATCAGAGGCAGTGGAGTTGTTTCTCACACACAGCCTATACCTCTATACTAGCTGACCAGTGATATTAATGTTATGATCAAATGTATCATTAAAATGAAACAATGATTTTAGTTTAGTAAGGTAGATTTGTACTCATTTGGGCTTTTTACAGTTTTTAGACAAATGGGAGACGAATGAAGGGTCTTTTTAAAACAAGGTTCTCCAAATCTTGACCAAAGCTGCCTGATCGTAATACCAACATTGTCAACATGAAACTCAGATCTGAATAAGCTCTGCAGCTTTGTGTTCAAGCAACAAATGTGACTTGTTTTGACTTCAGGCCTGTTCCAGGCCATTGACCACATGTTATTTATACCTGACTGTTTCTGTGTACTTACTTCTGCTATGAAAATCAACTTTGGCTCGCTTTTGTTGACATGAGTCAAAACCTGTGGCTGTGTGGGAGACAAAGTAACACATTTATTAACGTTGGTCATTATTTCATACTCTGAACTGTTCTGCTTTGTATTTTTTTTCTCCAGCCTCTGCCTTGATATTGAAACTGTAACAGATGCCACTAAAAGTCAAGCAGGAGCTTTAAACACCCACACTGCTTTCATGTGCTTTCCCTCATATTGTTTCTCCTCCTCCTTCTCCTCTTCCTCCTCATCATCATCATCATCATCAACCCCTCCCAAACTCACTTCCTTTCTTCTGCTGTACTGACCTAAAAAAAACCAAACAAACAAACAAAACAAAACAAACAAAAAAAAAAAATGTGGATGTGCACTCCATCAATCCAAAATGATCAAATATGCTCAGTTCCATCCAGTGTGAACGGAGGCCTCGGCACTCAAAGCCTCACCCATATTTGTTAGGGCGATGGGGAACAGTGTGGCTCTTTGTGGCCCCGTGTGTATTTATGAATGGCTTGGCCTCAGGGCCAAGCCTTAGAACAATGCTACTATACTCAAGGACTGATTTTCATATGGGAGGGGTGATGATGATGGTGATGATGGTGGTGGTGGTGGCAGTGGGGAGGGCAGTTTATTCCCCACCACTGGGGCTTGGTACAGAGAGTGGCGAGAGGTCCTGCTGGCGACAGGCTGGTGTGACGCTTTGCGTGTGAATACCAGAGGGAAGGCTGCTGGCACTGCTCGTACAGGAGGTGGTGAACGCCTGGAGATCACCTACACAGGTGAGGGGCACCAGCGTTTCTTTTCTTTCGCATCTTTAAGTCAATGAGAGCTAATTGGAAACGGATATTTTGAAGCAAGGAGGAAGCAGGAGAATGGAGATTTGTGCAGATAGGGTAGGACAGAAGGAAGAACTAATTTAAAAGTAATTACAACCAATAACCCCGGATGCTGATCTGGGAATTTCCAATGCAACTGAGCAACACCTGCTTGCTGCTTATGATACATTTCCATTTAATAATGTCCTTCAGGATTCATTGTTATTGATGCAACAAATTGCATTCTATTTAGATGTCTTGTTGATATTGTCATTTTTGTTTTCTAAGGTGAAACACCTCCAGTCAGGGTGAGTGCTCATGATAGTGTGATGAGTGAGCCGGTGCAAAGAAAGAGGGTTGGCTGAATCATAAGTTAGGCCGACAAGTTAGGAATGAATATGTGAGAGTGGGTATGTGTATTTGTGTGTGGGGGGAGGGGGGTGTCTGTGTAACTGGCTGAACATGTTTGTGATGATGTGGACGGCTGCGCACACGAGTGAGTGACTTTTCTTTGTGTGTGTGTGTGTGTGTTGTATGATGTTAGCGGGGGCTGCTAAAAGCCTGGGCCAATTATTACTGGACAGATTTCACTGAATGTGCCATTAGTGCTGAGTCGTGCCTGTAACTGTCAGAGTGTATCACCACATCCTAACTGATATCTGATGCCAGGTAGAAAAGCCTCCAATTACACTACCAACCAAAACGGTTTTACAAGTCATTTAATTCTGTTATTCTAATGAGGGAATGGCAGAGTTCCTTTAATGAAACCTCCAGAGGATACAGGATCTCCATACATCTCAAAGCAAAATTAAAAAGAGGAAACTAACATTACATAAATATTAGTATGATGGTGGAGCAGCTAAAATTTGATTGTTAATTACCACGATTGGTGAATTGTAACCAAAATGTTTGATGTCCACCGGGAAGATAAGTCACAGGTGTCACAGCTGAGTTTCAGATTTTCATCTTTAATTACAACTTCCCTTCTAGGCTGATTAGTGTGCCTAGTGAGATTTGATGGACCCAATTCTGTAATTAAATCAAACTTTCTGAAGATTCAGGCACTGTGTTTTTGTCGTGTAACAACGGATAAATCCTGACTTGGTCTCATTCTTCCCATTTTTTTCGGTGCAAAGATGGCTCATCCTACCAAATTTCATCAGATAAGCATTCGGTGTTGATGGAATAACAAAGGCCAGCAGATTTCTACTCACTTTCCCAATTCGGGGAACGTATGGGCGAGATCACAATTTATATTTCTGTGTGCCTGAGCAGGTGACAGCGCTGTTCGTCGCCCCTTTTTGTTCAGAGCGGAAGGAAGAGCACTCTGATGATAGAGGAGGCCTGTGGCTCGCCATCTGCCCACTGGGCTGGGGATTGCCAGAGTCACCGTGTTGGCCAGGTAGAAAATTAGCTATTGGTGCCCTTGCTCTCATGTTACGTTGGTGATCTGCCAAGTAAATCTCAAGCTCCCTTCGTCTGGTCTGGTTTTACACCTGTTTCTCTGGATGTCTTCATGCTGATTTCCCAAACGGGAAAAGGCTAAGTGACTGCTAAATGCTTACAGCAAACATATCTTGATCATACATCTCTGCATGTATGCAGAAAGTGGAGCACACAACAAGAAAAATTAGCATGAGAGTATCAAGTAATTTAAATGACTGTAGGATAATGTGGATAAAAAAAATCCCCTTAAAACACTAAAATGCTGTGTACACATAAAAAAATAAAGTAAGGCAGCTTACATATGAGAGTATAAACTGTAAGAGGCAAGCAGCAACCTCAAAGTCCAGTCTGGATCTGAAGTTGGTGCCAGCGCTCTGCAGTACCTTGGACAGACTGTGTGACTGGATATTGGCAAATCTTCATGTTTATGTTTTTCATATCTGTGTGTGTGTGTGTGTGTGTGTTTGTGTGCACATGCTGTTGTGCGTGTAGCACGCTGGACTCATCGCAGCTCAGCGCACGTGTGGGAGGGGGAGCAGTCATGTTTAAAGACCATCTGCTCCTCTGAGTATTTTAGAGGGGGCCTTAGCTTGTGGTGGACCAACGTGCGTTACAGGCAAACAGCAAAGCGCAAGCTGTGAGCGGGCCTGTTCCGGAAAAATTCCTCCAGTTTCTCCTTCATACAATGGCCAGTGTTCTGCACACAAGGTCCCCATTCTCTGGTCCCTTTTAACCCCCCACCCCCCACTCCAAGCCTAAGAGCCACTAGCCACAGATGATATTCGTAAAGAAAATGTTCTTGGCACGATTGTCTGTTTGTGTGAGCAATTTCAATAATGCAAAATGACTCATAAAAAGGAGTCGTGGCCCAATTTAGCAGAGATGATTGTTCAGACAGCATCTGTATCCCTGTAGCGTGATAAGCAATCAGTGAACTTGTTGAGGTTTGATTAGCTCAGATAATAGGAGAGGAAGTTCTCCATAAGTTGGACAAAAAGATCAGATAAAGATCAGTATGCACAAATGCATATGAAATGCAAATTAAATTTCTTTTATTCCCTCATGTCTTACTTTAAAATAAGTTTGGTCACTAGTTCTCTTTGAATTTCCAGTAGCTTCGTTCTCTGTGATGGAAGCCCACAAAAACAATTCAGACATGATTTTGGTTACCTAAACTCTCTGTCTGAGGTCTGCTCCAGCACATTTAATCCACACGTACTGCACACACAGTGACCGCAGTCCCAGCAGGACAATAAAGCAAGCTGAGCTTGTGAGTAGCACAGAGGAGAAGCAGAGGAAGGTCACATAACTGCACACCCACACTGAGAAGTGTGCTGGCATGCCTTGCGCTGTATTTGTATGTAGGGGTGGGGGGGAGGTGGTGGTTATGGCATGCCGCTTATTCATTTGTACATGGGGCTCCAGACCATTAATGCAACATTCTCCTCCTCAGCTCGTCTCCAGACTGTTTACAGAGGGATTCCCTGAAGTTATCCGAGCTCTGTCGATGGCATCACTTGGCCGCTGGCCTGATGGCATCTGAATACAGTGACTCACCCTACATCTACACAATAAGGAATGGGGGGTGGGGGGGGGGTCCACTTTGACAAGTTGCCTTTGTTACTGTTATATGTAAACTCAGTGCACTTCTGTGTGGATCTGTACTCTTGCCCCCCCGCCTACGAACATTCCTCAGGAGAAAGTATTGGATCTGTGTATGTCTGGATAGATCAGTGATCTTAGACCTTCCTTGCTTTCTGAAATTTCCATTTATCCGTACGTGGCTTCAGATTCAAACACTGTCTTGACTTTGATTGTATACAATTTTAGGCGTTTCAAACAAATGAACCTTTCTAAGATCAAAGTCATTATAAAAATAATGTAAATCTGTCATTTACATAACCACATTCATCTCACAAGTTCCATGATCCTCCTACTCTTCATATGTTGCTGTAACGCAGCCGTACTCAAAATGATATTGACTCATCATTCCTCTGCCCGGTGGCTTTTGCCCTTGTGTCTCAGGCAGCAGATGCATGAAAAAGTTCAGCTCATGCCAACATGCTTTACTTTGACCTCAGAGGGAGGTGTGATCCAGGTCCAAAGTTCAAGGCATGAAGACACATGGGATGGTTTAGGGAAATGGTGGAACTGAGGAGAGGAATGCTGAGTGGGCCAAAGAACGGCTCCAGAAATGCCTGAATGCATATTCAGAGCTGCCCACGATGCATGTAAACCAGAGCTCACACAGACTCACTCTCTTCCCCTTCTCCTTGTCTCCCTCTAGCATCTCTTTTTATCTCCCTTTTCTGTCCTTTTCCCACAGAATCTGCGGCTCAGAGCGAGACGACCAACTCAGGGAGAACAAAAACATCAGAAATAAGACGAAGAAGACGTCGTCAGGACCGAGAGAGACCAGGAGCCTGGTGCTGGGGCTGGTATGAGGCAAGTGTTTTGTGTGTGTGTGTCGCGTGTGTGTAAATGTGCACACGTATGCTGTGTGCTCTGTGCCAGCCGTTCGTCTGCCCCATCAATGAGGCCGTTGTCATCGGGGTTGGTGGTGGTGTCAGTGGCCCTGCCTGGTTGCTCGGCTCTATTCTTTCCTGCCGTGGCTGATGCACGGCCACCCGGCCCGCACGCACGCACTCGCGCGGCTCTTGGGCTTTTGTTGCAGTGCAGATGGTGGAGCTTGACACAACATTGGAGAAAAGTTAAGACTGTCACAGACTACAGTGTGGCATTATGGGCCAAAACGTCTCAAAATGTGACAGATTTTTTTTTTAAATGACTGTAAATGATGTTTCTATAATAATCATATATAAAACAACAAGCTGAAGGCATTAGGGGGAATGATTTACCGGCAGAGGATTATCATCCAGATCTGCAGCTCCTTTTCCAGCAAGCTTCAGATGTTTAGATATCTCTCGGATGTACTGTCACTACTCGCTAAGCATCATATTTGGAGGCAGCAAGCCACTGCTCTCAACTACCCACTGCATGTTCAGGACCAAATGGGAACAACACACTTAGCAATGAGCTGGTGAGTGTGAGCCAAATATTAACTTTACAATTTGGTATTGACCGAAAACAGAACAAATCTTGTACACGTCATTAGCACCAAATGTGCAGATAATAATGTTTTTGCTTAATCTGTAAAAATGTTTTCACTTCTTGTTCCAACTGACCCAAGTGGCCCAAAAAAAATCAGTTGTTGTAGGTTTTAGGATAAGAGATTTAACGACTCCACCCGCTCCTCCTGCACATCTCAGACTGTTTTATGTTGCAGCCTCTTGCGGGGGGGGGGGTCTTCTGTGTTTCACCTGCCCATAGGCTTCTCCTTTGTTTAGTTTTCTGCACTATACACAGTTCACATCTTTATCATTATGATGGGTGGTTTCTGATAAATGAACATTAGGTTTATGGTATTACCTGTGTGTCGCAGCCCTTCCTGTTACTTGCCTTGAGCCAAGCAGTAACAGACATAAATGGGGATGTAGAAGGCAGCTAGTAGAGAAGTACATATCCGTTTTGTGTTTCGATAATTATAAATCATAGATAGTTTGCCTGGTGAATTGCATGTTGAGCAGCATGACAAATCAATGGCTTCTTACACATTCAAGGCGACAGAATTTTTCACTTCCCTCCATCAACAAGTCTAAAATTGGTCATAGATTCTCTGGGGGATGTTGGGATGTGTTAATCATGAAGCTCAAAAGCACAATCCTCTCTTAGGCCTGCCATCTGCACAACCCGGCTGCTCCAGGATGAGGCTAAATCTGCCGCTCCTACTTCTGCATGCATTATTTCTACATTCAAAGTAATAGCCGTTATGACATGAATTTACATTTCATTTCTGTGTTTCAGTTAGATATTTTAGCAAGATACATAAAAGTCAGTCTGTTGAAAATGTTCGTGGAGAAATCATAACGAGTAAATGTGAAAGCGGATGATTTTTTTTTTCCCCCCTGCTGCTGCTGCATCATTGTCACCTACATCACATCGCAGGATGGGAATATAACAGGACTAAAGCTAAAATAAAATGTGTAACCCTAAAACACAAGCTTTATTATCAGTATGCAGGTGTGTAAAATCCAGATGCCGCAGTCAGTGACTAAATGTACCAAATGGCGATCATTCAGAGATAATCTTGTTATGCTTGAAAATACTTAAATAAATAACTAAATTCAACTCTGCAGTGGGACATAAAACAGGAAGGCTGCTCATTCAGAAAGCTTTTTAAACAATTTTTATTATTATCATTATTTAATGGAATTCCTTTGGAAATAAGTGTTTTGGCAGTATGAATAGAACACAGTTTCTGCTGATACTTTATGAAAAGTGCTGCAAGTGTTCTCTTCACTTTTGCTCAGTTGATAAGTTAAATGTTAATATTGCCATTAATATTCTCATGCCGTGCTTCCTGTAATTGTTTCAGTTATGCTTCAGCTGCTAAGACAAATGAAATTTAAAATGAAATGACTCTGTTTAATGTTTAAAAAAAAAAAGGAAGTAATGACTGTAGCTGACAAATCTTTACTCTTACAATATGTTGATGACGGATCATTCATTTCCTTTTCCCAACTTTCTTTGTATAGATAGTTTTTCTTTTTAGAAGTGTCTTATCTAAGTTTTATAGCCAATTTAGCATTTAAGACTTAGTAAGAGTCAATACTGAGTCCAATGTGATTCAAAAGCACTGCTGAGTCCTACCCATCAGCTATATTTATTGTTACTGTTCTAATATAATGAAATCCAAAATGAGGAGTTGATACTTCAGACTACAAAGAGAGTCAGTTAGAAGATTAAAAAAAAAAAAACCAAGACAAAAATAGCTCCGTTTTCTTTCCTAAAAAGATTTCCTGGATATCCGGCATGAGACTGAATGGTTCACGGTGCTTTTAGTGCCATTTCATTTTCCCAATAAAGTGGTCACCAATTTCCTTTTTTTTACGCACGTCCATCATCAGTAAATACTGCTATCAGTCCCCCTGATTCGTTTCTTCCACAGAACTGATAGTATCAGTAATCCAACGATGACATAATGTGTGGTGACTGGGGATTGGCTCTGTGTCAGAGCTCGGCCAACACTGAGTCTTTCATTGGTTGGGCAATTACGCACGACAGCCATAATGAGTGACTCTACTGAGGGGGAGTGAACAGGTGCTGATTGACGTTTGTGTGCTGAGTTTGTGTGTTTGTGCGACTTACTACAGCTCTGAGTGACATCAGCATCTGATGATGCTGATGTCACTATTTTCTCTCTCTCACTCTTCTATTTTTATTTTTTTTTTTTTACAGAGAGGAAGGTTGTCAAGCAGCCAGGGTGTGATCGAACACCCTCTAGCAGAGTCGCCAACGAGCTGTCCTGCAGAGATTCTCTCTGTTTTTACCGTCAGCATTTCAAGGTGAAACCACAGTTGCATTCTCAAGTCACAGTATTTTAAAAGTGACAAGAATTTATTTATTTTTTTGTTTGTTTCTTTGTTTTCGGCCAAGTACAAATTTCTAAGATCTGAGTTTCAGTAGCTCTCACACGACTGTGGAAAGGAGCCTGAAGTTTAAAGAGACATCTTTGGTGTTATTTTAAATAACAGTGTTGAGCTATGGTGTCATCTGTTCCAGTATTCTGTGTCCACACTGTGTTGTCAGAATGTGTTTGTAATTTATAACAATAACCAAATCAGGAAGAATCATTTACTTGACGTAACGTTATGTGTCTATGCTCTTTTACCAGATGGATGTAAAGTAGGGAATCATGGTGTTTTTGAGAATACATTTTTGACTCACAGCTGCCGTATGTTATCAGATTTAGTTCATCTGCGGTATGAAATGAACTCCTACACTGAGACGAAAGTAGATGCAGGGATGTCTATGATGAGTTATGGAAATATGGATTTGGGAAAGAAATTAATTCTTTGGAGGGACCAGATTTTCCTCTATGACACAGGAAAATCCTTTTTATTTACTTAATGGAACCATTTTCAAAAATGTAAAGTGCTAAAGTTTGCGTTGTATGCATTAACTTGTTAAAACATTGGGATATACATGTAAATCTGAGGTGAAGATGGCATCTCTGAGTCATACAGCGGCATCGATGCAGTAAAGAAGACACTTTTTTCCAATGTTGATGATGATGAGGTGTAACTGACAGGATGTTATCTGTCCCAGAAGTCTATGGTCCAGCGTTGAGCAGAGGCCATGTGGTGTTTGGAGCTGTTCTTAACACTGCTGTTGATTGTCAACGGTAATCATTTCCTCTTCCCTGTATGATTTCTTTTTCCTTTGTACTTGACATTATTATTATGCATACATTGAGCTCGCACTGCTGTAATCATACTTCACACAACATGATTGTGTGATCTCTCAGATGCCAGTAGCCAATGGAACGTCTGGGTACCGCGGGACATCTCGGCCATGACGAACTCCTGCGTGGTAATCCCCTGCACCTTCATGTACCCGTCTGGCGTCAGGCCGTACCGTGGCATCCACGGTATCTGGTACTTCGGCCAGCCCTACCCTCAGCTCTTCCCTCCTGTAGTCTTCAAATCACGCACGGATGTTGTGCACGAGAGCTACAAGGGCCGCACCAGACTGCTGGGCGACCTGCATCAGAGGAACTGCACTCTGCTCATCAACAACATTGGCACAGAACACTCAGGGAGATACTACTTCCGCGCTGACCTCGGCGGAGCCAACATGTACACGTACCCAGACTTCGCTGAGCTCAAAGTTCTTGGTAGGAAGAGTGATCGAGTGCAAGATAGATTAAAAAGAAGCTAATGAAACGGAAATATACGGGCAGCTCATACTTGATAGTAAAGTGGTCATGTAATGTGTTTGCAATGGATTTCTGCTTTTAACAGACCCAATATTTTTCCAGGCCAAGTATGCAACAATTTTTAGATGTTTCTACTTTGACATCTTATGTGAACATCAGCAGAATTATTTGTTAAAGATGTGTTAGTAGTGGAATAAAACTGGATTGTCATTAATCTTAAATCAAAATGCTGGACCAAAAACAACGTACTCCTAAGTCAAAATTAGTCATGACAAAAAAACAAAAAACAAAGCCAGTAATGACTTTCTCTTCCTGTCCACCAGATCAACCCAACATCGATGTCCCAGAGGAGATCGTCAGTGACGAGAGCCTTGAGTTGACATGTTACGCTCCCGACAACTGCCCCGACTTGACTCCGGAGATCCAGTGGATGTACACTGATTACCTGCCCGACCCGGAGTTCTCCTCTGACTACCTAGAAGAGAGCAACACAGCGGTGCTCTCCAACACGCTCACCTTCACGCCCAGACCTATGCACAACGGCCAGCTCCTGGGCTGCAGGGTCTACTACCCCAACACCACACTGGTCTACGAGAGGCTCATCTCTCTGGACATCAAGTGTAAGTTAAAATGCATCATTGATACTTTTCCTCGTCTACCTGCAGTCTCATTTGTTTCTGAAATGTCACAGCAGAACTCCAACAATGGCAATAATACACTTCTAACACACAAATTTCTTGACCCGCTTCAGGCAGTTCCTCAGATGTTGTACCACCATTTAAGCTCTAAAAAAGGTTTTTACAGATTCCAAAAATGCATTTTAAAAACAGTGCAGTTAACACCAAAGCCAGCCTTCAAGTGAAACTAAGTCACCTGAAGGTAGACTGTGCTAAGCTGTGCTAAGTCCCTGATATCCAGCAGAACATATCCCTGATATGTTAATATTTACACAATGTCAATGCAGGTACACTTACAGTTAAAATGTTCGCTGTGAACAGTACAAACAAACACGAAGTAGAGCTGCCATTAAATGGAATGTATAAATAAATCAAAGGGGAAAAGAAATTATGCTAAATTATTGAAGTTGTAATAATTCATGAGGAGTTGGCACCAACTTTCAGTAAATACTTGTCATGGCACTCCATCTAGTAGCTGTACAGATATTTCAGTCTGGACTTGAGGGGTGGATTCAATCAACTGAAGGACAGACTGACACTGACATCCATCAGAGTTATGTCGTTAAAAACACCAGTGTGGTTGGTGAACTCTTAGTTTTCTACTTAATTTGAATGTGTATCCATCCACATCGGCTGAAACATGGAGGAAATGCAGCCCTATTGTGGTTCCTACAGTTTGAAATCAATTATGCATCAATGTGATGTTGATGGACAGAATTACACATCAACTCTATCTCAGTTGGTTCCTTTTTAATTGGCTGTTATTCACTGATATCAGGACGAACTAAGTGCTTGAAAATGAAATTGTCCATTTCACACGCCACACTAGATGCTCCGCGCTCGGTGTGGGTGAATGTGTCCTCAGAGGTGATGGAGGGCAGCTCTGTGATGCTGCACTGCGAGGTGGACAGTAACCCTGCCCCGAGGATCTCCTGGGTGTTTGGAGACCAGGAGCTGCTGTGGGACACGGCCTCCAACATCTCACTATCCCTGGATGACGTGACACCCGCACAAGAGGGAATCTACACTTGCGTCGGGGACAATGGCTATGGCACAATGAACACCTCGCTCTACCTGTCGGTCAAGTGTAAGTGTGCTGAGACAGAAGCTGTTTCTCCATCATATGTATCAGAATCATAATCAGAAATACCTAATTAATGGAAATAAATATAAATATTTATATTTATATAAATAGACACAGCAGGTTGAGAGATGATTTAAAATGAGTTTGGATTGTAAAGTCAGCTTGAATAGTCCACTGAAAACCAAACTTGTGTTCCACAAACAACAAGTTATACAAGTTTCAAACAGTGACATTCTACTGCAGATTAAACTTAACAATTAGTGAACTTTTTTTTCGCCTTTTTGCTGCCTTGAGCTTCTTGTTGCATGTAATTTTGTATTAGTTGTAACACACCTACCCAGAATCGTCACCTGAATCTGCAATTTTAGCTCATTATTTTGCTGTCTACATGCAACAGGCAGCTGTTTTCGTTGAAAATGCTCTCATAAATCCAAAGGACACGTTCTCAGCATCCAACAGCAGGCAGACGCGGTTGGTGGCCAGTTGGTGAACATCACAGCACATTTAGCTGCTAAGGAGCTGGATATTTCCCTCGGGAGTTGGTGGAGAGTTTAAACAGAGTGAATCATGGACTTGCATTTGCCAGGTGGGCAAATGCACCACTTCAGATGAATGACAATTCATCCTGGATGTAAATGAGCAATCTATTCAATGACGAGTTGGAACGTTCGCATATTAAACGTCAAAAAATTACTAGTTTTGTACCGAATGTTCGTTGTTGTTGTTTTTTTTTTTTTTTTGTATATATTTTAACCCAACGTGTCTACAACAGTGGTGAGGACAGACAGACTTTTAACATGAAGCTGTCTCAGTGTTTATACCAGAAGACAAGCCTGTCAGCTGGGAGCTCCTCTGGGATGATTATAATTTTTAATCGCTTCATTCAGCATTTTGTTACAGATTTCGTTTTCGGGTCTGATTGAAGATCTCAGTTCCCAGTAAAAAAAAAACCAAAAGTTATGGATGACTAACACTGAAGAAATCTGAACTGGGAAGAGCTGACTGCAATGGCAGCAATGGGGAAGACGCACCTAAAGCATCCATAATCTGAGGAAAACAACTGTAATCCCACAATATTTCTTTCTCTTGGGATTATCTTCATTGAAAGCACCCAATGAGGCAGAAAATGGCATAATGTTCATCAACGTTGCTCCACAGCTGGTTTCTGCTGCCTCCAAGTGGCATAAAAATTAGCCAGCACAGATGCTATCACTTGTAATGACTTAAAATGACAGACCATTATTTTATCATATTATATTTTAACTCCCCCAAAAGAAAAGAAACAAAGTGAATTTCTCTTTCATTTCTGCAGACCCTCCACGTGAGCCCCTGTTGAATGACTCTATGACAGTGCTGGAGGGCACCTCTCTGGCCCTGCACTGCAGCACCCAGGGCAGCCCGGCCCCGACCCTCACCTGGCTGAAAGACGGGGAGCTGGTGGGGACCATCACCGCTGATGAGCTGTCTGTGCTGGAGATAATGGAGATCACACCCCAGGGAGATGGACAGTACCGCTGCCTGGCCGAGAACGAGCACGGGCGAGCCAGCAGCTCTCTCAACATCACCGTTGAGTGTGAGTGTTTCAATGTGCTCTGTCTGCAAAAAAAGTAGGACCAGGATTAAAATGTTGTAACAGTGAACATCTCTAAAGTGCTGTCACTGTCTGAAGCACAGTATTCCACCTATGTACCGCTGGATTTCACAAATTAATTCTTAAACAAATAGAATAAAAAAAATTGCATGTTATTTCTTTGACAACAGCCATCAGTTGGCCTGTTCAGGACAAAATATGAGACTTTACTCTGCAGACAAACTAATTTTTACTCCTATCTGCTGATGTTACTGTACCTCCTCGCGGTGCTGCCTCCTTCAACAGATGCCCCGGTCCTTCTGGATGAGTCAAAGTGCACTGTGGTGAGGGAGGGCGTCCAGTGTGTCTGCATGGCCACGGGAAACCCTGAGCCCACCATTGAGTTCTACCTGCCCGACCTGAACATCACCATCAATGAAACGGACGGCCGGTTCAACTTCTACACGCACACAGACGGACACACCTCCACGGGGATGATCAAGTTGCGGGAGAAAGGAGAGCGGCTCGACAACGGCGGCCCTGCGGTCAATGTCCACTGCAGCATTTACAACATATACGGAAGAGAGAGTATACTTCTGGAGCTACAGCAGGAAAGTGAGTAGAAATTGGAACCAAAACCGGTACCTTACTGTTACTTTTGACTTTCATAATTATGTTTGATTAAGTCATATGGGAAATTCCCTCAGCTGATCCACAACTTGTGTGTGCTGCACCATTTATGACAGTTCAAACTAATATGAAATCATGGTGAAACTTAAGAGATATGACAACTGATGTTTGGCATTTTTGTGATTCTCTGAAAATCTTATTTGCCAACTGTAGTTTGTTTTGATTCAGTTGTGCTGAATTTGCACCATTTATCTGCTTTAAATTACATTTGGACTGATCCACTGCAGAGAGCAGTTCCCAATTAAATTATTCCAATTTAAGAAAAAGCTAAAATACCAGAGATTAAAGATTCTCAATTATTTTAGAAAGTTGCATGTAAAGAAAAATTATATTTTAGTATTCATATTTTTATCCTATTTATTTGACGACATACCACATAAGAGCCGATGGACCATTGACCCAGACATGGTAGAGGATTCTTAGTGTTAAGAGACTGACAAAGCTTTAACACCAAACGCATAAAGCAACAACAACAAAAATAAAAAAAAGAGAATGTTTTTTCATCAGGTTTTGAGGCCAAAGTTTAACAGAATCAACCCCAAATTCTGACACTAAATTCTAGTGTAGACAGTTCAACCTTTGCTTTAGAGAAGGATGGTGAAATAGTGGATTTTGTGCATCTCTGATTTCCCAGAGAAGCTCTACATTCTGGTCCACATCAGATAAAATTAATATTGTGACAAAACTTGCTTCTTTCTAATTAACCTCTTAGTCGATGGCACCGCAGTTTGCTGCTTTGTAAAATTACTATGTGTGTTGCAACTAGTCTTAAGTCAGGAAAACACATCTTTGGTTTTAGTTCTAATGACATTCAAAGGATTGTGCCAATGAGAATTATGTAAATTAGCATTAGCCTTATCTTTTTTTGTTTTTTAAGTTCAAAAGCTTCCATAAACTGATGCAACAAAGCAAGTAAGTAAATGAACAATGCCTTCATCTTTGGTTTAAGACGGTTTAAGTGTTTCTCTGAATTAGTCTCTATTCTCATTTCTTCTTTTATATGATCAGCTATATCATCCTATAACACCATGTAGTTATAAGACAAAGATGTGCAGTAGAAATGTTAATCCATATGAAGTGGTATGACATTTTTCCTTTTGATCGCCTCTGTTTTCAGAAAAGTACATGATGGCTGTTATAGTTGGCACCATTGGAGGAGTGGCCGTCATAGCCTTCATCATTGCAGCGGTGCGATACGTTGGCCACAACAACAAGAAGTGAGTATGAGTGTCCAACTAATGGAGTGGCCAACGTGAGGCAGAAGTAGTCATTTTCTGAAATCCAAGGAAACACTTAAGCCTAGTCATCCATTCTAAAACACACTGACGCACATCATATACGAGTGAATGTGGGACTGATGTGGACGTGAGATTCTTTTCTCCAGAGCAATCTCAGCTTATTTGCAACGACAAGTCCCAGTTGAAATCCTTGGAGATCCACATTGGCTGCCTTGCGGAGTGGGTTAGCAAGCTGGACTAACCTTATATTTTGCAGGCACGATTCCCTGCTCTGACACCGCTTCTGTATCCTTGACCCGCTACGCTAAATACAACCCAGGTAGCCCTCTTAACCAAGGTGCTTTATTTTAGCCTCAAGGCATATTTGGACCCCCAAATTTTTTGCAAGCTTTCTCTGGCGGATCACCCCTGAAGTGGGTGTGAGCTCAGCGACTAAACCCATGAAATAACCACATCACTCACAGCCACAGTTGGCCTCCAGCATAACCTTGCAGAGCTTTGTTGATGTTTTAAAATGGATGCCCAGGCTTGGCGTGTCGCCCTGCGTTAGTGGCAGTCGAGACCGAGTCTGATTATGTGACTCCGTCCCCCAGAGAGAATGGCAACCCTAGGCAGGACGTGGTCCTGGAGAACCCAGCTTTGTACTACAGCGCAGTCAAGAAGGACAAACAAAATCTGAGGAAGAAAGTGGTGAGACATGCTGATGTCAATGACTCTGATTATAATGGTAGATGGGTTGGATGACCATTCTCAAACTGTTGGGGGTTGTATTTCTGTGTAATGAAACAAGTCTTAATGGATGAAACCCCGTTTTGACCTCTGAACACGAGGTAGTAGAAGGAATCTCTCCCACAAGCAGTCTAGTAGCTCCAACATGACCTTTCCAAACACTGTTTTCTCTTGCTTTCATTGCTTCTCTGCGTTTTTCTGTCTGTTTTTCTCTCCCCTAACTCTTGCACAGCTTAAGACAGAGCTGTTGGGCTCAAAGTTTAACTCCATTCTAGAGGAGACCACGGTAAGGTTCCTAAACAAATCCCCATGAAAAGCACAAGCCTCAGTGACAGATCTGCATCTCCTCGCATATCAGCTTCTGTGTTCTGTACACTGCCATTTTGTTTCAAAAACTGCCCTCTGCATGGCTGCCTCATCGCTAACACAAACTGCCCAACTAACAGGAAACATTTCAGCCCCCAGTCACGTATGTAGGCCAGTAAACCACTAACGTCTTTTCTTTCTGGTGTCTGTCACGCCTCTGTCATGTGTGGTTTCACTTGCACCCTGTCAGCGATGATGTGCGGCTCATCGCTCCTTCTGTCTGCAGGGAGAAGACGGGGATTATCAACCTGTGGGCTCTATGGCAGGACTGGAGAGGCAAGAGCTGAATTACGCTGCTCTGGAGTTTATCGGGGCCAGGTCCAGGGAGGGGGCCTCAGGGAGGGGGGATGACGGCAGCAACTACACGGAAATCAAAGCCAAATGAATCGCAATCCTTCCCTGATCCCTCGGCTATGCGAGACGCAGTGGCAGCCCCGTATCATGCTCATCCTCTGCCCCATGAACTGTATAATAATGACCCCCCCCCGTCTCCTCTACTGGATTTCACTCTGCATATGATGACTCCTTGTTTCTCATTTCTTCAGATTTGTTACGTTTAACCTATCACTTGATGCCAGTTCTCCCCCTTCTCGTGCTGCCCCTCCTCCATGGGATTCCCCTACAAAAGCCAACATTTGAGAAAAAAATAAATAAACAACTGGTACTTTCTGGGTCCAAACACGACCCACCGGACAATATATAAGATATTCTTTCAATTTCTAGCCTCGTTATTTTTAATACATGTTAACAACCGACTATGATTTAGTTGCTTTCTCCATCTGATCTCTCATTGTGATTGCCGATGTGGTTGTCATATGATAGACGTTTTCAGTGCTTGCATCCATCTCACTGTCTGCTCTTGTAACTGTCACTATGTCTGCTGCCTGTCGAAGTATCGGGGCAAGGAGTAAACGTGCTTTCTGTTCTCTTATCTTTGTGCGTGTCTATCGACTGAGAGCGATCCCCCCACCCCCCTCCTCTCGCTTCTCTTTCCTTTGGTTAATTACATCCCAAGAAAATAACCAACTGAGGCGGGAGATGGAAACACATCTTAGAATCTTGTTTCCACATAATTGCATTTAACGTGTGCTGTGACTGAGTAGACTCTCATAGTAAATGAAGGGAAAAAAAATTTTTCACCATCACTTTTGAAAATAATTGGGGAGGTTTGGTCAATTGAAGCTCCAGTTTCTTTCCAGCATTCAACTGTAGAATGTCTTGAGATTTTTTTTTTTTTTTCCAAATTAAATTTAACTTAATTCATTGATTTTATTTCTTGCACTGTGGCCTCGCTCTGTGATTGATCTGGAAAAAAACAAAAAACAGAGCTAAAAGCGTATAATTCGTAGATGTGAGCAGCCAGAGTGTTATCTCTTTTAGACAATGTGTGTGTGTGTGTGTGTGTGTTTGTTTGTGTGTGTCTATGTGTGTGTATGTGTGTGTGTGTTCATATTGTGCTGAAAGATCACAGGAAACTGATTTCTGGGGTCTTTGGAGAAGTTTAAGCGTCGCTTCACTTGAGAAGCTGATGCTCTTTTTTGTTTTTTTGTTTTCTTCGCAGGGTTGTATCAAATGTTTGAATGACAAAGGCGATGCTGACAAGCCAGCTGGTTGTGCTATTCAAAAATATTTGATCAAGCCATGATGTAATATCGACGCTCACTAATAGTCTAACTTGATAATGATGGTGTCAATAATATATGAATAACTTGTATATTGATGATGAAAGGGATGTCAGAACAAACACTAAGTACCCCGCATGAGTCTTTAGCCAGCAGGCACGCATTTTGTATTGAACTACGGTGAGCGGCAATACAGTCTTATCGCACATCATTCAACCGCTTTGACTGAACACTGTCTTGATGGAAGCTTAGAAAACAGGACCCAGCTTCTAAATAACCTGCATGATTGCCAAAGTCACAGGCAACGCTTACATGCAGGGAGTTGCATCATACTTAACTGCGATTGTACATGAGAAAATGTGTAATATATGCTGTGTTTGCAATGAGCCAGTAAAGGGCCAATCAGGCCACTAACAGGAGACAGGGGTTTTTAGATAAAAGTCCCAATAGTATTAGGGTAAGTTGCAATATCACTGGATCCTACATTTGCTTCTTCTTTTTTTTTTTTAATCTGCCCTACAAGGACAATGTCTACATCTCTTAAACACCAAGCACCCAGTTGTTAACTCTGCTGTCTGTTTCAAATGCGTAGCCTCCAAGCTCAGGTCTAGATAATGCATGATACTTTATAATATAAAGTTAATGCAGAGCCACAGAGGACATTAAACAACTGTGTTAATGGTGCTGAGCAGTACAGTTTCAAAACCCGAACAGGAAGCTCCTGCTGTGATTCTTCCAACTCCCACTTTCCCCACGTTAGATCGTTTTTCTCCTGCTTTCAGCTCAGAGACACCCTTCAGCCTTAACTGACTGACATTATCTGCCATTTTAAATGAGCTCAATTAAAACATCAGGTGGATATTTATTATAATTCTTAATGCCTTCACTGTCTTCACTTCCATTCATTAGCCTATGTTGAAAAAAGCAACTGTTTGTTATATGATGATTTTTTTAACATTGTGAGACATTTCTTTCTGTCCAAATGAATTATGCAAAAATATTACTTATGTAGATTTGAGTTCTAAAACAGTGAAAGTAACAGCTATAGTTGGACTTTCCAAAAATCATTAACTTAATTGTGTAGATCATCAAATATACAGATTTCACCACTCCCATCTTTACGCTGCCAGTACCAAAGTGGCCAAGTGGAGAGTGAATACTGGCAGGAGATGTGCAATCATTTCCTCTTGAAGCCTGAAATGACTTTTGATACACACGCTACGGCCGAGGCTTTAGAAATCGACATTATGAAACGACATCGTATTGCGGCTGCCTCATTCAAAATGAGAGATTAAGTTCATCAAAGCAGCAGAATCTCTCTGTGAACTGCTTCTAAATGGGTTAACAGTCAGTCTAATTTCAAGAGACAGCAAAGGCCTCTGATTGTTGTAACTCCAAATGGGAGTGGAGACGGTTCATAGGCAGCAAGGGCAACATGAAAACAGCAAAATTACACCACGAGGACTCCTCCGATTTACGTACACTGTTCGGATGAACCTGAATGAACCTCTCTCTCTGCCAAACCTCCTGTTTGATTAAACTGTGTTGATGAAGCCTCGTGTTGCCTCTGACACGGGGCAAAGCAAAGAAGATAAGGATGCTAGTATGCAGGAGAATTTTTCTGACATTTAACTACACCCACGATGTGATGTCATACAAAGTGTGTGGAGTGTAAAACCTGGAGGTCCTGACATCATTTATGTTACATGTCAAGTTGCAGCTGATTTAAAGAACCGGGGTTTCCGTTTCAGTCGTCACATTACAGTTACAGTCTTCATTGGGATAATCTATAACTAGCAGAATCCCTTTGTTTTATCCTGCCGCGTTTAAATTGTGATAAATCTTATTGAAAAAGTCAGAAATTAACTACTAAACATAAAAAAGCCGAAGCAGGTCTACAAACTGTACAGACATGTAATACAGAAGGCTTGGTAACGGGGTTTTGGAGCATTGTTTACACACTTCAAGTGAAAAAACTTGTTCAAATGCAGCTCTCTGAGCTTGGAAACAAAACCAACATCAACCGGCTGTTTGGGTTCATGTTGAGCTTTTATTGAGACGTTGTTCAGTTAACTTGATGTTGGAGGGTTTCAGATACATAATGCTGGCTAGCAGTTGTCTATATGATCAAAGTCGGTAACCATTTCCTGTCTTTAAAATGACTCATGGTTCTTTTTATTTATTTTCTATTTATTGATTTATTTATATTTTTTAAGTATAAAGTCTTACCTAATCTTTTGGCAGTGTGTTGTAAAGAAAATTTGTACGTACTATACTTTGTGGTGATCATAATTATGGAGCGTTTCTGTTTTGTTTGTTTTTTTTGTTTTTCTTTTCTACATATATGATTGACACAATAATTCAGATCAGGGTTTAGCAATCTCTCTGCAAATAAGCGCTGTTATTGACAGTAGAATTTCTGCAATGATGTACTTTGCTTGCTCTTTTGTTTGAAACAACTCTTTCACACCTCAAGCAAAATCATCTGTCTTCAGTTCCACGCAAACATAAATAAAGTATAAAGAACACAAAATGGAGACAGCTGATTATTGTTAGAAAAAGTGTGCTGTGTTTCTGTGTTTCTTTCCGCTGGTTTTGATTTTCTTGCTTTTCTTTTACCAACTGCGACACCTTGTGACTGATACAGTTACTATCGTGCAAGGTTTTGACAACAGGCGAACTTGAGTCATGGAACTTTACAGATGTGTTGTCAGGAGGAAAACTCCAGCTAGTTATCGGAAGTGACATCAGGGTCAAATCTTATTCAACACAACTAGGTACATCTGAAGGAGGTTGGGTTGGAAAAAAATAGTTGAAAACAGCATATTGGAATAATATATCTAAATGGAAGTACTTTTCTGTCTTCACATATGAAGAATAGATTTAAAAACAGGAAAATTTAGTTGTAGAATCTGCTGGTTCATACAGTAAAATGTTCACAGGTAGTTTTTTTTTTGTTTTGTGGATACGGTGTGTTGGTGAGAGATAAAGTGAGAAAGCTCCATCGTCAATGCTGCTAAACAGCAACAATTTGTGAAAATGCTACTCTACAATTTTATGCATATCAATACGCTTACTTGAATGAGATGACTTATTTCTACAACAATTTTGTCTTATTGTAACAATATTATTATGCGGCTTTTAGAGGATTGTGTTACTTTGTTATTTTAGCTCTGTAGTAATTTCAAAGTATTTACGATGCAACTCAACACTACTGGGTTACATTTAGACCCATGACTTTTTTTCTTCATGGGCATTAAAAAAAAATTAAGTTGCTCATTGTTGATGATATCTCGTTTGGTTTTGATCAGAAAAAAGATGTGTTTCACAACATCTACTTGAAAACACTAGGGACAGTTAAAATGTGGCAAGATGAGCAAAAATAGAAAAGTGAAGAGAACAGTTTTCAGCCACTATTCTGCAAACTAGAGAACAACACAGAAAGACAGTAAAACATAAATTTACCTTATCTCAAAAGTTTTTAAGATGTTATTGAAGTTATTCATTCATCCAAACTTTCATGTTACTTCCTGAACCCTGGAAACAGCTGCAACATACATCAGGGACGGCTGCAACATAGAACACACACATTAAACTTTGCGAATTAACATTTGTTTTATGTCTCAGTAAGCACAGTAGTCTAAATAACATAATAGTGTTATTCATTCATACAATTCAACAGTATTTTTTTTTTTTTTATTTAATAGTATTTATAAATTGTAATGGTGTTCTGCAGCCCCACCTAGTCAAATGAGGCAGAATGTATCTATTATAATGAACAAGTGAGATGATTAGAGTTGAACAATACTCACTTAAACATTGTCCTATCTATGAAAATGAGCAATTGTTGTTGCAGTTGTTCTGCTATGGGACAAAAATTAGATGCCTATTTTGGGTATTTTGAACTAAAAAAAATGACAATTAAAAATAAAAATTGCATGTGATCTGTTTTGGCTGCTTAACTTGGGGACACTTTGATGAAAGAGCCGCCACCTTTTTGCTACAACTTGTGCTACAGTAGGCCGATGCTAAGTATGACATTTAAAAGTAATTTAAAAGCCAACAAAACAATGTTTCAATTAGAACATTTCGATGAATTCATACACAAAGCGAGAACAGTTCAAATCTAGCTTCAAAACAAGTTTTTTTCCAATGAAACAACACATTGAATACGTTTTTTTGTTTACCTTTTGGGGTTAAACGTATGCGGTTTAGGTGTCGTCACACTAGACGATGCTGAACTTTTGTGGTAACCAAATTTATTCAGTTAACCACAGACTAAACAAAAATGCAGAAATGTGTATTTAAAAGTGGGCTGACAGCTGCATGTCTTTCTTTCTTTACTTCAGTTTCATCATGTGGTATTTTCAGTGTGGCGTTTGTCCCGTGGAGGGAAAGACCAAACTGGATATATGTTTTCATCTGGGCGACTTTGCTGGTCTTTATGAGACCCATTGATGCTGATACAGGTATACATCTTTGTAATCTTATCATGATGGCAGCATTAGAAATAGAAAGAAAATGTTTAGTAATAGTTTGTCACAATAAAAGCCCTCATACGGTTCCACATGATCAATGTTCAAATGTAACTGTCAGTTCTTTTACTCTGCTTCAGTGGTTGAAACAGAGTCGTGTCACTCTGCCCAATGGAGAAATAACAACTGAGGCCGGACTCAGTGTTCTCATACTGTGCTCTTTCACTCCTGTTTATAACTTCATGTCTCTGAATCTAATTTGGTACGAATGTGAACCAAGTGAAAAAAACGTGTGATGACACAGACGTGGTATTTAAGAGTAACAACATCATGATGAATGTTCATTTTGAGTTTGGAGGAGCCTGATGTGAGAAACAAAAAAGGTGCAGCATCATCATCAATGACCTGAGGGGGTCGGACTCCGGGTCATGTTGGCTCAGAGTTAACGGTGAACTCTTTCTAAACCTACATGGATTTGTATTTTCTCTTAGAGCAGCTATCTCTATGAGTTATTACAAATATATCAAGAAAAATGTTGTGCCTTTTAATGTGTTCATTGAAATATTAAGCTAAATTCATCCATATTTAAATCAAAGGTACCTTTCGTGTTTGGTCACTTAGTTCGTGATCTGGTCTCCCATCAGGTCTGAATCTGAGGCCCACAGTGATGAATCCTCCACTGACAGAGGGCCAGGAGACCACGCTGGCCTGTGCTGGTACTGGTCTGTATCCTGGATCTGATCCTGTAATCACCTGGAGTTGGTGGGGAGCAGGAGACAAGGACTCTGACATCAGTGAGTCTCAGCTTTGACCTTTAACCCTTCATCTGAACACAAATTCACAAAGGTCACATGTAAAGTCAGCTTCATGGGCAGCATGTGACTCTCAATATCAACATTTGCACTTAATTCATGTCTAATACATTTAATAATTCTATAATATCATAGCCCATTGATGATTTACACGCAGCTCCCGTTTGCACATCACACCAAACAAAACGTATTGGTACTTAATAAATAATAACTATTTACACATTGATTGTCATTGAAATTTGTTCCAAATGTGCTATTATAGCCAGCTGTTCACATCACAGGTCCTAAACTGTATATGAAGCCAAATTGCCACTGAATAATTACGACAGTGACTTTGTCAATAACACCATTTAGAAATGAGTCATTTGTGAAACAGGAACTGACAGGTTTTTGTCAGTTTGTTTTGAACTGACAACATTTTTTGTCAGGAATCTGCTGTTTACATTATGTTGTCACAGCGAAGTTCACTTTAGTCCATTTGAATATAAAATTTCATCATTCAATTTTATCCTTACAAGCAAGTAAAATTAGAGTAAAATTATATCAAAATTAATATATGCTTTGGGCAGTGACGGCCTAAAAATGTGTTTTGTGGGGTTGCCTTTTGCTATTCGCCACCAAATTTTAGCTTTGATTCAAAAGGGATATTTGTGTCAAATTTGAAGGTAACCTGTGAAAGTATGGGTGAGAATCGGAGGGACAGACAGACAACATGATGGTGTTAAATGTGATGATTCGCAAGTGAAGTGTAGAAAACTTCCTTGAAATGCTTAAAGAGGAAACGAGCACTGTTTGGTAGCTTGCATAGCTGGCTGTGAGGGAGAGGAGACAAGCAACACAACAGGTAAGACACAGCATTTACTTATCTCATGAACAGCTTTTAAACTGTAGTTGAAAGTTGCTGAAGCTATCAATTTTACAACAAATGGTATCACGGAAGTTTAGTGTGGCTGTCAGGGAATATCTGCACGGCTGGACCTGAGCCCAGAAATAAGGAGAAGATCAAATTCTAATATTTTTATGTTATATTATACATGTTGAATTGTTGTGAAATTAGCCATAATCTTCACTTATATGGCTTCCTGTAGCCAAATTTATTCAGCAAAGACAGAATAGATGAAAATATAGAATGTGCATTTAGAAGTGGACTGACAGCTGTGTCAGTCCACTCTATCGGCTGAACTAAGGTCTGTTGCATTTTTAGGGAAGTTTGATCTGTGGAGAGACAAGCCAACTGTCTCAAGCATCAAATTCATTTGAAGATGTTTGTTCTCATCTGGGCAACTTTGCTCGCCTCTATGAGATCCAATACAGGTATTCATCTTTGTAATCTTACGAGTATTAGAGATATAAGCAAAATAGCTTGGATATGAACAATAGAATTATAAATGTTCATTTATAAATCAGACATTTTCTTCCAAAAAGCTTCCAAAGTCCAAAATTTTGTTATTTAAGCCTGGATTGTATCATATCATTGTGTATCACCCAAACTATCAAAGTCATTAAGTTTATAACATTATACATAAAGGAATTTGTTAAATGCTGAAATCTCACTGTGTTGTTTGCTAAACATTACACAAGAGCAGCTTTAAAATAAACAGAAAGGTGCACTATGTGTCTGAAGCTGTAGTCTCTCTCCATTTTTTATTATGATGTCATTATGTTATATTTTTAACATCTACATTTTCTCAGTCTCTCTTGTTGTTTATATTGACAGGTGCAACATTGGTACAAAGAAAACAGTGTTCACCCTATTTCCCTCAGTACTGCATCTCTCTGCCTGAAGGAGAAATAACGGCTGAAGCTGGACTCTGCGTTGTCATACCGTGCTCTTTTACTACTGACTATTGGTTTACATCCCAAAATCTAGTTTGGCACAAATGTGAACCAGCTAAAGACAGATGTAGTGATTCAGACATCATATTCACCACTAAGAGGAGTACTTACATTCGGCCTGAGTTTGAAGGACGAGTGTCACTGTTGGAGCCCGATGTGAGATGGAAAACCTGCAGCTTCATCCTCAATGACCTGAAGGAGTCAGACTCTGGAGCTTATCAGTTCAGAGTTAATGGTAAACTGAATGGAAGCCCAAGTGGATTTACATATTCTTCCAGAGCAACTGTGTCTGTTAAAGGTATGAAGAGATACAATACATATATAAAGTGAAGTGTTGCTCCAATGAACTGCGCTGACATATTTAATGTAATGTTTGGCATTTGTCGGCCTCTGTGGGCAACCAGAAGGAACTACAGCAGCTGCTGCTGGTTCCCTCAGTGAAATATTCTTCAAAGATTCAGATTATTTCAGTGAAGAATAACTTTCAGGTCATCACCTGATTCTGTTGTGTTCTTCCATCAGGACTGAGTCAGAAGCCCATACTGATGATTCCTCCACTGAGAGAGGGACAGCAGACCAATCTGACCTGCACTGCTCCTGGTCTGTGCTCTGGATCTAAGCCTGAAATCACCTGGATGTGGATGGGAGGAGGAGAGAACAGCTCCCAGATCACAGAATATATCACTGATGTCAAGATTGAGAATACAAATGTTTTCACAAAAAGACACAGTTCAACTCTGACCTTTAACCCTTCAGCCGAACACCACGGTACCACTGTCACCTGTAAGGTCCGCTTTACAGGAAACGCCGCTACAGAGGAGAGCGTGACCCTGAATGTGACCCGTGAGTAGTACAGACTGTGTGTTATTCACAAAACGCTTCCCCAGCTTCAGCAGTGACATGAAACATTTGGACTCCCTGAAAGAAGCATATTTAGCCTTGAAGTTTTCAACCCAGGTTTTATAAAAAAACCTTTTTTGTCTGATGGCATATTTACACATAAATGAAGGCAAAGTCAGTGGAGATAAAACTGAAGGAGGACGATGATCTGAATCTAACCTGCACTGTCAATAGTTTCTCCATCTTAAATTATACGGTTTAAAAATGATCCTGGCTTTAATTTGCATGCAACAAATTAAAATTTAACTTAACTGGAAGAACGCAGGGGATGATAGGAGGAATTGTTTTCTCATAACAAATTATTATTATTTTTGTAAAAAATTTTCTTAAAGATGTGAAAAAAAAACTGTAGATCACAGTTTAAAGAGTTAAACATGAATGTGAATACATATACATATGCAACTGTAACTTGTTTGTAGACTACAATAGTTTTAGAAATTAAATGCTTGTTCAGATTAATTTACTATGTGACTGTAGTGGCTTTGATATCTTTCCTCTGTGTTTGTAGGGATTATGAAGATCTTAAAAAACTCTGGATGTAAGGTTCAGTCAGAGATCCTGACCTGTGTATGTATCAGTGAGGGGTCCCCCTTACCCACCATAACATGGCCCCTGCTGAAGAACCACAATGAGCACTCTGTCATCACCAGTGTGTCAAACTACACAATCAACAGCACCATCATACTAACTGTGAAAGATCTCAACAACACTGTTGTTGAGTGCGTCAGCAGCAATGAAAATGAGGAAACAAGGAGGAAGCTCAGCATCACAGCCGCAGAGAAGCGAGGAGGTGAAGACGCACATAATCATATGTTCATCTCACATTATAATTTTGCCATTTCTCCTTGATTCACCACAACCTTCAACTGTTAAAACTCCCCCATCAGCTGTCATCTTATTTATTTCAAATAAAGTTATGGTTTTTTCCATTGCTATCATTTATAGGTCACTAACTGAGTGAATGGAGTTGGGTTGTTAACACAGTAAATCTACAGCATAAACACAACACCACAACACCAGGGACACTTATAATGTCTCTTCTCATGGCAGATCCTCATTGCTTGAGTCAAATTCCTCTCTTGACTGTTGCTGTTCTATTATTCATTGGGAACGTCATCCTCATAATCTGCGTTGTGTTTCTCAGGTGAGTTACAATATCATCATTTCATGTTACGAAGGCTCTGTTGGTTCCCTTGAGACTTTTAGACAGCTAATTATAAGCAACTCTTACTTCTCTCCAAAGGAAATCAAGAGAAGAGGTGAAACCGAATCCAGAAGACAGAACATACATGTCTCTGCAGACAACACACAGATCACTCTATGAGGTTATCGACCACGCTAAATAGTAGGTTGTACCAATCCGATCTGTCAAATCAGATTTTCAGCATGAATATAGCCTGTATTGTAAAGTATATAAATTTTGACTGAAATTCTGTAATTTTTTTCTTAGTGAGGGAAAGCCAGCTGAGGACTGAATATTTGTCAAATGTATCACCTTCTCTTGGGAAGCAGGTCATCATAGTGGTTAGCCCCTTTGCCCCGCAACAAGAAGGTTGCATGTTCGGTTCCCGGGCCTGGGGCCTTTCTGTGTGGAGTTTGCATGTTTCCTCCGGGTACTCCGGTTTCCTCCCACCGTCCAAAGACATCATGTTTGGGTCAATTGGTGACTCTAAATTGTCTGTAGGTCTGAGCGTGAGTGTGAGTTGTTGTCTGTCTCTGTGTGTTGGCCCTGTGGTGGAGTGGTGACCTGTCCAGGGTGAACCCGCCCTCGCCCAGAGTGAGCTGGGATTGACTCCAGCACCCCCCGTGACCTGGAAACGGATAAGAAGTAGAAGATCAATGAATGAATGAATCACCTGCTCTCATTCACACACCACGCACCGCCATGCGTGATAAATTTCCAGTAAAGTCACGGTCTGTTATTGAAGCTCCAGTCTGCAGATGTAAAACAGGGATTGTGGTCAAATGTGATTTTTTAAAAGCTTAATTTTGTGATACTCTATGAGATAAAACTGTGATTGTACCCTAAGCTTTGATAATGTGTAGCATAGAGACTGTTTTCCCCTGATAAGTTGAAATACATTTCTAAATATTGGAGACAATAAAAGCCATTTTGATTTATGGAGTTGTAACAGTTTCCTAATTTTTTTGTAAAAATTTTACATTTGCCACTTCTATTAAAAGCCATCATGTCTTCTCGATAGATACACGATATATATAGATTCACAATATATACACTTGTGTTTTGGATTGACTCAGTGATTTTTTTTACTTAGAACACAACATTTTGTTTATGAGTGTATAATTTTCAGGTAAACTCGACCTTATTAGGAAATAAAACAGTTTTTAGTGTTTTTTTTAGCACGTATTTTCCGTGCAATACAACTGAAATGCAAATTCAGTTTCACTTGAAGTCATACTAAATAAGAAATTATCATCAATTAAACATGTTTTGAGGCACAAATTCAAAGACAAAAATAGACATCATTTTCAGCCACTGTCTCGTGATGTACGCCTCTAATATGCTCACAGTCTCATGTTCCTCTGTTGAGGCTGTCTTCTTTCAGTTTGTAACTACTGAATTTGCCATTTTAGCTGTGTTGTCCGAATGTAGCGTAAGAATTATGCAGTAGATTCAGTGAATCCCAGAATTCACCATGAAAAGTAGTTTACAGCCAGTGACCAGTCGCCAACCAAGCAATTTCTACCATCATGCATTTGAAGACAGAAAAACTCAGTTCTTGTTTTGTGAGTCCACAGCAACTCCAATCATCTAAGCAGCTTATCGTTGAGTTAAAGGGGACATTTGTGCCAAATTTGAAGACAATATTGTGTGTTAGGCCGCCAGTTCAGGCTGGGCCTTGCTCGTTTCTCTAAATGCCAAAAACTCTATTCTTAACACTTCTCCTTTTCTCAGATGAAGAGAAAGGTTAAAGAAGACTTCCTGAATCCTTGTTGCACAAAGAGGGAAAATTTAGAAGACAGAAAAGAGGAAGAGCTTCTTCAGAGCAAAGACAGAGAGAAGACTGGGACAAAACAGACAGAGGTAAAATCCGACATTTACCTTACTTTATAAATAGGATTCTGAAATATTGTACAGTTGTTGAAGAGACTGAGTCTTCCCTACATTCAACTTCCTGTATGAAGATGTATGTTTTGTCACAGCTGCCTTGCACTGATTGCTGCCAGTTTTTTCAACAGCACTTTTGGCGTAAATGTTTTTGTTGTCTGGGCAAAAAATCAGGATGTTCCCTTTTAGCTGGATGATCCTGCTCATCTCTGTCAGGGGCAGCAAGGCTGCTACAGGTATGGACTGTTATTATGCCTCCGTGCCCGCAAGGCAGTCTGGCAGTAATATTATTCAAATAATGTACCAAGCAATCAAAATATATTTCCTCATCATTCATTGTCAGTACCGTAAGAAAAATATCTTCTTCCTTGCATTCAGCAGGAGTGCCAATGAGGGGAAGACAACGCTGTGAATCTGGTTTGTGTTTCACTGCCACATCAAGTGAAGAACAGATAACAGCAGAGGCTGGTCTGTCTGTTGTGATACCGTGCTCTTTCACTGCTGGTTTCCTCTTCAATCCCCAAAATCTAGTTTGGTACAAATGTGAACCAGCTAAACAAAGATGCAGCGAATCAGACATAATCTTCGACATTAACAGAAACAGCAAAAGAATTCAGTCTGGGTTTAGAGGACGAGTGGCGCTGTTGGAGCCCGACCTGAGAAAAATGAACTGCAGCATCATCATCAATGACCTGATGGAGTCAGACTCTGGATCATATCGGCTCAGGGTTAAAGACGTCATGTTTGGGAGGACAGATGGCTCTGCAATGACTACGATAGCAATTGTCTCTGTTAAAGGTACGACGGCTGCTGTAGCTGTGATCTTAACTGTGAAATTGAAATGTAAAGAAAACAGCCAGTTCTTGTAGTCACTAATCTGAGAACAGGTTGATGTACGGGTGTCACATGGTTTGCACATTTAACATTTAATATCATTATCACAGATTCTAATGGTTTGGATTTGGTTCTGGGGTCTAATTGATTTGATTAATTAATTTTTCTAATTGAATGTGGCGGGACTATAATCTAAATAATTATATTGTATACGGACTCAATACGAGTTGTTTTACTATTCTTCCCGGTTGTTTTCCTCCCTGTTCCCTAGTTTTTCAAAATGCTGACTTTAACAACTTGAACATGTGTGCAATCTGTCATTTTCCTTTTCCTTGTGTTGTTATGTTGTTCCTTAGGCCCTGGTCAACATTGTGGACAGAGTGCAGTTCTTCCCTGGGTCATTGCTGCTGTATCTGTCAGTGTTAATATCTGCTACACAATCAGTATGGTCTTCTTTTGGTAATGTTACTCCATCAGTATGGTACATTTTAAATGCTGCGTCAGAGCAACACATTGTGGCTTTATCTCTTTTTCTTTCTCTACAGGAAAGCAAGAAAAAACATGAAACCGCATTTAGAGGACAGAACTTACATGTCACTGCAACAGACGGACAGATCACCAGAGTATGATGTTATTGGCCACACCCTCAACTGTCAGCCTCCATCGTATGAAGTTTAGTTTCTCTGTAAATTACGCTCTGTGCATATCCCTACTTCTGATATCCTTGGATCCAGAATTTGCCGAGGAATCTGTACATAAAATATGTGGAACAGGAACAACTGGAAGGAAATTCAGGGTTCATAATTGTCACAAATATAGAGCATATAGAGCTTCATATAGACCTCCAGGCACTGCTAGGTTTCTATTCATAACTGCAAAACATTTGGATCAGTCTACCATCTGATCGTAAAATGAAGTCAGCAGCAGGTCAATGAGCCCAGAAATACAACCAGAGTTATAGAGAACTATCTTCACTGACAAGAGGAACAAGGAGCCCTGAAACAGATGGTGCGGATCCTCCGAAGGTCTGACCTCAACATCATCGAGCCAGTTTGGGATTCATTCAGACACAAATGTGGCAGCCTACAAGCAAAATTGTTGTGTCCCTGAAGGAAAACCTTTCTATAAAAAAAAAAAAAAAAAGGTGGTCAAAGCAAATTTAGACTTGACTGCAGCCATTTCTGCTTCTGTAAGTTCATTCATGAATAAAAACTACTTGTGGGTGTAGTGTATTTTTACTTCATTCTCTTTATTTTAATACCTAAATTGTTGTATGTTCTGTTCTTTTCTTTGTGTTACTTTTATGACAAGTAAGAGGGTCCATTAAGGCCTAATCAAAGGTTCCTATATGACCCATTGTAGGATGAACTGAAGGAATGTGCCTTGAGGGTCAATCTGTTTGCTCTCTTGATGAATAGACAGACCTGAGACAACATAGAGATAGGATGAGGAGGTTTATGCTGGCTCCTAAAAGGTTGAAGGCCAGAGACCTGTGACCAGAGGATATCTATACCATCTGGTTGGGGGCTTCTGGTGTGGAAGAACTGTCCATTTCAACGACAGATAAGACCTATAAATATAGGGGTTTGGGAGACAGAGGACAGGAGATCTCACATTGGCAGAGAGGCTCCAGGATTCGGCATTTTTGGCACTGTTCCTTTTCTTGTCAATAAACTTCTTTTTTGACTATAAGAAAAGACGTGTCAGCGGTGATCTCTTCTTCACATCGGCATCTCAAGATACCACATGGGATTTATTTTGAAGACATCAGTTGTACTGTTGTACTAGTTAGATACAATTTTTTTTTCTGTTTTCAAGGATTTATTTTGTTTTTTCAGATTTTCCTTACTGTAACACTAAGGGTAACAAAAGTTCTGAATATATGCTTTTATCCTCACTGACTTGTTTTAGAATGCGTACATGCATTAAATATATTCTCTATCTGAAACATATCCATCCATCCTACATATTCGTTATTCTTGAATGTCTCTTTAAATGATGGAGACTTTGGCAACACTATCAACAGATACTGTGTAATATAAACCATGATGTCATGCATGTGGAAAAAATTCTCCTAAAAGGCCAAAAGCTATCAAATGAGAAAATGCTAAAAGCAGATAAAATGTCGATGTAAGTTTAATATCACTTCGCTATTAAACGACTTGACCATAATAACACAGGCATGTGTTCATCAAGTATAGGCCATTTATAGCAGTGGAAAGTATTTATCATACATAGTTGAAATGATTTAGAAAATAGTTCCATATATGACATTCAGTCATTTGATATTCAAAAACTTAAAGCCTTTATGTGAAAACTGTAGCAGAGGAAACCACATCAGAGTTTCTCAAGATTTTACAAAAAACAAAGAATCCATGTTTACAACACTTCCTTTCTCGGAAGAGTTCACATTATTTACAAAAAGAGAGAGGATCTAAGGACTTGAATTTGAATGAAAAATAAACAAGAATAACTGTCTTGTTTTTATATTATATATATATATATATATATGTGAAGATCCAAATGACATTAGATATACAGTGTACATTGGGTCTCAGCCTGCAGTGAATATTGTGATATTATGAAGTCAGTTTCAGGAAATTGAAGTATGGCTCAGAAGTATGCAGAGATACTTCCCTAAAACAAGCTGTTGCTCAAAAAGGAGAGACACAGCGGGGGAAGGAACAGGTCAGTTCATAGTGGAAATTGCCGTGGAACAGAAAGAGGTAAAACATTTCACTGAAGATTAAAATATACTGAAAATGTAAATGGTTAGCAATGGTTTTCCTTATTCCAGGTTTTGCCCGAGTAAAAGGCGGACAGTGGTGGAGACAGAACAGTTGGGGATGGGAGGATGGATAATTACTGCTAAATAGTTCGGAGGGCTCAAACGTTGAACAGTTGGAGCTCTTGCTGTAAACATTATTGTTAAAAAAATTATCTATACTGGACCTCTCAAAAAGAGATGACACAAATCGCTTTACCATAAAAAAAAAAACAAACAAAAGTGGTCACGGTATTAATCTCACAACAACAGAATAACCGAACATGCAATCCTGTTTTAAGATGATGTTAAATGTGGAACTTCATTTGGTTCAGTTTCTGTCCATTTATCGCATTTTTAGTGTCAACTTGGAGGGAGAGACTGACTCTCAAACATCGAATTAAGATGTTTGTCTTCTTTTGGCCGATTCTGTTTTCCTCTTTGAGAAGCAGCAGCACAAATACAGGTATTCAACCTTTACTGCAATCTTGTTTCGGTGACACGTAGAAAATAGTTAGCAATAAGTTTAGTATTGATTTTTTTTCTACCTTTATTAAACATTCCTCATTTCATCTGTCTACTTGGAAGTTCAAGGATAGATAGTTACCTGAATGATTCATTTGTTTAACACATATAATGCATAAAGATTTGTCTAAGGCTTCTCTTTTTTAAATGAAACGTCATGGTATCTTGTTAAGTTAACATCTACATTTTCTCAGTCTCTCTTGTTGTTTATATTGACAGGTGCAACATTGGTACAAAGAAAACAGTGTTCACCCCCTTTCTCTCAGTACTGCATCTCTCTGCCTGAAGGAGAAATAACAGCTGAAGCTGGACTCTGCGTTGTCATACCGTGCTCTTTTACTACTGACTATTGGTTTACATCCCAAAATCTAGTTTGGCACAAATGTGAACCAGCTAAAGACAGATGTCGTGATTCAGACATCATATTCACCACTAAGAGGAATACTTACATTCGGCCTGAGTTTGAAGGACGAGTGTCACTGTTGGAGCCCGATGTGAGATGGAAAACCTGCAGCTTCATCCTCAATGACCTGAAGGAGTCAGACTCTGGAGCTTATCAGTTCAGAGTTAATGGTAAACTGAATGGAAGCCCAAGTGGATTTACATATTCTTCCAGAGCAACTGTATCTGTTAAAGGTATGAAGAGATACAATACATATATAAAGTGAAGTGTTGCTCCAATGAACTGCGCTGACATATTTAATGTAATGTTTGGCATTTGTCGGCCTCTGTGGGCAACCAGAAGGAACTACAGCAGCTGCTGCTGGTTCCCTCAGTGAAATATTCTTCAAAGATTCAGATTATTTCAGTGAAGAATAACTTTCAGGTCATCACCTGATTCTGTTGTGTTCTTCCATCAGGACTGAGTCAGAAGCCCATACTGATGATTCCTCCACTGAGAGAGGGACAGCAGACCAATCTGACCTGCACTGCTCCTGGTCTGTGCTCTGGATCTAAGCCTGAAATCACCTGGATGTGGATGGGAGGAGGAGAGAACAGCTCCCAGATCACAGAATATATCACTGATGTCAAGATTGAGAATACAAATGTTTTCACAAACAGACACAGTTCAACTCTGACCTTTAACCCTTCAGCCGAACACCACGGTACCACTGTCACCTGTAAGGTCCGCTTTACAGGAAACGCCGCTACAGAGGAGAGCGTGACCCTGAATGTGACCCGTGAGTAGTACAGACTGTATGTTACTAAAACGTTAACTGGGAGACTTTCCCTCATTTCTGAAGGTTTTAGGAACTGTGTTCAAATTTTACAACATCAACTGCAGTCTTTCCGAAAACTCGAACGTAACGCTGCTCTTTATGTGCAACATTTCTGTTTGTGTCATAGATGTAAAAGAAGTTAGAATCACTGAGGATACAACAGTGAGGGAAGGTGAGACGCTGAGTCTGACCTGTGGCCTTGAAAGTTTCCCTCCATCACTCATCAAGTGGATGAGATTTTCTGAGCTGAACACTGAAAATGGAACAGAAACCCATGAGCATAACAACACTGATGCCCACCTGCAGGAAGGAAATGGAAAGGCCACGCTGTCCATCTCTAACGTGACAGCAAAAGATTCTGGCCTCTACATCTGCACTGTACAATATCTGAACAACATCTGGAATAAAACAGTTGATGTCAAAGTGAGATGTAAGTGCAACTTTGTGTTTTATTTATTTTTTATCCGTTTTTAATCAGCAGATGACTAAAACTGCGATTGAAATCACTCTGGGGTATGTTTATACATTTGGACTTGAGCACCCTCCAGTGGCCAAAACTTACACTGTGGCAGACCTGTTAAATTAGGTGCAGTCACAAGAATGCACACATTCATATTAATATTACAGGATTTGTTGTTTGTACTGAGACCTATAATTAAACCGTATTATGTTAAGGCTGCTTTTGTGTATTAGAACTCCTAAAGTCACCACTTTGACTGTCATATGTGACATTTATTAAAAAGGAATTTGGCTATTAAATTGCTTAAAGATGTGTTTGAAAATAATAATAGTAATAATCATAATAAAAAGGTTCATCAGTTTTTTACCAGTTCCGGGTCATGTAGCTTGTTCAAAATGTTGCCCACAGATTTGAGAGAACCTGTGCTCACTGGGACCACAACTGTTGAAAAAGGAGATACCCTGAATCTGACCTGCAGGGCTGAAAGTTTCCCTCCAGCTCTTATTACGTGGACTAAACTCAGATCCAACACAAGCCTGTCCAACAGAGTTCAACTGCAGAGCAACAATGGATCAGCCACACTCATTATCCCTGATGTGACAGCAGAAAATTCAGCACAGTACATCTGTACAGTTCAACACTTGAATACTACCAAGACGATACAGACTGAAGTGACTGTGACTTGTAAGTAGACTCCACTGATCATTTTGGAGCCTATGTTCATATTTTTACTCAATCAGCATATTGTTGCGTCTTTGATATCCTTCTTGTGTGTTTACAGGGTTTTCAAAGATCTTAAACTCTGGATGTAAGGTTCAGTCAGAGCTCCTGACCTGTGTTTGTATCAGTGAGGGGTCCCCCTTACCCACCATAACATGGCCCCTGCTGAAGAACCACAATGAGCACTCTGTCATCACCAGTGTGTCAAACTACACAATCAACAGCACCATGAGCCTAAGGGTTAAAGGTCACTCGAACATTTCCGTTGAGTGTATCAGCAGCAACCTCAATGGGGAAGCAAAAGAAATTCTCTCCACCTCGCCTAGAAAAGACGGTACACATATTCACCATTTACCACACTGTTGCTATAGACCACAGCTTTATGACATTTTTAGTACCTCTTTTACTTGATTTTTATTTAGACATCCACTTTGGCAAGCATTTGCTGATATTATCATTCAGAAACACCAATTAGGTCATATGTTCCTTCTGATTGCAGGGCCATTCACAACATTTTCACAAACCGTTTCATGGTTGGAAATCATCATTGCCTTTTTGATTGGCGTTCTTCTTTCATCAGTCACTTGCTGTTTGGCACAAAAATGCCAAAGGTAAACTATTAATGCTAATGATTAGTTAAGAAGTTTTGTGAATGAATTATACTGATTAGCATCATTAAAATTGCTGCATTTTAAATATTTTTTCTCTTATGTTCAGAAAAAAACAGAAGAGCTTCAGAAATCTTCATGAGACTCTGGACATGGTGACCAATCAGGAGGATTCACTGGTATTTATATTAATACTATATATATATGTGTGTGTGTGTGTATGTGTGTATGTGTGTATGTGTGTGTGTAAGACCACACAATAGCAATCCAACCATTATAATGAGCAAAGACACATAGATAGATAACAATAAATCTTGTATCAAGAAGAGCTGAACGAGGTTTGGACCTGAAAAAAGTAATTAATGGAAGTAAATATATCAGACAGAAACCATGCAGAGTTTTTTGGCTTGCAGCAGATGCCAAATGAGTCATACCATTTCTGTTGTACCTGGCAGATATATGCTGGTCAAGCAGTTGAAGATAATCAGATCCAGGATCAAACAGGAACGGAAGGCGGGACTGTGGCAGCAGAGAAAACAGCTCCTGAACTTGATACGGGGCTAAAAGACGTGGAGTACGCCAGCATTGATTTCTCACTGTTGAAAAGACAGAAACCCAGTCAGGCGGCGGTGAAGCAAGAGACCCCAGAGACGGAGTACGCTGAAATCAAAAAAGAACCGCAAGAAGAAAAGGAGGACAAAGGCGGAAGAGAGGAAGGCAAAATGATGGAGGGTGAAGAGGAGGAGGCCATGATAGAGGAGGTTGTGGACACAAAGCGTTGTGTCCCCGAGGAGGAGGAAGGAGAGGACACTGCGGTTTACTCCAATGTAAAAGATATAATGAGCCAGGTGTAAGGACTGCGCTTTTCTTTTTATTTCTCTGTTCTTCTTTTTTTGTTTTTTCAGAGGCTTGAGGAGAAAGTTTTATTGTCCTCATCAGATGTAATAGATTGATGTGATGGGCAGTTTCTCCCACTAGCATCCTGATATTCAAATGTAAAATTCATGTCTACATGTTTGGGCCTCATCCAAATCATCCCAAATTTGTAGTCACTTGACTAAATTCCAGTGCTACCCAATACTTTGCTGCAGTGAACTCTTTGGTTTTTACTCATTAATGGACATTAGCAGGCTAACATGCTGAGATAAATATGTACCGTAAATATCAGCATGTTAGTTATTTGGGAGTGTCAGCAGCACAGAAACTCAAGATACAACAATGAATAATGGGTAGATTTTGTTTTTCCAAGACTCTCTTGTAACCATGAAAAGGTAACATTACTTTAGAGAAAATCCAATGACTGCAAGCATACAATGTCATGTAGCTGATAAGAAAGTTCAACTAAATCAAATGGATGCCATCAAATTAGTTTCCTATTTTCTGCTGATTTCTATCATATGGGTAGTAAAAAAAAACAAAAAAAAAAACAACTAACATGTCATACTTGTTTTCACACCGATTTGCTTCAGTAACTTTGTTAAAGCTGTTGCTCCTCAGCAGCACGTACTTCGCTTCCTCTTTTTGAAAAACAGGCTGAGAATTGTGCTTTAGTCTCAGTGCTAGGTGAGCAGGAAAACACATTTATTTCTGTTTGGCACCAACACTTTGAGTTGTCAGTTAGAGCAAGGCTGTACAGTTCAATGAGTGCTCAATATGCAGATAATGTAAAGCAGTAACTATCGGTTTGGGTGCCACATGGGCTGCCATTGTTTGAAGCCAAAAGGGCCCTTAATGTGTGAAAAGAAGTCACAAGGAAGACAGTGATGTTTTATGAGGCAAAGTTTAGGTTGACTAAACACTTAAGGGACTTCTGTTTGAATGAAATTGTGACCGACACGATAAGCTACAAGAAACGGTCGAAAAAAGAAACACATAAGGTGACAGATGTTATTTTAATGTGCCTGCATGCAGTTTAAAGGAATATTTTGGATAAATCCAGATAATTTCCTTTTGAATCTCCAGTTGATTCATGAACTTTATTGCATATTGCATTTTTTTTTGTAAATTTTAGCGCTTTGTTTCTAAAGATTCTCACCCTTACATAGTCATGAAAATTCTTGTATTTTCTTGTAATTTTATTATTGTTTGTTTACCCTGTATATACTGTATTTAATGTAATAATGTGTGTGGTAGTCTAATGATGGAGGAAGTGATGGCTAGTCGGTGCTCACAGGAGCTTCCTGGAAACTCGCAGAGCAAAGCGAGAAGAAGTAGAAGAGGACGGGAGGTAGAGTGAGTACAGAGCAGACAGTGAGCAGAAGGAGAGAAGGCACAGAGGTGAGCCACAACAAGACACCTTGTAATATTGAGGAAAAAATCTTTTTAAATTGAAGAATGCAACTAAGCATAGAGGGCGTTCTCTTTTTCCTGAAAAAACAATACTTTTTATTAAATATTAAATATTAAGTGGGGCACTCTAGAACCGGGACAGATCGGAGAAATGTCTTTGTTCTTTTTTTTCCTCCTACCTCTATTTTTTTTGTATAGCAGCTCTTTGGAAAGTGCTTGAAAATAATACATTTTAGGAGTTTCACAACTCTAAAGATGTTAGTTAATGGTATTAATGCAACGGCAAAAATGCTAAACATACAACATCCTGTATTAAAATTTGTGTAGTGAGCCATAAAAGAGTTCCTTGTTCAGTTTCATCACCTGGAGTGCACGTTGAACAATTCAGCCTGTGTGTATAGATGTTTTTTTTTTTATCTTGATTTTTAAATGAGGATAATCTACAACATCTATTGTACGTACCTGATCAGGAAACATGATCTGTCATTATCTGTGATTATTTTTTTAATGAGCCACACTCAAAAAAAAAAAAAGACACTGGCTCAACTTAAAAAAAAATTGTTGTAACAATTTGCATTTATCTTTTTAAGTAATTCCCACTAAACCCTTATTGAGTGTATGAGACTTTAATAGTTGACCTAACTCAATTAGTTTAGTTCAACCAACATGATTTAAAAGCTTAATTATGTTGAGCGAACTCAATTTTTATCTCAACGTTTTAGAGTTATTAAGTGGTCAAATTACTCTATTTAAGCTAGTTTACTTCCCTTCTACTCAAAGAAATTGTTGTAACAATTTACATGGACTTTTCTGAGTATTAGTAACTTATTTCACTTAAGTCTGAATAAATTAGACATAGCAATTCCAGTTTTACTGTCAAAATTCGTTTATCGTAACCAACTTATATCTATAACAATTTTTATTACAATCAACAAGCAATATCAGGTGAAGGACAACCTCCTGAATCCTTTTTTAGAGTGCACCAAATGCTTATCGTTCTTCTTAAATGAGTTTCTTTTCCTCCTTTCATCAACAGGTTCCTTTCCAAAACCACATTGTAAAAAATATTTCTGCGACACCTTTAATGGAGTAAAAATAGCAGCGAGACTGGACGGTGCTCTCTCACCACTGCTGCTGGCTTCGATGTCCAAACTGTAATTAGGTACCGATCTGATCCAGCTAAGACTTAGAACTGTCAGAACCATATTGGTTGAAATGTTGAATGTGGGTTCAGGAGGCAAGCATTACTGTTAGAGCCTGAGCTGGATCAGAAAAACGGCTGCATCATCATCATCGTCACTGAGCTGAAGGAGTCCGACTCTAGATCGTATCAACTCAAGATTGACTTCACCTGAAGCAGCTATAATTGTTCCAGGTATAAACAGACACAGCAAGTAGCTTATGTACAGTCAAAGTGTTATTAGTTAGAATTACAATATATACGACATGTTTATTAGTTTTATCTAAAACACAACAACACCGGGTTTCTCTGGAAACAAGATCCCAGTTCAATTTTTGGACTATATAATCCTCTAAAATGAAACTTGTTAAACATATGAAGACATTTTTAGGGTTAGCGGCTGATCCTCACCCCCAGATTGGGGCCACAGGCTTAGAATGAAAAGGATTTGTGTTCTCTGACAAATTGTTCAAATCTTTGTCTTTAAGATATGACAGAAGAGGTAAATTCCACTGTTGTGAATACCACAGTCAACTCCACTGTGCCAGACTGTGCAAACCATACAACTACACATGACCTGAAACAAAATGGTGAGCATTCAAGGCTGCTTCACTGATATTTTCAGTTTTTATGTAACGCGATCACGGCTGTTTTTCCTGTCTTTATTACAGATCTACTAAGTAATCTTTATCAACCGCAAGTCTTCATTGCGTTTTTGATCGGGATGCTTCTCTCAGCAACCATCTGCTGTTTGGTTACAAAATGTCAAAGGTACAATTTTAAGTTTCTTGCCCTCGTAACAATGAGCTTCTGTGACATTTCACTCTCTTGCATGCTTACATGAAAGGGCCATTCCACTATTTTTGCCGAATAACTTTATATAAATGCCGACTATTTTTTTGAGGTACACCACTACACGTCTTTAACTGAGCTCGTCAAACTTCCAGTCATTCATATCTTTACTTTCATAATCTATAAACAGTAGATAATCACCTCGACTGAAAATACAAAGTCAACAATCATCAAAAGAGATAAAATAAAGGTTACAATGATGTACAGTCCATCAGTTGTCTGTGCTCACAGATTTCAGCTGTTTAAAATTTTTTCAAAAGTAATTTTAATTCTACACTTGAAAGCTGTTTTGTTAACAAATGTATTTGGTTAATTACATTTATCTCCAGAAAAAAAAGGAGAGGATCCAGAAATCGGTCTGAAAACCTGGAGATGCTGAACTCTCAGGCAGTTCCACTGGTATGTGTATTTCTGCTATTTTAGGAACAAAACTCATTCTGACAAATTACATAAATATTTACATTTACATGTCCGTCCTAGAGTTTTCTCTTATTTCAGCACAGGATGAAAATAAACTGGCAGGAGTTTATACTCCTATTTATACTGGCAGGAATAATAACCTAACTAAAATAATAATAATAATAATAATAATAAAAAGGTGGCCATGATAATTTAATAGATCTAAAGCATGTTTCACATCGTAACAAGCTGATTTTCTAAATAAAGGGGATGCCGCCTGGAAGATCTGAGGACTAGAAAAATATAGAAGAAAATATGTTATTGCACTAATGGAGAAGAATAATTTTATGCATTGACCTGTGTGATCATGATGAACTGGGCAGGTCGGAGTTGGCCTCGCTGTGAGAGATCATGATGGTGATACTCATGACCAGGAGGAAGTGGCGTACTCCAACATCGATTTCTCCAAGTTGAAGAGGACGAGCCCTACAGAGACCAAAGAGACACAAAGACCCTCGGAGACAGAGTACGCTGAAATCCAGAGAGAGACAATCAAGGAGGCGGACAACAGTAATTGCGAGGAGAGTGAAGTGTCAGAGGGCAACAGAGAGAGCTGGGTGACTGCAGAGGTGGAAAAGGAAGCAGAGCAGTGTGAGGCAGCACAGGCGGAGGGAGGTGAGGACTCAGGGCTGTATTCTCAAGTGAATAAAATCAGAGCTCAAACGTGATTTAGCTTAGTGAAGTCACATGAACAATGGAAGGTTGATATAGTGCAGAATTTCTTCTTCAGATGTGATGCAGTGCAGTTAGGAAGGATGGAGGGAGTGTTTTGCATGCTAGTGTGTTTATGAGGCTGATGCAGATTTCCTCTGAGAGAAAAGAAACCATGAATCTAACAATATCAAGATGCAAATGTCATATACTGCACACACATTAATCCACATAAAGGCAACATCACATGGCAGATCACTCATCAGGTTACTCTCTCTCTCGGTCTCTCTCTATATATATAAAGTACATGGAAAAAAGTAAAAAGATGTTGAATACGTCACTTTCTGGAAATGTTTTTAATCAGCAAGAAGCCTCTTGTTTATGTCGGAGTTCAGCTTTTCACCACCTCCTGACTGAAATAGTAGTGCAGTTGAATTCCTCTTAAATAGGTTAGTTTAAGAGTTCATGTATAATTAGTATCAGAAATTGTGTTGAATTTGAAATTTGTGTGCTTTTTTCAGGGTTTTCCCCTTCTCTATGCTCTTTTATGTAAGTGACAATGTTTCTGAAACTCTTTCTCTGGTCGTGGCGCTCCATAAATTCAGTAAATATATTTGAAAATGTTTAACTTGTTGTCGCCTTTTATTGACTGTGATCTTACCACTGAGGAGAGTCTACCACCTCAGTCCAACACTGATGCTGTGGCAAATTGTGGACTGAAAGGAAGTTACAAAAGATGCTGAAAATGAACTGATGCAATTTAAGGAAACACCTTTTCTAAGAAGAAAAGATGCTATACACAATGTACAAAAGCAGAAGTCACGTGCAAGAGGCTGGATGATGCTGATATTAAGAAACATCATCAATACAAATACTTTGCATTTGAATAAGCACACATTTATTTCGACAGTTATTAAACTTTTTGTTTTTTTCTGCACAAAAATAATTTTTTCTGGATACGGGATTAGTCAATTTAACAGATCATTCAATGTCAGCTACATTTACTAACATCTCTCTGCTGAGCATTACGCTCTACAAGGGGAAAAAAAAAAAAGCTATCAAATACTCACACCTTAGAGCTTAGTCATGGAATACACACAAGAAAATGTATTGTGTGGTTTATTTCTCAAGATTACTGCACATGTTTTATTTCTTTACTTTTTTTTTTTTAAGTTTAACCGACATAAACTTAACAACACCATAAATAGGAAAAAACTGTCACAAAAGCGGTACAAAAACCCGCTTTGGTTTCTCTTTCATCAGTTGAAGTTAGTGGAGCAGCAAATTGGCTTTTATCGACCTCTGCAGGTGTCCAGGAAGAACTGCAGCAACACCGATGGGAGTGTTTCTCATCTTTATAGACTGTCTTTTACACTGAAACACCATGCCATGGAGGTCATCCGTAAGGTCAGCTTCACTGCCAACATGGCGGTGAGAACATCATATGCTCTGTTAGAAGTTTTACTTAAAGCTTTCGAGGCGGTCCTCTCAAATGTCATTTTGGCTCAGATTAAAAAAAAAACAAACAAAAAAACCCCATCACACTCAGACAGTTCAATGTCTCAGACCACCGTGAAGATGCTGCTCTAAATTGAACCTGCAGTGTTGACAGCGACCAGGACAAATCCTGAAAAATGACACAGTGACAGCTGAACACCTGAAGGTTCTACACAACAAAACAACTTAACACTTGCTGTTACAGGGAATGTTGGATGTTCTGAAGTTTCCTTTTTGATCTTTCATTATTTTTGAAAATTTACTTCAAGAAATCATTTTAATAAATGATCTATTAAACTGCGCACTTTAAATTGCAGCTGCACTTTACATTCTGAAATCAAGTCCCGCACTCAAAATGACTTCCCCTGTATTCTAATGTTGAAAAAATGTGTATGAAGACAAGAGACAGAGATACCAAGCAGGTGTCTGGGTGGTTTGCATACTTGGTGGCTCAACAAAGAGAAGACAGAAATACGCTTGGCTTGTGAGGAACACACGAGCAGGATGCTGCCCCTCAATTTTATGAGCTTATTACTTTGTTCCTCTTTTTTGGTACCTATACTGTTGTAAAATACTTGTTGGGAAACCCAAATGAAAACTTGCATATGCAGAGAAAAGAAAACAAAACTCCTGTTGCCGGTTGTGGTTTGTGAAAGAGACAGTGATAATATTGAAACCAACCACTGGTACCAAAAATGAATAAATAAATAAATAAATAAATAAATAAAAAACTAAGCAACAATAACTGTCACTGCTGTGGGATGACGATAAAGTCATATTTAGATATCCAAGACTTCCTCCAGTTTAACATTTTTTTTTTATTATTTATTCAGTTTTATATTTGATTCAACTTTGGAGGCTGCAGTTTGTGGTGCTGTAAAAATAGACTGATGAATAATGCATCATAAAGAGAGAAATATATAATTGCATGTGTTTGTCTATGTTGAAGGCTTAGATATGAAACCCAGCAGCTTCACAGATGCATGCAGAGAGTGCATGCATGTGCTTAAGGTGATTTTTGGATTAAGGCTCAGCTGAAAGGATTAGAATATTCCACTAGCTGGACAGACACCTTAAATAGATCAGTCTGACTCTTTCGGTGCTGCAGAAGGTTCAGAGGAATCTGACAACAAGGAGCAAATATTTTAACCTGAAGGCTGCATCTTGATCGGTGAGTGTGTCCCGTATTGTTTGGAAGGAAACACAAAACAGTCATAAAAATAACTGACAGCAATGCACATTTAATATTTCACTTTGGATTATTAGATCGTATCTTTCTATTGTGTATTTCTATTAATGGTCAGTGTTAACCTTAAGTTCTGGTATAAACAATGTACTACAGCAGTTGCAGAGGAAATATGCAAATTCTTCACTACAATAACACGATCTAAATATTCCACTAGAAAATAAAAAGCTGCGTTCAAACTCTGCAGTATAATATTCCCCTGTGACTGATACAGTATTATACACGACATTATTATGTTTTTTAAAACTGATGCATTAATGTACTAGCACCATTTTACTGCAGCTGGAATATATTCTGAGGGCTAATGAGATTAATTGGAATTGTTTTTGTTTTTTGTTTTCTCTTTGCTTTTTGAAAATAGAAAAATAAAATTTGTACTGACATGCAAAAAACTTTGATATGCTATGATCCTTTACTGGGAATACTGTGAGCCAGTCAGGGAGGTTCACTATGCAGAAATAGTACTTATCTTTCTGAAAGTTCGAGTTAGTTGTCACCCCCTTTCGCAACCATTGTTACACTTCCAACAGTTGCATTTATTTTCAGGGAATTATGCGCACTCTTGTGTGATTTATATTAAATGGCGTGTGTTGACTTTCCATATAACTGCAGTCTTTTTCTTTCACAGACATGGCTGATGTTTTCAGAGGCCTAAACCTGCTCGAGACCCTGAAAGAATCCATAGAGAGCAATAAGCTATCAGATGTCAAGGATGCAGTGGAAGATCTGCTGATCAGTAGGATCAACTTAGCTGTGGTGGGCGACCGTGGGGATGAAAAAGACTCCTTCATAAACTCCCTCCGAGGCCTCGGACCCGGGGATGAGGGGGCGGCTCCGTCCTCACTGGCTGCTGTTTCAGAGGAAGTGATGGGCTATCCTAACCCCAAACACCCTGACTTCCGCCTGTGGGACCTGTCACCTGTGCCGGACGCCTCCCCGTTTGAACCAGGGGGTTATATGGATCGAGTGAAGTTCCTTCGCTACAATGCCGTCTTCATGACGTTCACACATGCACCAACAACCAACAGTGTGGAGGTGTTCTTCGAAGCTCACTCACTGCGGAGACAAACAGTATACTTTGTTCTCTTGGCTTCAGTGGAAGATACAGAAAAGACTCTGGAGGTAAAGAAAACAGCCAGTCTGGAAATGCTGACGTCACAGGGCGTGACGCAGCCGAAGGTATATGTTGTCAGACCTTCCACCCTGGAGAAGTTTGACTTTTCCGCTCTTATAGAGGACATGACCAGAGACCTTCCAGAAATTCGTGCCCAAGCCCTTCTCTTGGCTTTACCGACGCTCACTTCAGCCCTGGTCACCCAGAAAAAGGAGGCGTTCAAAGCGCTGGTATTGGCAGCCGCCTCGCTGTCTGGTGGGATGTCGGCCATTCCCGTTCCCATGGTAGCCTCCATGGTGGACTCAAGTATAGCAGTGCGGATCCTGACAAAAGCTCAATTATCTCTGTGTCTGGACAATGAATCAGTTGAGCGACTGGCCCATCAGCGAGGTGTCGATCCAGCGAGACTCAAGGAGCTGCGGGCCTGTGTGCTGTCAGTGGAGGTCACCAAAGGGGAGGTGAAGAAGAGGCTGGCAGCAGCAGAAAAGGACGTGGCCACAGTTTCATCAAAGCTGGTGGAGATGGCGATGCCCAGACACGCCCGCATGGTCAGCCGCTCCTTCGTCGCAATGCTGCAAGCTTTAAATGGCGCCATTGATGAAATGGCAACTGATGCTGAGAAGATGGTGGCTGTGGCTTTGGGGGAGGGAGGGTGAAGTCAAATGCTTTTCTTTTTCAGCAGTATTTCCTGTTAATGTGTCGTTCACGTTTATGTTTTGAGGTACAAGAAACTGACAATCTCGACAATGCTTCTTGAAACTTTTGAAATTCTCTTTTTTTTCCAATGAGCATGAGTTCCTAAAGACACGAAATATGGAATAAATATCAATTCTGCAAATAGATTACATGAAATCTAAGTTATCTTTGCCTGTTTAAATGTCTTCAATACAGTATGTACAACAGACAAAAGTTTTCACTTTGACTATGACATTAAGGAAGTGAGAGGAAGTTCAGCTGAGTGCATGTTATCAGTTGGCAAGTCAACCCCCCCAAAGAAATCCTCACAATCAACAGATGAGAAGCATGAAAGCTCGTGTTCTCTAGTTCGCATGACTGGGTATTCAAATTCTTTGGAGAGTTTAAATCAACTGTGAAAACTTCCTTTTTTAGAGTAAGCGAGTCCTCTCGGGTAAGAACAAATTAAATTTTATATCACCTCTATTTGACCATCTGATATAACTGAAAATGTCACTTCTGTCTGTAAAGATTTATCTCAATCAATGTCTGTATCTACAGTCTGATTTCCAATTCAATGGGAAAATCTCTTAAATTATTAGTCATCTGGATTCAACTTTCAACCAAATAAGGAACACAGAGTATGTTTTTGACATCATTAGCTTGACATCTTGGGAGATAAATGATCAAATATGCTCAATAAATGGATTGTGCTGTTTGTTTGTGAGTGATTTAAACAATCAGCCAACCCAATTCCTAAATAAACATGTTTAAAAGAAAAAAAAAAATTAACTTAACCTTTGCCTGAAGCTTGAAGAGGTAATTAGTCCAATGACCAATGTTTGTTTTGGACACTGCTATATCAACAGAACTACGGTTCATTAAGGTTTCCAAAAATTCTTTTACAAAAGTCTTTTTTCATCAATCTTTCCTAAAGCAAAATTTCAAATTTTTCTGCCACTGCAGTTGTTTGGTAATATATGCAAGTGAACCATCAAACTTCTAAAGTGAACATCCATCTTGAATTAACCAAAAAGAGGGAACAGAAACTTTGGACTTTGGAAACACAAAGTTATTCTGGGCCTGTTTGTGGTAAAAAGCACATGTTATGATGTTATAATTTAATGTGCCCAAACACTTTTTGTCTCGTGTTTTTTGTTTCAGTATCAAGCTTTAGTGGTATCCACGCTCGGAATGGATGTTCGGACATTTGGGTTGATGGTTTTTTTGGCCCTAATAAAAAGTAGGAATTGTATGACTCTACTTTGAAAATGTTTGTTTTTCATAACATCTGCATTAAAGTAACATTTCTGCCTGTTTTACCAAAGACTTTTCAACAGGTTCCGAAAAGATCCCGTTTGAACTAAGCCCCAATGAGCTGACAGCTAAAGAGGGGACCTGCGCTGAAATCAAATGTAAAGTCATACACACTCTTAATGATGGTGACGTATCCTGGTTTTGGATGAAAGATGGAAAGTGGAACAATAGTGCTACTGATTTTACTGGCACCATCGTTTACAGCACAAAAAACTCAAAGAATCCTGTCAGTCCAGACTTTGTAGACAGGGTGAAATATATCGGCAGTTCATCGCTCACTCAGCACGGTCACTTGTGCAGTATTTTGATCTGCAACCTGAAAAAAAATGACGGTGGAGTGTACGCTTTCAGATATGTAGGAAAAAACCCGAACCAGAAATGGATGACGAACAAAAATGTGACCCTCAAAGTCGAAGGTATGTATATAAAATAAATTATGCAAGCAGTGAGATAGCATTAAGAATATGTTGTCTTGTTGTTTGAGCAAAGAGAAATTTATCATTTTGAAAGATAAAACTTTTCTACAGTCCTGTCAAAACGGGATCAGAAGCCGAAGCATCCAAGCCACGTTACACAGCTCCTGCTCTCTGGTGTATGTGTATGTAGACTTCTGAGGAAGGCAAATTATTTTCAAGTTAATCAACGCGATCTCCTCTAACTTGTGGGTGAGGATGGAAATATTGCACCCAGAGATCTATTATTACCACACACTATGTAACAAGGTCAGCTATTGTCATAGTAATACTTTTTCATAATGGATGTTGGATGACACGATCACTAAAACAACTAAAACATACATATTTGAGATAAATTGAGAGCAGGAGGAGGATCAGAAGATATGTGAACGACGGATGTGTCTTATTTTATTATATATATTATATGAATTTTTTTTTTTTCTTTTTTTAATTCACACACTAGGTGACTCCACCTGTAACACAACACACTTTACCAATTGAGTTTGGATTAATGTTTGTATTCAAAGTCATTCAGTGTACTAGCACACACTATTCTAGACGTTTCCTATTACATTACGGCTGATGTCGTCTTGCTTTCATGTTTTCAGAAAATCCATGCCGGCTCACGTTTAAGAAACCACCTCCCCTGACTGCACCTGGCTTGATATCACTCACATGCTCCACTTCAAATTCATGTTCTTCAGAGCCACAAATTCAAGATTTGACACAAATTCCTCCAACACCCTTACTCGAGTCTCCAAAGGGTGATAAAAAAAGCACCACGGTCCGCCTCAACGTCAGCTTGGAGGATGACGGGAAGGTGTTCTCATGCCAGACACTCAATAATACGGACTTTTATTTTATTCAGAATATTAGTTTAACTTTTGAATGTAAGTTCAGAAAAGGATGCCGCTCAGCTTCTGTTGTTTGAGTGTTGAAGCAGTTTCACTTTTCTAATGTGTGTGTATTGTGTAAAACACTTTCAAAGCAGGATATCGGACATACATTATATAAATGTGATTTTTGGAATTGCTATTATGAGTACGCCTCTCATGGCTCAGTAAACAATGTGTCTCTCAGTTCTCACACATGTTCATTTGTGCTTGCTGTGGGTATACTGATTTCTTCTAACTTCTTCTGTATTCACTGCCACAGATGCTCCTATAGAGGTATTGGCCCTGGGCTCCGAAACCGTAAATGAAGGAGAGTCAGTCACTCTCACTTGCTCTGCCAAAGGAAATCCTCAGCCCCAAATTTCCTGGTTCAAAGGAATAGCCGAGAAGTCCTTAGAGGCTAAATGGACCATCACATCCATTCAGGAATCACAGAGTGGGGAATACTATTGTGAAGCTCAGAACAGTCGTGGGAAAGTTCGCTCACAGCCCGTTGTTATTAATGTTACATGTAAGTACTTCCTGCATTTTTCTTCACATTTATTTCATTCGCTCGACTGTAAACTTTCCCACCTAAAACCAATCACCATATTTTGTCATGCTGTATATCCCCTTCAGCTTGAGGTTTTCTGGTTCCTTTTTTTAACCTCCAGTACCTTTTATTTGTTATTTATTTTTTAACAGCACTGTGTTAAAAAGGATTATGTAACTCTCTTTTTCAGATAAGCCCGAAGTTGAAATAAAGGCGACATCACCGCTGTCTGACATTAGAGAAGGCGATACAGTGACTTTAAAATGTGTCGTGAAGAGAAGTAAACCAAAGGCCAAAGGAATATCTTGGTTTGGAATAGAAAAATATCTTGCGAGTGGGGAGAACTATACTTTAAGCAGAATCGGGACTGCAGCCAGTGGCTCCTACACATGTGAAGCCACTAACGATGTGGGTACGGGAAAATCAACACCATATAGAATCACGGTTCAATGTAAGTTTCTCATTTTGTTGATCTGCGAGTATCAGGCACAGACTGGAAGATGTTTCCTTTTGGAAGCCTGCTGAGAGTTGTTTCTTTTTTCTCAGACAGGCCGAGGAAGCCGAATATTCACATCACTCCTTCAAGAGTTAAAGTTGGTAGCACTGTTGCATTTGAGTGCAAGACAAATGCCGATCCTTCTCCACACTCTTACTCCTGGTACCGGTACAACACAAAAAATAAGACTATTGGCTCCTCGCATTGGAAAACCAGCACATCTCAAAGTAGACAAGATCTTAATGGTGTTCAAAGGGCAGACGAAGGATGCTACACGTGCAACGCCACCAACCGCATTGGAACAGGGAACAGCAGCGAGCCGGTGTGCATAGAAGTGCTATGTAAGTAAACGTGTTCTGTAGTAAAGTCACTATAAATTTTTACATGGAGTCGAATTTAACAAAAAAATAAATAAATCAATTAGAAGTTTTGGCTCATTCATGCAAAGTAAAAAAAAAAAAAATCACTTCATTATCATTGTTCATTCTCCGTTTAGTCACTTCATTAAATGAATTGAGCAAAATTTTTGTAAAACACGGTCACCAACTCCAGACCTCTCCTTTTTACAAAGGAGGGTGGTTAATCTGTGAATATATCATATATGATGTCATGTTTCTAAAACTGTCGTAGAGCCTGCTAGTAAACCCTCAAAGGCTACATGTTGTTTTCAGTGATCATTAAGGTGGCTGTCGAGGTGAAATTCAGGCAGTATGCTCGATTCATGGTTGGCTGGACTCTTTACTGCTTCGCTTTTTTAATCTCATGTTCACAGTAGTTTTCCATTCAAGCTTATCATAATATTCCTGAAGTAGTAGCCAGATAGGGATGTTTGGGAGTTAGGTGGACTGGGAATTTTATTTTGGTGGCTACGCGGCTCTTGGTCTGAGAAACACTTTTCTAGACTGATGCACCTCCATTTGCCTGCTTGGTTCTATGGCCTGTTAGCTTTAACCTAGCTCATCTAACTCTCTGACAAAAAAAGTTTCCCCATTTTCTACCTGTAAGTGTTAAAGCTCTTAGGATATTGAACCTCTGTTGTAATATAATGCAATATGTTTAAAATTAATCTTTGCGAAAGTCAAACATGAAGCTACTTCCCCGTCCACAGTTTCTCCAACTGAGCCTTCACTGTTTATGGCGTCTGAGATCACTGAAGGTATTTCCATCACCATCACCTGCACTGTTGAAAGTAATCCATCGTCAACACTCACCGTAAGAAGGACTTCCAATCTACCACCAAAGTCTCTTGAAATCACTCAACGGTATATTCATTTGCCCAACAACAAAATCCAAATCAAATTTAATGCAACCTCTCAACATGCTGGCTTCTACACCTGCAAGGCCGCTAACAGCGAAGGTTCAAATGAGAGCAAACAAAGCAAGCTGGTGGTGAAATGTGAGCGATTCATTTTCTTTTCACTAACCACCAAAAAATGTCAAACCACATTTTCCATGAACTTGTAATGTAATTTTATCTTGCTATTGTGTTGATGTGTCTAATTTTTTAGTTTGATATTTGCTCCTAGTGATTCCTAATGTACATATCAAGTAGAACCTCTGAAACAGTACTATATGAGAGTTCAACCAAGTACTGTAGAGCATGATTAAGTGCCATTTTGGAGTACTTGTACTTTGCCTGGCTAATTACTCTTTTTTTGATGAACACAGATATGCCCAAGCAAGTGACAGTACACGCTTGGCCTGGCTTTGTGGTGAATGAAAATTTGTCATTCACACTGGACTGTAGGTCGCAGTCCAACCCATCAGTGACCCATGTCACCTGGAAGAAGACCGTTGACGGAAAAAATACATTCCTTAAGAACTCTAAAAACTTGACCATTAGGTCTGCCAGTGTCTCTGACAGCGGGCAGTACAGCTGTGAAGCCATCAATGAAATTGGAACAGGAAGATCGATACCAGTTGTGGTCAATGTCATGTGTGAGTTAAAGGATGCACGTGGGGTGGGACAGTATATAACTCAATATACTGTAAAGACTAAATGGTCAGCAAGACTCTTCACATTTTCATCTTTAAACACAAAGATGTAGAAAAAATGATTTGCCTCATCTCCTTCCTAGATGCTCCAAAACGCACAACTATCGAGAGGTCCGCGGAGAAGTGGTACCATGACGGCAGGAGTTCGGTGACACTGAGCTGCAGCAGTCACAGCTACCCTGTCAGCCAGTATTCCTGGTACAGGATACGGGACACGGAGAAGGACGAACTTGTGTCTCAACTTCAGCACTACACGGTGTACTCAAACCAACCAGGGGGTTACTATTGCATTGCAAAAAACCGAATAAATCAAAAATCGTCCGACCCTGTGTATCTGTTTCAACGTGAGTCAATTCAAAGGCTGTGTGTGTGTTCCATTTGTGTGTTTCAATGCCATATTCGCCGAAACGTCCTCTGATAAAATCCTTCTGCTACATGCCACTGATACAGTGTCTCTTGACAGGAAACTTTATGATGATCGTCTTTATCTGTCTCAGTATCCTGTTCATCATCTTTTTTTTTGCAGTTATTTTCTATAAAAGGTAAAGTATGATGAATGAGAACTACTTTAGATATAACATGTATAAATTAATTTCATGGATGATTTGATTTTCTAACCACCATCGTATCTTTTGATGTTTCTGGATACAGGAGGAAAAAGTCTAACCACCAAGGATCAAGAAACACACAGCCTTCATTCAGTTTTTTGGTGATAACTCAATTGCAAAAACTTTTCCACTTTATTGAACACACGATAAAAATGCCTTAACTTCATCTGCATGTAAACCACTTCAGGTTTGCTGTAAAGACACCAGGAGGGGGAATCTGAATGAGATGATCTTGGCAGAGCCATTCAGGAGTAGAGATGACCTCTTGCCAGACCAGCCGCGCCACCCCAAGCCCCAAAGACGCCAGCCATGTCCAGACAGCACGTAAGACAGCAGTCTCACATACATACACACACACACACACACACACACACACACACACACACACACACACACACACACGCAGGACAAGGAAGACTCTGTTGCGCAGAAAGCAGGACGGACTGCTGCTCATGCCAGAGTCAAAGCGTCCATTTAAGATGCTTCAGACATGAATGGGCCCCTGAGAGTCTGCGTGTTATTACAGTGAGTCTCTGAGAATCCATGTTCTCATCTTTATCACCATTGTTGTTCCACAGACCTGCATCCAACATCAACACTGTTTACTCCACTGTGAAACTGCCCACTGGAAATCAAGTGAGTCAAGCCCCTCTCAGCGATTTCCTGAGGAAAAAATTTCCTTCTGAAATAAATTGTATATTGAAGTCTTTGCTAAAAAAAAAAAAAAGGACTATTTAAAAAAAAAAAAAAAAAAAATTACCTCATAGTAAAAATGTGTTGCTCAGACTTAAAAGGTGTGTGGAAATAGTCGTGATATTACTTCTGTGGCTCTGAAACATCTGGGGAAATAACTCATCAGGGTCTATTTCAGCTTGGGCTTTGAAACTTCAAAGCAATAGAATCCATCGGAAACACCATCACTAGAATTTGAGCCATTTATGTCTCTGTTGTCCACCTATTGACCATAATTAACCATCTTAGTGCAAGGTGTCACAGCCTCTTTTCTGAAAACTGGCAAAATTCAAGAGTAGAAAATATTTGCAAAATGTAACCTCGGTTTTCCGAAATCCACTAAAATTAATTCCATTGTTAATGGCAATTTCATAAACTAAGTATGAAAAAAAAAAGGTGATATTTTCTGATCTTGAGGATTCAAAGATCGAAGATCTCAAACAAGACAACTTGTGCAAATAGGATAAAAAAAAAAAAAAAACAAAAACCCAAAACCATCATCACGAACATCCAAATCCAATATGAATGCTTATGACTGTTGTGCATAATACACACTATACAAACAAGTAGAGCCTTCCAGCTTCAATAATCACTTTTTGTCTGCTTGAGACAGGCGGATGTGTCGGTCAATGGTCAAGCTGTTGCTCTACACCCGCTGTCCTGTAGCTGTGCCCCCACTGTTAATCCAGTCAATAGCCACCTGTCAGTACAGTAACAGTCCAGAATTATGTAGCCAGGAATTAATGGATAACCTACAGTGTTGATGGTGAAGCATGAATGGACCGACTGAGTTGCTGTTGTATATTCACTGATGTCCCATGTCTGCATCTGCTCAGGCTCCCGCCACACACACAGAACGAGATGGCAGACCCACAGGGGAAGATTCAGTCAACTATGCTTCTCTGCACTTTGGGAACGTGCCAAAGTGAGATTTAATGTTTTTAATATAATCCCCGAAGAGGACAGGTATTATTACATGGTACATTTTATGAGGGCATTTGTTTTTTGTAGGAACCAACAAGTGAAAACGGGGGAGGATGTGTATGCAAAGGTGTCCAAACCAAACCCACAAAAAAAGGTTAGAGACCACATCCTGTCTTTTCTTTCAGCACACTGAATATTAACCATCCGGGCACAGAAATTATTTCCCATCTCGAAATTCACAACAAAATTATTAGATAAAGGAAGTTATGATGCAAATAATCTCTAAACTATCTCTGCAATCATCCTTGAATGAAAAACAGGACTACGAAAATGTCAATCCAACACAAGTGAACAAACCTCCACAACCAGTGAGCAACGACTCAGACTCTGACACAGACTCAGACACCAGTGAAAATGAAGATGAGGTCACCTACTCACAGGTGAAAGTCACAACCAAGTCGGGACATCAGGAAGACAGCACCGACTCCAGCAGCTCCGATGACGATGAGATTCAGTACTCGGATGTCAAATTCTGACATCTTCCTCCCGTACTGTACAAACACATCTGAGACATCCTGAATTATACTGAAGAAGCACGTGTGGAGACAATATGACTGTTACAAAACCTCATTTATCTGATTTATGGTGTTAAAACTGTTTGTTTTTAACCCATAGTGTTTGCAAAATGATGCCATTGATGACCCGAGCTCTACTGCTTTTTCTAAAATATATTTCTGCTTTCCATTTCTTCAGCTTCATTTAAACCCAGAGTGCCTGAAATGCAAATATGGTTCAGTTATAAACAGATTTTTGTTCAGACTTCATTGTTAGTGGAAGAAAAATGTGCGGGGACAAATGTACTTTTAAGTTTATTGACATTACTGTGAGGTTTGTGAACACGCTGCAGCACAAAATGACATGTGGTTTGTTTCTGAAGTATGCACTTCAAACAATGTACGACATGCAAAAAGCTCCTTTTCATAATTCACTTCGACTGTAGCTTCTGTATGACTGCATTTGACTGAATTCAGGAAGATGAACTTTTTCTGCTTTATATAAATATAAACAGAAATGTTTCTACATTTTTTTACATCAAATGTAAAATTCTCAATTTAAAAAAAAAGTCTGACAAGTATCACTGTTTTGTTTTGTTGGTTTTTTTTTTTTTTTTTTTTACTTTCACACACAACTCTTTTAAATAAATAAAAAAAAAGATAACTAAGACAAACATTAGCAATCAAATCCTGATAAATGTATCTTCCATAGAAAAAGTTAAAAGAACGAGTTTAAAGGACACATTTATTGTTTTAGTTGATTGTGGGGATGTTAAAGGTTAAACCCCCAGCGTACAGATTAGCTCTGAAATCTGCATCATGATGTACCTACCTGGAACTTTTATATTCTTTTTGTTGATGTTGTTGTGGGTTTGTTTTTTTTTTTTTAAAGCGATTACATACAAAAAGGACTGAAAGTTAGAGAGACGGCAGCTACGAGCAGACGTGGAAGCCACAGCTTTGGCTTCGTCCGGAAACCACTGCCTGAGCTGCAGAAATTTTTCAACACACAATTCTCAGCTGGCATCCTGTCAAGAACTGGCAGGTGTTAAAAAGCCATAATTCTATCTCAGATATTTCCTCCCTTAAAGTTAATCCTTCACCTTTTCACTAACCTGTTTCACAAAACTATTAGTGCATTTCCCTCGCCCAAAATGAGTGTCAGCACCTTTTTCCTCTTCTTTTGTGTCTCCTTCAGTGTGTCCTCTGGAGTTCAGAAATCTCAAATCTCAGCCTATGTTGTTGTCTTGGGGGCCTGGTCTCTGTCCCCCCCTTCCCCGACATTAGCCTCTGTGTTGGCCGGGGGTTTCTCCAAGTTCACATTGATGCAGTGGAGTGCGTCTGTCTTGATTTCGCCTCCCTCTGGCTCCAGAGTGGCTTGTTTGACATGAAGGATATGTACTTGTGAGGAGTGGGTCTACAGGAAAACATGAACAACAACATGAGTAACCTACATTGAACTCACAGCTCACCAAGCTGGTAAAAACTAGATACAGATGCTTGAAGTACAAACTTTATTTTTGCTCTTTAGTACTTTGGTTGAGAAAAAATATACATTTTCATCATTGTTCATGCAATCCATTAGGATTTGAGCAGTATTTGATGGCAGTAAGCTTAAACACTGTTCATTAGAAACTTCAGTGCTTCTGGTATTTGTTCAAAGGCTTATTTGAAAGTACAAGCATTTAAACTCACCTCATTAGTGACTAAGAATTCTGAAGTATCCACCAGTGTTTGGCCAGGTGTAAGGCTGCCTCTCTTTCTCCTAAGACCAACACAAAACCTTTGCATTATATTCATAATCATGCCTTATTTTTGTTAGAATATCAGATTTCCAATAGAAACAAAAATGTGCTGTTTGGAGGGTCTTTTAAGATAAGATATTCCTTCATTTGTCCCACAATGGGGAAATTCGCTTTGTTCCAGCAGCAAGTGGACAGTGAATAGAAAAGCAGAATAAAAAGCAGAATATGTACAATAAATAATAGCTACTAAAAACAATAACCATATATAATAAAAATGAAAATAATAACCGTGACATTATTTACAAGAGAAATGTTGGTACTGATTAATATACCAGAGATGAAGTTGTTATTGCACATAATAAATGGATAGTTTATGTATATTGCACACAATAGAAGCTGAATGTATAATTGGTAGTGTTCATGGGGGGGGGGTGGTTATATGTGTCCCTCAGGTGCAGGGAGGAAGGACCTGCAATATCGCTTCCTCACACAGTCCCTCACCTGCAAATGAGCAGCAGTGGGAGACACACCAGCAGCATTCCCAGAGCTCCAGCTGCAGAGCCGATCAACAGAGACTCAGTATGGAGGCCTGAAAAAGGCCCCAAAAAGCTTGTCAGACAGAAGGGAAAAGAAAATCCAAATATATATAAACACAGAATCCTCCAGATTCCTACCCAGCTCAGTTTCACTGGAGGTTACGTTGAACATAAAACTATCAGAACCCAGTGAGTTGATGCTGACGCACACCAGAGAGGGCATGTGTTCGTCTGGGTGGTACAGAGTGATGACGCTCCTCATGCCCTCGTCCCCCAGGGGAAATTCCCTGATTGGGATGTCAGCTGAGTGATTGACAGGCTCCCCACCCAGTTCCCAAACAAGGGAAGGAAGTGGGTTTCCCTGGCTGTCACAGGAACATCGAAGCTGGGATAAAATCTTGACGCATCGGGAGGAAGGAAGGATCTCTGGAGCAACTGAGAAGGTACAGTGTGTTGAGCTTAATGTTATTTATTTGTTTGCAAACAAATCTCAAAATCAAACTATTTCAAACAATAAAAGTGTGCAAATATAAGTAAATTAATCTCACACGTGACATCAAAAGTGACAGCCTCTGAGCGTTCAGCCCCGTGGACATTCAGTGCTTCACAGTAATATTGATCCTCGGTTTGGTGTTTGGTGACGTTTAAGGTGAAGTCTGGCTCAGCGCCCACCATCTCTCCGCCAGCTACTCTGAACCAGGTGTAGTTCATTACCGCTGGATTGGCGATGCTGGCGCAGGTCAGAGTCACAGAGCTGCCATCCACCACGGGGCCCGAGGGGTCGACCGACACCGAGGTGTTCTTAGGTGGATCTGAAATAGAAAGCATTTCTCTTAGTACTTCAAGGAATCCACATTTAATCCCAACAAAACCCTTAGCAGGATTGTGTGTGATGAGTTTTAAGGATGTCCACAGGCTGAGTCTGCGTGTTTAATTGTTATGCATGACATTTAAATATTATATATAACTGTTAAATATATACGAAATAAGCACATTCTTATTTTCAGTATTATTAATATCGTAATATCTAACTTTTTTGTGAGACTTAGACTTTGGTGTGTCTGTTAAGGGCAGTTTCTCTGCAGGACAAAAGCAGATTAACAGCTGAAAAAAAGAATGCATCAAAATGGACAAAATGAATCAACTGAATTTCAATCAAACTTGGAGAAAATCCATTTAATGCTGATGATACGATGTTACTATTATGCAGCTTAAAATGTAAATGCCTCCAAGTTATATATCAAACTGTCTTTTGATTAAAATGGAAACATGTCTTCAATGTCTGTCTTTGCAAATTACGTCCTAATGAGGACACACACCAAACAAAACATCCACACATAAATTAACACACTGGCACACATGTGGACGCACAGCAGAGCTCAGTCATCACGGACCTCTGCAATAGGAAGGATTTTGAGGTTGTCACGCAACAAGACAATGCATCAGTGTCTGAGTCTTGGCCCCAGTCCGTGTTTTAGGCTGGATGTCCTACAGTGGAGCCACATTCAGCATCCGAGCTCAGTGAAAACATTACAGCTCTGTTGTTGGTTGTCTGTGTAAATCAACACCTTCTCTGTGTAGACTGAACTCACACTGGACGTCCAGCTGTATTGCAGCTGAGACGTCTTCGCCCAGCTCGTTTTTGGCCTCGCAGTGGTAGTCACCGCTGCGGCCCGGATCCACGCCGTTCAGGACTAAGGCCGGTCCACTCTCCTCGTCCTCTTCGCCATCCCTGAACCAGGTGTAGTTGGTCACAGGAGGGTTGGCCCGGCTCCTGCACAGCAGGGAAACAGAGGCGCCCTCCAGAACTGGACAGGGAGGATCGATTATTACCGTTGTTTCTTTGGGAGCAACTGGAAAAACAAAGAGAAAATATGGGTTCAGTCTGCGTTGTTGGCCAGTATTTGTCATTTCTGTGCGTCTGATTTAGTCCGACTTACATTGCACGTCTATCTCAGTGATGGATGAGTTCTGGGCCCCATGTTTGTTGCTGACTTTGCAGTAAAACTTGCTGTCCACGTCTGAAACTGTGGTTGAAAGCTTCTTCTTGGAGCCCACGGCCATCACCTGATCTCCATCCACTTTGTACCAGGTGTAGCTGTCCACAGCTGGATTCGCGTTAGTGTTGCACGTCAGTGTCACCGTGCTGCCCTCCTTTACAGGACCAGGGGAGGTGACTGACGTGTTATTTGGAGGATCTAAAAGGAGAATTATGACGAAGAAAAAAAGTGTGGTAATAGATTTTGTATGCACCTGGAGGCAACACAACAGGTTATATAGTTGTTAAGGTGAGGGTTTTAGTAAACAGGTGACTTTTTTTTTTCATATCAAGAAAACAAAGTGACATAAGCATTGGTTTGGAAACCCAAATAAACTCCAGCGGCTATAAAGTTATAAATGTTATTAATGGATTAATAATGAGCATGTTTGGGTTCAGATTCTCTGTGATAATTCTACAGACAACAGTCAATCTGTTATTTTGAGGAAGTTTTGCCCAAGCTGGATAAATACCAACCAATGGGGTTCTCACAACATGTCTGACTATAAAAAATAAATGCTGTGATAATTATGTGAACTGTAAGACCTGGAAACACACTTACAGAAAACACGCAGGGTCAAACTTTTTTCATAGAGAAGGTCGCTGTTGCCAGCTTGCCGGTTGTAGAGAATGGTGCAGGAGATCTTCTGTCCGTTATGAAGGTAAGAGGCCGTGAAATTCATAACAGAGGTCATAGATTTACTTTCCATGTTCTCCTCAATGTCACCTAAAATGGGTGTCCACATCAGAGCAGGGGGGAGGATGGGACAGGGGGCAACGGCCGAGCAGTTCAGCCTCACAGGAGTCCCTTCTTCCACCTCAAGGCTGGAGGGATTTAGAGCAGGTTTGGGAAGCGAATCTGAGCAGGAAGGAGAATGAGGGACATGTCCTTTGGCAGCAAAGATACCAAAATGAGAGACTTCACATAAACAGGAGTAACAGGTACACAACACAAACCTCGAGCGGTGATGAGCACGCCCGTCTGAAAATTGAACTTCAGCGAGTTGTCACACTGCAGCCTGAAGTAATAATTGTCGTAGTGGTTCGACGGCAGGTTGTTAAAGATTGTGGTGCAGTCCTTCTCGCGGAGGATCCCCGTTAGGTTCCCATCCAGGATGTTCAGGCTCACACTTGCTCCGGTGAGGCTAGAGTCAAACACTTGTGTTCGGCTCCAGCTGCCTCTCCTCCATATGGCCTTACAGGAGTCATCCAGATGCTGATCCCATTCTGAAGGCAAGCTGAACCTGCAGGGAATGATCACGCAGGATCCACTCAGCCCTTCCACTGTCTGGGGCACGAAGGCTGCCCAGTGTTGGCATGAGCTCCCTGAGGAAAAACAACAACAACAACAACAACAAAAAATCTGTGTGGGTCAATCAAAAAACAAGATATACTTTCAATTAATGTCTTAAAATGCAAGAAAAACATCTCAAAAAGGACAAACTGTCTTTTTATGTGGAAATTAAGCCTCTAAAAATTCAAGCAGAGGAACCAAAAATGCAAAGGTTACAATAGACAGAAAGCTCGCGATAAAAGTGTAAGACATATTGTGATTATAAGAAGGCTTACCTTGAAGTAGACAGCATATGTAAAAAATCTTTATAGCACCTGTCATGTTTTTTTGTCAATTTAAAGATCCTACACAGAAAAGATGGCCATGAATTAGTAATTTTGTTCAGACAGAATGACGGGAGAGTTTCTGATGTTAGAGCTAAATCATTTTGATCTGAGAATGAAGGTGTAACTCGTTTCTGATGTAATAATAAGCGTTTAACACCAGCTGACTGGATCTCTATATATAAATGTTTAAATGCACTCAAACTGTTTCCTGAAAATAACAAGCAGACAATAATTGGACTGAAGAAGAAAATAAAAACATCAACAATTACGATGGATAAAATGAAATAAAGTAATAAAATAAATAGACAAAAAAAGCATACAAGGTTGTAAAATTATGACTACATCTACTAATGTACAAATATTTTTATATTTGATTTATGCTGTATATATTTACATTAGAAATGTGCATTTTTTGTGACAGAGGAATAAGGAAACCATGTTTTTTTCCCCTAGTAGCTAAAATATATATATATATTTTTTTTTTTACCTAAGCAGATTGTTAATGCATAAAATTCAGTGACAACATTTACATGTGGAAGTCATTTTAAGTTTTCCTACCTTAAGTCCAACAATACTCAGCATACAGTTACTTTATTTTCTGGAGAAAAAAAAAAAGAACAATTTGACATTTGAAATCAACGAATTTGTAAATAGTCGAGTCAAAGAGGAGGTAAGAAAGGTTTTACCAGCATTAGAGGGTCAGGGGTAATAATCCATCTGAGTCATGTCCGACTGGTGGTGCATCTAGATGGCACACTTGGCCCTTAATATTTGTCTGGGGGGGGTGGGGGGGTGTTGCTCAACACAACAACAGGGTTTTGATTGTCTCTGTATTAGAGTAATGCAGCTGTTTTCTTAGGGGATGACACTAGAGCTGAACATTGAGCAATATTTTACAATAAAACACAAATGTGATTTATTATTTTTGTGAGGGATTGGGGAAAAAAATTGATGAAAAGGTTCATCTTTATCATTCGTTTCTAAAATAGATGAGAAAGCGAAATAACGCAGCCACAGTGTTTCATCATCTGTTTCACTGAAGTAAAAAAAAAGTGAACAAAACCAGAGAGTTTCAATGAGGCTCAAAAAAAAAAAACAAAAAAAAAAAAACAAGTAATACCAGATAAGCTCGCGGAAGTAGTCACATAAATATTTGGTCACTTAAACAGAAAGTCACATTTGTGATGTTCCATCAATATAAGCTGAAAACCAGAATACAAATGTGAGCAGACATGAATAATGTGAAAAAAATTTAATAAGAATTTGCCCACAAGCATGTAGATAAACCAGAAGGAAGGCATTTCATCACCATCGGCTGATCTACAGCCATGATGTGATTTAAAATGCCTTTAAAAGAGGTCACAGTCACAGTTTAAATTAGAATACCTTTGATTTGAAGCAGAATGGCAAAAGCGTGACAATAACAACCTTAAACTGAGTAAAACTGTCAGTTTGTATGTGAACTGTTGCCGTCAGGAGACACATAAGGTGTGCCATGTCTGCACAGTGTGAGGAGAGTAAGAGTTTTACGCCAAGAAAATAACCCGGGAGGATCCAAGATAAATTTAAGTCTTTCGTTTTTATCTTCATCTGCCACAAAAGCAAAAAAAAAAAAAAAAAAAAAAAAAGGTGACACTGTGCTCCTATGAGTTGTAGGGCAGTTTGCCTCCGTTGATTATAATGTAATAAATAGGCTATTTTAAAGAATCAGGGGGCCCCGGACACAGAATGGCTGATAGTTATGATTAATTATAAAAGTAACATTTCTTAAAGCTAAAAGAAACACAACTGAAAGGATGGAAAAACAGTCCATACTTTGTATTTGTAATTAACATTTTTTCTATTATTTATAATGAAGAGAGAACAAACTAAATCAACTCTTTTTTTTTTTTTTTTTTTTTTTTTAACAGTAAACATTTAATAGTGCATCCATAACAGTGCATGCCTTCACTTATTTTCATATCAGACCGATGAACACTTCCAGATAATAAATTAATTCATCAAAATTGAATGTACAAGCTGTCTTTACAGAAAACAAAGATACAGGAAGTGGACAGATTAATGGAAACGCCTGAAGATACAAAGCAATCCAAGACAAGGCCCAGTGCTGGATCACATGATACATTATACTGAGGTGTTGCTACTACTCTGTCCAGTCCCTGTAGAAGTAGTGTGGTGGACTCTGGTCCTGTAACTTTGACCTGTGACCAGCAGAGGGAGGTCAGGCTCAAATCATGAAACTTCCCAGTAAAAGTTGCTCACTGTGCCGGCTGGTGCTTTAAGCTCCTTGTGGTTTGCAGCTGGTTCAGTGGTGAACCTCTGCCTCCACTGAGGGCAAACCTCATCCAGCTTCCTCTGAGGCGTTCGAGCAAAACCAAGTCAGACGCTCGTGCATTTCACAGATTCATGAGTCCAGGTACAGGGCTGAGCCGCTGAGAGTCCAGGCGCAGAGATGGACAGTTCAGTGCTCAGTAGCTTTACTCGAGAATTTTGCAGTCCCATATTCAAAGAGGTCAGTAACGGCTGTGTTCGTCTGTTGCTGTGACAATGACATCCATCCAAATCCGCATGGATACTGCGTTGGAAGCTACCAGGAAGAAAAGACGGTCGTACGTCTTCACGCAGAACGTCAGGCTGGGCCGTGGAGACTGCGGAGAAGGGACACATAAGCCACAAAGAAGGAAAAGCAGCTTCGATTCAGGGGTTTTTTCTATTGTGGTTATTAATTCTCTGCTACAACTTTGCTCTCACACTCTTGTCTCTGCCTTCACAAAAAGCTGAAAAACTGGCTCTTATTGCATCTAACACTTGGAAATCCAACGTGGTTTTTAGAAACAAACATATCTTTTGGTTTTTAAACATCTGATTTTACTGGCGATAACTGGCGTGACTTCACACAACCCAAACCCTTTTTTTTGACCTATCAGAAATAAAGCTCCACTTATCATCTGAGAACCCCCGCCCTCCAGATTTATAATAAAAGGTAGTTTGTGTTTTGAACTGTGTAAATCAGCCAGGTGTGCAATCTATTTAACTGAAATGATGCAAACTCAAAGTAGTTCAAAAAACTTTATGTTGTGTGGCTGCTTGAGGACATGGAGAGTGAATCCAGATGTCATCTGTGAGTTAAATACAATTATTGTTGGTTCTTAAAACAAACGCAGAAAGGCATTCATGAACCTTTCTACACAGACATGTCGATGATACTGCCAGTTTAAAGTGCAGTTATCAAATTGTTCCCCGTGGGAGTCAAAGTCCAGAGATTTGACCCTCAATTGTATTGCACGCTCTGACTAAAAAAAAACGACAAACAAACATATCAGTCAGTTTGTGAACTCACAGATGTGGCTGTTCGTAGATGGTCGTAGTAAACTTCTTCTATGGCCTGAAAGTAGATGACTCCCTTGAGCTTCCTCTCATCACAGCCTGCAGAAAAGGCAGATGAGAGTGAGAAAGAAATCTGCTAAGAACAAACATTCTCAACGTCATTATCACCGCAAAAGATTCAGAGATTTCCTCATTTGGCTGAGACAGAAAGCAGATGAAAAATTATAGAACAGTTGCATGTAAGTAAATCCAAATTTTAACGGCATTTGAGATTCAGCAGACAAGAACAACAAAGTAGACGGAGATCGGAGAGTGAAAACAAAGCTCATCTTAAAACATGCCTGGCGTGCTTTCCCTCATGCAAACGAGGGGCCACTGCGTGTGCAGCCAGTCTAACCTGTATAGTACGCAAGTCTTCTGTGGTCCATGTCAAACAGGAACCATCTCTTCTTCCATGTCTTGACCTTCCCCCCTCGTTTGGTGAGGAAGCCTCCGCAGCGTCGAGGCGTCAGCCTCAGGTCCGTGCAGCTGCTCACCCCGTGTCCCAGAGACTCCACATGGGCCCGGAGGTCAAAGTTCGGAGAGAGGAAGAGCGGCAGGCTGTGCTGCTGCTGCTGCTGCGGAGACAAATGGAGGTTAGAGGGAAAGCGAGGAAACAGAGGCCTTTTTTTAAAATCATGGTTTCATTTGTTTTTGAGTCTCAGACAGCATGGACATGTCTGCTTGTGCTTTTTTGGGACAATAAACGTCCTTAAACGTCTCCTTTACTATTTCCTGGTTCTGATTAAATATTTCAAAAATTGCCTGCAAACAAGATTTTAAAATTGATTAGAGTTAAAGATTCAGACAGAACAGAAAAAACCCTGTGCTGTACTTAAAATTAGGCCCTCCATTCATTTTACATGATAGTAAAATCAACCTGTGAAAACAGTCCTTACAATGAGAAGTGGTTTCATTCTCTCTATGACATCTCTTGCTTAATAGATTTTTTTTAGTCCTGGGTGTTTTTTCTGGAGTGTAAACATCACACACTGTGAATATTATTATTAGTTGCAACCTGAGAAAAGTAGGATGCAAAGTTTTTTTTAAAGTTTGATCTATAAAGTGAAAGTTCGGAGATGTCACCCTTCAATCCTCCTCCTGCAGCTGCTACTAAATATCCAGAACAAGATGGCCTTACGGTGTCTGTTTCATACATACTTCTGAGGAGTTTGGGGGAGAACTGGCCTTTGGTAGCTCCTTTGGTTCTGGTCCTGGCCTTTGTGGAGTTTCTGGCTCTAGTATCTCTGTTCTGGGAGAGATCGGCTCTTGCTGTCTTCTCTCCTCCAACGACCGCTGTCGCTCTTCCTGTGCACAGTAAACACAGAAAATTACGAGCCATCTTCCAAATTATGCAATGGTGATGACTTTTTGATTGATATCTGAATCCATATGTGAGTTTCCAGTAAACTCAAATCATCTGACACAGTTTTCACTCTCGCTGCAAACTTATAACAAAACATCCATGGCAGTTCTGTTGGACCATCGTGTGTGAGCTTAGTGGGTGTCAGTGATCAGACAACCATGTCTAATGCAGTGCAGTGCGGGCGATTGGAGGTGCCAGCTAGCGTTTCCCAAGACAGGTGACTCACCCTCTCTCTGAGGAGCCTCTCTCTCTCTGCCTTGGCCTCCCTCAGTTTCTTCTCAATCTCTACAAGATCCAACAGGCATGGGCTGTTAACAGGAAAAGTTAGGTTAATGGATGGTGGGAACAGAATCATGGCGTAGGTCACACCTAATCACAATTCCTTAGTCAAAGTTAAGTTGGTATAATTAAAAAAATATATATCCTGTGTAAGATACACACATAGCAAAACAGATAGGAAATGTAAAAAACAAATCAAGCCTTTATTTGTGTGAACACATGAATGAGAAAAATTGTATTAGTGTGTTCACAACAGTGAGGAGTAGAAATGAGTGGGCACACACTCTGAAGTTGTGCTGTGCTTGATTCCACACAGTTTCCTGTTTAATGTAATGTTTCAGACGTTCAAGTTAAAATGTGTTAAAGGGATTGATTATTACTTCTCTCATTGCCTTAACTGCTCATGGTTGTTCCTTTGTCATGTGCTTGTTACTTTGTTCAGAGCAAAGACGATGAACAGCCAAAGTAATGTCCAGGCTGTATCGGGCACTATTTAAATCTCCGATATGGAGCACATCTTATTAAGTGGGGTCCTTTTTCATAGCAGTCTGAAAGAAAATGCTTCACATGCTCACATTTTCTGCATTCTTTAACACAAGACAAATTGCATCACTTCCTCTTCCATGTAAATTGTTAAAATGTACACCGCCAACCTCTTCATACAAACTTATCTTCGGGTTCACCACACAAGCAGTGAAGTAACTGACCTGGCAGCCCGAGAGCTCGTGGCGCTGTTACACGGGGAGAGGAGCCCGCTGCCGTTGCTCATCCCAGGCCTGTGCCCGCTGCCGTGCCCATTGCTGAGTCTATGGGAGGAAAGGGGGGAAGTGAAAGCCTCTGACGCCTGGCTGTTAGGATGCGTCCTCACCACTCCTGAGAGAGGAAAGAAATGATAGAGAAGGACCCGTGAGAACAACATGAGTCGGTTTTTGTTTAAAAAAAAAAAAAGAAGAAACAAAAAAGTGTGGTGCAAGAGAAATCATTCAAGCGCCTCAAAGAGATAAATAACTGGATTAAAAACCTTCAATTACAGCAATCAGGAACGGATTACTGTAAGTGAAGGGAAGATGGAGGGCAAACCTGGCAAGACTTGACATGACCTTGCGCATCAGGCTACTCTCACATTTGGTGACAGACGTGTGTGTGAAGAGCAGATAGCACTGAGGAGACATGAGGCTTAAGTATAGGGGCCCTTCTCTGGCTCATCCGGTCTGTGCAGGTAAATCCTGCTCTCCACCAACAAAACAACAACCTGGTAACCCTACTGACACACCTTTGACTTGACTGAAAGGGAGGGAGCTGAACAAACAGAGAAAATGAGGGCATGAGCGCACGGATAGAGAGAGTGTTTATTGTTCTACATCCCGGTGCAGCTTAAGCAATCAGGAGCACAATAGAAAACTAAATTAGAGGGAATAGCTGACCCTGTGCAGAGAGCGGCCTGTCGTTGACTTTGCTGTTGCGATGCGAGCTCCGCCTTCTGGGCAAACTGGAAGATTCTTTGCATGGATCCTTAAAAAAAATAAAATAAATAATAATAATAATAATAATAATAATATGAGAACAGAGTAGGTTTAATTGATTTATTCTAAGAAAAATCAACCTTCAACTATTTTGGTTATCAATTGATCACTTAATCTTTGCACCACAAGCCTCAAATATGTTCATAATTGGTCATTTTTGGGTCGAAATTAAAACTCTCTCATATCCCTGGTGACAGGTGGCATACCTGGGGGGGCTTATGAACGGTCAGGGGGGAGAGTGACATCATGCAGGGGGCAGATCCAGATACGGTGATGTTTGACCAATCAGTGAATGGCTTCTTTTCCTTGTGAACCTGCAGGAGCAGATTAAATCTTTGTTGAAATTTGGTAACCAAAAAAAAAAAAAAACCCCAAAAAAAACACACACTAGCATCTTATACGTGCTGCAGGAGACAAAGCGCCTCTGGCTGAAAATGAAAGCTCCACTTCTAACAGGGATCTCAACGAGTTAAAAAATTATCATTGCCTCACTATCTTTCCCTCCCTCCCTGCTTGACTCACAAACACATGAGCAATTCAGTCTCCATATGGAGTCAGTCCAGTGTTTAACCCTTATCTGCCCCTATTGGCGCTCAACACAACACTCACACTGGCCCAGGAGCAATGTGTGAAAAGCTTGTCTGTAACTGCTATCTTAGAAATTTAGTGCTCAAAGAGTGAAATGAGTTATAAAGCCTTCCACTGCCCCTTGTTGCTATAACGAGTTCCAATCAGAACCATTTTCCGAAGTCAATTATTTTTTTGTCAGACACAATGACAGAATCACATGCTGCACACAGTCTTAATGTAATCACACACACACACACACACACACACACACACACACACACACACACACACACACACGGCCATGCTGTCTGACACCTTCTTGTCCCTCTCTCCTCCTCTGTACTGCCCCTCCCTTCTGCCCGACCCCCAGATGTCTCTTTTTTTTTTTTTTTTTTTTTTTTTTAAAAGAGGAGACCAACTAAACAACAAGGCAGTTTTGTGACATACCCGATTTCAACGCCTGTCGGCCTGGCAGAGTGATTCTGACAGCAGATTTTGTAGCTTACCGCTCACAGCGAGGATGTGAAACTTCTCCCAGCTTGCCTTCTCTCCCCACTCACACATCCGCACACACTCACATGTATACACACACATCCACAAACGCTGCACCCTCCCTCTCGACGCTCACTCCTCCCTCTCTCCACTCCCCTCCAGCTTGCTTTAAGCTCTCTTGCTCACTCTCTCCATGACTGATTTGCTTTCTCTTCATCCTCATCTCGTCTGCTCCTCATTGCAACTGCTGTGGTCATAAGACTGATCAAAGGCAGACCACGGGCTGTGTGATAAAGTCACAGCACTATTTAATTAGTGACTGAGTAAATCACATACTTTACTCAGAAGAGCAACTATTCATAATAAACGCTGATAGCACATGGTGAGGGCTGTCCTCTAGATTTCAGCCTACAAATGGTCCCAGCGTGTTTTTGATAAAATTCAACCGAAGCCCAGCAAAAGAGCAACAAAATTGAAAAGTCAGTGTCATGAAATTCAATATGATTGAGCACCATTTATGCTGAATTATGGGAAAACTCAGGTCAGGGTGCTTTTGAATACAAGACTCATCTGAAGAGGATCACCCTGGAGATCATAGTGTAAAATAACACAATGGTTACATTAATGCTATTTGGATTAAATATCATTTAACCAACTTCAGTAAGCTTCAGCTTGTCAGCACACCCCATCTCCATTGTTATTAGTCAGCATGTTGTCCCTTTGTTGACCACTTGACGGCAGCACAGCTAGCAGCAAACATCAATCCATTGACACTTGCACTTATCCAATAAGGGCCAACCAATCCAAGCTGACATCGGTGGGATACATCATGGAAAGACCTCCAATCTATCACAGACGTGATGCGGGCCTTCATGCTTAATATAAAGTCACCAGTTCACGTAAACTTCACGTCTGTGGACTGTTGGAGGAAGCTAATGCAGGCCCAGGGAGAACATTCAATCTTCGCAATGATGGATCCTAAGACGATGGACCAGCTTCCTCTTTTCATTATGCTGCAAATGCTTTTTCAAAGACGTATCAACTATCAATGAAAGACTGCTGAAGAACCAGCACATGGAGATGTTACTCTTTGTCAGCAGTAGTGTAATTCCCTCCTACCGTTTGAGTGGTGTGGACGAGTTCTCTCCTCTCTTTCTTTAAGGTGTTCAGCTCCCTCTCCTTCTCCCGCTCCAACTCCTTCAGCTCCTTCTCCAACAGCTGGACTTGCTCCTGAAAGTTCACATCATAATTCCCCGTCAGCCGTACGGTTTCTCCTCCTCAGTAGAATTGACCTGCGCTGCGGCCGATTCATCTGGCTGGCCGAAGTTTACTTTATCATTTCATTATCGAGCGATGTAATAGGAGGTAAATATCCCTGATGTGACAGCATGTGTGTGTGTGTTGTGTGCAGGAAATGCAGAGCCCTGAGTCCAGTCAAACTATTCAGCTGGGAGGCAACGCAAATCAAACATCCACTTTGCAAGTCAATGAGAGGCACAAAGCGAGCGACAGGACCGCAGAGATGAGAGTGTAACTCGAAGAAATTACATTAAATCAGCACCTTAGGGGGCCACACTGCAGCTGAGTCAGCTACCATACCCTTTCTTCATCATCTCTGCACATCTGCTTTAAAATACAGTTGTCGCTCACAAATATTATCTCCATCATCTTTCGTCTATATATGCAGAATTGAAATCTGACCTGGAAAAGTAGCCCTTTGAACAAACGAGGGGTAATTAATAATCACATTGAAAAGTTTCCAAAATTGCTCTCAACGGTTAGCATGCGGTCATGGTAAATTAACATGGGGGAAGGGAAATATTAAAACTTTCTGAATATCAGTACTTCCACTGAGCGCTCACAGAGGTGCTACAGTAAGATCTTAGTGCCGTTTACTTTCCTTTGCAAGGAAAAACCCAATCAATTCAGAATTTGGAGCACCTGATCATGACTAATTTGTAAATGTGACTTGATCACACAGAAAGTGTTGAAACAAGTATTTAAAGTGAACCTCAAACAGCACATCACTGTTCAGGGGTTGTCCTCATACACTTGTTTCGGAATCACAGTCACTGAATTAGAAGGACAAAAAAAAAAATATATAACCAAGTCAATAAAATGGCTATGTAAACACAGGACACACTATGGGCAAATTCTTTGACAGTTTGTGAATTAGTATGACTGTAAATTTAGGATTTTTAATCACAGTGCCAACATGATTAAAGATCTAGGTCTGACAACCTGATGTGAAGACTTTTATGGTTTGACAATTTGTTCCGCTACTTGACTTCTCCACCGCAAAGCTGCTGAATAAATAGCTATATATCAGGATGATTATCTTGACTTGCACAGTAAATAAGGCAAATTGTCTTTGTGGATTTAGTGTGTCTGTTCTCGTGAGTGCAATAAATGCCTCTATTCTCCAGATCAACGCTGAATCACAGGCATTTAATTCATGCGTGTGTTCATTCAGCGTCTGCTTGAGTTTGCACAAAAGGCAAGTGTCCTGTTTGGTTTTATATTGCTGCATGATTGAGCTCCAGAGCAATAAAGCTGATATAATTTGTTGACAAAATAAGAGATAAATAATTGGAATGCCAATGTAAAACTAGATAATCCTGTTGAACTTTTTTGGTCAAAAACTCTCCCCTGTCCTCTCCCCCGTCTCTCCTCCTCTCTGTCGTGGTATTTAGTTTGCCTCTGTTGGTGGCCTCTGATGTAATTATGCTCAGAGTCATGTGACCGATGGTGGAGTTGGGAGGGTGTGAAGGACGGCAAATCATAAACCGCACTGACCTCCATGTCTCTATTTCCCACCCTGACCAGCCATTTAATGTGGTATTTAGTTCTTAAAGATAATGACCAATTCCACTCTGCTATTAAAAAAAAAAAAAAATTATAGGTCAGCAAGATTTATAACTTTGGTAATCAGTGTCAACAACTCTGAAAATCATAAGAGGAGCATTGCCCTGCAGTTCTAAAGTTTACCGAGTGAAAAATAAGAGTAGTAGTGTCATGGCTAATTAAAGGCATATTATTGTTGGTTCCTACACATACAGGAAAAAAAAACAACAACAAAAAAAAAACCAACTTAATAAATGCCAGTGAAAGATGTACAATAGGTGAACATTTACACCTTTGTCATGATACAGAGAAATCTTTTAGTCATGAGTATTAACTGTCCAGTGTGAGATCATCCGCAAATGTTCTACATCCCAATCTAAATAAAAACTTTGCCTTTCCTCTTACTTTCTCCACGTTTCAACTCTGACGTCACATATCTTTATTGAGGGAGAAGTTCGTGTAAAGGTTAATGTCACGTCAGCCTGAAAGAATAAACAAGGGCATGAAGCTCATGATATGCAGATAAGCTGAGAATCCATTCAACACCTCTGAGAGCGGGTTCTTTACCTGCGCTGTCTTGACCACGCGCTGCTGACAGGAGATCTCCTTCTGCGTTTCCCCGTCATTCTTCCCCCCCTTCTGGTTGTCCGCTGGGCTCTCGTCCTCCTCGTCGATGCCGCTCTCTTGCTCCAGAACACGAAACTCCCAATCCTCAAAGGCTCGAATCGCTGCCTCCATCGCCTCTTTATCCTGAATTAACCACAAATATATTGACTTGAGTAACCTACAGTTTTAATGAGTTGGTTTAATATTATGTTGTAAAACTTGGTGTAGCATCAGTATTTAGGAAAGCCAAAACACGATGCTTTAATTGAAGACATGCTTTATCTCTTTTTATTATTCAAGTGGTGATTTCAAACAGCCCTGATTCTGTACAGAACATGTTGCCATTGTCCACAACAGAAGATAGCAGATTTGGATTTTCATGCCAGATGAATTTGTGCGCAACAACATGCAGATGTTGCTTCACTCTAGTTGCTATCTCAGAGTCAAACGCTACACTACGTTACTTGCTTTATACAGACACAAGACATTAGGTTTGACGTTTACTTTTTGTTCAGAAAACCTGTTGCTGGGAACAATGCCAGCACAGTCACTGGTTTCAGTGCGTCATTTCCAACTAACCTTAAAGATCATCCTCGTTGGGACATGTCCAGTTGATAAAACTGAATAAGTCATACAGCCTTGTTGTATTACACTTAAGAGCGTCTCTAATTGGGATACCTACTCCCTTTTTCTTGTGCAGCGTTTACTTTTGCCCTCTACTCGTGTGATTTTATGTGACAAGCCAGTTCCTGAAAGCTCTCTGAAAATAAACCTAGCATGTTTCAACATAAAGCAACAACTTGCAGCTGTTGCTAGACTTCCCCATACCTGTCGTTAAAACACAGAGTGCATCCCCGCATCCTGTTCTGTCACATTTATAAGAAACAAACTCCATATGTATGCGTGTGTAAACTTCCGAGACACTGACGCGTCGGGTTTAACAGGATCTGAACAAGCTCACACTGTGCAGCTCCAACACAGCCGTTTTCTGTGTTTTATTTGGATCCCTGCCATCAATGTGATGAATGTGACAACAAAAGTTAGTTTCCTGTTTGATTACCAAGTTGAGCGAGATCAGATACTTCACATGACTTTGAGATTGAAGAATACTAATTCATTAATTGACTGAAAAATGCTTTGAGTTTTGTAATTTCAGTCATTTTTGTGAACTCTTCTTTACCAGGGAATCACCTTCATGTGCTTCTAAATTTGATTTACAACCAAAACTGTCCCAAAGGGGGGGAAAGCACACACACTTGTCATTTTTGTGCTTTGGACTCTTGACTGAATCTCTCATAATTTCATTTAAGAGTTTGCATTTTCATTACATCAGCTAGCTGCTTTGATTTGTACGATTCCCGTGAAGCTACAGCTGGTCAGTTGTGTTGACTGTGAGTTTCCAGTGTTGCACAGGCCATGATGAGGAACCCTTCTGATGGTTCTGTGGATGTTTTGGTAAGGTTTGGCCTTCAGCTACGCAACAAATAGTGGCGACACACTGGCTAGTGTCATTAAAAAGGACAAACTGTGCTTGTCCAGCACAACTTCGCTGAACTTAAAATTCTAAAAAAACATGTCACATCGTCCATCTTAAGAATACCATCCACTAATATAAACGACTAAGACAATTACCGTGTACGCCTCTTAGAACAAGCACGTGCAGGATGTCATTATGTATCCCTGCTGAATTTGACCCTTTGCGCTGACCCACAACGACACGGTCATATCTGTACCTAACATCTGGTCATGTGACGTGAAAAAGCACTTAGTTTTCCAACCTAACATAAATTTAAACTGGTGCCTTTTTTCCCGCGATTTAATTTTTCATTTTAATCGGAGTTTGAATTCAAATCATCATAAGTTTATTAAGGAAGAACAAGAAATAAGTCTCAGTGACACAAGTCTTCACCCAGGTTACCTGAACATGCTGCCTTTACGAAAACTCTGTGTATGATATGCACTTCGCAGACACTCACCTGCTGCAGCTGCAGGGTTTGCTGCTCTCTCTGGCTCTCCGGCTGAGTAGCGATCGCCTTCTCCTTGTCCTCAAACTTTCTCTTCAGCTCCTCCACCCGGCGTCGCTCCTTCTCCAAACTCTCTCGCTCCTGGAGCAGCAGACATGGCGAGCAAACACTGAAGTTAGATTACAGTTATCACATCATATTCCAAAGCAACGTCAACTATTAAAGAAGAAGAATAAAAACTGGTTTGTTTCACAATCATGTTTAATCCAACTGTGATCCAGATGGCTGCCCTGGGGCTCGTAACATCCATCAATCATTTCATGGGTACTGACTTGTGATTAAAAGGATCTTGTGTTGTTGTTAGGGCTCTATTAACAAACCGTCACCGTTCTGTTTATCCCTTAAAAGCCTACATTTAGAATAAGCTATTAAAATGTCACATCAACACGATAACCTGGACACCAAGAAAGAAATTCAGCAGGCCATAAATCTTCAAGGCATGACATTAAAAAATTTTAAAAATCATTACATCTATTGTTGTAGTTATACTAAACAAAAATTAACAGATAATACACAACAACATACACCTTACCTGTAGTCTGTCGGTGTGCCTGTCTGTCTGTCTGGCCTGGTGCTGTAGAGCTTGCAGCTTCTGTGTGTGTCTGTGCAGCTGGTTCCTCTCCGTCTGCAGCTCTCCCTGGAGTAGAGCGATCTCCAGCTGCAGCTGCGGGGACAGCAGACACGACTGAACTGAATCATATTGACCAGAGCTTGGGCAAGTCACAGATATGCATTCCTTTACCGTGACTGTGGCCGTGTTAGGAAACGGCGTGGAGATTTAAGAAAAAAAAAATGCAGACTCCAGCAGACGCTCCATTAAAATCACTTGAGAGGTTACTTTTTTCCCTTTAACCCCTTTTTTTCTGGTTGTTAATTTGTTGCAGTGTATTATAAAATGTTAACCACCTGTTGTGCAACAGATGGCAACACCCCCCCCCCCCCCCCCCCCCCCCCCCCGACTTCATTCTGATCATTTTCTTGCTCGTGTCAAATCTTTACACAGCTTATATTATAAAAGCAACAGTTCCAAGCTTTAAAATTATTTCATCGATACAGAAAATTTGCAGATTATTTGTTGCTAGATAGAGGAAATATTATGCAAATATTGCATAATAAAAAAATTCACAGTAAATGAAATCTACATGGCTAGTTTTGACAGGCATTCCTACTAAAAGACTCATTTTACAAAATGTCTCTCAAATCTGTGTGTACTTGCAAAATGAATACCTGAAATATCTTTGTCTATTAACTTGGCTTACTGTACTTGAGGTCTGAGGTTTACTGCACTTTTTTTTTTTTGGTGCCAATCTGTGATTGGACCACAGTCATCAAACATTCTCACCTCAATCTTTAGTTCCTCCCTCTGCTGATCGATCTCTGTGATACGCTGTTGGAGCATTGAGGGCGATGGCAGGACCCTCAGTGAACCTATCTCCCCTTTATTAACACAGGACTGTTGGGGGGGGGGGGGAGAGAATACACACAGTCATCATATGCAATTTTGTCCAACCAGTTCAGTCAGCTGTTTAGTCTGGGAATGAGCAGTGATGCAAGAAGATGCTGCTTTGTTCTTACGTGCAACAGTCACAGGAACTCGTTCTGTGCCACCGATACATGGGTTGGCATGACAAGAGGCTGGAAAGTTAATACATCACCTTCATCAATGGCCTTGCCTTGCCTCACCCACTCACCCTCTCGCTCTCTGTGCTGCTGCTCTCTGTGTCTGACTCCGCCCCCGAGGAAGTGGGACTGTGACCTCTGACGACCCATGGCGGCTGAAGCCCCCGCTGCCACTGGCACCTGCCGCTTTCCACGTTATGTTGTGGCATTTCTGAAGGCAGAGACAGAGGAGCAAGTTGATGAGAGGTACAGAGAAGAGGCGGGTGTCTGACTGGCCTCAGTGAATGTTGTGGTAATCTAATCTACCGCACGGTTGAAGGCGTACGGGGGCTCAGGTAACAGCTCACAGAGCGGATATCACAGATGAATAAAACTGCATGTGCACTTTCAAACACAGAAACCTGTGATGGAAAAAACACATTCATGCAAGATGTGGGTGGAGATTTATGGTTGGTAGTTCAGGTCGTGTGTATAAGTGGACATCAGCATGGTCAGTAATGGTCTTTCTGTTGAAGGCTTTTGATGCACATCAGCAGAGAGACGGTAAAGGAAAGGAACTAAACAATTGGTGCAGCTACAATGAAAAACTGGCCACAAAAATGTTGCACAGAACATCAGAACAGACTTTGAAGTACTTTTATGCGGTACTTTTTTGTACTGTATGTCACATTCATGTACATTTACCGGGGCTAGTATCACTACATAGTGTTTACACTCTTTTACATCAAAGTGTTTCCCAGCATGTGAGAATGCCAGTCACATTATTCTATTTCACCCTTTCACTCTCATTTGTGCGGTTTCACTTTACACAACAATATGCATACTAGCAAAAAGCACACAATGTGCACAAACCAAAACCAATTTGTGGGAAAATTCTTCTGATTCCTATTGTCCTAAACCTTTTCCCACCATCATTCCCTGCCCCCAGTGCCCTCCTCCCTTGCTCTTTGTATCCATACCTTATTAGGCTGCAGGGAATGCAGGCAGAGTTGAAGCACAGAGATAAATATACAGTGGGGATATAAGTGGGGGCTTCCAAATAATGACTGGCACACTGACATTTAAAGCGCGAGAGACAAGTGAGAGGGTGAGAGGAGGCATGGAGAGAGGGGGAGAGCAGAGAACTGCAGTTCATTGCAGTGTAAAGCGTCAGAGACAAATGAATGAGGATAAACAGTCGTTAAATAATTGTGTTGGAAGTGTATATTCACCTGCAACAGTTGAATCACCACTCATGAATTTGGTTTACTGGTTCATTGTTCAAAAGAGTGACCAGAAGTGAAATCTGCATCAACAAAAAGAGGGACCGTGATGGTCTGTGAAATGCATCCCTTCATGAAGAATATAATTAGTCTGTAAATAGGACGCTCTTATTTTACCTGACCCTCATGAAACTGTCATTTAGATTATTCCACCTCTATGAAAGGAAATAACAATGAACGCTACAGGTAGAGAAGTGTGCCTGATGCAGACTGAACTTACCAAGTAACCTCTCACAGAAACCAATACTATTTGAAAAAGGAGCTGTTTATTTTCAATGCTTTAAAAATGTTACTTTAATGTTCTCATGCACCTAAAAGCTACGTTTTTATATGTAAGACACTGGCTCTGCTGGTAATAAGAGAGGCCATCTTTCAACAAGCACAGTTCAGAAAATGCTTTGAGGATTTGAAAGTGAAGAAAAGAAATGCAGACTCTACTAGACACTGACCAACCTTTCCAGTATCTGTTCAAATATGACCAAAGTTTGTTCTTTTGTTTATAAAAAGGGGATTATTTCATGCCCACAGCACCACAGCTTAATAACATGAAGGATTCTACAGTAAATGGTTCTCTCTGCATTCATCAAAGGACAGTTTTCAATGAAACTTTCAATGAAAAAAATCCATTAAATGACTTAAGAGTGAGTGTTGGGAAAGTGTAAAATAAAACGGCATGCAGACTACCACAGTCTTATGTTCATGTGTAAAAAGGTAGAAGACCTCAGAGGTCACATATGTGGTGAAGAACCAACACACATTGGCTCCAGCTTCTCAAAGAACAAATTAAGGAATATTTCTGCTCTGATCGCACGCTCTCTCCTCTATATAATATTTTGTACTGTGGTGTTTTTCTGGCCTACTGCTGTCCCGACAAAGCTGTCAACTTCCAGGGAAAACAAAGCAGAGACAGGATTTCACGCTGAGTAACATTATCGTCCAAACAAACGCCAGCACAAGCATTCGCCATCTGACCTGCAGCTAAAGTCCACCCAGATACACTGTCAACATTGCGGAGCTGGAGGAGAGAGGGGGGGGGGGGTAAAGTCCATGCTCTCATGTTAACACAGCGGTTTGTCAAATGTAACAAACAAAAAAGCCCACATAAACACAATGCGCTAACAAACCAAAAAGAAAGCAAGAAGAGCACAAAGTATGGATTTAAAAGAATAAAAAAAAAAAAAAAATCAGCAGATGCAGAAGAAGAAAACGAGGGCAAAGTTGAGGCCTGGGAGCCACATCAAAGTACAAAAACTGTTTTGTTGAGTGTGATTGCAGGGAGGAGAGCGCCTCTGGAGAGTAAGATAGGCGGGGAATGTACAGAGATGCATTAAGTCAGCATGTTTGTGCAAATAGTCAGTCACACTTTTTACATGCAAGTGTTACATAATCCCCATCTATACCCTCAACCCCTCACACTGATCCGAGATGACTTCAGGAGTTGTGTGTTTCAGTCTGCAATGCCAATTATCAACAACTGGCAACAGCTGACTCCCCATAAACACAAACATGCACATGAGTCGTAGCACTGTGAGAGAACAATATGTGTTCGGCCAACAACACAACATTTCTGTTGTTGTATTATCTCATATCAGTAAAGTCTTATCACTCCTTTGACGGTGAGGCTCCTCTGAGCTTTCAGCCACTTCAATTCATTTCACTTTGGTCTTTCATCTCAACTAATCCAGAAAGAAGTCAGCAAATAAAGTGAATCAATCTAGTAAATACAAAACAGCTCTATCACTTTATTTATGAGCAATCAGACATAGACACCCCACCGTCTACTGAGAGTCTGCCAAGTCGGCGGTCACACAGACCACTGGTTTTATTCAAGCATTTCATTAGCTGCCATGTTTTTTACGACTTGAAAAGCTGAGCTGACAAAAATAAGACTTTTCCAAGATAATATTTTTAACTCTTTAAAGCATATACGCTTAACTTCAACTAGATAATTTACAAGATTATAATGAAAATGCGGTCATTCTAACAGACAAGTGTTTGGTGTAATGAAGATATAATATGGCCCATTAAGGAAACATATTGGTATGACATCACAGAAAAATGGGTTTGAAGGCTGAAACTCGTTTTGAAGAAAATTGGGCATTAATTTATTTTTTCATTCTATGAGGGAACGCTCCGTTAAAAATCACAGCTATTACGGAAAATTGTTACTTTTCCAAAGTGTTGGCCTTTTTCGTTGTCTTCCATCCAACAATGTAATTTCAAATTTTAGAGGATTTCACAATCAAAGTTGAAACCACATGAGGACCTCCAAGAGTCATGGGATGGAAAACAGTAAAACACATTTAAATGTCCACCCCAGTGACTCAATGCTGCACAGGATGCTACTAATTTATAATGCAACTTAATAGCAGCTCTCATTTAACCCACAGTGCCACCTGTATGGCTACTTCCTTCAAACTGAACATCCTCGTTCATGTCAAAAACATCCTGCACTCCAGCAGTTTAGTTTTGCATTCTTACATCCTCATTTGGAAACACAAGTTTGTTTTTTGTTTTCTTTAATTATTGATGAAGCAAAACTAACAGTTTTGTCTTTATTACCCATGCATCCTACTTCCTTGTCAAAACCTGATGTCTACATTGCCCACAATACAACTCAACTACCTCCAGTTCAGCCAGGGGTGTTCATTCGTAGTGGAGGACCTCAAACCAGTGGCTGGTGACACCTTCAGGGTTTTTTTTTGTAATTTTGAAAAACTCAGGAGACATTATATGACTGGTTTGACTGGATGAATAGCATCCTTTGCATTGCAACATGTTAGTATGTTGTCAATTGGTCTTTGACTCCCTGCTGCTAAACCCGGACCCAACCAGGTTTAACGTTTGACCGATCTGTTCCAGAGACAGCGCTACAGCATAATGAGGCAAATGACCTTGTCCCTGTCAGGACCCCTCGTTGATCAGTGGCTAGAAGGAAAAGCGGGGTGAAGCATTGTCTAAACAAAACCATAAAGTCAACACTGACAACAGCTATATTCCACCAGCGACATACCAGACAAAAGAGCTCTGACAGTGGCATGCACTGTGTGGGTGTGAATGCTGATTGCTGCCTGTCACTATGATTCAGTTCAAGAGCACTATGGGGAAAACATGTCACACATGGAGCATGTGAGCAGAGCTTGGGTTAGAGACCAAGTCTCTCTAAATTCACTCAAATCGATGACTATAGTAACACTTTACAGATTTCTACACTGGGACTTCTTTTGGATGAATGGGAGCAAACTGGGTGACCTTTGACATTGACTAATCTCTGAGTTACTGTGCACTAGGAGTGTAAAAAGGCAACGTGCATTACACACTATAGGCTGAGAGGGAATCTCCAATTTGGAAAGAAAAAAAAAAAATTGAGATGTATTTTAACTCTTCTATGACATGATGCAGCTCAGGGGATTAGTAAATAGTGACATCAGTCAGGTTTACCACAACATACACTCACTGTGATCTTTAACTACATTATTCTGGCCTGTACTGCTGCATCGCCTTAAACAGTGTCATGACACGGAGCAGAGAGTCAACTCCAATCCAGATGACAAAATGCTCCTTTAGTTACTGTAAGTGCCGCCTCTAATCTGCTGAGGACATGAGACCACAGCTGGATATTAAAGTCTTGTGAAATAGTAGGATAAGTCACAATTTTTTCTGCTTTAATTGGCCACAATTACAGGCTGTGGCTTCAGCCACACAGACCAAATCTTCAGGCTTTCAAACTTTTCTGTTCAGTAGCAGGCCTGACATCAGCACATCAGTATCTTATGCACACAGTGTTTCCAGAGACCAGAAGTAATTTTCCTACTTTTATTGTCCAAGTGGAGACACAGAGGTCCCTTTTTTGCCGCTCCGTCACTCTGCCTGGCCTGGCTGCACTGGCTATAACCTAAGACAAAGAAAACATAAGCCTTGCTTTGATCTTAGAAGAATGTATCCATCTATCCATCTTTCAGTGCATGTTGTCATTTGATGGATGAAATGCTGGGAACGATCCTGCATCCACCTCTGGATGTGCTGAACGAGGCTGGCTTCCTGGCTCGGCACGTTACCACCGTCCAAGTTTTTGAACAGGAAAAGCAGGTGACAGGAGGGAGTTTTTTTTGTCATTATGTAGCTGTCACTCTGTTTCTTTGAGCATAAGTGACAAATCTTGCCTGATGCCTGGCTAACAACACCTATAAGAAGGCTAAGCATGCAGTCATACAAGCTCACGGTTGCCTGCAAGAAAATAGCAAAAGCATAGGCCCGTACAGTCTGAATCAAGCTATTTAATTCCTGAACCAAAGGATGCTGACTAATAAACATAAAGAAAACACTTTAGTTGTGTAAACTGAAGACTAGCTATATTGTATATTGTATTTCTGGGCTTATTCTGTTGTTTTATGGTGAATTTTCCTGCATTTCTGAGGTTAAATTTCCTGATTTAAAAAAAAAAAAAAAAGTGCTTTATATGTACCCACAGAATCAACTTTTAGTCTTCTTTCGAGCTCTAGAGGCTTAAACCTTAAGGATTAAGACAGATCCAGTATGGAGAAAGCTGATAAACTGGTTTTTGCACCACAGGCACCTGGGCCTACCTCCAAATGAATACCTTTTATCCAATTTAACACAAAGGGATCAATTTTCACCGGCAATACAAATTGTCAGAACCCTGCTTCAAGTGAGGAACCATCTAATCAATGAATGAGTAAACAAGACATCTGATACCAACTGAACAGTTTTTCTGTACTTTAGCTCTGGATAACATTCAGTAGATACCCGAATGTGATGACAGTCAATGAAGAATCTAAACTAGACGCTCTTAAGTTCAGATATCTCTGAATGTAAAGTTAGTGACACTCTGGGAAACGTAGGCGGCCAGCTGAAGGAGAGCTAGTGCATAAAAAAAAAAAGAAAATGTCACAAAACAACTCCTACAGTATAAAGCTGAGGGGGATTAGTCAAGATTAGTCAAAACAAGTGATAGTAAAAAAAAGCCAAACGTGAAATGACTCCAGCTTCTCCAATGTGTTCATTTGGTGAAATGGAAATTTGAGAAAATTGTGACCATTCTGACATTTTACAGCCTTGACTGATAATCAAAAAACGGAAGAAATGAATCAATAATGATACTGCTGGTCCTGGTAGACTCACACTGCGATGGATTCCTGGAACATATAAATAATACTAGTCCTTGTTAATGTTATTAGTAAGACTTTTCCTGCATGGACAAGTCAAAAGGTCTGGTGTGTGTTGCTCAAGTGAAAAGCATCACACAGAGAAAGGGTGTAAAGAATGGGGACCTTTTAAGCCAAATATTAACCCACCCTCCAGGTCTAACTGGGGCTGCACATCAGAAAATATCACAAATGAAGGTATGACGTGACCAAAAAAGAAATGAAATCTGACAGTACAGATGGAGATTCCTTCGACCTGGGTAAATCTCTGGGAACTGTGATGTAAAAAGGACTGATCCAGTAATGAAAGACTGGGATGTAAGGCTCAGACAGAGATTTGTTCAAAGCTTTATGAAACAAGATGTGTGCGAGGCAAAGAACAACTAAAGGCAGAACTCCCCAGACAGCAAACCCTCCCTACCCAAGGCGATCTCTCCCTACAGCCTTCCCCTCCTGAAACCTTCACTCCCACTCACTCTGTTTACCCTGTGTGTGCTGATGGGGGGGGATAAAAGGCGAGATATCCCAGGGTCACTGTAAACAAAAGGGGAATTTATGTAAACTCAAGTTGCCATCATGGGACACGAAGCAGCAATTTAGCTGGGAGAATGTTTTCTGTGAATATTTTCCACAGATAAGAGAGGAATAATCGCAACTATGTGTTTAAGTCAAAGGGTGGGATGAGTCAATGAATCATGCCCAGGCTTACAATCACAGCAGAATTCACTTTGTTTCAGGCAATAAGGCTGCTGCATTTTACAGATGCTTTCAATTTCAGGAAGCTATTGATTCCTCTTTTGTTGGGAATGTAGAAACTTGTCTTGTAGTCCTCATGAGGAGTACAAGACAAGTTTTATCACATCAGATTCACTCACATTAATGTCCCAGCTGTTATTTGTGACAGGAAACAAGTCGATAAGTGGATTTGGGAGAGGTGAGAGTCCTTTTTCCAACAAGGAAATAGGGATTTAAAGCCAAAAAAGTCTTACCTGGAATAATGTGCTTCAGGCTCGAAGACAGGAGCTGCCGGTCCTCCGGTTCATAACACAAAAGTCTCCAAGTTGGACGAAATGAACGAAAGACAGACAGACAGAGAGAGAGAGAGAGAGAGACGGCGAGCGGACTTTTGTTCTAAAGCGCTTTCATTTTCAGACTCATGTCAGTCTGGTGTAAAGTTGTTTCTCTGCCTCGTTATCTCCACCTGGTTTGATTCAATCCCTCCCAGGAAAGAGTAGAAAAAAAAAAAAGCTGTGCGTCTCCTTCTACAGGTGAGACTGATCTGAAATCCTGAGAGAGGCGGCACCGACTAAAAATAAATGTGCTTTTGTAGTTGCAGGCGTCATTTTAAGAGTCCAGATCCTCATCCTTTTTCTTTTGTTTTTTTTTTAAACTTCAAAACAAAAGTCGCTCTCTGCTCAAGTTAAGAGTCCCGTTCAAGTCCTGCACCCAAATGAGATTTCTATTCTGGGAGCTGACAGGACTTTCTCATTGTGGAGCCGCTCCACTAAAAGAGTCACCCAGGCAGGCTGCCAGTAAACGGAGGAAAAAGGCCACTCACATACTATTAATTGACAAATTAGGAGTTGTTTTTTTTTTTTTTTCTCAATACAGTAGAAAACAAAATTCAATTAATCTCACTGACAGATTTAGACTTATTTTATTACTGTCAGCTGTGTAATGTCCTTCAAAGCTGCGTCATGCTCTTATTTTAATTTTTCACAGACACTACTTTCCCCTTTTAAACAGCACTGGTAAATAAAAATAGCCCCCATGCAGAGGGGCCCCTTAAATCTCAGCCTGTTAGAAATGTTTAGTGCACAGTAAAATAATGTTCTTATAAGGTGCACAATGTATTAGAGAGCACATACAGTGAAATAAAACATGAGGTTATTTGTAACAATGCAAGTGCAGATATCCATGATACCTAAATACCCAGCAGTGGATGACTGCATGAAAAATGTGTTTTCAAAGTAATTTGTCTCTTTAAGTTACCAACTAGACCAATCAGCACTCGCCGTCTGCCTCAGTGCTCCTTTTTTTGGTGCCAAAATTGCAGCAAGGGCAATTATGGCTTTGACTTGGCTTACATAATGTACCAATATGTCATTTGTCTTCCTCTAATGGGTGCAACAAATAAAACAAAGAGGCGTGTCAGTGTGCTGTCAGTCAAACACAGTCAACGTGACCAAACAGTCCTGAAGGAGCAGCAAGAATGGATTCAACTTCATACTCTTTCAAACTCATTGCTTTGTCATGCAATTGGAAGCTCACTTTCGGAGCTTCAAACCAATATTTGTTTTGACTTATTATCCCTCTCCATAGAATTGCACAGTGAAAAAAACACATTAAGAGAAGTTCACATGTACATTTTTCTTGCAGCACAGCTCCTTGAGAGGAGTCAGGCAGACTAATTACACAGTGTGCACTAATCACGAGGTATCTGAGCGATATCAACAAAGCGTGTTTTTAATTGGGGAAAACAAGGAGTGTTAGATCAGAATGAATTGTGGTGTTTGTGCAGCACAAGAATTTCTTGCACAATTAATACTGCAAAGTTCCTCCATGATGATAGCAGATAAAATACACATAGGGAGATATTTTCATTCCTACATTGTTAGTAGTAAACATAACGTTACCAAAATACCCCAAATGATTTTAGTGCTAATGTAAACAACATAAAAAAATATTAGTACCGTAGCTATTGCATGACCTCGGCCCGAGCAACTGTAAGTCACACTTCCCCGAGGTCCTCTGGAAAGTGTGACTTACAGAAATCCCATGACCTGGATGACTGAAGCTATGTACACATATAAAGTGGTTTATGAACACTTGGGGTCGACTAGCACATTGCAAATCCTTATGGCAGTCTTTTATTCATCCCTGTGGAGATTAGAATACCATAAAGCATTAAAAAGTCACTGTAAACTTACCAGTGAATTCCACAGCACATAGCACGATAAACTCCTGTTGAAACGTTAGCAATATTTTCACTTGTTGACATTGTAGGAGTAAAAAAACCTTTTTAATGTGTCTAAGAGGGCAATTAAGTTACTGCTTGTTACACAGCAGCGAAAGACACCTCAGATACACAGAAAGGCACACTTAAAGTCTCTATAGGAGGCGTTGTCTGTCGGGTCTGTTGGGTAAAATCTGCTCTTCACTCTGAAGGCTTTATTGCCCCGACTGGCCTCTTTACTGCTCTTTCTGAATGAGCTGACGACGTAATAGATTCTTTTCAGTGACATGTGGCCGGTGTGAGAGTATGGGCAGCAGGTTTGTGGTGGGTACAGTGAGTGGGAAGAAGGAGGGCTGGCAGATGGGTGACACAGACTGGGTGAAAGGACAGCTGGCACCTTCGCTTCCCAAGCAGCAAAACATTATCGAGAGAATGGGGCCATTTTAAGTGGGAGCGACTGTGTGGCCTCTAAAGCAACATATCTTCAGCTTGATGGTGGTAACAGTCACACACACACACAGCTTCTGTCCTGAATGAAAACCGATGCCAGGTGTGTGTCAGTGAGGCGAGGAAGAGGGGTTGTATATTATTGTTGTTAATCTCAAATGCTGATGGGGGCAGCTGGTAGGTGTTGTGGATGTGGGGGCTTACAGTATTAACTTGAAAATGACTGTCCAACAGATAAACTTTTTTTCTCCCACTCTTTCCTTTATTAAACTTTTACTTTCTTTTATGTGCACATACTGAGTAGTTTAAAAATCTACCAGGCATTTCATTGCTAAACCAGCAAAAATAATTATCTATAGTGTAATCATGAGCCACCAAGATAACAATAAAAATTGCAGCTACAGAAGGTATTTCAGATTGTTCACAGCTGGCCCATATATTGAATATCAGGACATTATTGGACTTTTATCAACAGCGATCTTAGGATGCAGATTTGAAATTTGAATACATCTATGTGCAAAATACATTACAATCATATATAAACGAGAGGAAACACTTGAGTTCTGTAATGGCAGATACATCTGACCTGCGGCATGAAGCCGATAACAGTATAATCTGGCTAATCAAACAAATCCATTTAACAATGGCAGATGCTTTCTGGCCATTACTACAAGAAATACATTGTCTTGATGTTAAGTGGTGTGAAAATATTTCCTAAAATAACCCACTGTTCAGTTTTCCTGTTCTTTACCAAGTGTGGTAAGTTATGTCATTTTCAAAACTTCAAAATGTGCACTGCACTGAATTTCATACGCTCCTAGCAGCATTTACGTATGAAAGCTGTAATATTAAAGACAATCATCTGAGGGAAAATCGATGTAGCAGGGATCCTAAATGTCTAATTCTGCAATTGCTTAGTTTTAACCTCACCAGCTGTTCAATTCACATATCATTCAAACCAAAAAGTAGTTTAAAACTTCCAATTTCATGCTATAAGAATAAATTTTTTACACACCCAGAGCAACACTGGACATTGTATTGCAGCTTTCACAGACTGGTAGTATCACCCATGGCAAGTGAAGTGAAAACAGCTCAGTAGGTATCAATTGTCACAAGCCCTCAAAATCTCATGATCAGCCCAATACTATTCCACAGCTTACTGTCACATGTGCAAGTTTCTTCAGCAGAGAGGCCTCTGGCTGAGTCAGAGTCCGACACTCCCAAACGAACCTGTCTTACTGGCTGACATTTGGAAAAGCAGATTTCACCATGTTAATACTTGAGAAGGGTGCAGTTTTTTATATTTCCTGATAAAACATTGCAATGGACACCCTTGTCCAGCAGACATCTGAGAGCGGAGAGCACAAACTCACAGTCATGACATATTTTCTATATCTGCTATGGAAACTTGCCTCTCACAGTGATTCTCAATGCAAATGTCATAGTGTCATTTTCCTGCTATGCAAAAAAAAGTCCATGGCTGGCAGGAGTTTGGGTGGTGTGTGTGTGTGTGTGTATGTGTGTGTGGGGGGGGGGGCTTGGATAAAAGGGAAGTCCAGTATCTCTGGAAAGGCTATGTGGAAGAGCTCGATTGTCCCAGTTAAGCATTCATGAATACTAAACTGAACCCTGAATGGAACATTCCTGAACTGTCCTTTTCATAAATGTCCTTCCAAATTCTGCAATTCATGACAACACAGCTGAGTAAAGAGTAAAAAAAAAAAAACAAACCCAAAAAAACCCCTCATATTTATATTCAATTGAAATAAAATTCATTTGTGTATTTTCCTTATCTTCAACAACTGCACAAAAGTTAAATAAAATAGAATTTACAACATTGCCATATTAAAGCATGATCAGAACAAAAAATTGTTGCACTCCAAATGGCAACAGTTACTCAAATATACAGATTCAGATTTACATTCATTCGGTCAATAAAGCGCATGAAGAGTTTTTGATTAAACCGGCTAAATACTTATGTTTAAATGATAATCACTGTGCTGTCATGTACATGACTGAAATACAATTGTCACGTTTGCATTCAAATTTCATGTAATCCACAAACCAGATTAGCAGGCACTGCGATATCTGCCAAAGAAGAAGAAAAACAAACAATGTCAGTCTGAACAATGAAATATTGTAGCCTTAAAACGTTTTGGGACAGCAATTAGAATTATGTTTGTTAGCAGAGAAAGGGAGGCGGGCAATGGGTAGATTTTTTTTTTTAAATATATATATATATACCTATTTTTCCAGGCTTGGCAAGATTCAGGTTATTCATGATGTTGACAAACTCTTCCAAGCTCTTGGTCAAGCGGGGGTTAAATTTACGCTCCTCGCCAACTGTAGACACCGTCTGACCTGACACACAGAGACAAATACAGGCTAATATGTCATCTACAGTCTTGTGTTGCTGTTAATGTTTAACAGATGTTGAGCCTGACTTATCAATCAAAAACATAAGCTTCAAAAAGAGCACAGAACTCATATGGTGCCGGCAGTCATACAAACAAGTGATGCAGAATGTGTAAAGGAGGTTTGTTTGAAAAGTTCAACCTGTTTGTATATTCATTTTCACAACATGCGTATCACATCAGTGTTGGCTACCATGTGTGGAAAATACTGGAACAACCGGACACTCAGTATTTGGACAACCACTTTTGCTTCTATCAGATATGAATGTGGATTTAAGGAAACCTTTGTAGTCATGCGCTGGGTAGACAAGGCAATGCTCAGGCAGGGTGAAGATCTTCTGATGGACTGAACTGAAGAGCCTCTTTGCACAGCCTGCATTAGAAAGCAGAAAATTTTCCAAGAATTACATATTACAAAAGCACAACTAATGCTATCGTGCCCTCTTGTGTTCATCTGACAACATTACAAAAATCACTGCAGCTGGCCAAAGTCTCTTTTTTTTTTATTTTCATTTTCATTTATTCATTTCAATCAAGTGATTGGAAAAGAGCAGGGTGAAGAAAACTTACAATACCTGCTCCTTTCTTAAAACAATTAACTGTTTACATCAGATGAGTTGCCATCAAAAAAGAACAAAAACAAATCCAAAATCCATAAATATGGGAAGTGCCAGGACAAAAAAAAAAAAAGGTTGCAAATTAGCCCATTAAGACAAAGAAAATGTGGATGTTTACCCTGCTGAAAGTCTGTCCTGCCACAGCCTCTGATAAGCAGGCAGTCCCCAGTGAAAGCCACGCTCTCATCTCCTAACACCAGCGTCACACAACCATCAGTGTGTCCCGGTGTCTCTCTCACCGACAGATACTAGTGGGGAGAAGAGACAAAAGTTAAACTTCAGGAAGAAAAAAGTTATTTTATCTACTGTATAAGTTTCAGGTCTTTGGAGGGAAACACATTAAATGGATCGAGACCATAATGGGCAAAAATACTAGTATAGATCCAAAATCAAAAGTGTTTGTTAATGTGTCCATCTACATTACGAAACCAAAAGAAAGTGAAATCAAGTATTAAGATCTTATAAAAGCTCAGTCCCATGTTTCAGTTTACATTTTGACCCTGATTTTTATACAATTTTATATGATTTTATGTCACGCATGTCCTTCTTACATGCTTTCCAAAGGTGATCTTGTCTCCTTCTGAGAGCAGGATATCTGCAGAGGCACCGCTAAACTTGGAAATAGCACTCTTCAGGCCAAACAGCCTTCTCTTCATGAGCCCAGTGCTTGTGATGTGGTCCGCATGGCAATGGGTGTTTACTATTAAACAAAAAGGTCACTGCTTACAGTACAGTAATAATCTATTCTTAACATATGCAGTATAAAATTGGTGAATCAGTGACTATTTTATCACGTTGTTATTTTATTGTCCAAATAACTGATTTCAAGTTCATTCTGATTTTAAAAATGCAAAAAGTTTTTGGTTTTTTGGGGGGGTTTTTTTTATACATTTTGAGCTTTGCCTGTTGTAATAGATCACAGTGGAACGTGGCAAAATACAACATACAGAACACAATGGTCTGATGGCAAAAATTTAGGTTTCACATAAGGTAATAAAACATAGATGTGAGTTTGATCGTTTGCAGAGTTAGTGATACAATCAGGTAAGTTTGCCCAGAGCCATCTCTCGCAGTATGAGGGGGAAACTGATGTTGAGTCAAAGTCGGTCTTATCGCACTTTATAGTTTTTTCACAGTGAAGGCGAAGGGACAATCAAACCTTCAACCCAAAGGCAGGAGGGCAGATACCTGCCACTTTCAGATTGAGCTCCAGTTCCTGTAGGAGTTTCAGATCCCTGTCGATGGTCTCCAGGACCGGGTCGATGAGGACGGCCTCCCTGGTCTCTGTGTCTGCCAGCAGGTAGGTGTAGGTGCAACTCTCTGACTCAAACAGCTGAGGAGAGATAAGAAGAAACAAAAACACATAAACCGTATAATAACACACCCTCCTTGTAATGGTGAGACAAGGAAGACAAAAAATAAATTAAATAAAAAGATTATAATGTGGAGCAACAAGTTCTTCGGAACATCTTGAAGAAATGACACTAAATTACAGCATATTTTATACTTTTTTTGTATTTTACTGCATTCTTTATGGAGTTAACTGAAGTAAATATCTTATCTATCCACCACAGTACAAATAAAATATCACTAAGAGTTCATCTGCTTTTATTTTGGCTGCCTCCCATAACGGCTAATTCCAGCTAGCTAGCTTCCTCCTTTAGCAAACAGGAATAATAAAAAATGAATAAAAAGTAGATATTTATTAGTGAGTCGGAGCTGGATAGACATTTGGACCCCAGACAGCCTGGATCATCGTTCACCCACCTGTCTGATGAGCAGCGCCGTCCCGGAGCAGTACCGTCTGCTGCTGGCTCTTAGCGGGGCGACGCCGGAGCTAACGCCGGGACAGAAGCGCCCGTTTCCGGCTGCTGCGTAACCCGAGCCCTGGGCGTTTGTTCCGAGGCGGAAAGTGAGCGCCAGAGCCCGCCGAAGAGGTCTAACGGTGTTTATAACCGAAGACATTGTCGTCCCGCTTCCGTCGCCACCTCCGTGCGGTCAGATATTTACCCCAAAGAGGGCAAATGTGTTATTAACGAACGTAGGAGCCGAGAGCAGCGGGCGGAGCTGCGTTAGTGACAGAGGCTGCCCGCGTGCTCACAGGAAGAGTCTGGGGATTGTGTTGTTGTTGTTGTTGTTGTTGTTAAACTACACTGTGTGTTGTGTCCTTCTGTATTTTTTTGCAGCTGTGACTGGTGCCATTGCCATAACTCTGGAGGATGTTGGGCTTCTTGGCTGAATCCAGCAGACCGTTTCCTCTTCGGGTCATTACCAGGTCAGCCTGTGCTGCGTTCAGGGACCCAGTGTTGCCAGATCTCGCGAGAGAAACAAGCAAACCAGCTCTTTGTAAACAAGCCAAAAAAAAAAAAAAAAACACTCCTCAAATAAATAAAAGAAAAGTCCAACCGATGACCTAGAACTACAGCGTTGTATAAGAGACAGGCCACTTGATATAGACGACAGTAAATTGACTGTAAACACATGTTCCATCTGTTACAAGGGAATACTTGACACATCCAATATCACTCATCAGGTCCTTGAACATGCATGATTTCTTTGGTTTCTGATATTTGTACTTCTTTATCAGTAGAGGTCGATCCAATTTCATTAAATCACCGAGATGATCCGCAGCACTGATTGGTGTGTGACAGGCTATTTAAGTGGATATCTTCAGCTCAGTTGTTTTGGCCTTCACTCATTTTGTGAGAATCAGGAGGGGTTCATACAGAGAGCAGAGCAAGTCCAAATAAGCAACTGCACTTTAGAAAACAAGCCCGAAAAACCCGCAACCAACGACTGACGATATTTGAGAGTGAATTTACGGAACAACAAACCCAAAGTCGCTTTTAACTAGCGGACCTGGCAACCCTGTCAAGGGCCCACACAACAGTAAGGAGGCTGCAGACTTAACTATTAGACTAATACCATCTTAAATAAAACACCTTTTCACTTCGTTGAAATGTTATCTTAAGGTATTAAACTACATATTTTAATATTTCTTAAAGAAGCGTATTTCTGCCATGCAAAAAAAAAAGGGTAAGTGTGACGTTCACGATCAAGTTTATTGTTAGAAATAACGAGATTTTTTTTCACGTTATACCAAGAAAATACATTTTCAAGACAAATTATTTATTACGACATGCAAAAATATCCTGTTATAACGAGAAACATTTATTTTTATGACAATGTGCAGAGAACGGATAATGCGGAATATAGTTCATTTACACATAAAGAAGAAGAATTTTTAAATATATGGGCCAGGCCAGTTCAATGCAAAAGGCCAAATGCCATTCAGGGCCTGCATATCACCTTATAATGTAAAAAATATCTTATTTTGAAACGTGAAACCTTCCACTTTATGATGTGAAAACATCTTGTTATAACAATAAACCTTTCAAACCGGAGTTTCTTTATATAATAAAAATGTTTTGTTTTGTTTTGTTTTTTATCAGATGATAGTCAAAAAATTTAGGAACAATTTCATTTAATTTGTGTTCCAACTTTACTTTATTTTACTTGCCTATATATTCATCCAGTATCAATATAGGCCAATCTACAAAATCAATATCAATATATTTAGTTTATTATTCCCTTGTTGACCTCATCTGTACACAACTGGAAATTGGTTACCAACCGCTGACTGGTAGTGGTAGTGTATTGATTCGTCGATGGAAAGAAAAGTAACTGGTAGCACTTTACATTATTGCTTTGTTGTAAGTATTATAGTAAACTCAAGATTTTTGGTGTTTTGAAAATAACACCAGCTAGAATATCCCAACTTGGGCTTTATGGAGTAATGACGGGTAATCAAACATCTTTGGCATTACTGTATTGCAACTTGTAGTTACTTATTGGTTGACATGAGCTGATACCTGTATATTAGGATGGTATCAATAATATTATAGTGATTTTTTGTCATTTTATAACGAACGTCAAGAACACGCAGGTGATTGGCGTTTTTACTATCACATATATCAGTTGTGAGTGTCACTGATGGCTGTGGTGGTCTCCTCCAATTCCTCTGGTTTGTTCTGCAAAAAAAAAAAAAAAAAAGATAGACAATTAAAAATGCAATATAGTTCCATCAAGGAAATGTAGTAGGCCTTTTGTCTGTACACAACAAAGTGCCATATGAATGAGTGTATAAAATGTCTCTGCTGTTTCAACTGTATTCCAATTATTTGTTAATTATGCAGCTATTTTTTTCACTCACTTATGCATAATGCCAATCAGGTTTTTTCAATGTGCCAGCATTTGTAGAATGTATTTAAGTTATAAACAAACAAAGAGCCCTATTACTTCATACATTACCTCCACGTATCGTTCAACCCAGTGGATCATTTCGGTTACTCTGCTGTAAACGCCGGGTTTATTTAGCCGTCCACAGCCCTCTCCCCAGCTCACCACCCCCGCCAGCCTCCAGTCCCCACTGGCTGTCTCACAGACCAGGGGTCCACCACTGTCTCCCTTAAATCAGAACGAAATCATTTATTAAATCAAGAGTTTGACGTGAAACTGACATAAGTTGTTCTTCATAAATTTGTGTTTTGGCAACGGTTTGTGAGGAGGTATTATGTCGCTGGTTTGTATACCTGACAGGAGTCCACCCCTCCCTTCAGGGTGCCAGCACAAATCATCCGAGGAGTTAGATACATGCCATAAACGTTCGGGTGGGAGCAGGCTGATTGAGCTATTACCTTGACCTGGGCCTGCCTCAGCTCATTTGACACAAAGCCTGAAAGACCACGAGACGTGAACCATATGAACAATGACAACCCAGACGGCAGCTGTGTTGTAACAAACATACAAATAATGACTTTAATAACTCCAAGTGAAATTGATCATGGTAACTAGTGGGATCAAATCCTCCTGGGATGCAGAGGAAACATTCAAGGACTTCATTTCATTGTAAATTACATCAAAGTAATGGAAGAACTCAGAACCTGGAGAAGCTGCATCAGTGTAACACACCTCCTTCATGAATAGATCCCCATCCTGTGATCCAACAGGTTGCTCCTGGAGGGAAGGACTCAGTTGGGAGGGGCAAACAGACCGGTCTCACCCCTCCTGCAAACAGCAGACAGTAATGAGACTGAAACATAATGTTAGGTTCACAAGCGAGGCAGAAAAGACATAAGTTACCACATAAGTTCCAAGAAAATGTCGATCACGTATCTTATTACTTTAAAAGTTGTTTATTTTTTTTTACCAGATTGTGTTTGTTTGTTTGTTTGTTTTCTCCTTCATATATTGTAGCTTTAAAGTGTTTCACAAAGATCAGCTGAATTTAAAACGAAAACAATATAGTTGAAGTACATATTTATTCCATTCACTCATCTGTTTACATGTACAGTAGCTGTCTTTAGGTTAAAAGTGAACTTTAATTTCTATCAATCTATTTCATGTAATAATTTGTATCTCAAATTATTACATGATGTTTAAATGTAAAATGTAATAAGTACCCAAAACAGTGATGGCAATTGTAATATCCATATGAGCATAATTATTAGATAATTAATAGACTTCTTTTTCAAATAGTGCCACCTCTCTCTTACCTGTCATGTCCATGTCCGTGACGGTGCGCAGAAGGCCCACGTCATAGTCATTGTTGTACGTGTTGAAGCGGGGGTGGTAGACGACCTGCAGAGCTCTGTAGCGTTTCCCCAGAGAGCTGTCTGCAATGCTGACAGTGTCCACCACCACCAGCCAGGCAGCCACTTCAAGCATGTTGTTCCTGCATAAACAGCAGTGTTGGGAAGGCATTTGTATTCTGGGCTCATTCTAAAGACCCCATGTGCACTGATTTAGTCTCTTCTGACTCTCTGGTATGCTGTTATAGCCCTGATGATGTGTATACTGCTGATTCTGTTGTATACATTAGATATATATGCACACATCTTTTTATGTCCAAATGTGGAGCCAAAAAAATAAATAAATAAATAAAAGTAATGATAATTCCCCCCTGCCAAGCACACATTGTTGTAGCTCTGCCTCTTTTCAAGGTTTTTCTTTTTTTTGTCACACAAGAGAAGGACCATTAATTCCGTCTCTAAAAAGCTCTTTGTCAGAGATGAAAGGTAAAACCTTGAGTGCTGTGAGTGTGGGGAGTAAATTACACAAATGATCCTTAAATTATTGTCTGCAATCTTTTAATATGACTGCTTAATATATGCAATGAAATCATATTTCACCAAATCTTTTTCCAGACCACAATGATTTGAAATTTACTGAGGCGATTACAGTTTTAGGTGGTGCTCAGCTGTGGAGAACCTCTGCAGTCAGATTCATGTCTGTGATATTCACGGCTTCCTCCTCTTCTACATGCAAAATGCATCGATGGAAGTATACTGTTGAATCCAGCTTTTTTTCCCAGCTCTCAGCTTCGACCTGATTAGACAATAGCATGCAATTAACTTGGACCGGAAAAATTTGCTATCGATTTCCTGCTGAGAGCCAAAGATGCAGTCTTGTATTAACTGGTTGTATCTACTAGTGAGCTCCCCGAGCGCACTGCGCTATTGTAACCTTCATCCCTCCAGGTCAACCTCTTACTCAACAAAGCAGTGAGCTGCAGTGATGACCCAGCGAGGGGAGATGATGGCACCTCCGCAGACGTGTTTTCCTCTCCAGTGCATGCTGACCTGCCAGCCCCACATGTTATTGGCTGCCAGCGACCCCCCAACAATTCGTCGTCCATCACTTACCACAACTGTGCACTCTGGGTGTGAGAGGATAATCAAAAAGGAGAGAAGGCAAAGTGAAAAGGGGCGAGGAGAGAAAACACAGAAACCTGCAATAATACTGGTAAGATGGACCATTATAGTAGTTCAAGGACTGATGAAGTTCTGTAAACTTTTATTTGCAGTTTAATAAATGATTATGTTAATAATCTCTTCCAGGCTAAGACTGTCAAAATCATGACCATAACTGCCAGACAGTTGACGGGTCTATAATTATTATTTTCTGTTAGAGAGAGATAAGCAGTGAATTAGAATAAGTGATTAACATTACAAGCCCCCCCTAGCTCAACATACAAAAATGCTTATGAATCATTTCCTACCTGCAGTAATGTTTGCTGTCTGATTGACTGGATTCTTGGACAGAAAAGGTGCCTGGGTTGCGGTGCAGTTCCCTTTCACACCACAGGGAGGAGGAGATTCACCTACTTCAGATGGGAAAACCAGGAACTTCACTAAAGTGAAGGGAGGGAGGGGGATAAAAAAAAAAAAAAATCGATAACTGGACATGACCAAAGTTAAATGTGGACATCATATAATGATTTTGACCCCGTAACTCCGCAAATTTACAAAATCCTTTTTGCCCTTTCATTCACATTTCTGATGAATAATTTAGACTTATTTAAAATTTAGGACACATCATATGCTGAATGGCTGAAATATTGAAGCAATGAAGCTATATGTCCTCCTTATTTCATTTGAATATTATCGCCCTAACAGCCATGCTCACTGACATGTTATCTAAAATTCAGTCAGTCGTTAAGATTGCTGTTTAGATTGGAATGCCGAGGTGGTCTAATTTAATCTCTATGATGGTTGTGATTTATTCTACAATCACAGTTTTGACCAGCTGGATTCAATGTACAGATGGTGCATTAATAAATCTTCCAGCACATTCATAATTAGCTCAATATATTAGGACCTGTGAAATCTTATCACCAACGGAGGAAGATACAGCATCTTACCTAACAGAGCAGAGGCGATGATAGGGATGATGATGATGGGGAAGCTCACAATCATTAACCAATCACGGCATGAACTGGCTTGAGAGGCTGCATTTAAAAAATGGAAAAGTCAAATAAATCAAAATGTCTGGACAGTTAAGTAACTTAAAGTTACTTTAAGTTACATTTTAAGTTGGTTCAGATATCTAGCTACATAAGTTAAACAAGATTTAAAAGGTCAACTAACGTCTGTGCAGATAACCACGTTATTTAAGCAAACCCATTTCCTCCATGTGTGAAAATGTTACGTACACTGAGGCTAAGTATGAATTCACAGATGGTGCAAAAAGTTTCTGATGTCGGCCTACAGTTATTTCTGACTTGTGAATGAATTTAGTAGCAAGAATACATCCGGTAATCCGACATTCACTCAGTTTTAGGTCTGTCTCCACCAACTCGTGAGATAAAGGCGGTGGGAATTTTCAAGGTTTTATCGTTGAAAACAACCTCCTGCCGCAACTGACGCCGTAAGATCACAACTAAGCACTGAGCTGAAACTACAATAATCCTGGAAGCAACCAAGCAATTAAGAAAGAGGAGAGAGATGACAGAAAAGGTGTGCTGTAAATAATTTCTTGAGATAAGACACTGGACCGGGGAATGTAGTTGTTCAGAGAAAAGCTTTGTAATGATTATTAAACTGGCACCATTTAAAAGGAAACCACCAGCAGGGTTTGTTCATAAAACGTGGGTGAACGGGGGACACAACACATTCAAAATATGAGATGAAGCATGAGCTGCACTAGATGGCTTGAGGGTTAAGGAGGAAAAAATAAATTGAAATCAATTTTATGGTTGGCAGACAGTCACCTGAGGCACATCAACAGTATATTTAACCTCTTAGTAGTTTTTGAGCAGGGAGGTTGACTGATGGTGAAGTTCAGGTGAATGTTATCCTGAGTGAACTGTGAAAGGAGAAATTCTTTAATAGTTTAATTTGACATACTGTAACATATTCTTCACATGTCCATCCATCCATCCATCTTCTACCGCGTTTCCGTTTCCGGGTCGCGAGGTTCTTCACATGTATGCTATGATAATATTTTAAACTATAAAAGCCTGACAAAAGTGTTTCTTACAAGATCATTTAACTTCATTAACTGGACGTATCTTACGAGCTGCCTGAAGGGACAAAGAAGAGACTATGAAATGGAAAGTTTTCAAATTTGATCATTCTTCCCTCGTCACAAAATATTAAAATATCAAATTTTTAAAAAGTGTCTAAAAAGATGAAGAACTGCATGCTACATTAGTTTGCTGCAGTGAATGATATGAGCCACTTGGTATGTGCCAATTTCCATTTTAAAAGGCAAAATGGCGAGGAAATGCACCGCCATCTACTTACAGCTTTTCCAAAATCTAATCTACGGACATAATTTACTATTATGAGATGGATCCAAATGGTTGATTTGGCTTTGGTTAAAAGCATAGTTAAAATGGGCACACCAGAGGGTATAACTAATACTGTAGGTCTGGGAATGAAGAAACATTATCATGTTATGCTTTAAAAACATATCATGAGCAATATTACCATGGGTCATTTCAAACAAAAATAGTTTGGACATCATCTTATTGTTATTATCAAGGCTTAATCCTACCGTATCAACAGTCTGAGCTTTGGAGGAATACTGAGGAGTGGCAATTTTATCCATTTCTTTAAAAGCTGAGGAGTGAACTTATGGATGGTTCTGTTATTCTTTAGAGACAAAAGCAATGCAGCTTTTTATGGAAAGGCTGAGTTATAGATAAGTTGAAATTAAACACTTAGAGCAGTAAGAGAACAGGATGTAATAAGTTCCAGTGATTTCTTTCTGAAGGAAAATGTGTGTGAAATAAGGCTTGACTGTGGGACAAGAAAGAAGATGGAGCGGAGCAGGCTCTCGCTGTTTTGAGGAACCGTCAAGGCAGAAAATCACCACATTATGTAGTAGGTGGTGAAATCTTAGCCCAAACCTTTGCTGTGTTAAAACTAGTGGAACATTAGAGGAACAGGATGTCCAGTTCTTTGCAGAAGAAAAATATGGGTGTGATTTCAGTGCACCAACAAAATATTCCCATCACGTCTTTCACGAAAGATGTGAGGAAAAAAAAACAACAACGACAACAATAACAACTTTTTACAAGCTGTGGGCTTGTTAAAAGATTTCTGGGTTTGAATTAATCAGTCACAAGAATTACTTATGTGTACTGTAGGCACATCAGACGTGTGTCGAATGTAGATCAATAATGTGACTGCCTCCGCTCAACAGCTAACTGAGCGGCAGCAATGAAGCAGCATTTTGATTTCGGAGCAATGTGGAAAAAGAAAACAAAGTCGGTCAAAGTGCAAAGCATCTAAATGTTCCTCGTGTTAGAATAAAGTCCTTTTTTGTGACTCAACACATCAGCTTATATGGGGCGTTGCTTTTAATCAAAGCCACTGATGAAATAAACCAGGTACTTCAACGACTGATCAGGCGTTTCAAACCAAACCCGACTGGTCCGGGCAATAATCTCTCAGAATTTCCTGCGTCTCAATTCAAGTGTGACATGAAAGCACATCAAACCCTTCCAGCTCTGCTGGCAGCTCCTGAGGGACTGAGCAGCTTGTCATCGTGCTCGGGGTAATGGATATTAACATAAGAGCAGAAATGTTCAGATTAATAAAAATAATAGCAGCAAGAGAGTTTGTCCTTCCCTTGAGGGGAACTTTTACATTTAATATTGTCATTCTTGTCAGATTATTTTTCACTCCGAGCAAGGGAACAAATCAGCCTCCAAAGACTTGTGGGAAGCTTTCTTCCAGAAGGCAGCTGATTTATGCAGCGTCATGTTTGGGTTTTCATAAATCTTAAACTACTTGTAGTTTATTTTCAGTGTAGTTTGGTCAATTCTGCTGTGCTTTTGGCCCAGGTTGGTGAAAACAGACTGTGATTCAAAAGTGACTTTCCCTTAATTATTGGCATACCTTGCTCTTCATCGGGGAGATCTTTGGGTAACATGAGACCCACAGATCCGTCCTCCAGCGGCCCCCCATCTGATGGTTTTCTCTGCTTAATTTCCTGGGAAATATTTTGGATCTCTGAGGGCCCAGAGAAAGACGATGGAGTTTCTGGAGGTCGAGGCTGTTGTGTCACTTCAGTAAAAAATGAAAATTCTGGGTATAAGTTAGGTGTGGGTTTGTAGTGGGGCATGAGTGTTAGGACCGTGGAAGGGACCATGGATGAGATGCTCAGTACTTCATGACCAGTTGGACTTTGAAAAGACGTTGATGACCAGTCATCAGGGGATTGATACACTGACTGAACGACTGGCCACTGTGCCTCAGAAATGTCAGTGTTGCCGGTTTGGATCTCCAAATCCATAGTTGCAAAGCGGCTGGTAGATGTCACAGAATTGCAGTCAGCGTTGATTTGCCACAGAGTTCTATTGTTTAAGTCAGTGACAAACTGTCTGCGTGTTTTTGTCAGGGTAAGAGATCAGGCATGGCCAAGCTGAGAGGAGAGACGTGGAAGGAAACCCTGAAATAGCAGCAAAATCCTGCGAAATGGAACAAAGGCAACAACCAAACATCAGCTTGAAAAAATGCATATATGTATGTATGACTGTCGCAATTTTCACAGTAAGTCTTATGCACAAAGTGTAATACAGCCTTTTAAATTCCATTTTATTAATCTTATGCTATTCAGAAGGGAAACATTGGGGAGTACTTCTGACAAAATGTCAGATTTGATCTTGATCTTTAGCTTATGCCAAGTTAAGTTATGAGTTGAAAATCTTTTTCCAAAAGAAATGAAAAGTATGACTTAACATCCAAATGCAGGCTTACTCTGTGTAAAGTTCTTATAAATTCAGAAAAGAAATTAGCTTGAAAAAAATAAAATAAGCCCACAGAACTAAGAACTAAGATATTTAACTAAAGTTGTTTGAACTTCTTTTCGTGGCAAATGACTAAGCAAGAAAAGACATCTGTGACTGGAGACAACATAATGCATTCTCTCACCAGGAAATATTTTATCAGGCGCTCTTACCTGAATGTCGGCAGTACAGATTTGTGTGTGTCATCTTCCGAGAGTGTCTCATCCACTTATTAAACCACCTTGTACCACGGTGGAGGAAACAAATGCATCACACCCTGTCAGTGACACCATCCTGAAGATGTGGCATCTTTAACCCAGAGGTATCTGCCTCGTTCCAGGATTTAAAGCTTCCGCATCATTTTGTCACCTCCACTTCTCCAATTCAGCCGTTCTCCCTCCTTCTCCCCTTAGTTGCCACTTAATCTTTCATTGTGTCTTCCCCCTTCATCCCCGTCCTCCTTCACCTTCCAAACTACTCCACTTGCCTCTCCAACTTAATGTTTCTCTTCTGGTCAGAGCAGGTTAGGCTGCAGCCGTTGGGTCAGTAACGGATATGTGCACTCTTGTCATCGGGCACCTATGAAATATGCATGAAGATAATTGTGAGTGTGGGTCAGAGTTTAACAACAGAAGGTAATGTACACCACATCACTGAGCTGCTCCTACTCACAAGTACTGAGCAAGATAAAGGCAGCAGGGACACACACACCAACGGAGGGTCACAGAGTTTAATTTCCCATAGATGAAAGATGTATCCAACAATTATACCCCCACTGTGAGTCTGAAGAGGCATAATTGTGTGTAAAGCTTTTAGTGTTTAATCTCAGGGGTAATTTGTGGGTCCGATCATCTTACAGCGTAGTGTAATGTGCTGGCAGTGACGAGGAACCACAGTCAGGGTGTTACCCAGCATCCTCCAGGTTACATTACCGTGTCACCTTTAAAGATCATGGTTTAGGAGACATGACCACATCACCTGTGGACGGGTGTAACAATCTGTCTACAGCACCATCAGCCAGCAGGAAAGAAACAGAACGTGTGAAGGCATTTTAGAAAACCTGGAAGTTAAAAGAAAAAGCATTGTTTCCTAAAAGAAACAAAACTTAATGGTGAAAAAGAAAGCACAATATATTTTACAGAAAAGACTACAACGTGTTCAACGCTGATCACTGCTCCAAAAAAGCAACACAAAACATGAAAAACAGCTTTTTGAGCCTATATGCAGAAAAAGTGCATTAAGCTAAATGTCAGTCAGCATGCTAACACGCTAACAGTGACATTAATGCTATTATGCTTTGCAGTCATAAAAGATTTTCTGCTGTTGTTTTGTTTACTGTCAAAATGTTGTTTTGTCTACTTCAGGGCCACGTCAGGCAAATGATTAATAATGCATTTACATATTTTCCTTTCCTGTTTTTTTTAAAAACGTCTGAGCATTTCTTCATGAATGGATTGTGTCTTCATCTGCTGGACACACTGACTGACTGAATGAATGATAAAACATGCAGGCTTCATTTGTGCCTGTTTTTAACTCAGAAACATGGAGCGCTGCCAGCTTCCCCTCCTCCAGTCATCAGGCGGGCCAGGAGAGAAGGACCTCGAGCTCTTCTTCTCCATCAACGCAGCAGCATTTGCAACTTAATGGCTTATTCTCGGAGCAGAGGCCCATCAATGGGGTTTACTGGCAGGACAGCAGATATACTGTCAGAAAGATGCTGGTCACAGATTGAAGGTTTTCTTCAACTCCAACTGCTTGGATCTTTAATTACCTGAAAGGCTGAAAGGTGTCTGCATAAAAGTGAATGCAGTGATAAAGGATGAGGGTTTTCCTTTTCACATTCAATATCAGGAACTTAAAAATATCCCCAAATTCAAAATCAATGCAATGGCTTCCCCTTTTTCTTAAAGATGATAAACTTTATGTCAAACATGAAGCTAAGTTAAATTAGCTTAATCCTAACCCAACATCACCCAAGACCAAATATCCAAACTGCCAGACCTCTGCCTAAACGACATTTAGTTCTGGGAGAAATCAGACAGGACTCTTTGTCGTACACCTGTACATGGAAGGAGTGGACAGCGAGGCCCTGAGCTCCTCTCAGATTTCAGAAAAATAGCACAAAGCCACTCACCTTTAAAATAGCTCGGCTTGACCCCTGCGGGCCCGAGGCCAAACCACCAGCCGCTGAGCGTGGAATAAATGATAAGTGGTGAGGTTAAACAAAGATAGAGAAAGAAGGCGGAGAGATTTGCACTCTGTATCAGGACAGACGAAACCACTGCTGACTGATTTGTTCATAATCTTTTGCTATCTTGTCTTTTTGCCAAGGTTGAAACCGAGGATCCTAGCAGAACACACAAAATAAAAGCTAGTGGGAAAAAAAAACAAAAAAAAAAGCTAGTGAATGGTTGATTTCTACAAATCTATCACCGAATAAAAAAAATAAACATCCTACATCAATCAATTCATTTGGACTTTAAACATGTAATTATGTGAAAACAAATCAAGATGAGGAAGAAATGAGGTGTACTAATAGAATAAATGTGTAATATAATGAAATACCAAAGTACCCAATCAACACACTTCAGACCAAAAGTAAAACGATGGAGGGAACCAGCTCAACTGAAGGACACAATAAAAACACTCGAGGCACCTCAGGATACCTTTAGCTTTAGCCCACACACACACACACACACACCTCCTGCAGCTTTTTTGTCATTTAAATGATAATTAAAAAGAAAACGAAGTGATCTAATTTCATTTCCACATTCTCATGGGTATTCTATAAAGAGCGGTGGATAATTAATTTTTATTATGAACTTACACAAGCTGCTCTGCAGTGACAATATTCAAATACAATACGCTCCTGTTGCCTCATTTGTGTACATTTCCACGGCTCTCAGGGGGTTTGGGGTCAGTGATGCAACCAGCTGTAGGTATCAGCGCAGACCAGTGAGGTTTAGACTCACAGGACAGAAATCACACAAAGAGTCACTGTGAATTGTCATATTTAAGGCATAATATAGACATTTTTATTTGAAAATGAGCAGGTTTGCAAATGCTGCTGAAGGGTTTTGATAAACTGAGATGTTGGTTTCTAAAATGTATTAGTACATAACCTGCCAGAGTGCAAAGCAACGCACAAACAAACAAACAAATAGATGAGGAAATCTATAGTAGAGCTGTTTTGTCTTGTTTCCCCTCACAGTGAATTAAATGTAGCCAAGCTCAGCTTCTATCAGCACATTTTCATTTTGAAGAATCCTTAAGAATTTACTAATTACGGCATAACATGATGTCAATGGACATGAAAAATAATATAAAGCCTAGTTCTGGTCAAAGCTTCAGGTGTGTTCCCTTTTTCTCCCTTTTCCTTCCTCTCAGTCTACTCCGTAAAACTTTCTAACTCGAGTGTGGCTATTTGTCGGATTAATCACCCCACGTCTTCTTGAAATCCTGATCCCTCTGGACCTTTTTCCTCCCCGATGGAGCCAATGTTCATTATTCTCACCACATTGCCTTCTATGTCTCTCACAGCCAGATTCAATCTGGCAACATTTTTGGCTCCTGTCAGTTACAAACAGGCCATCTTGTGAAGAAAACATTGAGTGAATATGGACATACAGTAAATTTCTGTAACCTGATCTTTTTGAAAATAAATGAAATGAAACATGATGATTTCTTCTTTGATTGTGTTGTCACTTATAGTTGACTAATATATGCAAACGTACCACCAGTAGCCAAATAATAATAATAATAATAAAAATAATAGAATAAATAAATACGTGAGTAACAGACACGTCATGCTGACTCTACATTTCATTCATTCATTCATTCATCTTCTACCGCTTCGGGTGGTACTTAGTGAATATTTACAAAACATTATGTGACTAATTTAAATAATTTTGTTTACATTTCAGTAGTACTAGTATTAAAATATAAAGTCAGCCTAACACTAAGTTACTAGATTTTGTAGAAGTAAGTATTTTGAGAGAAAATATTTGTAATTCTATTAATTATGCTGTTTTAACTTATTTTCTTTTGTGGATGTAATTAGCAGAACAGGGTTATAATGTCCGCTGAGATAAAAAGTTCATCTCATATTTTAATATTAAATATTGTTAAATCATTAACGTTGTCAAAGTAACTTAGGCTCTAAGACATGACAAGACAAGATTAACTTTATTCATCCCACATTGACTTGTTACAGCTGCAGCATGATATAGTCAAGGTATCAAGCACTGAAAGCTGGCCGCGCATACAAACCGTTGTTATTTCTGCATTGCAATGTGAAAAGACTGAAATGTGCAACATAGCTTGAGATTTACGAAAACAACTGATTAAATGTGTAAAACGTCTTTTTCACAGGACAGTGAGAAGGTGGAGAAAGAGAAATGAGACTGGGGAGGGGGGACTTTCTGTGTTGGTTAACGTCCCTCACGGCTACACTGCATAGTTTCAGGAGAAGCTGAATTACAATGATCAACTGATCTTCAAATGTTTAAAGGCAGGATGTGTTTCATTTTGTTTTTTGAAATCAGAAAAGACAAATAAGAAAATAGGAATCTTTTTCTTTCTTTTAAACATAACTTTGAAAAAAAAAATTTGGAGGGCAAGTAAAAAACGTTCACACTCCACATCTTCCAAAGTCAGTGTGGAATAAAGCCCGTGGCAACATAAGATGGAAAGAGAAGTTGGTTTTTTTTTTATTATTATTGATTAATTTGAATCCTGACACAGAGTTCAGTCTTAAATGTGGCAAAACCTGCACACATTAACAGGCACTGGGGCTCTTTACTATCACTATGCCACTGCAGAGGTTCTTCTGATATATTATAAGTATATATATATTACTTGTACTGTGTAAATCTAAGTCATGCTAAGCAGATGTGTTTACTTGTGTGAGTCCTGTTCTTGGGTTTAAGAAAAGGAAAAGTTTCAATTCACTATGATGAAGATTATTTCAAAACAAATGACTCCAAATTCACAACACCAAACTTTACGTCAGCGCACACTTACTAGAAGCAATAACTTGTGCAGACTGAATTCACAATCTGTTCAGTCCAATCAATAACTTGGCTTTGATTTCTGTGGTTTAGTTAGAAAGTGTGAAAAACGTTCCCAAAAAAAAAAAAAAAAAAAAAAGGTTTGTGGTGGATTCTGGGGCTGACTTGACTTGTTGTGACTCACAACCAATACATTCACATGCAAACAAATACCAAGATGTGGTTTGCCAAGATTACAAGAAAATATAACAGCACGAGTCTGACACGGATCATGTGTTTCAGTAAATTGAGACAATAGTCACGTCTCAGGGAGGCTCAGGTGGGAGGAGTCTTACAGTAGGGATGTTGAGTAAGTCAACAGTCTTCACATATTCCCATATTTACAGAGTATGTACGCACCACAGTGCGTGTCTTTTTTTCCTTCTTTGTGTTTGTTGTAGCTGTCTTTTACTTGCCAAAATTGAGCAGTCAGTGTCTTCCAAGTAGGTTCCCCCAGATTTGTTTGAGCTGCTGGTTGCATTTGTCTCATCTTTCATTTAACCTTTTACTCACGTCGCCTTGTTTTTCCTTCAACAGCCCGAAATGTTCATCTTTGCTGCTCTCAGCAGTGCAGGATCTTGATGAAGGCTTTGCGAAACTCGATGTTGAACGTGGTGTAGATGATGGGGTTGACGGCGCTGTTGAGGTATCCCAGCCAGGTGACGGCGCTGTACAGCGAGGGCGAGATACAGCAGCTCCTGCAGTGGGCCTTCAGCACGTGGGTCAGGAAGAAAGGCAGCCAGCAGATGATGAACACGCCTTGGAAAGAGGACAGGAAGCAGATTAGTGGTTCCGTGTAGACATGGAACAAATTACACGAGAATATAATTAATGAAACATCCTGCCAACTTTTGTATTTGTAATGAAATGATAGGTGGATTGATAGCCAGAGAGATCAATCCCAATGCAGCGACACAGCAGTAAAGTCACATGAATCAGAAAATATATGAGGTTGGCCGGGAACAAAATATAGTTTATGAAATAAACCTAAATGATGGAGGCCATAAAAACTGGAGCTTTAGACCTCACAATTTAACAAATTGTTTCTTGCTGAAGTGAGTACAACTTTTTTCGTAAAGATTTTTTCTCTATGTTAATTTCTAAACCTTCCATGTTAATCATTTTAAAGTTTGCAAAGAAAAGTAATGCGTTCGTCTGGAGGAAAAGATAATATTTTAAACATGCGTCGCTGTGTCTGCTGCTACGAGAATAAATTGACCTTTAGAGTTTGCAGTAAAATGAGAGCAATAAGCACATGAGTTATATACTGCTATGTTTCTGATAATATAAAACGAGGAAATATAAAAGAATAAGAGAAGAAAAAAAGGACAGCCATTTAAGCCTTAAAAGTATTTTATGATCTTATCTTTCTAATTTATTTCACAGATACTGTGTATTTCAACAAATTGAAAAATTAACTGGTTTCCAAGAATGGCCAACAAATTATGATGTTACGAGATAAGGGAGGTCGACTTACTTTCGGTTGCACAGTTAAAAGTAACTCCTCATTATATCATATAAAAATTTTTATTAGTCTTTCTAGACGGACATGAATCCAGCCTGTCCATTAAATTTTTAATTTATTCCATAAATCTCAAATAACGATTAATATCCAAGTTAACTTACAATTCAATTTACAAAAAAAAACATTAAAGTAGCAAAGGAGCAGTGGCTTTAAAGGGAGAGTGCCACATTTTTCATTCTCACTGTTGCTCTCACTGTTGATATAAAGTGTTAAGCAATGCACTTTGGAGGGGCGTATAGGCGATATGTGATGCCACATATTCAGCGTATACATATGAAAGCAATGGTCGTCTTTTCATCTGATTCTCAGCAAAAAGACATGAATGGCATTTCCAAATGTTAAACTATCTTTTAGTGTCGTAAATTCAGTTTTTGTTTTGATATTCATGAAGTTTACAGGTTGTTCACAGTTAATATGCACCTCCCTCTGCTCACCGAGCACAATTGCGAGCATCTGCGTTGCCTTCCGCTCCTTCTGCTGCGACAGCCTCCCCCTCACCCTCTCTTTGGTGATCCCCCATTTTTCTCTGCCTCCGCTCTGCTCCCTCCAACCCTCACGTCCCCTCATGCCGTCCTGGAGGGTGGGGGGGCGAGGCATCAAAGCCGACCGTGTCACGGTGGAAGGCAGAACCGGGGTCGGTCCTACGGAGATGGACAGGGATATCTTCGCCCTTCCCGAGTGGGAGGAGGCCTGGGGTGCAGAAGGTGGAGCCAGACTCTGCGCCGTCTGCGGCAGGAATTGACCCGGCTCCACCTCGAGAGGGTGAACCACCGCCTCCTTTACCAGCGTCTGACAAACAGGTAGAGAGGAAGGAGGGTAAGCGGCGACAAACAAAGGTACGGCTGCTTCATCTTGAGGGTGAAACAAGGGAGGGAAGAAAAGGGTCCCAGTGGGATATTTATAAATGCCAAAGTGTCAAAATGAACTTTATTATTCCTGTGGGGCAATTTGGAAACACATATCTGACAGGATCTGACAAGAGCAGCAAAAACGCACCGGTCAGGGGTCAAGACTGAAATGAGCTTTCATGAGGTTCTGTCCTTAAACAGCTCTGTGAGATCATTCAGGTTTAAACCTGCCACTTTGCTGTCTCACTATAACCTGCAGTCTGTTCAGGTTTTTAAAAGAATTCATTTATGAACGTGGGCCAGAGAGGATGAAAGGAAGCAAAGAGCAGTCAGCTGCTTCTACAGCGGACAAACAGGACAGTGACGGCCACAAGAACGACCTCTTGCACCGACTCGCTCATGAAACTCACCACTTTCTTACGCTGTGGGGCTGCAGAGGCAGGTCTGAGGATCAGGGTGCATAACTTCACATCCTCCGGTTGTGTACACTTATTCTGGAAGAAAGGAGAAGGATTCTGGATAAGAGCCCAGGAGAAACTGGATATTTGAGGCTGATATCAAATAACTCATATAAAAAAACAATAATAAAATAAAACATTAGTTGATTACATTTTTCAAATAAAAACCAGATAGTTTAGATTTCCTATTACAACATCAATCAAAACAGACTATCTATCTATAATAAGCAAAAATCCTAAAAATACAATCACATTTCTGCCAAACAGACCGTGATTTGGTGTTAAATCAGTAGGATTATGCAAAAGACAGATACCAACACTGTAGCCATTGTACCAAACTTGGTGGTTAATCAGGGAAGGTATGATTGTATTCTGTAGACAATTCGGATCATTTCCTATGAATATGGGTCTTAGATTAAAGTCTGGTTTATGTTGTTGTTGTTCCCGCTCTGGTTGACAGAAAACTCATGGAGTCACTGTAACCTTCAACTATATTATCCCAACCAACTCCACAAGCTGCTGGGTAAATCCTTAGAAACTCAACTCAACATTGTTTCAAACCTACAAAAGTTGATTTTAAGTCTGAAAGATTTATAAAACATTGTCCGTGCAACAGAGCTCTAAAATAAAGCTCGGACTTCGTTGGTTTATACCTTTCTGTGTCGGTGAGCCTCTCCCGTCTCTGTGCCGCCCTGCGTGTGCAGGCCGTGTCTGCGCGGCGGGGCGGTGCGTCTGCCTCGTTTGCGCAGCACTACGCAGATCTGCGCGTACACCAGCAAGGTTACGATGAAGGGAACGTAGAAGGAAGCCACAGAGGAGTACACTACGAAGGCTGGGTCGGCAAAGCTGCACGTGGTGCCTTCACGGTTCGCTGATGGACAAGATAAAAAGGCAGAGAATGAGTATTGTACATTCACTTTCTGTCTTTACCAGACTGACCAGACTTAAAACTGTCGTCTCATTTAGAGGAAAATAGACCATAAAGCAGGATATATGTTATGTATAATATATACATACATATATATATATATACATATATATACATATATATATATATATACATATATATACATATATATATATATATACATATATATACATATATATATATATATACATATATATACATATATACATATATATATATATATATATATATATATATACATATATATATATATATATATATATATATATATATATATACATATATATATATATATATATATATATATATATATATATATATATATATATACATATATATACATATATATATACATATATATATATATATATATATATACATATATATACATATATACATATATATATACATATATACATATATATATATACATATATATATATATATATATATATATATATGTATATATGTATATATATACACATACATATACATATATATATATATATATATATATATATATATATATATATATATATATATATATATATATATATATATATATATGTGTGTGTGTGTGTGTGTGTGTGTGTGTGTTGTGTGACAGACTGTACCAGACAACCTGAGGGGAAAGCACAGATCGCCCAACTCATCTCCACCTTCTCCCCCAAATACAGTTTTGTCTGCTTATAAAAAAACCAACATGGCGATGGCCATTTTTTCAAACCCTAATCTTCAAAGCAGCAGCTCACAAACCAATGGATGATGAAGACGGTGTGAAATGAGCCAAAACTCCAGAAGAGCAACTAAATGGTTATTCTCCTTTCATTTGACTTTAGGCAAACCTTTCTACAAGAGTGATGATGCTCAAGCTGTGAAGTTTGATCATTAAAGAACGAACGTGGGCACAGGAACTGGATGAAAAACAGTGCTGTAATCTGTGAGCAGCCCATTACTGAGGAGAGTGAGACCAATTTCAGTTTGTTCCTACATCACAAATGCGGCCACGCCAAACTCTCACATTGTTTTCCACTCCCTCTAAAGTGGATTCCTTTGAGTTCAGCACGAGAATAAATCAGAGTCCCTGCTCAGAGCCACCTTAATTAAGGCGGAGGTCGTCTGCTGAGCATTTTCACTCCTGATCCTTCTGTGAGACAACAAACCAGTGGAGGATTATCTGCTTACTTGATTGCAGAGAACATGTCACCTGTCACTCTCCCAACGGGAACAACAAATAGAACTGTTACTGAAAGCTGTGTGCCTCCTTGCTAATGCGTAAGTACTAGGGCTGCTGATTTACTGCATGCTCGGTCTTGCTGAATGAGCAGACATATGGCACTTGTCTAGTATCTCATCAAAGACTGACATTAGATTTCAGGGACAGATGGACAAGGAAATTCCACCAGCATTGTGTGCAGAGGAGAGTGTGAAAGAGGCTTTAAACATGAATTAAGCCTTTCCACCATTCTGCTTATAACTAAGTTAAAAAGCCACAACGGATCTTGGCTTCACTTTTCAAATTAGCATAAATTACAGAAAGCTTTCTTTTCTCACCATCACCTGTATTGGTATAAATCTGATGTGAATTAATGTCCAGTTGGAGACACAACCCCCCCAAAGTAGTCACAACAGCTTTTCAGCTCTAAGCTTAAAGTACCAACTACTTTGTTGGATGTCGGCATTTAACATTACACAGACTGCCCTAGCGAAGAACTGGGGAGCTAATTGAAGGGGCAGATGTTGCAGATCTAGCTGTTACCAGTATTGTTGAGTCCAAACAGCAAAGGGCAGGAGATGGCGAAGGACAGGAACCAGACCACGGCGATCATCACTGCCACCCTCCGCCTGGAGCTGTATCTGGTGTTGTAGAGCATCGGCATGGCCACCGCTGTGTATCTGCAGCAGCACAGACACACACACACACACTTCTTCAGACTTCATTGTCAGGTTCACACACATTTAAGGAGAACTCCCCAGGGTTTGATTCAGAGCCCAGACAAACACCATTTACGGTTTTTGAAACAGATTAAAGCCGTCACTGTTCGTTTCACAGCAACAGTGATACAGAGCACGTAACTGCTGGCTTGACGAAACCAATTCGATCTGTCTGGGTGAGTGCAGGTCTGAGGAGACCTCTTCAGTGGGCTGCCCTAATCCTGGCTGCGGGGAGGAGGTCACAGAGTTACCTGAGACGCTAAAGATGAAACTTGGTGTTGAAGACATATTTTCAGAAAGTCTTTGTTCTTACGGGGGAAAGAATCCACAACATAAAATCTGAAGACGTAACTGCCATGTTTTACTGTTTCTGAGGACTCTTATATGAACGAGCATTAGTCCCACAGAAATGATTCAAGTACTGCCAAGGACAATAAATGAGTTTGCACAAACTGATTTGGTCTCAAGATTTAAATAGCTATTTGTTTTATTTATGTACTTCTTTTGTTATTTCGTTTTTATTTTAGCTATAACCAGCTTGTTTGAAATGACACAAAGACAATTCATTCATACAGAAATGTAATAATCCCAAAGATCAGCTGCGGAAACACACTAAATAAAGTTTTTCAGGATAGTTTTCAGTAATATGGAGATGTGTGGATTTCTTCTTCATTTTAATCCTGTCTATCTACTCTGGGAACATTTGTACCCAACTTAATATCAATATATAGCAATACTATCATAAAGTGAAAGGCTTTGGGATGAATGTATATTTATCTAAAAGCATTTAAACAGATATATGCTAAAGTTTATTGGCAATGAAAATATGTCAGGATATGGAATAGTTTGAATTTGTCATAGGTTCGAAATAAATTTACAGAAATCTCATCGATAAATATACTGTAAGCTAAAAATGAAGAATCTGCAGCCACAGCAGCAGCTTTTACAGGCTCAACTGCACAAATCTTGATCTTACAACAAAGTTCAAGGGACCAACAACGGCATTAATATACTTACAGTTATCACACTACATGTAATGATTTTATTTTATGATCATTTAGCCACATAAAAAAAAAAGGATATCATCCAAAACTGGAGATCTATGACTCCTCCACTGATAATGTGATGCGGATATAACCAGCCACAAATCAGAGTTGCCAGCATATTAACCTTCCTGTCACTGGCAGTCAGTGTTTTGTTTTAAATTGCCGGGGTACGAGGCCCAGGCTGCCGTCCAACTGCGGCATGTAGTTTATCGCCCTCAGCTTTGACAAAGCAATTAAGACGCTATCTTTAGTTACAGAAGTCTAAACTGGTGCAGCCTCGATGTGTGTCCTTATGAGAGGAATTAGGACGAAGCTGCTGATGGCCTGTCTGCTGGGCATCTGGCCACTTCCCTGTGGAATCATCAAGAGCGCGTTTGGTGGACGAGAAAAACATCAAGCAAAATCTCCTTGACCCACAAAGAAGAACCAAGGCCTAATAAACCATTATAACTGCAGAGGACGTTGCGAAAAGGGCGAAGCTGTCGTTAAATGCTGACCTCTGTCCTGTGGCTTCCTGACAGCTAAATGATGGATGAATCTTATATGCATAAATGCAGCCTGAGGGGCTACCTGCTCATTTTGCTTACCCCTACCAATGAAAATGAAGTCTAAGGGCACAAACTAAAGCATTACCACTTTGATTTACTGTTTGTTTTGCTATTTTGGTTTCCATTACAGTGAAACTATTCATCGCGATCAAATATTCATCATTACCATTTGAAAGGGAATTTGTGGAGGGACCTGAGAATAATATGATTAGGGTAACATTAAGAAAAGAGAAATGCACCGAGCGAGAAGAGCAGACAAAGTGCCAAAGTAAGAACAAAGAGTGAGAGGAAGACTCCACCTGTCAATGCTGATGGCACAGAGGTTGAGGATGCTGGCAGTGCACATCATGACATCCAGGGTGAGCAAGATGTCACAGTGGATGAGACTGAAGTGCCACTCCCCCACCACCTTTAAGGAGAAAAAGGTGACATTGTGATTGAAATTGCTTTTCCTTCCCCTTAATTTAATGTGTGTGGCCAATACAAACAGGATTAATGTTTACCAGGCTGGTTCATTCCTCAACACAAATTTATTCCCCTTAGAAGTGTGTTTTATTTCATCCCCTCATTCCCGCATCTTTGTCCATCAAGACGATCTGCCACGAAGAATTCAGGAATTTCATTTAAACTCCAAATATCATGATACAAAATGGTATTGTTTTAAATACTGGTAGTTAATATTTTACCCTTTATGAAAAGTTGCTTCAAATCCTGAGTCAGCCAAAGAATGAATTCATTATTATAGCTCATTTAATTTATTTGTTTGGTGTCTTGGACCTGCGCTGAAACCACGTCTGGGTATAAATTGCTGAGATGGGTTAAAAACTATTTCTAGAATAATTACAGCCAATTAAAATGGATTAATCAATTAGATGACTTACATGGTTTCACTTTAATAATTTAATGCACAACAATGTCAAACATTTGCTGATTCCATCCTCCTTTAATTAGGTTCAGGCTTTTTTTTTTTTTTTGGACCAAACTAAAGATGAGATAACTTTTAATTTTCCAGATGAGCCGGAGCCAGAGCCGCAGCGGGATCAGAATAATGTGAGATTTAACACAGCTTTTGGCTCTCCAAAAAAAAGGGTATGTAATAGAGCTGCCAGGATGGGTTATTAAATACTGGTCAATCTACACAGAATGAACATATTTCAAAGAATATAATCAAATATTTTATACAATTTTTTTTTTTTTCCAAAGCCCAAACAAAAATTGGCTTGTTGAAGCTTCTCAGGCGTTTCATTTGGTGCTTTTCTTTGTGTTGTGGTAGCAAACTTAAAATCTCTGAGTTTTGTTCTTTTAATATCAGTATCTTCCGTCATTTACTGACATTTTACAGATGAGAACTTTCTCGATTCTCTGTTGATTTGATTTGAGACAGTTTGTTTTAGTTGACTATTTGTCCAGCGCCCAGAAACATTCAGGAGACTTGAACCAAACACAAATTTGTCTTGTTTCACAATTTTGCATCAGCTGCTTTGGGAAAAACACACCATCTTAAAGAAAAGCATTATTATTCACTTCTCTGCATCAAGTTGAGTGTCAGAGCACGGGCCTTGTTTGAATACACTAAATAAACATAAAGGAGAATAAAATTTAAAAAAAAATGCAAATCCACACGCACCTCCAGATAGACGCCCCAGGGCATGACCAGCGTGGCCAGAAGCAGGTCGGACACAGCCAAGGAGACAATGAGGTAGTTGGTGGTGGTCTGCAGAGCGCGCTCCCGAGACACGGCCACGCACACCAGCACGTTACCGAACACCACACAGAAGATCAGGAGCACCAGCAGCACGGCGTAAAAGTTGTAGGGAGGCGAGGAAGCTGAGGGAGAGCTGGAGCAGTTGGAGGAGGGGGAGGAGGAGGAGGAGGCGGGGAAGGTAATGAGGGAGTATGAGGGATCATGGGTGACAAGCACAGAGAAATTGCGCTCTGTGGAGGAGAGAGGGAGGAAGGAGGGAGGGGAAGTCTCATCTGACTCGTTCAGCAAAGTCATGGTCTCACTCCGATGGACATGGTCAGGCTGGAAATCGATGGCACAAAGAGCGGGAAAGAACAACAATGACCCTGAGACTTTTCATCACTCACTGTGCACCTAATTCAGTGTTCCACAACAGATCCAACACAGATTAGCATCTGGCTCTGACAACAGTCGGATGGAAAAAGGAAAAAAAAAAGTTATTGTGGCACAATTTGTCTTTCGCCTCACTTCAGTGAACATGACGCCACTTCAGTGAGCAGGATGCCACACTTTGGACCTGCATATGATACAAACAACACAACCCCTCGCCTGCACACAAACAAACAAACACGCAGGTACGCACCTTCAAAGCCGCCTAATCTCTTGGCTCTCTGCAGGTTCTCTCTGGGCCGCGGTCTCCAAAGGACTGACTGAAAGGAAGCAACGCAACCCAGTGTCATAAATGGGCACACTTTGTATAAATAAAACCAGTTTAAACAGTGAAAGTTAAGTTCCAGCTCATTTCTGAAGTATAATGAAAACTCTCAACAGCTTGGTTTCACAAAGCAAGACTCGATGAACATCCAATATGTGCAAACTGTCTCTCACACAATCGTACACAAACCTGGGTTATTGACAACAGAACGAATGATCCGCTTTTTGATTGTTTGAATGTACAGATAGACAGCAATGAGTTGATGGTAAATTTGAAAATCTCCCTAGCTTATTTTAAAAATGTAAAACCAACGACTGAGAAAAACAAACCACAATCACCGACAGGAAAGACAAACCTGTAGGATGGCTTTGTGTCAACAGTCGTTAGCTGGATGAAAAAGAATATTTCAAGAACTTAATCCAAACTCACCATCAGTCACTGGCTCCTCAGAGATTAGGCAAGATGATGATGAAAGTGATGTTTTCTTCTTCTTTCTCACCCCCTGCCCATCTGCTCTGACAAGGCTTCACATTAATGTCAATTTTTGGTGCAGGTTGGATTAAGTTCAGACAAGTCAGACTATTTAACAGCATCTCTGGATTTGGTAACAGATAAAGTTGTTGGTTTGTCTTTTTTTTAAAGGAGTAGTTTTAAATAGTTTGGCTTTTTGCCCTAAAAAAAAAAAAAACATCCTAAAAGTTTATTTCCTTATTCTGCACTGTCAGCGCACAGGGAGAAGCTTCTGGCTTCAGGCCTTTCTGTGTGGAGTTCATCTTCTCCATGAGTCCCTTCGGTTCCCTCCGGGTCCTTCAGGCCAAAGATATGCAGGTTTAGGTCATTTAACCACTCTGTGTTGCCTGTGACAGGCAGGAAGTTGAAATGTGATGTCTGTCCTTTAGTATCACTCCTGTCAGTCCCAAAGTCGTGAACAATCTCAGATAGACTTTAACACTACATCCACAGCATCATGTGATGCACATACTTAGCCTGACCTGTGAGCTGCACTGCTAATGAACGCATATCAAAGGTGGCATGAGCTTAAAAAAATCAAAATCCATCCCCACCTGTTGACCTGGCACCTCTGACCACAGCACCTGAAGAAAACACCATCCTCTGTGGCATGTATATCGATCCCACAAGGTCAGATATTGATTTTACTGAGTGGAGGTCTTACTGGGGAGTAATATTCAGAAAACATGATAGTGTTCGAGAGCAGTCCAATCTCTACGAGGTTAGCAGGAGTGCAGGTCAGGGACAGCAGTCGGCCCAAGAAGCTTGTTTCAAGGCTCCATGTTTGCTCAAGTGCTTCAGTAAGTGGTTGAGCTGATGATTGTTTATTTCAGCTGAAAACTGATTTTAGGTCTATCGGTTTTCTCTCCTGCCAAACTTGGTTTCTTGCAGGGTTAAAGTGGCTTGAAGATATCATTATAATTACAAGACAAGAGGTTATACTATTCCGTCCGAGCAGTGCGAGTTCTTCAGGGCAGGCTGGAGTGAACTGTTAACTTCAGTGGAAGAAAAGGCCTGATAGAGACATAAGAGGGCCTTGGTTTCCACTGCGAGAGACGGCTCTTGGCAAGCTAAGGCATAAAGTTTGATGCCGAACTTGTGACGTTTCTTCTCGACTGGTCAATAAATAGCTGTTAATGCATAAGCTAAGTGTTCGCTCAGCCCCAACACGGTGAGACGTCTCCTTCAGTGGGTGACCCCGAAGGCCAGAGCAGCCTGTAAATCATACAGAAGGAGACAAGCTGGCAGCTCTCTCAGTCATGTGATACTAATATTGATAGAAATGATAAAATGTGTTTTTCTTTTTTTATCAGGTACAAATCTTCTGTTTATTCACAGAAAAAGGTTCAGTCGCTGTAGGGTCATTTCTGAGGAAAACCAGCCATGAACAAATCTTTCCTCCAGCCTTGTTTGTGAAGTTGAACCAATCTCTGATTTGATTTCAGCCTCCTTCATGACCGAGTTCAAAACGGTCAAAGAGCAAGACGCTGCGGTCGCAGTCATCAGCTGGGGGGGAGGAAGAAGTCCTCTGAACTGCACTGATGTCACTCCACCGTGAGAAGTTCATGGATTTTTATTTTCTCTTTCTAAATTCAACTAAAACTTGTGCCATAAACAGTTTTAAAATAAAGACATGACTGCTCCAAAAATCCAGCACAAAACCTCCCTTAACAAGCCAAACTAACAAAGTGATCAGCAACTGAAAATATTTTGTGGTGATGGTGTGCGGGAGCTGAGGTTGTGTTTTTTTGGGTTTTTTTTTTTTACATCTGCAGCTAAAAAGAGTAAGAAAGCAGGGAAGTCCAAAGACTGGATAAATGACCCTGAATGGAAGTTACAGCTTCAGGGGTGGCTGTGGCTCAGGAAGTGGAGCAGATTGTCCTCTAATCAGTTCAATCCCGGGCTCCCCCTGTCTGCATGCTGACATGTCCTTCTGCAGGATAATGAACCCCCACTGGCCCCTGATGGCCGTGTGAATGGCATCTATTGTAAAGTGCTCTGAGTGCTTCATAAAACTAGAAAAGTGCAATAGAAACTTCACTGTGATTTAACAGCCTTTGAAAAGTGCATATTTCATACAGCTTGGACAGGTCGCCACACACAACTATTCATACTAATGGGCAATTTAGAGCCAGCATTAACCTAAATATGCATGCCTATGGACTGCAGACTGCAGTTCTTCATCCAAGCATCAACCTTCAGATAAGACGAAAAACAGCTGCTACTACGTGGAAGGTAATTTCAAACGTTTTGCGAATTTATAGCTCTTGAATACCTCTCATAGAAGTAATTATGACGGAAAAGGAAAACGTGGGCAGCATGGAGAACGAGCTTTAATCACACCTTTGAGTGACACTATGTCCTGCTACACAAGCAGAGCAACAACGTGAGGAGTTGTTATTGATTTTAATGGAAAGGCATCATTAACGTGTGTATTCGCTTTCTTTCATAACAGGGTGTAATGATCCCCTCCCCAAGAAGTCAATTTAATTTCACACATGGCCACCGGAGGCGAGCTGCATAATAACGTGCACACAACTCAAACCGCACACAAACACACAAACGCTGTAGCTGGCTCCCTGAGGTCATTGCTACAAACACCACTTTATTATCTAAGCTGTAGTTCTTAAGGTCAATTTTTACGAGATGACATCAATATGAAGACACAGTTGGCCTGAGAGTCGTACTTTAAGAGTTTATTCGCTGTCTGCTCCTTTGTGGCTCCCTTTTGGGTTTTAATGTGTAATCTGTTTTTCTTATGTTGTTGTTTTGTTTTTTTTTTAAATTGTCTTGCGTTATTGTTTCGCTGACCATAAAGGTCCTTTTTCACATTCATTCAATATTAAAGATCAGACAGCTTTTGGAGTAACATCGATGAGCAGAGCTGAGTTCTGTCCAATTAGCCCGATGTGTGAAAATGCAAATGTTTCGACGAGACAAAACCTCGTCAGTGAGGTCGTGTGGTGGAAAGTTAAAAAACAGCAAATGGGCTCGAAAGTTATCCTATTAGTTTTTACTGCTGGTGAAGCGTTAAGTTAATTAAAGATTGTTTTACCTGAATAAACTTAATCAGTGTAAAAGTCTCCCAACCTTTGCCAACATTTTTTTTTTGTTTGTTTTCTTCAACATAATTGTAACCATGACACTGGGGGAAAAATGAGACATCCAATTTGTGATGCAAAGAGCATGCCTTCAATATTTACTCTGAATTTCACAGGTTGAGCTCATTTGCCAAATTTCTAGGACTTTGACTGTTGTGTGTGCAAAACACACCAAACTTAGCCGTGATGTTTTCTGCCTTCCAAAGTGCTGTAGCTTAAAGCAGCTATACTTAACTCCCAGGTCACTGCTGCTCATTACAAGTTTAATTTAACTTTGTACACCTTCGCTTTCATCATTAACAGAACAAAGTCTAATTGGAGTTGGAGCCAAAACATCACGCAGGGAGAAATAAAAGGTAGCAGACATGCGAGGTCACATGCACGAGGTTGAAACAGAGATATTTGTAGATGAAAGGTAGAAGATATCAGAGGAGATTTAATGATACAAGTATCCTTCCACTTTAAATAAACAATCCCTAAAAGTGAAAGATTTATCTTCCCATAAATAACCGCAGCCTTTATTCCCGATGCCGAGTGGAGAACATGAGCCGGCCGCTTGTACTTTACAAAGTTGTTTTGTTTCTCACATCATGACCTCTGATCTTTGAAAGAGCTGGTATAACATCCAATTTATTGCCATCTTCACTTTATCTGCACCAGCCCCTACCTCAGGCTGTGATCTTTTTTTTTTTTTTTTTTTTTTTTTTTACACACTCCACAAAAATGCATGAGCTAATACGTATAATCAAACAAGGATGGTCTTTGTTTGAAACCTGTTTTAACAAAATGAATAAGGAGAGCACATTGTGGAGGTCAAAATTGGCACTGATGGTATGATAGAGTGAATCTAAGCTGCTGGCATCAATACTAATGTCATGATTTATGCTTCTGAATCCGAAAAAGGAAAACCTCCCAATCTGCAAGAGATGAGCTTCTTCTATTACTATTATTATTATTTGCACGTTCCTGCGTTGTTCTTCCTATGAACTGACCTCTCACTCCTTCAGCCTTGGGTCGCCTGATGCCTTTTCTGTCCTTAATCTCCCACCAGCCTTCGTCACTCCATCTCTGTCTCTTATCTCTTCCTCTTCCTGTCTAATCTCCTGTTTCTCCTCTGTAGAGCTGCTCTCCAGAGACACTTGACAGGTCTATTACATCCTTGGCCTTGTCTACCAAATATCTCTGGAGGAAGGGTAAAAAAAACAGAGGCAAAGGCATCCTCCAATTTTTTTGCTGGCCAAGCTTAACTGAGCTATGAGCTGACCTGCAATAAATCTTTCATTTCTCTCACTGAGATGCAGGAACGAGTTCCAGCCAATGGGAACAGTGTGGATGTTCAGCTGCAGTATAATCACCTCTTGGCTGGCATCAGGACACAAAATATTCACAGTTGTCTCGCGCTTCTCAGTCTTGTTTCTCCTCTCCATGCTCCCCAAAACTACTGATGTTCCTTCACCTGCTGGTGACGACAAATTCAATTTGCGCGACAGTAAATTTAGTACCCTACAAAATTTGGTCATTTCTTCCATAAAGATGACAAACTACCTTCTTCGTAGGACAAGCAATTGAAAACAGAGGTGTTTTATTTGTCTCTTGTTCTTTTGTAAGGGCAAATCCAACAAGGACTTGGATGGAGAGCAGCAGTTCAGCTGCTTAATTAGCTGAGTTTTGTTTTGTTTTTTTTCCTCCTTTGCCTTGCTGCTCTGAAGCTGCACATTCCTCTCCCGGTAATATTGACCATCGGCTGCCTGTGCAGATCCGTGCAACCAATTATGATAAAATGACTTTTTCAACAGCCACAATGTTCACGTGTCTGGACACAAAGAAAAGTCACACCTTCAAATAACTAGAGGCGGGATGAGAGGATCAGCTCTGTGACACATCATTCATGCTTATTTGCTTACAACAAGAAAACCACCACATCTTCTGTTCTTGTTAGTTTTGGCTCTGAGTTGATCTCATTAACAAAAGAAGGGACTCACCTCAACACCAAATCATATGAGGAGACTTGAGCCCGGATGCGGAGCTCTGAATCAACCACAAGCATCTTTTATTCAAGAGGCAATTTTGCATCGTCTCTATTTTTTATTTAGAATCAGCGACTTCAGCTTTTGGAAGTCAACTCCAGTTGACGTGCTCAGACTTGAAATTAAGCTAAATTAAAGTGAACACACAATCACAGTCAGACCATTGAGGGGGAAAGTGCTTAACGTGGTGTACGGTGACGGAGATCACAGCAAATCCAGAGTAATTTGCCGTCAGTGAATCTCAATCGGATTTCAAAGCGTGAAGCGATTTCTCACATAACACAGAAGGAACCTTCAAGGTGTTGGAGTCATCACAGTTGGCTGATATTAAATGCATTAAGCCACACAGCCATCTGCCAAAGACGTTTCTCAGTTGGTTTGTTTTTTGAAACGATACATTTTGGTAGACTTGCTGGGCTGTATAGTTTGATTCAAACTGTTTCCTTCGGCTGAGCTTTATTATTCTGAGAAAATGCCTCCAGACTCAACATAATGACACTTTGGCCACCAGAGAGGATCACAAATGTGAGCTTCATAAAGTGTACTATAATTATCTGTTCCTGTGATCCCAATGGAGAATAAGTTCTTTTATTTCAACAAGGCCTCATTACGTTGAGGCGGCTCTGAAAACATGAATACTTTATTGCAAATATTTAAAGGACACCGTGGAAGTTTGTGCAAAATGGTCAAGTACAAACAAACTGTGGAGCATCTTTGCAGGAATTTAATGAGACCAGGGTGAGCAATGAAACTTAAACATTCTTCGTTTGATGGGATTTAGGGGATAAAGGAATGAAATAAAAACAAACATAGCATTATAACTGTTTCTCAAACTCTCTGTAGATATTTTAGATGAAGAAAAGCTGCACTGCTCATATTGCACACTTTCCAACTTCTATCCCAACACATAATATTTCTTTTATTCAGGTGCCATCTAAACTACTTTTTAATTGTTATTTTAAACAAATAGAGAGATAACTAGATACATTTATCTTACTGATTCCCAAACTGGGAAAATATTGTGTAACAGCAGCAACCTATCAGACATTAAAAAACAAACAAACACGCTGTACAGAAAAAAATAGAGAGCAAAAATATTTACAGCAACAGCAATAAAAAAAAATATTATGAAAAACAATTAAATGAAATCACTTCTTAATGAAACACGTTTTTCCCCTCAAAGAACAGGTTGGCTGTGATGGGAACACAATGTTTCAAAATGTCTGAACCCAAAGATACACACAGTGACATTATTTATAATGAGTCTAAAATGTGTTGTTTGGTTTGCTCTCCATCACTAATTAGAACTTTTCTGCATTACACACTGTAGATTCATGCTGCATCTTAATAAAAGCCTTTAATTAGTTTGTCTTAGCTCGAATAATAATAAAATATAAACCCAAGTAAGTCGTTTGTAAACAGAAGTCCAGTTATTTTCCATTTTATGGGTTTTTAAAAGTCACTGTAACGAGTTTCCTGCGGAAAGTCTGAGCTGTTTTCAGTCACTCACCCTGTCCGTCCGTCCGTCCGTCCGTCTGCCTGCAGCCTCCGATCCGACTCACAGCCGAGCCCAGCACCGTGACCCGATCCGACCGGCCACCCGGTCTGTGCACGGTCCGCACGCACGCACGGACACACACACGCTCGGACAAACGCGCGGACACACACGGTGCCAGCTCCTCCGGTGCATGGCTCCAGCTCCGCGCCGGTGAGAGCCGCAGGGGTCTGACAAGGGCCGAGGAGGAGGAGGAGGAGGAGGAGGAAGGAGGTAGGAGACGAGGGAAGGAAACAGGGGAGGAGGGAGAGGGGGACTTTCATGCAAAGTTGTGGTTGATTAAAAAAAAAACAAAACGGCCCAAGACGAGAAAAAAGTGCTGATTCTATTGGGTGAGATGCATTTTGGGGGCGGGGCCAAAACACATTATTTGCAATTAAAAAGTTAAAAAGTGTCTACATTACTGTAAACCCAAAGTGTAAACCAATGTGGTGGGATTTAACAAACCTTTAGTGTTCCTTTAAATATGATTCATGTCTATCAGAGAGGGGAGGGGAGGCGTACTCACCCAGATGTCACCGATTGGCTATTGAGCTGCTCAGTTTTCTTAAATGATCATCACCATATCTTTTTATCTGTTCCTTCTCCTCCTCCTTTTTTCACACATTTGGAGGAGAAGGTGGAGCTGTGGAGGGTTGAAGGTCGGACCTGACCTGCCCTGGACTCTCTCAGGCAGTCACCCCCCACCTCCTAATGCATTCAGCTTTAAGGTCGATTATCCTCTAAATGGAAGCACCATTTAAAAGATTGACATCGTGCTGTATTGAAGAGGACTTGAAAGTACAGACTGAGACCATAAAGCCGTTAGGAAAGTATTTACTGAGGGAATAAATCCAATGACAAGCAAAGCCTTTTTCCCGTTGACTTCAATAAACAATTCTGATGGTCATTAGATAGAATACAGGTTTAAGGCTCTTATTATTCTTCAGCATTAGCTTCACTCTTCAGCCCTGGTGTCTATGCCCTCTTTTACATAAAGTCTATATCTGTAAAATATTATTTATACTGAAGGTATAATTCCACTAAGATAAGGCTTTATTTATCCCTCAAAGATGGAAACTTATCATAGCAGCTTGTAGTAAAAATTTGACAGTAAAAAGAAGAAAAAGGGGAAGAGAGCAATGAGATAAATATATATTTAAACTGTGTCTGTGTGTGTGTGTGTATATATATATATCTCCTTCATTAAGGTCACACAGAATATATATTCTGCTGTTTCCATAAAGTATGAATATGAATGAAGTGACTGGTGGCTATGAAAGGTGGTGAGGTTGAACAGTCTGATTGCAGTTTGAATAGATGACCTGAAGAAGCGCTCCCTCTTGCAGGGTTGTGGTGGTGGTGGTGGTGGTGGTGGTGGTGGGGGGGGCGGGGGGCGGGGGGTGGAGCGGTGTGCTGCTAAAAGAACTGCTAATGGCTCCCACTGTGTCATTATTATTCTATGCTGTTCCTCAAACATGCTGTGCAGTATGTTACTGCTGCCACTGTGAGTCTCTCAACAAAAACAACAACAAAAGATGCTGCTGGTGACCTGAAGGAGTATTGTGCGATTACCAGAGTTGCTGTTGTCGTAATTGCTGCCGCAAGTTTCAACAAGTTATGATTTATTTATCAGCTGTTCGGGAGGTTTTGACCAGGAGCCCAATTATCTGCAAAAATTTGGTTTGGATTTTTTTTTTTTTTTATGTTTTTACCTCAAAAACATACAGACCCAGTGATTAAATGTCATGTTCATAACAAATGGGCAAACAGATTAGACCCTGCAGGAACACACAACAGAGAAGCGTCGAGTTAAAAATCTGTAATTCAAAGATGCCCTTCAGCTGACCGGAGCTGAGCTGCCCGTCAGCTGGGCTGACCTCTGTCTCACATAAATTAAGATCCAAATATTACAGCAAAGTCCTTCATCCAGCTAAAATACAATAAACAACTGAAGAGTAGAACCTGAAAAACATGGCTTAAATATGGATTAATGTCCATTTTCATCTCCTGGCAGGAAACCACAAAGGAAGAACGACATCATTGACAGGCAAAGAAGGGAAACCAAACAACAGTTTCTAAAATGCTGGAAGCACATCACTGTCTATCAAGATGAAACAAACAATATGAATTAGCCCCCAAAGAAGACCTTTGCTGAGGGAGGATGTAACCCTGAATCCAAGTAAAGCCTTAAAAACATCTACAAGTTCTACAGCTTTGCTGAATTTTTTTAGATATCAGAGAATACGATGTCAAAAATTTGATGATCAACACAATTACAGATGTTAACGGTAATCAATTTTTATGACACATAACATCTGAGTGGACGAAGGTTTGGTTCATTTTTTAAAAAAATTTTTTTAATCAGAAGAACATTAATATGAAGCAACGAGCAGAACATTTTGGAAATGTAGAGTTTGATGTTTGTGCTCTGATGCAAACTGCGGAAATGTGCTGTCACTCTTTTATTTGCTGTGACGGATTATCTCTAATGGGAGCGTCTTTAAAAATGAAATAGCTCCAAAGACGTCGTGCTGAGCGGAGTTGAACAGGTGTGAAGTCCACGTAGCAAAACCAGTTTAAAGACATCACATCTGAAAAACTTTTCCTCTTTTTAAAGAATCAACAAACAAATTCTTGCGCTTCGCTTGAGCAACTCCATTTCGCACTCCTTATAACAACACAACAGTAAAGTTAAAATTACCTGTACTTCAACATTTAAGTGATTGGTAAAGTACTGCATTACTTTTAATGCGATGTAGCTATATAGAGCATATATGTTATTCTGAAATCACCAATTCTCCATGTGAGCTTTTATTTTCTTTTGATAAAAAATTGACCTTGCACAGCTTTTTGAGCCTCAAGTTCAAAATCAATTCATCCTTGGTTTGAACCGACTAAGTTGATGAGGTTGTACATAAGGTTGCTGTGTTTATCAATAACGCACTGATGGTAAAGTTTAGATTCAGGCACCTTTCTTTCTTTTTTTTTCTTCACATCATACGGTAGCTGCATAATGAAAGCTGACGAGGACGTCATACAGGAATCATAACAGAGGAAAGTAGGTGAATACAAAGAATAGTTCTAACATATTACATCCTATAGAAAAAATTATTTCCACATAAGAGATAATACCAATCAACAATGTAGGACGAACCAAACAAAGCATGAGAGTACGGAAAACAAACAAATAAAGGGAATTTAAAATAAAAAAGTGTTATCTGCCACCTAATACTGTATCACTGATAATGAGTATTAAATCTACACAGCCACTAAATGTTTGGTTATATCGGTGAGAAAGTTATCATCAAGCAAGGTCACTGCTGACATAAAAATGCTAGGAGCAAAACATAAATCTGACTGGAGGTGACAAATTTGACAGCGATTGGGTGAAAGGCTGTTTGAACAAAGCCAACCAATCCAACGGGACAATTTGAAAGCGGGCTCTCCCCTGCGCATCCTGCTGACAGACGAGCATTTACATGAAATACGACACTGTATCCCACTTCCAAACTGAAATAGATTCACCCTGGCACCCCTCTTGTTATAAGAAGCAAATCAAAGGCTGATCTGAAGTCGCAGGAGGCGGTGCGAACCGTCTGAACGCTTGGTGGCATTGCGTGAGAGGATTTACCTTCACAGAAGAAGAGCAAAACACACAGTTTAAAAATGCATTCTGTCTGAGAAGTGAAACCTTTTCATCTTTCTCGAAGCCTCTTGCTGCCCTTTAACCATCTCTCCTTCCCTGTCTCTCATCCATTTTCCAGCTTTCTAATCCCCTTGACTGAGGAGCAGGAGACCCAGCAGCTCCAGGGTGCAAAACACGAGAAGTAAATTAGAGAGAGAGGGCTACAGATGAGAAAGAGAATGAAAAGGAAGAGAGGGCCTCTTGAGCCGCCAACAGAGGAAAGCTTAGGGAAGGATGAGAGCAAACACAGTCTGATGAATAAAGTGAGAGAATTACTTTTAATTAAATTCTTTTTTTTTTTTTTATTTAGACAAAATAATTAAGTACTATTGGAAAAAGCAAAGGTAGTGAATCCAACAAGTCCATTTAGAGAAGTGAACCAAATATTTCCATGTGACTTTAATCGTCCTCACATCCGCCAAGTCAGTCCATCTCTTTTAATACCTAACATCAATAAAACCAAACCACAAATTCATATTTGTCAGATGTAAACAACACACAGAAATCCATCACTTTACCACTTATGGCATTTAATAAAATAAAAAAAGGAGCCCCCCCCGTCTTACAATTCATTTTTAGAATTTAGTTGCCCTGATTTTTGCTCTTGATGGCTGCATCCTTAAAAAACAGGCAACTATCACCTGACTTTGGGCTGGTCTCAAAACCGTCTGCCCGCTTACACAAGTCAGCGTCTTATCAGCGCTGCTGGCAGTCAGGACAGGGTGATAACTCATTTCCAGACAGAGCCTGAGGTAGCTGAGGTAAGCAGGAGCAAACTGCAGCACAGGAAACCAAGAAATTCAAACAAGCCCTGAATCAGAGAGTGTTCTTCATACAAAGAGCCGAACAGACTGAGAAGCTGATGATGGCGATGTTACTTTGTGGCCAGTCTAGAGCTAACAAGCTCAAAATACATGCTAATAATAAATTTAAACCTTTTTTTCCCCCAGCTTGGCCAAAAGGCAGACATCAGTGGTGAAAACGTGGCTTTTATGAAAATTAGACCAGGACTGAAGGTGTTTCATGAATTGTCAGTATAAAATCATTAATAAACTGCCATTTATTGCTTTTTCTGAGAAAAATTGTGAATCTGTAAAAGAAAAACAAGTATATGGCTTTCTGCACGGCGTCTCCCTCAGGATGTGTAGTCTGAGTGTGTCTGCGCACACACCTTAGTGTACACACGGCATATTGTTCAGGGGACAACAGAGTAGGGCTGGTAGGGCAGAATCTTTTGTCGTTCATTGATTGCGAAAATCCATGTGGGTTTGACAAAGTTCAGATTGCTGTTCTCCATCAGCGCCTGGGATGAAAGGGAGGATGAGGGTGAGAGAAAGAGAGAGGTCATCAAGTGTTGTTGCATTTCAAATGGACTCAGAGGAGAAGATATAAATCCTCTGACAAAATGTGGAAACAGGTAGATTAGATGCAAACAATGACTGACCAACAAATGGTTGCCTTTGTTTGTTTCTAGAATATAATAAGTGCTTTCTGTTAAAGATGAAAAGCCCAAGAAATCTCAGTTCAGTCTGTCAACGTTTTTTGCATTTCCATTTGCAACTTTTTGAAAATAGATATTTTATTTATGCTGTTTGTGTAACTGAGCAGCACTCAAAGCTGCCCAGAAAAATAAGCTTCATGCAATAGCCTCGTCTTTGGGAACATGCGAGTCGTGCCATATTGACGGTTCACACAAAACAAGAGGAGTAGTAATTTTTTGGCAGCGTCTGACAAAGCAACACTGATGTAACGCCAAAGGGAAAAAGAAGAGATGACTCAACTCACGTCTTCAAAGGAATCATGCCATCCTTCACTGGTCACCACAAACTGCACGTTCTCTGTCATGTAGTCCTCGATCACTCTGGAGCAGAGACAACAGAGCAACTTTAACACAGGCATTAGATGTTTTTCCACTGAGAATCCATCCGACCGATTGAAGTTGTGGGCAGATTACTTCGACAAGCTTCCCTCACCCATTAAAGGCGACGATGTATCGCAAAAGTAGGCGTCTCTCATTGTTTGGGAATTTACCGTAGAGGAAAAAGTGCTTTCCATTCAGGAAGTCTGGAGGAGATAAGAGAAAGGGAACAAGAGATCAATTGCAGACTACACAACATTTAAAAGGAGTAATTATAAGTCCTCTTCGGTAAAGGGAGAAAGAAAACCGAAAACATAATGCGAGCAGAGTTCCTGAATGGCAGAAAGGCACCCAATTACTTTCTGTCAGTGTTTTGATAACCCATGATGAGGGGAGGACATCTTTTTCCTGTCATTGAGAGAATAACAGACAAAAGAGAGTGAAGGGCGTGGACACAAGAACAAAAAGAGACATACCTGGTAGCTCGGGGATAGGATGATCCTCCTCAGCCTCAGCATCAGTGTTTTCATCAGTCGACCCCCCGTATGGATCCTCCTCCTTAACCATCTTCTCTTGAGCCGCAGCTTTCTTCTGTCTGTTCTCGCTCTCCACTCTTTCACACACACACACACAAAAAACATTTTTTTATGTTTCATGTTACCTGCTTCTTAAAAAAAGGAAATATCCCAGTTTGTTAATTTTTTAGATTGGCTGGGCCTCACAGGAGTCCCATTTCTGATAATATGAATCTCTTAAAAGAAAATCTGAACCGATTCTATCCTATCCTAATTCCTCTCCTGATCTGAGTACCAAGTGAGTAACAAATAACTAAGGCTGAATGGAAACAGAACTTTTGTTTGATTACATTCATTATATAACGGGATATTTTTATATCATTCATGATACAAAAAAATTGTATATATGCATGTAGCAATGAGAAACCCATAGTCTGTCATGCAGTGACAGGAAATTAAATAACACTTAAATGAAAATCTGCAAGATTTCCACTAAAGCAAAATTTGGATGGTTCACTCAAGAGATTGAGAAAGAGGAGTGAAAAGTGGTATGAACAAACTTACATGACTTACTAGAGTGTATTTGTATAATGCTGTATAATGTGAAATGACGTATCTTATGATGATTAATTAAATTGATTTGCTGAGGTTAAAGTGGAATTAAAGATCTTACAATGACTCCAGGATCATTTTGTTACTGCAGCAACAACACTGCAGAGATGATGTCAATGACCGCGAAGGACAAATTTGCCCACATCAATATCTGAAGGTGCTCTATTGACATAATTCGTTCCGTTTACCTCTGCAGTTCGTCCTCCGTGTCCACAGTAGATTCATCGTCACCACCTCCTATGAAATTAATTGTTAATATGTCAATAGAACAGAATTTAACCAGAAAACTGACATATTTGATTTATTGTAACACTGGAAAAGATGCAGCTGAAACTCAAATACAAGTTTATAACCATGAAATGTGCTCACTGAGAACACAAGGTTGTATCTCAGTCCCTTAAATTAACGTCATTGAACTGCCTTAACTCTTATAGCAAATGCTCTATGATAATCAAACATTAAATAATTAAACCAGTATTAACATTTTGGTCAGGTGAAGGAATCTTAATATCATGTTCTCTACAAGACACTTAATTTTGTGAAGAACAAAAAGAGAGGAATTCTAGGTGAATTTCTATGCATGCGTGCATCAGCAGTTCAAAGAGTTTGTTGGCACCACTTCCCATTACAATACAATCAGGTGCTGTTTCTGGGGAAAACAGTCCTTTCCCAACATCCATCTCTGCCTAAATGCTAATAACACCAAATCCATCGCTTTTAGTCAGAAATATGATGCCTCCAGCCTTCCAAAGATCTATTGTGCTGATGGCCTGGATTTGGATTTTATCAATTCCTACAAACACCTAGGCATCTGTTTGGAGTCATCTCTGTCTTTCACCAAACACTTCAACAACCTTCAGACCAAAGTCAAAGTCAGACTACCTTTTTGTCTTCCACAACAAAGCTTCTTTGACTCATGCTGCCAAGCAGAAACCTCGTCAAGATGACAATACTCCCAATTCTGGACTACGGTGATCTCATCTATAAAATGGCGCCAAGCACTGTCGTCAAAAAACTGGACACCCTTCTCACTCAGCCACCATTGTGATCTATACAAACTATGGGCTGGCCCTCCCTTCATACCCGGCGGCGCTATCATTGGTTTCACTTTGTCTATAAGACAATCCTGGGAAAGACGCCAACCTATCTGTCATCTCTTTTTCATTTTGTCCCTAATTACTATCGCACTAGGTCAGGTGAATACATCGAGCTCACCATCCCCAATACTTCCACTATTTTTGGCCGCAACTCCTTTCGCTTTGAAGCAGAAAATGATTGGAACGCTTTACAAAACAGCCTCAAGCTTTCATCTTTGACTTCTCTTACCACTTTCAAGCTTTAACTCCAACAGATAATAACTGACTTTCATACCCACACACATTCTTTCCTTTACTTCATACCATTTGTTCGTTCGCACACACGTACATTGTCACACATACCCACTACTTCTCCCCTCTTTCCCGTTATTGCTCACTCACTTATCCTTCTTCTGCTGTTGCCATTTATCCTGTTATTTTTTTATTTTTTTTTTTATTTTTTTTTTTTACATGCTTGCTCCTGTGTTTTTCTTTGTCCTCTGTTTTGCGTGCTGGGTTTGTTTTTATGTCTATATCGCTGCAGATCCCTCACACCCCAGACACAAACTGTTCAGACTGCTTCCCTCTGGTAGTCACTACAGAGCTCTGTTCGCCAAAACCACCAGACTTAAAAACAGTTTCTTCCCCCAGGCTGTCTCCCAGATCTCCCCATAAGCCAACTGACATCCTCATGAACATTAGCACATTACTGCACTATTGTATCATATCCCACTTCAAATATTTGTAATTTCAATGTATATATGTATGTATATTTCTTTTTTTCTTTTTTTATTTCTTTTTGTTTTTCCCTTGTCCAAGATTGAAACACCGGAGTCAAATTCCTAGTATGTTTACACATACCTGGCAATAAAACCATTTCCGATTGTGAATGTGATTATATGTATTGTTTTCCTACAGGGGTCAGGGGCCAGGTCATGTTTGTAAATGAGAATTAGTTCTCATACATTTTACCTGGTAGAAAAAAGGTCAATAATAATAATAAAACAGGAAGTCCTAATAAAATGCGGTCTCTCTAAACCTGTTTGGTGGCTCACCAGCACTTTACTTCTGGCCTCTCATTAACATAGAAATGAGAATCATGCACAAGTCCTTTCATAGTGATTATATCCCTCCTCCATTCCGGCATCTTCCCCAAACCTTAGCTACCAGCACATATGTTGCTCTTGTTGTTTGCGTGGTGGCGTTGTCAGCTCATCCACTTCCTGCATCATAAGGATGATCCCTTTTGTCTGATCCCTGGGCTCTTGTATTGTTCTCTGACCCTCCTCAATTCATTTAGTCCTGTTCACCTCCTGTGTTACACTCTCTGCCTCTTTAGTTATTTGAGCTATTAGAATGAATCACCCTCCCCAGTTCACAGCCAGTTCAGCTCTTGGGTCTGTACAATCCACACATGTATGGCTTATTGTGTCTCCTTTCTTTTTCAACTGGAGAAAGAAAAATAACACTAAATTATTTTAGTAGAGTCAATAAAAGCAGCAAGTAATTCATAAAATTTTATGGGCTTCTGGTGACACCATAATAGCGACGTCCTTGTCAAGGGGACCTTTGTTGTTTCTTATCTATTTCATGGCTCTCTCTCTCTATGGTCAGGTGTCAAAGCGTTGACATTTTCTGCTTTTTTTATCTGCTGCAAGAGGCCCTTATATTTTGGTGTAAGTTGCTGCAATATCATTAAAATATTGTCATAGTTTTAGAAGAAATTGCTGTGCAAATAAATCACTTCAAGCTAATTTCAGCTCAGCCTTACAAGTAGTTCTGCAACATTGTGCCCTTTGGTTCACAATGATGATGATGTAAAGATATTCATTTTTAGCAGGTGTAATTTAGCCAGATTCGCCATCTTACTTCGGCACATCAGTATCCTAATGTTTGCAAATTTTTTCACTAAAAGTGCCGCTGATAGGAATTCATTCATGTGAATCTTTGACCTGAGGGGGAATTTAGATCAAAAGAGTAAAACTTTTGTAGGGAAACATTTGCAGCAAAATTTCATGTCACCAATCAAATTTCGTTTGGATTCACAGTCACACATTTCTGCACTGGATTTTACTGTAAGTGTTTCGGTGGCTGTTGAGATATTTTAGTCTGCACTAAAGGCCCTTAAAAAAACTACCAAAAGCCCACTTGGGAAAGAAGAAAAAAATTCCAAAAAAAGCTAAGGAGTCTTAATCCTCCTACACTAAAGGGACTACACTGTGAAAAACAAAAGGTGGTGTCGTATTTTCCTAAATGGAAGTCAGTCATCAGACTTAATTAGTTACCAAAAAGAGTGTTTGCATTCAGACTTAAAATAAACCTATAGTTGAGCAGCAACATGATGTCATTATATTAATATCCACCATAACATGTTGTGTTAACACTTGAGGGCCGGCGTGCCTGATGCAGTGCTGATGAGATCATCATAGTGACGGCAACATATTCTGGTTTCTTGGACAGGACACACAACATATCCAGTTTTTGGGAAAGTTGCCAGAGTCCCGTCTGCCATGGATGCCAATTTGATTACAAGGGTGGCCAGTACACAATGCTAGCTGCCAATGCAATGTGAAAGGGAAATTACCAGACCAACAACATGCCAGATTCACCAATTACCTTTGCCATGTATCTCCAAGCTTGACTTCTCAGAGGAAAAGGTGACTCCCCCTCAGTAATAATCAACCTTTCTTATATGTTGAATCCTGAATGCAGAACTTTACCAGAACAACGGTGTTTCTTGGACATTTGCATTGTGATTTGATTGTTTAGCGCCTGTGCTGGAACATGTGCATAAATGTGATGGCTTGTTGCTTGAATCACAAGCATTTAGGTGAAGCAACCCAAAGAGTGAGTGAGACAAATCTCCATTGAAACCTTCAATGTACATGTGAGAGTTATGTAACCCAAACAATTAAGTTTTCTCCCCTTTTATCTATTTTTTTTTTGTAGAGGACTGTTTACTGTATCAGTTCTGTAACCATCTTTGGCTCTTATTTGTATATCAGCTTCTATATTGATTTTATACACAACACAATAAAATTCTGTGTCATGTATAATTTCATTTAAAACTGCACTGTAATGAAAAGGCTGTGCTACACAGATCCAAAACATTTCCTTTCTATTATCACTCTGAGTGCCTGTTCAACTGTTCCTTATTCTTTATTTCCTTCATTTCATCTTATGGGCTCAATGGGCTGACAGCCCACTTCTTCTCACATCATTACATCCTGCCTGTCTGCCTGTCAGCTCAATGCCCATCAAAAAAATAAGACCTTGTAAAGATTTCATCTTTCAGAATGAGTATGTGCTTTCTGACTTTTATCCCACCAGCAGTTTCTGCAAGTAAGAGCAATGTTGAGTCATTAGAAGTGGCAATGCTGATGTCTCCCTAGCCTCAAAGGAAACATCAGTTTAATTACACTTAATTCACAGTGTGACTTCTACTGAAGTAGTTTAATGCAAACCTCGTTCATCCACATCAGTGGAGCCGCCATATTCATCATCATCATCATCTTCATGCTTCTTCTCTGGTGTCTTTTTGGGTGTGACTTGTTTTTCCCGCTTCTGTGGAGTCTGCAAATAGAGCATGGACAGGATCTTATGTGACTGACATTTTAATGTTGGACAAATGATTTTTCATTATATTATCGTTATCTTTAATATAAAAAACTAATATACCTTTGTGTTCATTTCCTCCTCACTCTGGTCGTCCACTTCCATTTCGCTCTCAGAACTCGATTCTGGTCCATCCATCAAATACCTGGAAGATGACAAGGAAAAAGGAAACGGATGAACAAAATGTGTCAGCATGATTTAGGACCAGAGGGAAAATGATGCCTGCATAATACATCTTGCTCCCAATCAGTTTTACTTTAACGTTTAAAACTGCAGTTGGCCTTTTTTCATGAAATATTGGAAAGTGAAGGTTAATATGTTTTTCCACTGGGCAGACCTGATGTTTTAAACATTACCACCGCCTGTATGTATATTGAATACTTCAAAGTTTGTATTCTATGAGACAGGTCTAATATAATGCAAAGGGAGGGAAACGCCTTTAAGATGGCAGCAGAGCTACATTCATGTGGGGAGAGTCAGCATGGTGGGGCATAATGCTGATGTTGTTGTGTTACTAATCAGGCCTCCCCTAAAAACCTTCACATTGGTGCAGTAATTTGCTGACTGTGTGGTTCAGGATAAACAGGCAAAGCGGCATAATTAGCGGGTCTTCCTAATGGCGATATAGCATAATAACTGCCCCTATTTTTCTTGAGCAACTCAAAATATTGCCACCGGCCTCTTTTGAGAGGTGCAACAATGTTGAGACAAGAGGAAAGCCAAGCTGTCACTTCAGAACACAAAGTCTTATATTGTAAGACCACTGTGTTTCCCACAGAACTCTATAGAGGAAGTTCACAAGTTCAGGATGCAAAACTTTTTCTGTCAAACTTTATCCCCCAGCCCAACCCTTTTTCTTAGTGTGCCCAAGCCTCTCTAAAGCAAAGAATTAGCTTCTAGGATAGTGAATTTTTCCTTTATTTTTAATGTGGTATCTGAAATTATCCTTATTGAAATGGTTTGCCTATAATCGTTTCTTCTCAGTGATCTGGTAATTTCTTATGGAAATGCCTTGGGGGATCATAATTAATTTAAGCTCCCTAAGTTTTATGTAAACAGACTTTTACCTTCAACTATTTGACAAAAGAACCAGAAAGTGGGTGTTAATCTTAAATTAGGTGCAACTTTATGTAAAAAAAATGCAACAAATAAACTAGACTGCAAAAAAAAAAAAAAAGCCATAAAAAGTTTGCATTGAGCTCACAATTCTATAATTTTCTGTATAAAGGTGAAGACAAGTGTAAGGAGAAATAAAATGTTGCCATAAATTCCACAGATAATACATAAGAGTGGTGATAATAATCTGGAAATGGCTGGGACATTCAGAGAAAAAGGAAGGAACTGATTAGAGAAACTTTCTCCTATAAAGTCACCTCATTATCATGCTGCAAGTATGAACTGCAAGGAGTTCATATAGCAGCATCAAGGTACAATCATTTCCGTGCAGACCATAGACAGAGATTATATTGACCTATACTTTGTTTCATAAAACTTAGTGAGCTGGAAATTGGACAAAACGAAAAAGGCAACTGTGAGCAACAGCGGTAATGCTTGTGACTTTTCTGTTATCTCAACAGCAGAGCAACAACTATGATCTGCTCTGCTTCAAATGAAAAGGAACAACAAAATTTTGTGTTGTGTTTGGATTTTGTGCGATTAAGTTTTATGTATTGTAGATCCTTCATTGTGTGATTGTCCTGATATTGACGCCATCACACCAATCGTCTTGGCACGTTGACACAGAACCTCTGTTTTAATGAGAAACTTGTTTACTTCAGTTCAGTTCAGTCAGTTCTATTGTAATGGGATGTTCAAGAGCAGGTTGAATGTTTTCCACCATCCCCTCTTTCAGGCCATCTCTGAATCATCACAGATTAGATAATGTCTAACCCAAAAGCATTTCTGAGGCACTTAGCTCACGTCACAGTCTCAATAAAATATAGCCTACACGATGCATAACAGGAGCTCAGTGAAGCTTTGCACTTGGCTCCAGATGCTCGATGACAGTGAGTGTTTGTGTGCATGATTGGACAACAGTTTGAGAGTGTGTGTGTGCTTATTTGCTGGGTACTTGTCATCATCAAAGTAAGTGGACCCTTTAATTACCCATAGCAGATGCAGCTTTTAAATAAAGGGTACATCATCAAAGCCGCACACTCCATGTGCTGCACAATAGCAGAGGTGGGCAGGGGAATGGATTATTCTGACAACAAGAGAGGGGGATGCAGTGGGGGGAGGATGGGGGCAAGGGACCTTGGGAACCATCAGAAACTGACTGGGAAAGGTGGTCATGAGGGGGAATGATGACACGGGCTGCAGTGAACTTCTCATTACAATGCACTGTTTTTGAGAATTTAGAAGTAAGGATGAGACTTCATAAAACCACAGCAGTGTTTCACCATCCCCCTTCGGAAGTACTTTCCACATGAATCCCTCAATCCCTTTGCAAAGCTCATATTCTCATACTGCGACTGTCTAGAATAATCCCATAAAAACAAACCTCTGAAATTGATTTTCAAGCGTTAAGTTTTATCTACAAATGTAACCTGCTGGAGCTGGCTGATAATCATCTCTTTGAAATGACAGTCACATCCGAAAACTAATCATAACCAAAGTAAAACACACTAATGTTGTGGATATTTAACTCAACTAAGTCTGCAACCTCACGATTATTACCACTACCTGCCAATTACTTGTTTAGTAACAAACACTTATGGCATCCTAAAAATCAAACCAGAACTAAAATATATAGCAACAATATAATGCAAATTTTTCCATTAGGGAATTTAGAACAGGGTTTTTTTGGGTTGGTATTTTAGTCTGAAAAATTTATGAAAAGATTCATCAACAAGCGACATTTTTCTGAAAAATTTGCAGTTAATTTTACAAGACAGCGTCAAGTTAAATTTTTTTTCCCCCCTCCCTGTTAAAAAGGCAGAATAAAGATCTATAAGGACAGTAGTAATGATTCTGTCACACTTCCTAAGCATTAATAGTCCAGAATGAAGAAAATTTCATTTTTCATTTTCACCAAAACAATAAAAATCAGTTTGAGTGCAATGCACGGAAACAATGCTGACAGAGAGGGAGAAGAAAGAAAATATGCTTAGAAAAATCCCAATAATGACCAAACTATCCAGCCCAAGGTCCAGTAAAATGTTTTGAACATGGCATGTGAGCCAGTGAAGGATTGATAAAGAGAGTCACAAGCACATTTGAACTATGCACTGGCACATCAAGGCAATCCAGAAGGTGCTGATGTGAAATTAGATTTAAAGAATCTAAGGCATCTGAGATGTGACCAGTCTCCAGGGTTCATGACCACCATTAATCATCCCTGCAGATTCAAAGTTTTCAAATCCGACACAGACACAGCCTGCAAGGCAAATGTCCGCAACTTTCTTTCCTCAATGTTATTTCATCTCAGTTTTCTTGAATGGAAATCATTTTGAAAGCAGGATTTTGATTGAATGTTGATAATTACTTTCATACAAGGATAATAACAATTGAGATCATCCTTATTGAGTTCTTAGAAACCAATAGTACTATAATTACAGTGGAGCCCCTCCGCTTAATAAATACAGACATGCTCAACTCAGCAAGGAGCAAGGCTGCAGCAGGTTGAAGAGCTACACCAAGATATTGCCACAGTATGTTAAGGCACAAAATGAAAGAAAATTTTAGTTGCAACTGTCACGAGTTTCTTGAAAAAACAAGAGAAAATATTCAGCCGACTGATTTCTAATGAAGAGTTATATAGTGAGGGTGATGTGGCTATCACCTAATTAACAATGTTTTGAATTTTTGCCTGCTTTGTTTCTCTAGCCCTTCACCCAGAAAAGGCAAGAATAGTCAGTCTATCTTTATGCAAGCAGCAGAGGGATGTCACAGCTGGATGTGTGTCTATGTAAAAGGAAAAACCCAGAATGGTAGGACAGATGCCAACGTTAAGTTCCACATCATTAGATTCTGTTGGCTTCGTTTGGTTCAGTTTCAATAAAAGAGCCATAATCAGGGGTCCTCTTACCAGCAATATCAGGGATCCTTCTACAGAGCAGGCTCATTAATGTGATTTATTGAGATCGATAGTCAAACTGCTATTACTTCTCCAGATATCAGCAGTTTTAGCAGCCGATGCACAGTACAAACAGCCAGCTTACTAACACTTTGACAGTTACTTCTGTATGTACCACAGCTCAGTAAGCTTTAAACATTAAGAGCATGGCAGCCTAGTTGGAAATTGCTTCATCATCAAGCCAAACAAAATCATTACTGAAGCAATGAGTATGATGAAAACCAGTACAGGACTATTCCATTTAAATGTGAACTTTCTGTTGCCTGAGATAAGTGTTCAGTTCTGCATTATTCAGAAGACACTGGTTCATGAGGAGCAATGACAGAAGGCAAGTTGACGTTGCAAAACCTCCCCCTGTAATGATGCATAAAATTAGAGAACTGATGGAGCTGCCTAGGGTGGATCTGTGATCACAGCAGGCATCGGTCGCTCAAGGTTACAATGTTCTCAGTAGCAAGTGGGCATCACTGCTATGAGAGATGTATTTTTGGACGCTTCAATCAGTTTGAGTGCTCTGCTGTGTGCAGACTGGGCAACGTACAGGTCCAGATGTGGCTTAAGTGAAATATTAATCAGATGTGGATTCATACAGCGGACACATGTTCCACGCTAAAACCAGACTGTCACCCTGGGGACATGTCCTCTAACGAGACACTGAATGCCATCCAGCTGTCATCCAGTTGTTTGCGCCGGTGTGTTTTGCATTTCTTCCTCTCTTACCGTTTGTAGGAGATCTTCTGCCTCTGCTTATGACAGTCCATCACCCATTCCTTGCGTACAATGATGCCCCCTGCTGATTTCACCTGGCTGTACTTGGGGGTGTTAGCGAAGGCACAGCTGCAGATTAATGAGTTGAAACGGAAATGGGGAAACACACACACAAAAGAGGTTACATCATTAAAGAGAAGCTGTCAAGGGTAATAGTCTGCTTAGACAGCAGAGATGAAAATGCAATTAAACTAAATTATTGAGAGTACTAACACAGCTGTGCCACAATCCTCTGTTCCAATGATAAACATGAACTACAGATAAAAAGAACACTTATGACAGGATATTGCTTTAACAAGACCAAAATTACTCACTGTGATATACATCACTTTAGTAACACAACTTAAACATCATTACGCCCCAATCATGACCATAATATTTCAATTTAAAAGCTATTTATGTTGAAAAACCTGCCAAAATCTGATTTTATCCTCTTTTCTTTCCACCCATCTTTGATCTTATCACCTCCCCTCTGCAGTTCCACATATTGATCCTCTGAGCTGTCTGCCGCTATTTTCCATTTGCTCCCCAGTTATCTCTTCACATACTCTTTGGGCCAGCTGTCCTCAGTTTATTAAAACACTGTAGAGAGCAGTGTCCCTTGCGGCAACAACTGTGGTGAGAATATAAAATCTGGTTTTGTTGAAGCTTACATATTAAAAAAAACAAATGGAGCACAGACAAGTACGCTGATAAGCAACACTGTCAATGAAATCACATCAGATTATGTGTGGACTAATGTGCTTTTGCCTGAACTGATCCCACTGTCATGTTTGTCTTGTCAAAATGAGCAGCCAAACATCTCAACTGAGCACAAAGATGAAAACATCAGATATGACTTATTAATTAGTGACTTTTGCAGAAGATGCATGATGGATTTTTGTTACCTTTCTACATTCCCAAAATCTGGAGCTATTTTCTTAAGGATGCCAAGTAATGCATCCATAAATTATGATAAATGCCCCAGTATTGCGTTTTCACATATGCCCCTTTTCCATTTCGGTTAGTTACTCACATAAGATGTGTGGAGTCAGGCGTCCAGTCAGGCCGGTACTTGGCTCCCATGTCCAGAGCCTTTTCCCTCAGGTCCCCTCTAAATGGATTTTGGAAGCCACTCAGGACAAACACCACCCCCTCCATTATCCGTTTGAATGGTACCTGCTGGGCTCCCTCCGATTTTGCTTTATGTTGTTTGGGTTTAGGTTCGGACTTGGACTGATTCCCTCTCCTCTTGTCAGCAGATTTCTGAGCAACAGAAACTAGAGAGACAATCACAGTCAAGGTAGATTTCAATGTGAGAATGACCTGCATGCAAAGATTCAGACACAAAATTAGGCGCCACCTTTTGCAGCACTGGGGCTGGGCGTGCTGGTTGGGCTTGGCTTGTGTTTTGGGGTCACAGCTTTGGCCTCAGGTGAACCCACTGGGCTGGCTTTCTTTGAAGGAGGAGGGCCAAGGGCAGATTGCCGCTCTTTACTGAACTCAAATTTTCTTTTTGCTGGCAGCTGTGAAGAAATAATTTGTTTATTTACACCACTGGAACGCCAAAATGTGAAGCTGTACACCTGTGTTGGAGCTGATGCTGTTGGATGGCATGTCTCAATATGAGAATTCAATATGCAAAAACAGTATTTCTGTGGATTTCTAAATTATTATAGCTTCGAGATGAGGGTTTGAAAGCAATTACGGTAGAAAATTGGAAATAGAAATGCAATCACATGGATATCTGTTGAGACAACTTTCCTATGCATTGGCATGTATTGTGCAGCTAACCCAAATAGATCTTACTTTTTCTTTTCAATAGTCAAAGTGGCATGAAGCCCATATTGAATGTGTTATTTTCCTGCATCTGTGGCTCCTCCATCCTTCTGAGCAGGATTTAAGTTATAGCAAGCAGTTTTTGTATCCAGGAATGTAATGTTTTAAGTATTTGTTTAAAGTTGATCAAAACAAATAATTTAGCTGCTGATTTCCATTCAATAAATTGGATTTTACAATTAAGAAAGTTATTTTCAAAACGAGAGATAATAAGCTTAAACACAAGCCCCCATTTTAGCTACACAACAAAATCAATTGGTCTTTGGTTCATATGTGGACATGTCCAAATGCACCTCCTGTCTTGGTTCATGCCGCTGGCTGAGATGAATTATTAATCGGAGGACAGGAGGATAAATAGGTTTGGTCTTATCTAGTGACATCACTGGTCTCATTGCACTGAAACAGCTGTGCCAGCCACAGTGATGCATGACAACAGCAGCTCCACAAATGGAAAAAGGCCTCTCCAGGAAATCTAGTTGTTGGCTTGAATGATCAGAGCAGCCCAATGTGAACCCAGAGCAGCTCAACTGTGCAGCCAGAGGCAGATGGTTTGCGTTTTTTACAGAACTTTTACAACTATAACTGAAATTAAGCTGCTGCGATGACCGCATTAATCTGATGCCTTCCATGTTATCTTTTGAGCAGCTGTTGCACTGTAATTCATTAATTGCACAAAAAGAATGCTACTTCTCCTACAAAGAAGGTTTGAAAGGAGACAGGATCTCTCACTTAATCAAAGGAATAAGTACTGCTTCTTTGCAGAAGTATAGTGTCATTTGCATGTGATGTGAAGTCAACACAGTAGGCAACTATGTGCACTGGTGTTGTAGTGTGACGCAGCACTTCTGAAATCTGAGGTTGCAGATTTATCAAACAGTATGCGTCATGGTGCCTTCAGATGGCTGCAGATTTTATTATCTGAAGAATAAGCTTTCTTTAGATTATTAAACTGCTGTGGAGCATCAGAATAACTAACTACTAATTTCTAAGTAAATGCAGGCAGATTTTTTTTGCTGTAAAAGCCTCTACAGGCTGTGGAGCCATTAGTTAAAAATGTTGATAAGCATCAGAAGGGTTATTCCATTATTTCTGCACACATGCTCTGTGTATTTAGTTGGTTATCATGATAAGAAAATTACCAAAATGGTTGCAGACTGATGTTGCAACAGAAACAGATGTAGTTCTGAGATAACTCTTAGGGCAAAGTCCAAAAACAAAGAACTAACTTTGTACAGCTTTGTTTTAAAGAACAACCCACTTGTGCACGCTGCATTATAAATAATTCATTATGTGAAATCTCTGCTGTTAAACAAGTTTTTAAGTGGATTTTTAAAACGTCCTGAAATTTCTGATACATGATGAAGTAACATATGACTAAGAAATCTGCTTGAAATGTATGTAGCCATACATTTTGAACTTACGGACCAATATATTTTGAATGATCAAATTTCAAAGTCAAAATTTTAAAAAAAAATTGATGATGATTTAAGGAACAGCAGTGATGCTGACCTTCCGTATGTGAAGGAAATGATGGTGATGTATGCTACCTGTGGTGAGGTAGAGGAGGAAGCTTGGCCTGGTGAGTGGGAGGTTCCACCCGCCTGCAGGGCAGCAGCAGCATAACTCAACTTCTCATTCTGTGGAGAGACTAAAAAAAGAGAACCATTCAAACAAAGTGTCATAATAATAAAGCATTGTAATCACCTCTTGGCTCTACCCTGGTACACACAGAGGGCTTGAAATAAAACTAACTGCTGCTCTGATGTTTGTTTTTTTATTATTTGGTTAAAAACATTATTGGGAACCGAGAATTAGTTGATTTTGATGGACAAAGGCTGTTTAGGCCATTCATCACACAAATGACATAATTTAACTAAATTATGTGGTAGGACAAAAGTAAGGGATAATATTTTATATCCAACTGGTTGACTTCTCATTTCTAGTTTTTACTGTTGTTTTGGGCTGTAGCAGATGGTAAATTAAATAAATGGTTTCACCTTTGAGCGGAGTACTGGTTTTTGTTGCATTGTCCCGACTGAAAAAGAGACTGCCAGGTTGAAGGCTGGGTCCAGACGAAGGAGACTCATCCTTCATCTTGAACTGTCCCAGCTTTGTCAGTTTCTGAGAGGGGAGAAGACCGAAAAGATCAGGGACAGGACAGGAGGTGGAGAGACTGAGTGAGGTGCTTACTCACTTAATGCAGCAAATGTCAACTTTTTTCATGACCTTACACACTGTGCTGTTTGGAAGGAAAATAAAGGTACCAGAGAGATGCTGTGCCCAGTTTCAGGAGTATCAAAATGACTAAAAAATATAAAGACTACATATGTACTTGTATTATTCCAGGGTGTGTATTTTACCTCAATATCTTTTTTTTTTTCTTTTCGGTCCAAACAAAGTGTCAAAACTCACAATCAGGCAGTTTCAGATTATACTGTTAGAGGATAACTGGCTGTGTGGAAGTGTCTTATGGTGTCTTTATATCTAGACAGCAAGAAACCAAATATCTTAAAAGGTTCAGGCTTGTGTATTGGAGCCAAAACTTGGGTATCCAATTAGCTCTAAAACACGCTCAGGATATCAATTAAACAGAATTAAAATGAAATTGAATTAAAAGAGAACAACTAATTGTATTACTTACTGGAGAAGCTGTTGGAGGGGGATCATCTTTGTCAGGTGGTGAATGGAACTTAACAAAGGCCAGTCCATATGCTATGTTCTATCAAATGGAAAGAAAAATTCCTAATAAATTTAATCTAACTTGAAGGAATGGATTTTTGCCCTGTGTAACTTTTTCCAGAAATTACCTTTAAATCTCTGGTTATCCTAATGAAGCTACTCAGCACACTGACGGTGCTTTTATGGAGTACTTATCATGCACTTGTTGCATATTCATAATCCTATTGCAACACTGTACGATTACAGTTCTGTGACGAAATGTATGATTTCACCTCAAAATGCAGATGTTGCTCTTGCTAATCATTTGATATTAATTAAGATTTGGATAGTTGTACTGACTTGCACTCTATAATATATGATGGAATTTTTTTTATTATTGTTTGAAATGGTCTCGTTTTTTACCTTGCTGTATGGCTGGCTACAAACAATTTTCACTCTGTCCCACTTCTCCTGTGCTGTGCTCTTCTGTAACTGGTTGGGCCCAAAGAAACGTACACGGTTCATGTTGGTGCCATTGCGGCTCTCCGCTGGGGACATGAAGGAAGACGTGACGAGAAGTACCTAAAAAAATAAAGATTGAAATGAAAGAATTGGTAGATAACACAGAGTAATTGCTAGTTGAGATATTCAGGAAGTGAAATACTTAAACTGGGATTGGTTTGCACCTACCTCATAGTCCTGCTCTCTGACAGCTGAGGAGTTCCCAACTAACAACTCAATGAAAGCTGAACCTTCATTTCCGATGTCAATGCTGTGTACTTGTTCCTCCTTATCAAACTGAAGGAAGATACACAACAACAGGTCAAAGTAGTGAGTGTTTAGTCACTTTCCTCCTGTGATCTGTGTTACAGGTCAGATGGCACAGATTCAAACTATCTGATCAGACTATCACATCAAGCTGGTAGTTTACAGGTATATGGCATCGCTGAAGTTACAGCGAATGTTACTGTGTGTGGCAGTGAAATGAAATACTTCTCTAGGCCCATCAGGAGCTGCAAATTCCCTGACTAAAACCAATTTTCACGTGGGAGCAGGAGGGCCAAAACATACCTGAAGGATGACTGATGTCTGCTTCTCTCCAGGTCTTGCTGCTTTCCATTTCCTGTAGGTGTCAGAGCTCAGCAGGTTGTCTGCCTTGTGAGTCTGTTTTGCACGACAAGTGGTGAGTGACCAGGAGGCTCATAAAGCATGTACAGACTCAAAGTGCAAAGGACCTCACTTACAGTATCCTCGGTGCTGCAAGACACGACGTGCTTGATCTTGATTTCTGGCATGTTGTTGCTGCTGTTAAATTACCAAGTGTGGCGGTGAATAAAGCCAACCGGGCGCTTGCCTCGCCCCCTAAGTGTTAACGTATATCCGGTTAAAAACCCAGAAAATACAAACACGCACAACGTCCTCTCTCTGGGAGCAATTTAAAACCCCGAAAGGTAACGAGAACAATTTGATTCTATACAACAACGAACGTCAGGCTAAGTCGTTAGCATGCTAGCAAACAATAGGCAGAGTGAAGTATTCCCGATGAGATCGGCGGTTTTAACGAACCCAGAGTGCCGCTGTGAAGGAATCTCTTAGTCGGCCATTAATTCAGCACACAGCCGTCAGAAAATGCATATTAATGGTTTAAATTTCAAGACAAATCTGCACGGAGACGAAATCATTTTCCCACCAAAAGCCTGACGGGTGTCGTGTTGTGACACGTGGCGGCTACGACCAATCAGCGTCCCCGTCTACTTCTTCTTCTACGGTTTGAGCAGCACGTCACCGGGGCAACGACGCCACCAGCTGTTAAGAGTCTGCGGTTGCCTGGAAACGTATATAAAAGGGAACTACACACCCAGTGGTCAGTTGATTAAGAACACCCGCCTAAAGCTGATGTAGTATAATCATATATTTTATATGATTATAATTAAGAAACGGCTGACTTCAGTTAGTGGTATGTGCTTATTATATCTCTATCACATTTATAAAATGCATCAAAAGGTAAAAGTAATTGACACACGACTATGATTTTTTTTCTTATTTTACAAATGTACACTTTTTAAATAAATATAAAAAAGATAGGTCCTCCTGGCTGCCTGCACATACATTGAAAAACATGATTTTGTTGTGTAGTAATATTTATTAGGTTAACTACGTATATGTAAACTATATATGTTATTCATGTAATAAATAAACTGTGTGGGAAGAGTAAGTTTTTCTATGTATCTTCACATAATATTCAAAGGTTTCATAGTCATTAAACATGAACGTAGAAATACCAAGTAAGTTTTAGTAGTTGCGTATTTTGAATCCGCGCATGCGCTTCGTTGTCCGCCAAAACCCAAGAAAATGACTCCCGCGGTCAGGTGTAATGGAGGCAGGAGCGGATAAATCATCTTGAAGGTAAGTCATTCAGAAGGGCGCGGTTCGGTTCCCGGTGGGGGCACCTGAACATGTCTAGGTTAATTGGTGACTTGATGTAAATGTATGTGGCGTAGTGGTTAACTACCCTTCTAACGCAATCAGAAGGGTGGGGTCCGGTTTCCGGTGGGGGCACCTGAACTTGATGTAAATGTGTGTGGTTTGATTCCCAGTGTGGGCACCCGAGGTTAAATGGTTAATTGGTGACGAGTGATGTACTGGGGTACGACGAAAGGCGACCCCCCAGGACCTGCACCGGACCAGACCAGACTAGACCAGAGCCGGGACCCCTCCAGAGACCGGACCAGACCAGACTAGAGCAGAGACCGGACCAGACCAGACTAGAGCAGAGACGGGACCCCTCCAGAGACTAGAGACTAGACCAGACGAGACCAGAGACGGGACCCCTCCAGAGACTAGAGACTAGACCAGACTAGAGCAGAGACGGGACCTCTCCAAACACTAGAGACTAGACCAAAACCCTCCAGAGACCAGACCAGACTAGACTGGAACAGAAACTGGACCACTCCAGAGACTAGACTAGACCAGACTAAACTCCACAGAGACCGGACCCCAGTCTTTTTTTCGGAATAAAAAGGAACATTATCACCTTATTTGGAGGCCTTCATTTCTAATTCCATCCATCCATCCATCTTCTACCGCTTTTTCCATTTTGGGGTCGCGGGGGTGCTGGAGCCAATCCCAGCCAACATTCAGGGCGAGGGACAGGGTACACCCTGGACAGGTCACCAATCCATCAAAGGGCCAACACACAGAGATGAACAACCGCTCACACTCACATTCAGACCTACAGACAATTTAGAGTCACCAGTCAACCTAAACATGATGTCTTTGGACGGTGGGAGGAAACCGGAGTACCTGAAGGAAACCCACACAGACACGGGGAGAACATGTAAACTCTGCACAGAAAGGCCCCAGGCCAGGGACCAAACCCGCAACCTTCTTATTGTGGGGCGACAGTGCTAACCACTACGTGCTGCCCATTTCTAATTCCCTTGTTTATATTTTGCTCATAATTTGATATGAAGCCTCATTGTTCTCTATTCTGATTCCGTTTACACTGTTTACATTTTGATTCTGCATTATCCTTGATATGCCAGCTCTCCCTCAACGACGTGAATCTAGACCAGCATTGCTCTACTGCAGAATCACAGTGGCACAAATACAGGATTTTATTCATTTAAGATTTAACATATGTGGAAACAGTTCAGATTCTGTATGAAATTTGTGTAATTTTTTAGATCAGAGCAATATTTTTAAATATATCTTTCGTTAGCTCCGCATTTTGGTTCTAAAAAACAGCTTTGTTTTGTTTTTTTCTTAGGTTTTTTGTGTGTGTGTGTGTGTGTGTGTGTGTGTGTATTATATTGGGTTTACATGACATCTCATTATTCTGTCCACCCTTTCCAATTAAAAGAAGCCTTGCTAAACTATTTGTATAATGACAATTAGACATACTCCAAACTGTGTAAATCACCTTTGAACGTCAAAACATTTAGACGGGGTTGAATACAATAAGACTGCAGACAATTTTTTGTTTGGTTCTTTTTTTACTGAATAGACGCAAAGGGCTGTTGGATGGACTCCCCATATTATTCTTTTATTTTATATATATATATGCCAGATCTATAAACACATTTGTGCCATTTCTGCATGAATGGTGTGTAGAGTCAGTGTTAAGTGGGACTTTAAAAATTAACCCTGGAAAAATCTTGAAAAACATTTAACATGTAATATTTATTACTTCTGCTCTTTCTGTCTGCTGTCACTTGGTGTTAGGCATGCCACAGCTGTCATTACAAATGCAGCTGACTAGGACGATCAAATCAAATTTGAGGCCGGGCGCTTGTGTGTTGAGGGAAATTAATAGAGCATATACGCAAGATGAAATGATGGGGGAAAAAATAAATCAAACTTTTCATCCCTTATTTAAAAAAAAGAAGCACAGAGAGAGGTCGTAGGCCGGAGAGGGAGACATTGTTCAATATTAGGAAAGAGACAGGGTACCACAAGCCACTCAGGAGATCACAGCGCATGATTTTGAAGTGCTGTTAATCTATTTAGATCTGCAGCCTGAAAGCTACAAAAATGTATGGATTGCCATTAATAAGACAATAAATCTGAAGCCTAATGAAAGTTTATTGCCACAGTTGAATGATATGACTCAGAGGATTTCCAGGTAGATGGCTGTTTCTGCATCTGCCACAGCATTGCCCTGCACCTCTCTTGTGCCTCTGACTCCCAATGCGGCTCTCCTGTCTGTTCCTGCACCTTCTCCTCCTCGTCTTCTCTCCCCGCCTCTTCGGGCCATTGGACGCATCTGAAAGAGAGACAGATGATAACAATCCTCAAACTCAAGAAGACAGTGTAGAGATTTTTATCAAAAGAATGCTGATCTGCCCACAATCAGAGATCAAGTTAAATCAATACCTGGTTACTATGGACAAAGAAAGGTGTACAGTTCTGGTAAACAAGCTGGTAGCTGCCGTTGGTGTAGATATGAGTCACTTCTGTGCAGTTAATATAGAGGGGCATCCTGTCCTGATAAATTCCCAGTCCTTCAGGGTAAACAGCTGGATGTCTCCTCAGGACTTCTCTGAAAGAAGCAAAATAAGTGTTTGAATAAATGTTAACCCCAAAGCAAACCTTAAACATTAAACTTAGAACAGTAAAAGGGATGGCTTGCTTCATGTACCTCCCAGATCTCTTTCTGCAGCAGTAGAAAGTCAGAGACAGGAGGAAAATCACCAAGCAGATGCCCACAGCAGGTATCATCAACCACCACAAAGGTGCTGTCTCTGCATATGGATGGAAAGAGCATTGATTGAACAGCGAAGGATGTTGAACTGTAATATAACGATCAGACCATCATGAAAAGAGAATTTTCTATCAAAGTAGATTACATTTGGTCCTTTTGTACATATTGCCTGATGTAAAGGCTTCATTGTAACATGTGAAATGTGATATTCAAGATATTTCAAGAGCAGCCAAGGGACAAATTTCTTTACAGCAGTTCACTCTTAAGCCTTTTCTCCTTTACTTATGTCATTAAGCTTCAGGCATGTTGAGAGATGTTACAGCACCAGGCAGACATCACAGCGAATAAACATGAGGCAGATCTGTTGTCTCTCTTAGTGGGGAAAAGCTGTACTTTAAACACACCGTCTTCTCCTTGCAGCAGAGCCAGGGAGTCGTTTCCCTGGGCGTTTAAAGCGAAGCAGATCACTGTCAAGGGTTTGTTCATGCGGCCCCTCAGAGTGGATGTCAGCATGCGAGGCTCTGATGTTACCGACACGTTGTAATCACGAGGTGGAACCGTTCCATTAACGCTCCAGGTGACCTTGGGTTTGGGGTTAGAGTCGACTGAGCAGTGACACAGCAGCTCCAACTCTTCTAAAACACAGCTGGAGGAGAGCTGGGAGATGACTGGTTTATCTGGAAGAGAGAAAAGATGCACTTCTTTATTCTGTATCACTCTTTCATTCACTTCAATTTCTCTATATTATGCTTATGTAGATCTATATATTATTTTCTTCCACATTATCTTTGCTCTCGAAATGTGAACCATTCATGTCGAAGATGTTTTTGTGTTTCAAGCTTTAAAATACACAAAACTGGGGTTCTATTGAAAAAAGGTTTCATAAATTGTAAAATAAAAGTGATTTGATTAGAGTACTGTGAAAAGAAGACATAGAGGCAAACATGATTGAAAGATTGAAAAGACATTTTGGGAAATCCACAATTCACTTTCTAACTGATATGAGTATATTGATACCACTTTTGTGTTTTTACCGATTATGTCAATCTCCAATTCAGTCTCTACCTGTGGTTGATTGCTTGGTAAGATAATACTCGCAGCCTATAACTGATATTGAACATCTTTCAATATCATCTATTCCTCTAACGTGCCTTACCAATTACACTTTGCTTCCATGAAATCTAAAAGAGGAAACATGATTTTTGATTCCACTATTTCTCAACTCTAGCTGGTATTCCAAGACACTTTAACACCAGAGGATAATCGATTTATTTATTTATTTTTTTTGCTGAGCCTTAGTTATTTAACGCCTCACCCTGTTACAGTGATGTCAAAGTGTTCATTAAAACAGTCACAATTTTCAACAGTAAAAGGAAGTAGTAAAATTAAACATATGCAGGAAAGGTTTATTCCACAGATGGTGAAAATGTATGTACGGCCATTTGGAGGTAGGTTCACGGGAAAGAAGATTACATTGTATGTTCAGGGCTGTTGGTTTGGACTGTCCTCGACCAATCGGATTCTGTGCTGAGCAGCGGACACGCATGTCTCGAGTCACGTTGTACACCCGAACTGTTTGTGTGTGCTGCTGGAGATGCACCGTGTGGCCGTGTTGAGTGTAAGACCAGCGGTACTCTGACACTGGAGGGTCAGCATTGCATGAGCAGAGCAGCAAGGCATTTCCACCGTCCTGCACTGTCATGGTCTGGACTTGAATTTTCACTTCTTTGGGTGGAACTGTGGAACACAAAAAAAGCTTTAGCACAGAGTGAGGCAAGAAATATAAAGACACAATTTTAAAAAAAAAATGATGCTTACATGTCACATGAATATCTTTTGAAGTGGCCAGTGCTTTAGCTCCTGGATAAGTGGCCTCACATCTGAGTCTGGGTTTCACCTGGTGTGACAAAGTAAAAGACCGTGATGCCAGCAGCATTGGCCTGTGGGCAGCGGGGTACAGGGTCTGCACCTCCCGAGGCTCAGTGCTGTTCAGGTGGCCTCCTCTCTCCCAGCTCCACTGCAACCGAGGAGGCCTGGAGGGGCAGTAATAGCTGACGGAGCAGTTCAAGGTGACCAGCTGTCCGTCTTTGCCTGACAACATGCCGCTGATGACAGGAGCCTCAGGAGTGTCTGTGAGGAAAAGCTCAGTGAGTTCTGTGTTTAATCAAAGACAAATAATACTTCTACTGAAGCATTATATGGAACTCAAAAAACGATTTTACTCTCTATTCCAATTGCAGATTGTTTGTGCCAGATTTGATTAAGTTTTAAGAGTCATTTCTATTTTCCCTAATTGTGATCTGTGTGAACAATTCTGACTTCAGCTCCTCCTTTTGTTTGTACCAATGGAGTTCTTTTCCAATGCAATGACTATTTTAAAGTCTGACAGTCTGGATCCCTACATGATGCAACAGAAATATTCTAAAGTACATTACTCACCAACAACATCCAGATTAAAGCTCTTTGATTTTCCCCAGAGCAACTCATCTCCTCTTTTTAGTTCCATCTCAAACATCTGTGGATCGCCCAGGCTGATCCGCTCAATCTTCACTGAACAGTCTCCCTCTGCGAGTCGCCCATAGAGGGACGTCCGGCCCTGGAAATCCCTGCTCACCTGACTCCTGCCCTCGCTGTTAAAAGCTGTGCTTCGAAGAGGAAAGAATTGGCCTCCACCTCTGAAGCTCAGCCTGACGTCCACCCTCTCCTTCCTCCCCTTGAGAAAACGAGGAGCTAGAGGACTGAAAGAGCAGGGAATCACCACACAGGAGCCCACCAGAGCCTGGACCCTGTCAGGGACTGAGGGTGTGGGAGAGGCGGTCTGGACCCCCCTCCACAACAGGGCTGCTGTTGGGATAGAGAACAGAATATCATGTACACAGTGGCATCTGTTGTAACCAATGATGGCAGAAAGCAGCTTTATTAGCAGGCTATCCAAACAATGATTGTGATGTTCACATTTTACGTACTAAAATAAATTTTTCAGTTCCAGTTTAAGCCGTGAAATGAAAGACAATTTTCCAAATTGAAAAGTTCTCGGTCTAAATTATAGAGCTGTTCACTTCCAATGAAACAGCGTTCTGAATGAATCCTTCAAGAATTTACTGTCTGGAAATACATAACATGACCCAGAAACATTTCGTAACAGTTGTATATTTAGAAAAAGGGAAGAGGGGAACAGCACTTTGGCTGTGGGAGTTATCTACTACGCTTATTTTTTGTTTTACTATCTCAATATTATGTGGCCAAATAGTTAAATTAAAACATCTTGATTATTTTAAATGCATTTTTATTTATTGTATGGTCATTAAGTTCATGTAAAAAAATACATGAGCACGTTTTTCAAAGCAACTGAAAAGATTCCTATTTGTGGATATATGGAATTGACCATTACAGTGTATTCTGCAGTAAACAATTTCTACACCTCATACTGTAATAATTATGATCTGTCAGCAGTATCAGACGCAACCGAATCGAACTTAACTAAGGGTGTCATCCCTGAGTGACTAATGTCACAAAAGTCATACAAAAATCTAAAGTAAATGCATAAAGGAGTTGATTTACTCACCAAAAATCAGGGGACACACAAGAAAGACAGTGTCCACATGCATGACTGCAACCCTGCTCTGCCAGCTCAGACAGAGGGAAGCATGACTACAGCAGCAAAAAGGGGGAGGTGGGATTGTATCATTGTGTTGCTGGTACTATGACTTCACTTCGAAGCCTCCTCTTAAACTTCCAATCTGAAGTTTTGTGTATCAATTCATTGCACCCACTTTGATATTTCATATTCTAAAGGCTGCTGGGATTCTTTAACAATCAATAAATCATTGACTCGACATTTCACAACATTCAAATGGAAAGTGGGATAGTTTGCTAGGGAAAGAAAGACCTCAGCAAGAATATGTGAGACAACACATGACAATGGGTGAGTCACTTGCATGCTGTTTGCCATTTCCTCAAAGGCTACATCAACTAAATGTGTTAACTTCTTATTCCCTCCATCTACACAGTATATCCTCAGCAAATCTTTACCAATGCCACTGAAGTGATGGTGATAAAAGAGCCATAGATAGTGAAACAAAGATGGTATGCTGAAGCTTTTGTTCTTCAGAATGGTTTACACTACGATATACACTACAGATACATTTAAATAGCTAAATGCATACAAATATAGATCTGTTTCAGTAATGATTGGATCTTTAACTCATCTAACATTCAACTTCAATATTACTTTTAGCAGAGTTAATTCCTGCTTGTCGTCAACTTGTGGTGACCTCGAGAGCAAGTTGAGTATCAGAGTAAGGAGACAAAGACTTAAACTGCATGAACTATGGACCCTCTGAAAACTTGTTTGAAGTGCCGCCCAGGTTTCGACACTCCCGCTCACTGCACCTTAAGATAGGACACAAACAGCTTTTGTGCCAACACTTGTGACTGCTCTGCCAAAGGGAGAGAGTATCAGGACGTAACTGTATTTCTTCAAGGTAGGCATTTAAATCACTGTTGATGGTGGTATTTGAGCAGAATGTTGTTGTATGTGTATGTGTGAGAACTGAGTATTGTAACCACTTTTTTAAAATCAAATCTTGCTTTACTTTTTTCTTCCTGACAGTCTGGCATAAATTCTCTGAAGTCATGGCCTCAGCTCAGCAGCTGCTTCAGTCTCAGAGAGAATTGCTGCTGAACTGGATGACTGACCATCCAGCACCGTTGCTGCGTTGGCTGCACGATGCCGAGTTGCTCTCCTCTCCTCTGTATCAGTCCCTGTTGGAGAAGTCCCCCGTCAATGCTTTGGTCAAGGCTCTAGAGACGGGATACGCCACTGAAGAGAGCAGCCAAAAGTTCCTGCTGGTATTGGAGGAGGTGCAGGATTATTATGGCAGTGAGCTGCAGGCTTGGGTGGAAAAACACTGCAAGAAGGATACCAACACTACGTCTGTGGCTGAATCCATAAAGGTTGAAGGTGAGGAAGGTGATGACAGTGGTGGATTAGTATTAATGTTTACATGGAGATGCAATTATAGAAGAATGATAAAAAGTATGATTTTTCAGATCCTTGACATGGAGAGTTAAGGACTTAAGACAATCAAGTTTTATTGGCTTAGTACAGAGGTGTGAGGGGATTATTAACAGGGCTCAATCACCACTCCGGATTTTTGCTCATGTGTTTAGATTGGGAATCAGGTAACTACTAAACCTTCCTATGTGCTATTATGCATGACAGCATGCCGATGTCAATCTGATATTTTAAGCCAGATGCACACTACTTTACCAAACATGAATTCAACATGTAGTGCAATACATTTCATGTGTTGTTTACGATTTGAATTCTGTTGTATCCGCAGATAAGAAGCCTAAAGGTGCATTCACTAAACTGTTCAAAGGAAAGAGCAAAACATTTATCCCAACTCCTGAGGTTACCGGTATGGATTTATCACTTTTCAACACATGGATTCTATTTTTTCTATTGTGTTTTAAATAATCTCTTCTTCTCTCTTATGCAGAACTAAAACCGAGCAGGAATGCAAAGTTGACCAGATTTCAAGGTATTTCAATATAAATTCAGGAGAAAACTGAAGAGTAATTTTATTTTTAAAAAACCCCCACATCATTCATTCTTTCTTGTCCACCACTGCAGTTCCCATATCTGCCCACAAAACAAGTCTGCTGAAACGCACAGAGCAGTTGAAGTGTTACTCAGAGGGCGAGAGAATGGCTTCAAACTCAGCCTCCCACATCGAGATCCGCTACACCGACCTTTTTGTAACTGAGGACAATGACTTAGTTGACAGCAGCCAACACGAGTACTTTGATCTGGCAAGTAGACGAACTCGCATCTATGTCCATCAGTCTTGCCAGCGCATTCGTCCATGCCACCTGCTGAGCCCCATAGGACCAACAGGAAGGTCCCCAAAAAGGGTTAAAATGAAGGGCATCGCTGGTATTGGAAAGAGCATCGCAGTACAGAGGCTGGTCTACGAGTGGGCCATCGGGAAGAGTATGCGTGAATTCACCTGTGTTTTTGACCTGCGCTTCAGAGAGCTCAACCTGCTGGAAACACCGCTGAGCTTATTGGAGCTCCTTGGGGAACGCTTCCGGTACCTGAAAGAAGTTTTACCTGACCTTTTTGCCTCACCTAGCTCATTACTCTTTATCCTGGATGGACTGGATGAGTTCAAGTTTGCCTTGGACTGGGCCAGTCCTGGAAACAACATGGACGTCACTTCAAAAGTGCCAGTATCAGAGATGATGGTGGCTTTAATCAAGGGAAGTTTTCTTCCAGAGGCATCAGTAATTGTCACCACTAGACCATCTACTGAAGCTCCCAAGCATTTCTTCCAGCGCTGTTGTGTGGTGCTGGGCTTTGAGGAAGAGCAGGTGAAGGAATATACCAGCAAGTTCTACAAAGACAGTGAAGTTGCTGAAAAGGTGTACGATTACATCTTGAACAATGACAGCCTTTTTGTGCTGTCTTTCATCCCTCTCTATTGTTACATCATCTGCACTGCTATGGCAGAGTTCTTCTCCTCAGAGACTCAAGATGTTGAGGAGTACAAATCGCTGGAGTTGAACCCACCCAGAACAGTCAGCGAGGTTTATTTTTGCTACCTGTTTACAGCAGTCAAGCACCACGCACTGAGAGGGAGATCAGAGAGAAGCACGCCCAGAGCTGAGGTTCTCTCAGTGGCAAAGCAGCAGCTGGTGAACCTGGGTAAACTGGCTTATGAAAACCTTCTACAGAAGAAGATTATGTTCAGCAGAGCAGATTTGGAGAGCTATGGTGTGAGTCCTGCTGAGGTTCAGAGCACATTTCTCTGTCACATCCTCCAGCCCCTCAAGGAGGAGACGGTAGTGATGTTTTCTTTCTTTCACTTGACTGTCCAAGAGCATCTGGCTGCCCTCTACTGTGTAATCAACCTCCTCAGCCAGGAAGACATAATCCAAGCTCTGGACTTCTGGTGCTTCGGGATTCATCCGCCATCTTCCACAGCTGCACCCCTGAAAAACGCACAGCTCAACATGGTGAAGCTGGAGAGCCTTCAGATGTTCACACGCTTCTTCATGGGAATGCTGCGAGCGCGACTGGCAGGTCAGTTGGAAGGCCTCGTTCTATCACCGTTGGAGGAAGAAGACGGCATCCCTGCCAGGCTGGGTGTGTGGTTCAAGGACCAGTTTAAGGACAGGAAGCTACAAAACCAGACAGCCCTGAATCTTCTTCACTGCATGATGGAGTTTCACATGAAGGAGGCCACCACTATTGCAGCACCAGAAATCACCAGACTCAACCTGTTTAAAATGAAGCTGAGTGTTGTCGACTGCGCAGCGATGCACTATGTGCTGCAGTTTTCCCAGCACAAGCTGCAGGAGCTCAACTTAGGGTACTCCAACATCGGAAACAGAGGACTGAGCCGACTGGGGCCAATCCTGCATCGCTGTGAATCGCTCTAGTGAGTGACTGATTTCTATTAAAATGTCAAACAAAAAAATGGCAACAATTTGATCGCTGGAAATTGAAAACATGCTGGTTTTCAATTTCCTGTGACTTAGTATCGCCTCTCTGGGTTCATGCAGTGTTACCTTATATAACATTCACAATCCATACCTTCAGTCAAATCCATGCTGTGATAAAAACCTGATTTGCATTTCCAGAAATGCATATAATCTGCAATATTTGGTAATGAACGGGCTGTCGAAAACAATGCCAACTTGTCAATATTTTTCTGTTTTCTTACAGTTTACGATACAACTGCCTGGATAGACAAGCAGCTATTTTAGAGTCCGCGATTCTGCGATCAAACGAGTGTCAAGTGAAGAAGCTCTTGTAAGTCATCACAGATTATTTACCGCAATTACTCTAACTAGTAACCACTGCTTTGAAAATTATGCATTGAAGGCTCAGAGCTAGAGGGTGTAACTGTCAAAAAATGCATGACAATGATATTAAAATATAGCAACAAATGTTGGGAGTTGGAAGTCGGGCTCACTTTTGGTTTCTTTGTTAAGGTTTCATGCCCTTACAGCAAAAGACAGAAATAAAAATGTCTTTTTTATAAATAAAACATTAATTAGCAACCAAGATAAGTGCCAGAAAATAAATAGATGTAAAATCAAATCATTGATTAAATAGATTCTTTAAATGGACCCACTTCAGTGAGCACTTTACTTTGACATAATTCTTCTGTTCGCGTCCACAGTATGTGTGGCAATAACTTGGGCCCGGAGGGAGTTTTGGAGCTGTGGAACGCTCTGGAGCACAACAACACGGTGGAAGAACTATATCTGGACATCACAGGCATCACTGAGGGAGGAACGGAAAACATTGTCCACTGCCTCAGCAAAAACACCTCTCTGAAGACGCTGACGTAAGACTGACACACAAAAACTTCTGCTCTGTGTCATCAGTGTTCTAATATTTGAAACACTGCCATCTGGTGTGTGCTAGGCATTATTAAAATTTGAAATAATGACTCCTACCTGCCCATTTGTTCCCTCCTCAGCATTGTTGGGAATGACATTGGAGAGCTGGGGAGGAGGAGGCTGAAGGAGCTGGGGAAAAATCGTCCAGGACTCCGGATCATTGCAAACTTTGTGGACGACCTTGGATTACTTCAGGCCTATCTGGACTGGGTGGAGGAGATCCGCGTTGACAGAGACCAGATGGACTCTGTGAAGAATGCAGATGCCCTGCAGTCGGTGTTAAAGGGACTCCAGGTGGCAGGAGAACAGGTGGAGAAAGGAGATAACGCAGGAAAAGCCAAGGAGCTCCAGACAAAGATTGTGGAGATGCTGAAGTCCTCTGCTGATCTGAAAGGACACACATGACCACACGTTTCTGGTGTATATTGTGTATATTGTCAGGGATTCATCTGAAGATGAAGATGTTTTTGAACATTTACAAGTTCTTCATTTTCAATATGCTGAAATGTCACTTCTAAGGGCTTTAGATCAATTGTCAAATATTTGCGAATATAGAAAGGAAAGTAAGGAATGATGTTTTGGCAATTTGTGGTGTTTTATTCTTTGTATTGTTTGAGATTGCGCTTGGATTTTCATGCATCTGACAGTTTGTCAGGAACACTCAGCTAGAACTAATGCGATCTGATGCAGCATCCCTTCATTTGGGTTATAATGTTCCATTTTCTGTGTTTTATTGTTGAATCGTATTGCATCATCTTTAAATTGTAACTTGCAGGGTGGAGTTTTTAATGAAATATGAGGTTATCTAAAAAATTGAACATTTTAAAAGTCAATGAATGATTGTCTCTTGTGCAAGATATTAAGACATTTACCTACATTTTTATTCATTGGGGGCTCCATTCTGCTCGTTACACTTTAAATGTATCTATAATTCAACAGCAACCTCAGCGTGAAGTGACCATAATGATGAACTGAACACTGTCACTGTAATGCATTTGTTTTAATCAGGTGTACATCATTGAAAATTAGTTATAGTTCAAAATAAAACATAAAATAAGTACACAGGATCCCTGTCACCTATCAGCAGGGAACTACTGTAACCTCAATCAGACAAAAGAACGACCAGACGTCTCCAGCCCAAACTAAAACACACTGTGGAAAAAACATACTTGAGGTAAGAAAGAGGACGTAGGGACAAGAAAATGATTAAAGTTTATTTAGCAATATTAGCAAGACTTGTGCTGTTGTTTAAAGTTATTTATCTCATCTTCACAAGCACATGTGAGTTCCTCATTTTCAAGACACTTCTTGAACCTTTTTAAAGATGCAGCCTCACTTCTGTGGGAGCAGACTTCTCTGCACGCCTCAGGAAAATGTAAGTCATGAAACTTCAATATGACACAAATATAAGGCATTTCTGTAATTCTTTGATTTCCTAAGCTGTAGATCAGTTTATCAGTTATCACGGTTAAATACTTTGACAAAAAAGAAAAGAGAGAAAAAGTCAGAAATGCTCTTCAAGAGCTGAGAGATTTTCTTTTTTAAATTTGCACACTTGTCAGTCTGTTGATGTTTGGAAGTCACTCAAAACAAGTTAAGTAGCACATGACAGATGTGGATTTCAAATACAACAATAAAGTGCATAAATACTTGACAGTAATTCTTTTGTGGCATGTTTTTTTTGTGGGGGTTTTTTTGTTTGTTTGTTTGTTTGTTACATGTTATAAGTAAATATTGCAGAGCTGAACAATATAAATCTCACAGGGCTGTTAACTGCTTTGAATCCTCCAAAAGCAAAGAAATAACCTGATAAAAAATATTTTCTTTAGGTTTAATAAATTAACTTCAAATGCCACATTTGATGTTGCCTTTCAGCAGCGTTAAGGAGAGAGATGATCCAAACACAAAACATTTTTTATCTTCCGTCTCCAGACTCCTGTAAACTGGACTTCCTCCTGACAAACTGAAATGGCTCCAGTCCTGACTTTACTCGTCATCGGCTGTTTGCTGAAAGGTGAGTTCGAGTTCACTGACAAGTGCTTAAAAAAATCTATAAAGATTATTTAAAGTCCTAATAACACACAGCTGCTTGTTTTGTTATTTGTCTTCTTTAAATATTGGCGCTCTGTGTTTCAGGTGTCCGGTGTGACAGTTTTAAGGTCACTCTCCCAGAGACAATAGAGGCTCTGAGTGGATCCTGTGTGTCCATCCCCTGCTCCTTTGAAATACAAAGTCAATATGAAGACAAATTAGATAACACATGCCAGGGAATATGGAAAGCTACAGATAAACCTCCCCACACAAGCCAAGATTTAACTACAGCCAAAGAAATGATAGGAGACTTAAAAACAAAAAACTGCACCACAACCTTCAATAATGTGGCTCATAATTACAACAGTGACTATAACTTCAGAATTCAATGTAACAATTCATTGAAATATACTTTTGGGGAGACTTCTGTGAAGGTTTTAGTCAAAGGTAGGTATTTACATCTATTTACAAAAGATAGTTGAATATATTTGTCTTGCTTCCTTATTTTTGATTTTAAATGACTGTATTTTTTTACTGAATTTTACAAATAAACTGAGGAAGCTTTCAGAAATACTAGAAATGTGTTTTGTAAGACTTCAAAATGCAACTTCCTCCCAGCCCGTCCTCCCTCACCGACTCTGACTCCGCCCACACTGATCATGACGGACGGACAGTCAGTGAACTTGACTTGCTCTGCTCCAGTTCCCTGTCCGTCTCTTCCTCCAACTCTGACATGGACCCCCCGTCTGGGTGACAGTCAGGAGACAGTGAAGGACAATCAGGACAAAACTAAAGTTATGACCTCTACTCTGACCTTCACTGCTTCTCACCTCCACCATGGAAAGACCATCTCCTGCACTGTCACCTACAACAAACACCATGGCCCCGAGGTGGCTGCTCACAGAAATCTAACAGCTCATGTTTCATGTGAGTTTGTTTGTCTGCTAAAAAGTCCAACACTGTAACTGAATTGGTCCCTTTTATTTTTCTTTCCTTTTTTTTTTATTATCTAGTTTGAATTTCGGCTGAGTGAATCAACAGAAAAATAATTCTCAGTCATTCAAACTGGGGTAATGTATCCATTCATCCAAGTATCTGTGTTTGGGGCAAACAAGACTGTGACATATAGTCATTTTCTTTAGTACTCAAAAGCAGACAAGACAGAGACTGCCAGGATACAGCATAGTGACACTGAGATGCACTAGGACTGCCAACCCGGCAGTAAAGAATTATTCCTGGTATCAGGCTGATGGAAGACAGGACACTTTACTTCACATTGGACATACTTTGAAAAAGAACGCTTCTAAACTCAGCACTCCTTTTTTCTGCACGGCTGAAAACGATCTTGGAACTGGACGATCCGACATCAGGCAAATAGACATTCAACGTGTGTATCAAATGATTCAAATTTTTGTTATATACAGCCTGACTTATTGCAGTAACAGACGCAGAATGAATAATGAGAGTCTGCAGATAATGGAAGAAAATCTACAAAGCAACTGGTTCTAATTATCTCTTGTTTTGTGTTGACATTAATGAACACAGTGTCCATCAGCCTCTCTGCTCCAGTGTCATTATGACTTCCCTTGATTCCTCACTTAATCATATTTATAACAGAGATGAAAACATTTTTATTTCAACACTTAATTTTGTGGATAGAGAAAATATTGCCTTTATTTTAATACTGCCAACTGTCAATTATCGTGTTTCACTTCAAAAATAAATATTGAAATCTTGATTGCCAGACTAATATGACCTGACAAATCAAACATACTAATGTACATAGCATTGTATACTATATTTTTCAGGATTCAGCGCTCTCACCATAAGCTTCCTGAGGGTCAGTGCACAGGTGACACCATCACGTCTGCTATGAACCAGATTCCAACAAGAAACAATTATAAGGAGGTAATTTGAATTCGAGCCCCGTAAGTTTGTAATTTACACAATCTGAAAGTTTTCTGCATCAATTATATTCTGTCATTAATTTAGGCAGCCAACGCAATGGATGAAGTCATTTACTCTTCCATCTATGACGTGAGAGAGGAAGAAGTCCCCCAACTTGCAGCTACCTCTGAGCCACCGAGCCTTAGCTCGCCAAGCGCAGAGGAAGCCAGCAGAAGCTCAAAGAAGAAGGACAGCGGCAGTGATGTCATTTATTCTGATGTGACCTGGAAGGCCAAAAGCAAGACGCAGCGAGAGGACTCCGTGGGAGTGGGTCGATTTGGTAGCTACTACCTGGAGGAGGAGATGAGCCAAGATCTGGAGACGGGCATATATGATGAAGTGGAAGCTAGAAAAGTGAAGAAGCAAGTGGAATATGAATATGCACAAGTTAAATTCAGAGAGTGCTGTAAACCGGTAGATGACTGGGTTGTTGGTGGTTGTTGCTTTTTATCCAACTATGGCGTTGAAGTTTAGGTAATAGGATTGTCAAGTGCTTTTGCTTTTCTACTCAAAACCTATTAAGATTTTTTTATGTACTTCTAACGAATGTTGCAATTTCTAATGTGTTAATGCAAAATAGTAGAAACTGCTAAATATTTACAATTATTTTTTGGATTAATATATGGAAATGTAGAGACCGTGATGTTTTAAATGAATTTCATTCAGGTGAGTGCTGCTATTGTATATGCTGGCTCTCTGGGACTATGGGACCTGCTGCAACTTGTCAAAATGTGTGATGTGGCCTCTTGCTGAATGTTCCCAACAATGATCAAGTTTGTGTTTCAGATGTCTTAAACTTAAACTTCAAAGCTAAAAGGTGTGTTATCAATGTCATCACAAATATTTTGTGATGGCTAAGGTACTCTTGGACCCAGACGTGGACACGGGACACTGAGACTGACATTGAGTCTTGGTCAGGGATTTACTAAGAAAAGTTGTAGAAGATTTGAGGTTGGGGCATGGGAGGAGGAGCAAAGGGTGAAATACAAAACAGTTAGTCCAGTAGATACTGACTAGCAAAAGACTTTCTACTGAACAATTTGGAAAGAGTTGGTTGCAGAGACATCAGGAACCAGGAGAGGTAAACCATGTCCGTGATGCACAAACAGTCACACACAGATAAACACGGGACCAGGAAGCACAAGGAAAAATGGGGAAGACACAATAAAACAAGGGGAATGGAGCGAAAAAACAAATCCACGCGTTTGAGTATGAAATTAATTATGTAGAGAGGAAACCGAGGAATATGTAAGCGGCCTCTGTCTCATCGATTAGATCACAAGAAGAAGACATATAGTCAAGCCCGTGTGGAGCGGAGAGAAACCCTGAGGTGGAGGTCGGAGGTGTCGGAGGACAATGATTGTCTTGGAGACCTGAGTAGACCAACGACGGCTCAACAGCACAATAATGAAACAACCCTTCCAAACACAAGGTGGAATACGGCCACTCACAACTCACAAAGGTGCAGTGAATATGACAGATGACAAAATTATGCACAAGTTCACAAATGACAGAAACCCTGAAAGGCAAGTGAAAATATTTTTTTTTCACTTGCCTTATTTTTCTAATGTTTTGGGTTTTTTGATTTTTTTTCACTTCAGGGTTGTTTTTAAAAATAGCAGAAAAATTATCCTGCCAAGAAACAAAAACATATGTTTTCCTTTCAGGGCTTTTCATACATCATTAATTTCAATCATAATTGGCACACTGTTACTGCCAGAGACCGACTGACACACTGAAACAAATTCCCAAAATGGTGTCACGGATTGTTAAGTTTCTCTGCATTGTATCACATTTTAAGTCTGTCTGTGTTTTTTCTGAAAACTATCATCTTGACTTCCTGCATGCAATGGATTGTGACATAGATGTATATTCAAACTGCTGATGAATGGACACCTGCTGCTGCTCTCACACAGGAAGCTCCAAATTAGTAGGTGCAATTTTTTGCCATATTTGAGCATGGCTACTAAAAGAGACGACTGTTCAGACTTGAACATACTTTTCATAATAAAAATAGCGGGTCATTCTTGTGCCAGTACCAAGCCCAGATGAATGGGGAGGGTTGTGGCAGGAAGGCCGTGTGGCGTAAAAACTGCAGCCATATCAATCATGCAAAGTCACAGAGCTGACTTGCTGTCGCGACCGCAAATAGAGAACAGCGGAAAGAGGGAGAAAAATATAACGATAATAATTTGTACTGTGTTATCAATTTCCTTTCACAGTTAAAACTGTTGCTTAATCAAAGCGCTAAGAGGAAGGAAACGAACATTAAAACTACCTTCAAGCAGCGGAAATAAATCCACTGGGGCACTCTACTGTGTGTTTTAGTAGTAACAATATAATGGAGCTGTACTCAGAAATGGATGGAAGAAGATGAAATGATATTTCACTCTCTCTATTGTGGTGTAGGCCCTAACCCTGCTTTAAAGGGTTGCAGACTCACGGCTTAATGAAATCTAATCATCATGTTTAGAGATGATGGTGGCGGGGGGGGGTGTCTGTTGTTTAAAGATCCACACACATAAAGTCAACACGAGCTGCAGGTTTGCATTTCATTTAATATTAACCAACTGGCATTTGTTTGTTGCTCACTACAGAAAAGGTGGAGAAGAGTGGCACCCCGGATTTGACTATGACTCTGTTTTCCGCTTATATCATGTGATATCAGCTCATCTTTGTTCTGTAAACTTTGTTTGTCTCAGCTGAGCAGCACAGCAAAGCAAAGTCCTCAGAGCCTCGCCTGTTTCTCTTTTTAAAGCCTCAACATTTTTGAAAACCTCTATTACTTGGTAAGTAAATATGATCACTCTGTCATTGGTAGCCTTTTTTCACATTCGATTGAGATGAAAGGGTCTGTGATCAGTATTGTGTGGGGAATCTTTTCCCACAGAAAATAGACAACAATAACTCATTTGTCATTTCTTTAGAAATGTCTTTTAAATTAAGGTATATTTGTATTATATTCACATACTGTAATTATTTTTTAATCTCCATTGTAACCTTGGATTACACCACAGTTAACAGCATATATGCTGTCTGCTGTATAATCTAAAACCATATCAGTCTTTTAATGCCTTTCAGTTAATTTGCGATCAATAGTGTTTTTAGTGCTCAGCCTACTTTTAAGACGATTGTTCAAATATATTTTATATTTCCGTAAAATCTCCGTTCGTTATCAGAAATAAGCTTCATATTTCTTGTTTGAATTCATGATCACAGATTTCACTGATTTATCAAGTTAAGAATTCCTAATTCCTGTTGGTGCTTGTTCACGTCTTCATTTAGGGTAAGAAATGGAGCAAACGGTGAAGAGCGAGGTCATTCTCTCAGTTTACATCATCTCCTTCCTGATTGGCCTGCCGGCCAACCTCCTTGCTCTCTACGCATTCAGTGTGAAAATCCATTCCAAGCCTCTTCCGACAGACATCCTGCTTCTCAATTTGACCGTCTCCGACCTGCTCTTCTTGATCATCCTCCCTCTCAAGATGCACGAGGCAGCTTCAGGCATGAGGTGGACTCTACCAGACTTCCTGTGCTCATTGACCTCCTTCGCATTCTTCTCCACAATCTACACCAGCTCTTTGCTGTTGACGGCAGTCAGTGTAGTTCGCTACATCGGAGTATCTTACCCCATCACCTACTATCAGCTACAAAAACCTGTGTATGCGATAGTGATCAGTGCTGTTATTTGGCTAATCTCAGCAGCACACTGCAGCATCACTTTCATCACTCAGCACCATCCATCCCTATCCAGCAAAAACTCCAGTACCTGCTATGAGAACTTCACCCATAAGCAGTTGAACATCCTCCTCCCAGTACGTTTGGAGTTTTTCTTGGTGCTCTGTTTGGTACCTCTTCTGATTAGTGTTTACTGCTACTTGCGCTGCATCATGATCCTGTACAGGCGACCCCGGATATCCAAGATGCAGAAGCAGAAGGCTACTGGCATGGCCTTAGGGACTCTAGCCGTTTTTCTCATTTGTGTGGTGCCATACAATGCATCTCATTTAGTGGGTTATTTCCAAGGTGAGAGCCCGAAATGGAGATACTATACCTTGCTGCTTAGCACCTTCAACACCTGTATCGATCCCATCATCTTCTACTTTTCCTCGTCCACCTTCCGCTGCACTGGTAAAAAGTCTATTTTCAGGAAGCGTGCACTCAATGATTCAGATATATAAAAGCAGGCCGCAAGCTCCAGCGAAGCATAAAATACACTTTCAATGCTATATTTACATTAGAAATCCAGCTTCACTGTTGTATTTGAATTTTATATAAACAATCTGAAAGTGTGTTACTAAACACATTTCCAACAAATGTTGTAGCCTGACCTGTGGCCATGTTTAAAGGTTGTTTATATTTTTATGTCTTAGACCTTTAAAATATCTTATGTGTGAACTGATCCTGCCCAAAGGACTCTTTTGCTGTGCATATAATTTTAGGACAAAACCTCAAAGCATGTTTTATGCATGTGCAAAATTTACATTTTATTATTTTACAGTAAATTCATTCTACTTTTTGAGTTGGTCCTTCAGACTTTGGGCCCAGTATTTCCTGTTTAGTTTAACGTGGGCCAGCCACTCTTCTGCACTCATGCATTCTGTAGGCACACATGTAGAATATACCTGCAAAAAAAACCCCCCACAAGTTAGATATAAAGTGATATGGCAAAAGTGTAAAGTACAATATGGTAACACAATTACAAACTACTGGCAAGAAGACGTGTTTTTCCAATAACAAGATATTTTAGGTTTGTTGTGTATCAAACAATAACAACTAATTCCTGAGAACTACTGGAAATAAAAATTCAGACTGAATGCTGGATTTTTGCTATTTCATCATTCATTTCTCAGAATGAGGTGTATTGAATTTGAAATATTCTTTTCCTTATGTTGCAATGACTGCAGAATATTCCTTTAATGATTCAAATAATTTTTGTGTAGCTACACCATAAATGTACAGTGATTACACTCAACTTTCGTTGTATGAACAAACCTGCAAAGAAGGTCATGAGCAGTGCCACCCAACCCAGTATGTAGGACCAAGAGAAGCGCCAGTCTCCGAAACGCTTGCCCAAGAAGTTCACTGTCACCCCAGTGTAAATGGCCATTGCAAGCAGCACAAAAAGAGCTGTATATGTAGAACAAATATATTAAAATGACGATCCAGAACGATAAAGGTCAGTGCAGTGAAATGTTTCAATATGCATGCCTTGAAAACTTTATCTGAGAGTTTTATCACATGCAAACTAATTACATAACACACCTTCTAATTGTCATGTTGAAAGCAAATTCAGGTGGGTTATTTTGTTTACTGTGACTATGACTCACTTGAAACAAAGAACATGATCCCAGCAGCAAATGAGCGGTTGAACCTCTCAAAGGCTGAGAAGTGAGCAAAGGAGAGGATTCCTGCAATGATGCCAGCAAAGCACGACATGGCGGAGAGGATCATGAAAGCACGAGTGGCATTCCAGTAGGCTGAGGAGGAGAAAAGAAGAGAGACAAAAAATGTACAAAAATATTGTTAAGATGTTGTATTCAGACAGGGCAGCTCGTCAAGTGGGAAGCCCGCACTCCATGTTATCACAACCCCCAGGTTCGAATCCGACCAGGAACCCGTGCTGCATCTCATTCCCCACGCTTTCTCTCTCTCTCTCTCTGCCACTTAATGTCTGAATAAAAGCATAAAGAAAAGCCCAAAATACACTTTAAGAATGTGTATTAAAAAAAAAACAAAACAACAACTTTCTGATCTTTTTTTTTTTTTTTTTTAACTCTAAAATGCACCCAGTGTCATTTTAAAACTGACCAGGGATTCATTAGAACCACTGACACATGAACTCAGACATTTCAAAATAATATTTTACATTTTAATATGTATTTTGGATGTAAACTTAGACTAAAGTTCTACATTTTAAGATGTAAACTGCTCACAATTTGAAATAAACTGTTTATTTGAGATCAGGAGCAGTTTCTGTACCAATTAGATTGAACATTAAAACGCTGGTGTCATAAGTAATAAAATAAAATAAAATAATTACCCGCCACTACACTCAGTAGGTACAGTTAATATATTTTCACCCAGAGAAGCTTTTACATGTGATTGCAACTTTTTCTTTAGTAAAGATATTATGACAGTATTACATATTCCCTATCTCTTCTAAATGTCATTTCAGATGGGCCTATTCTCAATCGGAGAAAGAATTGAAGAGCAAGTTGAGCCTCGGCAGCACGGTGGCATAGTGGTTAGCACTGACGCAGCAGGACTGTGTAAAACTTTGATATTTTATGGTTGGCAGAAATGTATGTCAGAAAAAGTCTCAACGCCGCCACTTCAAGAAAATTGAGGATCCACGCACGTGAACAAGAATCGGCACACGTGTCATCAGGAAGTCGGCCATTTTGATTTGAACTCCAGATTTTTACCCATTTCTACTTATTTCCTCACCTCCTACTCTATCGAACTCCTCCTATGATTTTTCCATTGAAATGACTCCACATTAATGCAGCATCATCTCAAGACCTTGAAGATGAAAAACTAACAAAATCTTTTTCATCTTATACCTTCTGGTCGTGGCACTGGTGCCAGTTTCAGCATGTCACCATAGGACAGGTGGTGCTTATAACTCCAACATACATTGTCCAGTCAGTCGCCAAACTTTGTCCACATCCTGCAGTTCCTGTCCTATCTGATATTTTATGTGCACATAAATTGATGCCACAAAATGGCTCAACTGTGCCAACTTGAAAATTAAGAAAGTCGAGGCCCTCGTTCAGATTGATATGGATGAACAAATATTGATACACTAATGTATCATCTCCAGACGCACAAAAAGGTTTCTTGGACCTGTAACCCATGACCAACAGGAAGTCGGCCGTTGTGATTTAAAATTGGGATTTTAATGCCTTTTTCGCCATTTCTGCTCCTCCTACAATTTTAATCCAAATTACTTCAAATTCAATCAGTACTGTCTCAAGACCTTCAAGACGAAAATCTATCAAAACCTTTTTGGTCTGGTATACCTGCAGTTTTTTAGGTTCGCCATGAAAGGAAATTCTTACAACTCCAGCATACATCGTCCAATCTACCCCAAATTTTCCTCCTGCCCTGAACATGTCTGAAAAACTGAAAATATTTCACCCCCATTGAAACATTTTCAGTTTTGGTGTGATTGGGGGTGCTGAGTTTCACACAGGTGTGAGGGCCTGTTCATCACTGCTTGCAGCTTTACTTATCATTGTATTCTAATACATAACCCTGGTATATAGATCAGTGTTGCTGTCCAATAGGGAGATTTCCAAGAGTCCAAGAGGAGATTTTTCCACTCACCAATGCTGTCTGTCTGCATGTAGCATTTGCCAGACATGCAGTACCTCCACAGGCCCTGATGGGCGAAGCTGCCGGACAGACGGTACTGCATCCAGTAGTCTGTGGCTGTGGAGACCACCAACAAGATGTTTCCCACGATGGCACAAAACAGGCCCCCTCCCATGAAGCTGTACATCATGAGTGACACTATAACAGCAGTTAAGGCTTTATGCACTGTGGGAAAAGAAAACAGGAAGACTCAGTGATGAGGCTGTGGCAAACTTTTTTAAAAAGAGAGTTTAAATATTTCTCAAACAGGAAAAACGGTATGGAAACGTAAAAGGAATGGAAGTGTACATGCAAAAGGCAGGAAAAGCCTGACATGGACCTGGAGCTGCAAATGTAGTCAGTCAACTGAGAGGCAGGTAACAATAGAGACATTGATTTAAGTATCTGATAAAGGGAGGACATTCATCCGTATTTACAGTTTAGATTTACTTTGCAACACTGATGGCTTAAACCAGCATTCTCTCTGGCACACAATGTTTGACAAATCATTGCTTGGCCCATGGGGAACACTGTCAGTGATACCTACCACAAGCGATGGTGCGCTCTGTGCTATTTTACTAGCAGCAATATTTGCAGTTCACTGTTCTCCTTGAAGATACATGGGGGTGATTCAGATGCTCTATTAATGTATGCACCTCAATCTGTTTTGACTACACAGTTAGCTGTAACAACAAAGCACAAAACTGTGTCCCTTAGAGCTGCTGGTGTGGACAGAGTAATCATATCAACCACAATGTAGTCCACTCATAGCAACATGCACTCTCTCTCTTTGTTTGAGCATGTTCTTTTTAATACTCTCAACTGCACAGTCCACAAATGTGTGCACTTTCTAGGCCAAACATATAAAACCTAAATGAGAAAACTGCCTAATAACACCTCAGTTGGCTCACACTATCCTGTGGCACTAACAGATTATACAAAGAAGCCTACAAATAAGAATTTAACTAAATTTAAAAAAAAAAAAAAAAAGTTCAACAATAGAAGCTCAAATGAAAATAAATAGGAACATTTCTTTGGTAAATGAGTCCATCTCCTTGAAGGTGACCCCATTGTGACAAGTTTAATCCTGTTCTCCATTTTAGCCACCGAGTATGATAAGACAATACTAAGTATAATAAATGATGCGAGGAACATGTCAAACACCAGTGGTCAGCTAGAGTCGAGCACAGATAACATACATCACCATCCACACTCTGAGCTGGAGATTATGAACACAACAGATATATTTGTATCTATGGAAGGAACCAAATTAATCTGGTCCAGCATGAAATCTTGAGAAATGTACAATTAGTTCAAAACAATGAATGGATGATACTGAAAATAGAAAAAAAGAAAACATCCAACATGCATTTATATAAAAAGGTTCTTAATGAGAGTAAAATGGTTTGAAATGGTTTGCCTTTCTGTCCTGATGACACATATTGAAACTCACTGGTTGGCGTGTCATGGTATGCTTTCTACTTTATTTCTTTTTTTTTACCCTATTCTCAGACTTTACGTGACATCAGCCGTTAACAAAAGACCCAACATCATCTTACCTGAATTCCTTAGGCTGAATCAACCCTCTTAAGTGTCAGCCTTTCCTCAGGGAAAGAGCGAGAGGCAGTGCAAGCCAGGAGTGAGCGAAATGTCAAAGAGGAAGCCCTAGGCTGAATTCCAAAAAGTTATCCCCTCCACTTTTCTGTTGATGGAGGCAAAATCCTTTAAAACAAGCAGCACAGAACAAATGCACTCGTGCTGGTGGGCCTAAGAGCCACGTGACTGTCCAACACTGAACTATATGGGAGCATTTTGGGGGTCAGGGGAAAGGGGAGGGGTGATGGTGTTGGGGGATGGTCGGGGATACGAGGCCTGCTGCACCACAGTCCTCGTCTGTTGTTCTATTAGGTGTTCTCGAACTGTGGATGTGCAGAGGCTTGCAGTACTGCTGTGGTCAATGGAACATGCTGAAGCGCACACTTTCTTTCAGGGTGGCTGGGGTGTGGTCATGGGGACACATACATGCTCAGAACACACACATGATGCTCAAGCTGTAAAAAAAAAAAAAAAACAACCACTCTTTAGAGTATGCTGTAAATGTTAACAGTGAATATGTAAAAATGAATGCAGTGACAGTAAAAGGCCGACTAATATGTGTAAAATATTTGAATATATTTGAGATAGTATTTACAATATTCCCAACAGCATTAAGTTAACAACTCAGCTATTAATTGTGCATGCAAATAGAGATAATAATGTTTTGAATGTTACTGTCCCAGAGGTTTTCATTTTTATTTGTAAAATATTGACATGGAAGAATCAAGAATAAAGTAATATCAGCGCAGAGGTCTCTGCTTTATAACCAAGGAACTGTAGGAGCTGCAGTTCCATTTAGTGCATTTAATTGCCCATTTTTTGTATCTGCTGAAAGGATTTCAAGGTAATTTGTTGAGCCAATACACAAACATGCATTAAATACAAAGGGTATCAAAATTATAGCAATAAAATGTTTATTTCTATTGTGGGTCCAGGTGGGGAAAGGCTAATTTCAATATTCTGTAAATAGAAAAGATAAGACCTTTAAAAAAAAAAAAAGAGGTCCTTAAACTGCATTCAGCTGTTAATGCACTGAACTTGTAGTCACACCCTTTGGTAACACATTTAGTTTTACTAAGTTTGGATCCCTCTTCAGTGGCATTTCCACATTTGTGTTAACATTTAATTTACCAAAGTTCATAATGAATAAAATCACATCGTAATGGTGCGAAATGATTAAAATTGAACAACTACTCATAGAGCACTGCAACAGACAGCTGACCTGCTACAAGTTCAATAAAATAATGCAATGAAATATATGTTGACCTTAGAGTATGAGTATGGTAAGAGTGTAAAAGCATGGCATAAGGATAAAGAGGGTTTTGTGTTGAGCTTGTCACGATGTTTTTCTCTTAATGACAACTAACTGTCCACTTTTGCCGCCTTCAATTCAAACAATTCAACACCATCATAGCGCCGCCCCGGGCGTTCACTGAGAGAGCAATGAGAAGCAACGACCCTGTGTTTTCCACAGGAAGCAGCAATATGGTTATTTACCACAAAATGGCAAATGCTGACAACCTCAAACTGAGCCACAGTTTTGTCCATAGATGGAAACTGAGATGGGAGAGACATCTGACATGAAGACCCTGGAGATGCAGGTGCAGAACAGACAAAAGTCAAACGGCAAAATTTTCTTTAACTTGTCGGGTAAACTTTTTTGCGAAGACTAGGAGTAATAACTTTGTTCTGTGTGGGCTGAACATTAGCTGCTAAAAGTGTAAATCTGACTTTTTTTTCTGTGACAGGTCTGAATTTAAAATGTCATTTTGTTTTAACTTGTATTGTAACAAGTTATAGACTGCCTTGTATTAAAATACAGTCAGTATAATGAGTTTTTGAGGTGGGAAGCTCGATAGCACCATCTACTGCAGATAGAAAACATCAGCTCTTGTTGAAACGTTAAAATGCTTTCTCACAACATGATCCAACTGTCAACATCAGGGCTGAACTCTGACTCACAGCTCAGTTGAAGCAGTTTCAACTGAGCAGTTTTCACCGTGAAAAGCTGCTTTCCTCACTGTGCGACTCCACCTTACAGACCAACACATGCCCATAATCTTTTGCTTTGACAACAAACATTGTTCAGAGGAGGCACCACTCACCATCTTGTTGCTTTATGTTGTTCATCACTGCTTCGACTGTGTGACTCCCAAACATGAGGGAGAGAGGAGCTCATCTGAACTGCTCCCTCTGACTGGCATTACTGATGTATTTGCTGTTGCTGCACCAAATATGGACACACAAAAAATATGTGCAGCCATTTCTCACCCTCAAACAACTCCAAAAGAAAGCCAGCTGATCAAAGCACTTGCAAATAAGACAGGATGTGAAGGTGTAATACACACACACACACAGACACAGAGACACACAACCAGGCATGAAGATTATGAGGAACAACAGCATATGTCCCCAGAGAAAACAAAACATCCAACACCCATACAAATTCTTTATCGCTTTAGCTCGTTTAAAAATTTAAATCATTTGTTTTTCCAGGAGAGAATACTACAGGAAGTGAATCCTTCACAAAAAAGCCAATGATAACGACCTGCTGCACATAAACATAAGAAAAAACACTTTTTTTTTTAGTTTGGTGTTTTTTGAATTTACTGTTTTTTGAATTTACTTTTTAGCATGCGTCAGATTATGTTGATTAGCATGTTGATCATGAAGAAGTACAACACTGACGTTTTTGTGTGCCATGATACACCGAGTGATCTGCACCCCCATGAACAGACAGGCTCATTCACAAGACTCCTAACCACCCATCACCATTCACCAACATACCCATCACACACTCTAATGCACCTACAGTCACACAAGAGACTCTAAACCTCACATCCTCATTATCACAAAATAGACTGTATAATGTCGTAATTAGTATTTATCTTTTATCTTTACTGTGTCTTGTTTCTAATGTGTGCTTCATTTAAATAGTCACTGACATAATGGCATCACTGGCTTAGTGGTGTCCCACAACAGGAACGTCGCAGGTTCGGTTCCCGGCCTGGGGCCTTTCTGTGTGGAGTTTACATGTTCTCTCCGTGTCTGTGTGGGTTTCCTCCGGGTACTCCGGTTTCCTCCCACCGTCCAAAGACATCATGTTCGGGTTAATTTGTGACTCTAAATTGTCTGTAGGCGTGAGTGTGAGTGTTTGTTTGTCTCTGTTTGTCTCTGTGTGTTGGCCCTGTGATGGACTGGTGACCTGCCTAGGGTGTACCCCACCCTCGCCCAGTGTAAGCTGTGATTGGCTCCAGTACCCCCCCGCAACCCAAAAACGGATAAGCAGTAGAAGATGAATGAATGAATTGAATTGACCTGGGAGAGGAAATCAATACAACTACGGTTGTGTAATGAAGAAGCTTTCCTTAATAATTTAAATAAATGACCAGATAACTTTGTTAAATATATATTATATATAAATGTACAAAGGGATTGAAATCAGTTTGTGAAATGTATTCTTGTTTTAGCTGAATTAAAAGTTACAGATATAGAAAATCTCATTAAAATAAAGTTTTACCGAAGTAATACTTCAGAAAATTCAGTTCAGCGTTTAGACAGTTGTAGCGACCCTGACAGGTGGTGGAGGGACAAAAGTGGGCAGAGCCACTGATCTTTCAGAGGGAGCCTGAAAGAAACAGATACAGATTCATTTAATGCAAATCAAGAAAAAAAACAGAGTAAAAAATAAGGGCCTCCCCTACTATATTTTACAACAAAGATTACCTGGTGCGGTCTGTTGTAGTCAGGGGGAGACTTCAGCTCTCTTGTCAGCAGGTTATGAGGAGTTAAATCTGATTGGGTTGTTATTGTCTGTTGAGAGAAAGACAATACAAACAAAGTAACAGATTCATAATTTGCTTTTAAACAGGTAAAAAAATTACTTCATCCTGTATGTGGTGCATGATAGGTCAATTGTGTTATATAATTTACACTCCACATAGTCGCCATGTTGCTGCTGTTATCAACATGAATTCATTCATGTTTAATATATGTCAGTGAAGCGATTCCCACCTTCTCAACTGCTCTGGACACTGGATATCTTGTCTGCCGACCTACAACAAAGAATAACAGCAAAATTATTCATCAAAATTAAATTATGTCACCGTTTTTAAAAAGACTTCACCTACTTTGGTTTTTGTTGCAGTAGACACAGAGATAGATGAATGCTCCCACGAGGAGCAGGAAGAGAAGGCTGCAGGGGATTCCAGCAGCAATGCCAGCAATGGCCGGACCACTCAGTCCCTCAGCTAGTATCAGTGGGTTAGAAAGTAACAGATTATTCATCATATCTCACTCTGTGAGAAGAAAGGTGCTGCTTAAAAATAATAACTAACAAATGGCCAAACCTGGTCCAAGTCTGTGGCTCTCAGAGGGCTCTCCTACAGTCATAAGAGCTCTGGGGACGACCCGAAAAAAACGAGTCTTGCTGGGATCGATGATGAAGATGTCTGTGCTACGAGCAGAACCAGGTTTCTGCTGGATGGTGCGATATTTGTTTGAGGTGCTTCTTTTTTGACTGCCAATATGATTTTGGCTCAGGTCTGGACCTTTCAATTGGATGTCAAACCCTTTGCAAAAGCCCAAACAATGATAATAGCATCAAAGTTGACCAGTCAGACAAAGGCAAACAAGAAGTGACATTTGATTTTCCCAGCACTTTCGTTGTAGCAGTATTTTTCCCAAACAACGGCCGCTGCCCAGCTAAGTACATTGCACACATTACACAATATTTACACCCCTATCCTCTGGGGACAGATTCTGTTTCCAGCAATGCATCAACGTTCCTCCAAAAGCTTTACCTGTAACAACAGAGGTAGGTGGGACCTCCCAGGTCAACGTGATGATGGTTCCATCTTGATTAGAGAACACACTGGAATGTGAGATCAGCGGTCCTGCACAGAGAGGGAGAGACGGGGATTGTAAATGAGTGGAGAGATCAAGAAAGTATGGGGTGGGGGGGCGGTAAAGCAAGACTGGAGAGCTTTGTATAAAGGGAAAGACCAATCTCAGGTATTACTTAGCTCTGTGTCTGAGGCTCCATTGTATTTTTTTTTTGACTCTTGTAAGTGCACATAGTTCTTCCAATTAGAAGCTTAAGGTAACAAAATCTCCACAGAATTGAAAGACAAATACTGTTCTGTTAGGCCGTGGTGGAAGACGTACCCACATCTTTTACTTAAGTATCATCACATTATACTTACAGCATGAAATACCTTTTACTATTTCATATGGAATCAAAAGGAAAAGTCACTTTCAAAAGTCAAAGTAACCACTCTGAAGTAAGGCTGTAACTAACAATTTCTTCATGTTGTACCATTTTTTTTTCTAAAGAGCAAGAACTTTCACCTTAGATACTTCTGTTCTTTTACTTGAATAGAAGTTTAAGGGAAGTTGGATACTCTAAATCTATTAGAGTACAGAATATTTTCCTTTTAATTGTAGTAGTTATTCAAAAAAAACATACTGTGTGCAAGTACCTCAAAAAAGCATACAGTGCTTCAAGGAGCAGCAGTGCTATACCTCGTAACTGGATTTCTCTTCTCTGGGAGCCCAGGGGGTTGCGGCAGATGCAGGTGTAGTTTTGGAGGAGAAAGTTGCTGACGTTGTAATGGCGAATATTGAGCTGTGTGGTGTCATTGCTGATCTGACAAGATGTACTGTTGGTGACATCTTTGCTGCCTTTGGACCATGACACCACGGCCTCAGGCGAGGCCTCACTGACGCAGAGGATTGCAACCACTATTTTGCCCTCAGAGTCAACTGTGGTTCTCACAGCTGGGAGTAACTTAATTGGACTACCTGGGGAAGATAAAGATTTTGCTTAAGTTTTTTTCTGTTGTTGTTTTGAAACACAGATGACTATCCATGAAACCTATTTAAAAAAAAAAAAAAAAAAAAAGGAAAAAAAAGAAACAACAACTCACGTGCGGTAATGTTGCATTGTTTTGACTGAACTGGATGGACTGCCATGCATATGACAGTTTTCCCGTTCAGGTCAGCTGAGGCAGTGAACGCCAGGTTGAAGTTCCCAACTCCACTGCTGCTGCTGAGGGCGGGGAAAGAGAGCATAGCCTGTGGAGTTCCCCCCTGCCACTGACAGCTATACAGTAGGTCGACATTCCCGTTAACTGAGCGCACAGAGCATTTCGGGCTGCTCGACGGCATCTCTGTTACACGAGAAAACTGATTGAAAACCTTGTTATTTGTGATGGGTCCAGAGTTACAAGCATTCACACAAACATGAACAAAGTCAGGTGAAAACATGTCATTTATAAAATCTTAAATTTTCTAAATCTTTAAAAGATGCAAAGATGACATGATTTTGCAGTTTTAATGCCACATCCAACCGCAAACACTGAAAAGAGAATCTTATGCTTTCACATACCATAAACATTTAGAGTAATGTTCTTCTGACGCTTTTCTTCTGTCTCCTCATTGAACATCGTGCATGTATAAATGCCCCCTTGACTTGTCTGTATATTTGTTCGATTTAGGACTCCTTCAGCGGACTGAGAAAGGGTCTCACCACCAAAGACCCACTCAGCTATTGGCTGTGGGAATCCCTCAGCCTGGCAGCGGAGGCTCAGAGAATCCCCCGATACATAGAAAGGTTGGGCTGGACGGGCCTCAACTACAGGCTCATCAGGTCCGTCTGTCATTAAAAACAAACAAAAAAAAAATTACGTTGAAAGGATACAAACAGACACACTTGAGATGATTGCAGTCTAAATTAAAATCTAGCGATCTTACACCGCACAGTGACATTCAGGTGAGCCCGGACACGACTGAAGGGATTTGTCAGTAACACCATGTACTGTCCTGTGTCATTTCGGTTTGGACTCAAGACCACAAGGCTACTTTGCTTTATCGAGAAGTGCAGGCTGGTTTCTATCTTTCTGCCATTGAAGAACCACATCTGTTGCTCCACCACTCCTTGAGACATATTATAACACAGGGTGAACGGCTCAGTTCCCTCCTTCACAAAATTTGGCTGCATGCTCACCACCAGATTCTCAATGGTTTCTGTCAAAGAAAAAAGTAAAAAGGTTGGTTGAACAGAATGACGACGTAAACAAGTCCTCAAGGTTATTTTCCCACTGCCTTTCACATCCCCAGCACAGGGAGAATGAAATATCTATCATCTATATATATATATATATATAGATAGATAGAGAGAGAGAGAGATAGAAGAGAGAGTTTGTTTTTGCTATGAGTATTTTCAGAGTTGTTAAAGTTTTCATTTGTTTTATTTATTTACTAATTATTATTATTTAGTCAGAACCAAACCCAAGGCAGACAGTCAAATACATAAACATAATGCAAATGTAACTGAATTTTAAATAATGCCTTCCATAAGAGAACTCTGGTCTCTATACCCGTTAATTGAACTTTAAATCTGATAAGATAGTTTTGGTTTTTTTTTGTTCTAATAACACAGAATAATATCATGATGATGTGGCGAGCTTCATCATAATGTAACAGGCATAATACATTGCAATTTATGTGTGGTTCCACTTCCTTATCATAATCACTTCAGGACTGTCCATGCGCTCTGAGGAAACAGTGCATAAACTGCAGAATAAACAAATACCAAACTTGTGTGATGACCCCAGTGTAAAAAGATGAGGTTAACATCAAACACCAAAGAGGCTTATCTCCCAAACAGAGCCAGGTCAAGTACTCACCAAACACTCCCAGAGTGAAACTTGTCGCAGCTTTACCCATTCCAGACTTGGTTATTTCAATAGTGTAGATACCGGTGTAATTGAGCGGCACATTTACAAAGGTAAGGGATCCATCATTCTCAATCCTCAGCACTTCCCTGTGGGATATGTCTGGGGCAGCGCTGGAGCCAACAGTCCATGTGACGACAGGTAAATTTCCCTTAAACCAGGTAACTGCTGGATCAAGGGCACCACTGAAACGCACAGCCAGAGTCACAGTGCTGCCAGCTTTTGTATTCACCAAAGAAGGACCAGCAGGAGAAACCCCCAGTTCACAGTACGCACCTGTCAAAAGTGGAGCCAATAAGATGAGAATATAAATATATATATATTTTTAAACATGAACAAATATGAGGCCTGTGAGGCAGAGGCCACATTTCAAAACCATAAAATCAATTAAATACTCATGAACAGCAGTGTGTCGATTCATATTATAGTCTGTGTATTATCTTTTAAAATAAATTGTACAAATATTCCACTGCAAATATTTCTAATGTCTATGTATATATATTTAGATATTTTTTGTCTTTCCCTTAATGTGTCCAAGAAAGAAACACCGGAGGCAAATTCCTACTATGTTTACACACACCTGGCTGTAAAACTATTTCCGATTCTGATAAATAGAAATATCTGCTAAAAACTCCTGATCCAATGGAACAATGTAAGCCAAAGTCCCAAACTGTTTCATCTGCCAACAAGGCACAGCCATGAAGCACAACGTAAAAAAAAAAAAAAACCTCAAATCAGAGCTTTACTGATAATCTTACCTTGAAAAGAAAAAGTGAGAAAAGTAGCCAGAAAAATTGATCTTACTCGGCCAAATACGCCAAACCGCGTCATTTCAATGAAATTGGACGGAAGCCGAGAAGCGCAAATACTCCAGAAATGTCCAATGAAGCTCAAAGAAATCTGAATTATTCTGATTTTTTCTGCGACATTGAGAGAGAAATCAAAACTCAGAGGGAGAGACGTCCTGACCGTCGGCGGCGCGGTGACAGACACAACTGTGCGTACGCGCGCGCCCGGGCTCGCGCTGCTGAGTTCACGACGCGTGAACGGCTCACCTGCGCTGCGTCAAAGCCTTGTTTGTGCACGTGAGACCACGCCCATCGTCTAATCACACACACCCGGTGTGAGACGTCATCGTGTCCGCCATATTGGAAGGGGCAAACTTTCCCCAAGTCTATGTGGAAAGTGGTGTTTTTCTGCATAAACATTTACATTAAACTGAGTTTGATTAATCGTTTTGACATTAAATTCTTTTTATTTTTCATTTAAGTACAAGAAACGATGATCATTGAGAAAAAAAAGTGTATATAGTATAGCATTAATACTAGGGCACTGTAACTGGCAGTGAGTCAGATTTCTTATAATAATAAACTTCATGACAAAAAATAATGGACAATTATTCATTTTAACATGAAATACACACTTCCATATTTAGCCTGATATTCTTCTTTTGAACACGTAAAACATCATCCCGTTGAGTCCAAGCTTGGCCTCCATACAGCTCATCCACCTTGGTAAAATTAAAAAATAATAAACACAGATATGCAGTTACACCAGAAACAGTGAGTCAGAGCTCTTTATCTCTGGGAAAACTTTAAGTTAGCTAAATAAATAACAACCTTCAGACTAATTTGTTCACGGCTGTTTAGTATATGAAACATTTTTCTACAGATTTTGCCAAAATGTTGTTTGGAGGCAGCTGGGCCAAGAGTTTTCATAGCATTATTTATGTTAGCTCTCAACATGATGTTTTACTTGATTTGGAGTGACACTGGGGAGTGAAGTGGGGCTAGTGGGGGTCAGCCCTGCAGGAGTGATGACCTGCCCTGATCCAGTGTCAGCTGGGTCTGGCTCCAAGCTTGATCACCAGCTTGAAGGGCAGTAGTAACATACTGACAGTTAGTTTGCTTATTCAGGTACACTGAAAAAATATCTGCAGCCTGGTACAAAAAAAAAGAAAAAAAAAGAAAAAACAACAATAAACAAACAAAAACCCAGCAGTAGTCTCACCTTTGTGTACAGACCTCAAGAGTTATATTACTTAATAAGTTTTGGAAGAATTAATAAGTAAAAGTATAATAAATATGACTGTGACATTGAATTTACCCCCTAATTGTTTATAAATTGACTCATTATTATGAAAAGTTATTTCATGCTGTTCCTTGTTACAGTGAGTTTAATTTCATGGTGTCATTTTTACAAAAGCCTGTTAAAGGTCAAACAACAAACTGGGACAAGGCTGCTGCTTTGTTCTGAATGAGCCTCATTAGTTTTTGACACAAGAATCAGTGGAATGAAATTACCTGAATCTAATGGACTGTGAATTGGATTTAAATTATTTGACAATTTCACAATGATTGCAATTAATGTTGAAAGCTCATTTGTTACCCATTTACAGGTGTTAACAATGCTACTACATTGGTAACTGTTATTTGGAAAAATGCCTGTGTTGAAATGCCAAGATCTTTGTAGACAAATAACGGTGCAAGTAGCAGAATCTACTTAGTTGGCATAAGAGTTGCAGTGTATTCTTACTTGTAGACTTTAACACAAATATCCTGAATTTAAACCGGAAGAAAAGCCAAAATCACAGACACATCTGCCATGTTTAGATATGAAAAACACTACTTTATTTTCATTTTTAATACTCTGTACAATTACATGAGAACTGAGGCGCTTATGGTAAAATTCTGGTTTCCTCCCTCATACTGAGAGACACTGTCCAGGCAGAGGACTGAAAAAAATTGAGAATTTATATTACAAGCTATACAGATTAGCAGTAGACATTTGCTAAACTTGAATGGCATGAGCATCAACATCTTTGGGTCCATATTTACATATATCATTTACAAAAACTGCACCTCTTAACATGTGAGACAAGTGATGCACAAGATTAAAAAGATGAGTCATCTTTTTGGTTGATGAAATCCATCGTAGTGGAGGTATGTGAACAGTGATATCACCAACCTCAGCATGAATGAGAGGAAGTCTCTGTTTACATTATTGCATAAAGATGGCTTGTTATATCAGTATAGCTTATAATAGATGAAACATCCATAATAGTTAGAATGCACATGAAAGACAAGATGATCCTTGTGAAATTGTCTGGGTCTGCTGAAGGACAGTGTCTCTCAGTATTCCTCCTCTCCCTGCACATCCTCAGGCATCACATCTCGAACAGAGGGATTAGGCTGATACATGAGTTTGTCCTCGGGGTGCGCTTATGTAACGCAGTCCAATTATCCATTAAAAAGTCCTGCAAGGAGAGCAGAGAATTTCGATACGTGATTCAAGACAACAGTTGCAATTAAAATCTTTAATTAGTTCTGCTTTTGTAACCACAAATCACACAATACTCTTTGTCAAAACAATTAATTAGTTTTTTTGTAATGAAAAGATGGTGATATAAAAAGGATGTTAATATTCCAAGCAAACAATTCTATCATTCATCACAGTGAATCGCTTTTCAGCACACACAAGCTTGTATAAGATCATATTCAAGGGGTAGGTTATCAAAAATAATTTATTTTTGATATAGTGTTTCCACTTCCCCCCTTACTTGAAAATATAAAAATAAAACTTGTCTAAAACTAGAGAGAAAAATATCATCCCCAAACAAGTGATGGAAATTTCAGGACGTTACTACAGATTTACAAGAAGACACTGAAATACTGATTAACATTCAATATCTAATCAAATGCCACCAGATTACATTAGAGCTGTAACTGTCAGTTGCTTAGTCAGATGATATAAAATAAACATGAAACCATTTTGTTTGGAACCACCATGAATGAATAAAACCACCCATTTTTTGGGATCTGACTGGAAATATTTGTTGCCTTTCTTTCACCTTAACTTCCTTTTATCACAGTGCTGAAATGACTCAACACACCAAACAATTTTTATTACCTGTGTCATTCATACCTGAGCGAATAATAAAGTATATTGTGACAAATATCGATAAAGTGATCACACTTACAGACAACATGAACTCATATATATTAGTTATGAAACTCAAGTTGTAGTCAAACTCACCCTTCTGCTCGGTTATTATCCCCTTTGCTTACACTCTTAATGCCTCTATACGTGCCCCATCTCTTTCAGTTTCCCCACCAGGTCGTCCACTGTCTCCACCTTCATCCCCGCCTGCCTCTGTGGGGGCTCTTCCACTCTCAACACCTCCAACCGTGATGTAAGATCCACTCCTAAGTCTGCAGGCTTCACGTTAGCAATCTTCTTCTTCTTGGCTTTCTAAAAAAGGAAGGAAGCACAGAGATAAGGGTAAAGTACACACTCAGACTAATAATTCACAGCATTTTAATTTTTCATTGTTTGAACAACTCTGCTCTAAAAAGATTTGGTCACACCAAAAATTACCAGTGCTTTATTGAAACTAAATTCTTTCTGGATTTATCGAAGCATTGACAGCTCAGTTTTCTTCTAAATTGTCTCTCTGGCAACCAAACTATGATTTGCATACATTTTTTGAATTTTTGTGTTAACTCCTTGCAACCTACCATGATATTAGGCAGAGTGGCATATCTGGGTATGTTGAGTCGAAGGTCTGTCGTCACCACTGCTGGTATGTTAATTTTAATAGTTTCCAGGCCACCGTCAATTTCCCTCACCACTTTCACCTTGTCTCCTTCCACTGACACCTCTGATGCAAAAGTGCCCTGAAATATGAAACATATTTAGCAAAACTGAATACTCAAATAATTAGATCTACTGGTTAACTATCCAACATCATTGCTAACCCTGCAGCATGAGGACTAAACAAAACCGATATGGGCTTACTTGAGGGCACAGAATCGTCAGTGTGCTCCATTTGCTGGCTAGCCTTTATTATTACAGTTTAAAACTTGGATCATTCCACGTAAATGTGCCATCAGCTCAACCTGTATGCGGAGATAACTTGTCAAAGTACACTATCTATTGGTCAGCCTGTGGAACTTCAGCTCTCCAAGTAGACTTTAACCTGCAATGCTGATCTGTGCAGGTTCACTGTAGCTCTTACTGGATCAAACTAGTCTCCATAAACCTTGATAAGACAGTCTAGGCAGAGGCATGACCTGATATGAGTTCACATATATGGCATTTGTAAGGAAAAAAAGAGCAAATATCATAATCTAAGTAACAGTATTCATTTCAGCTCAAATAAATTTTAGGTCAAGAGACCTATTTTTGTTGACTTGGTCCTGTTTAGCATGACTCATTCAAAGACTACATAACAGCTACAAGTCACCTGAGGCCAGTCAAGTAAAGCTGCTGTCATCTGGCCAGTCTGATTGCAGTCATCATCGATTGCCTATAAAAACAACACAATAATTTAATAAAGGTAACAGGACTATAAGACGTGAGCAGAAAATGTGATGAGGATGTTAGGTGAAATCAATCCTGATCTTTAACCTGTTTGCCAAGGATGACGAGCTGTGCGTCCTCCTTCTTAGCCAGAGCAGCCAGGATCTTAGAGACCTGCAGCGGTCCCAAGGTGTCATAGTCTTTCCCAGTGACTTCCACATGAATGCCACGGTCGGCCCCCATGGCAAGGGCAGTACGAATGGTTTCCTTTGTGAGAGGAAACTATGGGTCAGAGATCTCGTCCTTGAGGGAGGGGGATTAAAATAATTGGCTGGTGCTTCTCCCTTCTTAAAACTTATTGTCAAACTCAAAAGGATTAATATTTGACATTGGCCTCAGTATCTTTCACAATGATTACTTTTCCAGTGAGTAACATTTCCTTTGTTTTGTTGACTTGCTTTGAAATTTGTCCTGATATATTACGGTATAACTACTCTAACATCTTGGATATGAAATGTCACTGCTTTTCCTAAATTTATATACATGGCATTGGAATAATGCATTCAAATGAGAAGCAAAGTATAAGCATTACAGTAGATAGTGATAAATATTCAAGTATTTCTACGCTACAGGGTATGTATACATTAAAAAAAAAAAAAAAATCAATGCAATTTTTATCTGATTACACTGCCAGATAATGCAAGGTATGATAAATGACATATCTGTATCACGGATCTCTACAGTAATTGTGAAATGGGACAAATCAATGCAACCTTCCTCACCTGTGCTTGCTGTGGCCCACAGCTAACAGCCACAACTTCCTTAATAAGCTTCTTCTCCTTCAGCTTGACCGCCTCCTCAATGGCGATTTCACAGAAGGGGTTCATTGAGTGTTTAACACCATCAGTCACCACACCAGTGTTGTCCGGCTTCACACGAATCTGAGGAGGAGTAATACAGGAGTATAAAAGTCACTATGGAGGTGCCAGCCGACTAACAGTCCAGACAGTCTGGAGTCTAGGGCAAACTATCAGGTATAGTGTTAGAAACTAAAACAGAAGGCAAGCCATCGGAGTAGAGGTGAAAAGGGTGAGGCATCTTGTGATACATGTTTAAACAGGCTGGCAAAATGTGTCTTTATTTTTCTTGGAAGCTGTCATGTCTACTTTTATTTCTCTGCATCGGTTTATCAACAAATAATGATTGAGAAGAACTTCCCTTGAGGGTAAGAAGCATGAAATCTGAATCTAAGTCTGATACACAGAGAATGTAGGCAGTTCTGTTTCTGGTTTTAATTCAAAAACCATGGGCACTAATCAGCTATTATTAAAGTAACCCCACTCCAGGGATCTGATCCCTCTCAGTCACAGGTTTACTTGTGAAGTGGTCTGTTAGGTGATAAGACCTGGATACAGTTCATGTTCCAGTTGGACCTGGTTTTGGGCATAGGAGCACCGTTAAGCTGACACATTGAGGATCTTCACCAAACCGTTTCCTCATCTTTGCAGGTAGACTGCCTTTCCACTGGCATTGCATGCAGTAACTATTAAGAGCCCCACAAAGTAGAAAAAGGGGATTTAGACATAAATCAAGAAAAACTGTTTCAGACTCACTGTAAACATACCTGCATAGACCAGCATGATAAACTTTTCATACACCAAATATAATGTTACCATTCAGTCTTGCAGCAACTTTAAAAAAAAAAAAAAAAAAGAAGCAACAAACCATGTGTGGAGCATAATGTTACTGACACAATATCCAAACTTGTCACAGTAAATGTCCTGACATTAAAAATGGACAAATCATTTCAGACTGACTTTGCTTTTCTGACAAAACAGAATACAAACAGTACCGGTCAATAGGTTAGGGACATTCTAGCATTACCAGAAAATTCAAACAAAATGGACTTTTCCTGACTTCCTACATTTTGATGGTCTATCTGAGGGATAAGGTGTCAGTACCGAGCCCTGACTCTGCACAGAGTAACACAAAATAACCCTACTGATGGTGTCATTAATGTGAAAAAAAAAAACAAAAAAAAAACTACCCTGACATTACAGTAACTGCACCGTCCACTATGACTGACACACTAAATAATACAGGACAAACTCTGCAGAGGACATACCATTGTTTTTGTGTCAGTAAGTTACACAACTTATAAACATCAGCAGCAGGAAGTCAAACACTAAGGCGCTGCTAAATGTAATCTCAATTAGATAGATAGATACTTTATTAATCCCCGAAGGGAAATTCACCATTTATTCACCATGCTACATGTCGTGAATCAGTTCAGCTGCATATTTGGAGGTTATCTGTCAAATCCTTGTCAGTGTGAGTGTCAGTCAATGCTGCTGTGTCTCGGTTTCTACAGCACAGCCAGCTGGTGCTAGCATGCTAACATTAGCGAGCAGGGCACAAAGTCAAATGAGTGAACGCTGGAGGGGGAAAAATAACATTTTAAATAACACTATCGACTCAACAGAAGCATTTTACCTTGACTGCGTAGTCAATGACACGTTTAACTCCGACGAGAACACGTCCAGACATTGTGGCTGTAACGTTTAATTATGCTATAAGTAGATGTAACAGTCACCGCAATGTACCTTCAACCGAGGAGGAGACGTCGGAGCCTTTTTAGTGTGACACCAGGCTGTGGGTGCCGCCTACCACTTCAGCCAATGAGAATAAGCCAAAAATCCAACGTTCTCTGCGCTAATTGGCTGAGCTGCGATTACGGTCGTTGTTAAAGTCAACATAAAGCCAGTCGATGCCGTTCTTTCAGTGACGTGAGTATAAATAACTAATTGCCGTTTGGGAGTTTGATTAAGAGCTGCTCATCTCTCATAATTAATACTTTTGATGGCCGTTTTGCTCAAACTTCTTTAGATGTGTGCATGGTTACGTGTGATTAACTTGGTGCTTCTCACATCTGTGTCGTGGCGAAAAAAAAAAAGATGAAGAAAGGTTCCGCTTTATGTGGGACAAAGTTCATGCCCATGCAGTTAAATACAATAAGCTTGCAATGGATTCTACCCCCATTAAGATTATACAATTTAAACTTTTGAAAGAGTTGAGTCAGCTGTATTGAATCACATTGCATTGAATAGGGAGGTGTTCCTATAATTTACTTAACACTTGTGAAACTAAATAATTGGCAATACAATATAATTCAACAGCACCACAGAATAACATTTAAAATGACCATACCTTTGAATTAACACCTTCTTCAAAACTGTTTCAGTAAGACTTGATCATTGTAATCATCTTTGAATCAGGATTTATCTCAGAACTGCTTTATTTGACTGCATAGGTGAACTTAATTACTTGCCAACTAAAACCAATGAGGGTCAGGTCACGTTGAATTTTAAATGATATACATGTCAAGTTAGAAATAAGCATGACTTCAAGACCTGGGAAATTAGGTGAATATTTTAAATTTTGCTTTATCTTTGTTATTTCACTTATTTTTATCTTTCAATTGCATATTTTGTATTATGATTGGTGCCCTCTTCATTTATGTAAACCCTATATATAGGCTATTTTGGATCAGTACATTTACCATTTTAGTCATTCCACCCTTAAAATGTACAATTCAGAAGAGTACAACATCAATAGCAATGTCTCATTTCAGGGTTTGTCAAGTAAAAGAACATAATAACCATTAAAAATAGTAATAGCCCACTATAAACTGACAATCTATTGGATATACCCACACCCATTAGACTGCAAAAAAGGGTTAGGGTTGGAAAATAAGAACAAAAGTCCTGCAATGAATCCCACTTTTGCAAATGTTTGCTGGTGAAACGCTAAAGGTTGTTTTGATTAAAACTAAAGGCCTAATGGAAGCTGTTGGAATACAGTATATTGCACTATATATCCATATTGAAGTGTTGAAAAACATTTCTATTTCTCCACCCTGGATGATGTAAACCTTCAGGCTTTGTTAGCGTGGCTGTTTTATTGACCGCATTAGTATAATGTACCTAATAAAGTGGGAAGTGAGTGCATAGTATTGATCATGGCAGAGTAACTTTCAGCCTTCAGTCACTCAGTAAAAGTATGAGAATGGACTTCACGTACTCTCTGAAATAAAAGTGTTGCTGGAAGCGTTAACTTTCCCACAAATCTTCAATGTTAACGAAATTACAAACTGATTTACAACGCAAGAGCAATTAAAGCGCGTTTTAGGAGGACATTTAGGAGAAGACATGAGAATGAAAACCTCCAGATTACAGATGACTGAAACAATTTTTGGATTGAAACGAAGGAGACACTTAAGTTTCCAGTCTGTCTGGATCAATAATAATAATAATAATAAAAGTAATAATGTCGTTAAATTCAGCACCAGACCATTAAACCAGCCTTTAAAGATACTTTACACCGATGCATCCATCTCTCCGAGGAACACATCTAGATGTTGTCCGACAGCGATTCCGTTTCTTATTTTTTATTTTTATCTCTTTGTTTGTTTTCGTCCTCAGCTGACCGACATCCCCAAAAATTTGTCACGAACCGGCTTGTGTCTCCTGGTGTTGCGGTCGGAGTTGCCGTGTGTGCAGGGCAGCATGTTTTGGACGTGATGACCGCGGTCCCCGCAGAAGTGCAAATCCTCCGGGGGCGTCAGCTGATTCGAGCCGGACTGACCTCGGATCACCCAGCGGCAGCAGCGGCCTCCATTTTAACTCCGACACCGAGCCATACCTCACGTGTCCTGGGCTGTCTCTCTCACATGACCCGAGTGTTTGTTCCCGTGATCAGCACTTCCATCTCCGTCTGTGACATCGAATATCACTTTTTATTGCAACCCTGATGGATATGCTCGAACAGAGTCTGGACACCGCAAGGTAACCGAGATCACCAAAATGGCTAACTGACACAAGCTAGCTGCAACATGCTATTTGGGATGGCTGGTTAACGGCGCTAAACGAGGCCTGACCTAAAAACTGTTGTCGGAAACATTTAAGTCCACCGACTGTGCTTAAGTTAGCAGGAGAGGTGGACGACTTTGCTACCAAGACACATGACTAGATATATATGAGGAGACTTAGACCCAGTCGCGCAAAACGTGATAATAATTAGCAATCAGCAGTCCAACAGCTAACTTAGCTTCTGCTAGCTGTTAAATCAGACGAGTTGTCAAACGATGTAAATAAATGATAACAGTGTTGTGTTTTATGTGGCGACTTTGCTGTTTGTTTGACCGACCTCTTGTAGAAGTTTTTTGTTAACATGAAAGTCAAAGCTTAGGGTCACTAAATTACATTTTTGTTTTTGTTGTTCATTTCTGTCACTAATACTCTTGAAGGTTGGCTCGTTGCGTTTTTGTTTATTATTATTATTATTATTAATTGCTTGTTTGTGCATCTGGATTGCAGCCAAGAAAAGCAAGACGAAGAAGTTGTGCAGGTATCTGAAGGTGAGAATTTATGGACTAATGCTTCAATGACAGCAACTGGCACCTGCAAAGCGTTTAAATGTGCAGATTGTTCAATGGCCAAACAGGCAGTGGTCGGTTAACTGTCAACATTTGGTAAATGGAAGATGAAACGACATGCTTTGTGATGCATTGTCTTATTTAACATTCAGGTATTACTGCTTTATGCGGCTCCACTAAGGCGTTAGTGACTCTTTCTTAGTTTTCCCTCTAATCCATCCTCACAACTGGCTTTTGTCGTCTCTCTTCCCTCAGACGGAACAGGAGAAGAGCAGACAGCTGTAACAATAGCCAGCGTTCAGCAGGCTGCAGCATTTGGTGATCATAACATACAATATCAGTTCCGTGCTGAGGGGGGGCAGGTAAGCATCTAAAGGCTGACACACGCAGTGTTTGTATTGTTGTTGTTGTTGTTTTTTGCTTCTTCTTTTTTTTTCCTTTTCCACAGTGCATCTCAGACAGACTTTAAACAACTTAAATGTCACATTTGCCTGGAGTTTTTGCATAAGATTGCATCCTTTTAGCCCTCGTAACATAAAACAGCAGTCACCAGATTGACTTTAGATGACATGTTGATTAAATCTCCACGGGGTGTCAAAGCAGAAACATAATTAGGTACTAACGGAGTGTGACATTATATATTGATGAATGTGATTAAAAGGACTTGGCTGCATGCATAGTGCAAAGTGACTGGGAGATAATGGGAATGTCAGTAAACAACATTTTGTGCCACATATAAGCATTCAGCGCTGTTGCCCCACAACAAGAAGGTCACGGTTCAGTTCCTGGGGCCTTTCTGTGCGCCGTGTGCATGTTCTCCCCGTGCCTGCGTGGGTTTCCTCCAGGTAATCCAGTTTCCACCCACCTTCCAAAGACATCATGTTTAGGTTAATTGGTGACTCTAAATTGTCCGTAGGTCTGAGTGTGAGTGTGAGTGGTTGTTTGTCTCTGTCTGTCTCTATGTGTTGGCCCTGTGATGGAGTGACGCCCTATCCAGGGTGTACCCCGCCCTTGCCCAATGTGAGCTGGGATTGGCTCCAGCACCCCCTGCGACCTGGAAATGGATAAGCAGTAGAAGTGAATGAATGAATGCATTCAGTATTTTGAGTACTGAAACTTTTTTATGCTGACAGTTTTAGTGCTGCTGCGTCATAGAGAGAAATACATTATTTCCTCTCATGAATAGTCTTGTCTGTGTAAGGCTGTGTTTTCTTACACTAAGATGTATTTTTGCTGGGTGATTAATTCTCCCCTGTTCAAAAGACAAGTCAGGAGGAGAGCAAGCTTTTAAATTGCCTAAAGGTAGAAATGTACCTAAAGGTACTTTTCTGTTTCTAGTCCCATGATTGACTGGTGACCTTCATCGAGGACATCTCCTTGCTAATATAGTGGTTGACAATGCAAGCGAATAAATTGGAAGAAGTAGTGTGACATACAAGTTGGTTTATTCTTACATGGGTGATTTACATAAGTGAAAATGAAATCAGTGATCCATGTGGCTCATTTGAGATAAACAGTGCGAGTGTGAGGGATCATGTGATTCCAGTCTGTCCTGGGATTGGCATGCAGCTGCTGTCACATGTCAGTCAGGTGGCTAGTCACATGATGGAGGGATACAAATGCTGATTTTTGGAACAACAAGCTCATTTCTTGAGTTGTTTTTAAAATTGAACCAGTCAAGGCAATGCACTGCTGAGGTTAGGACAGTAGTGTCAGACACTGGTCTTGGGTAACCTGAGCCAGCAGCTATGATAAACAAATATACAGGTCAGGTATGGTTGGTTTGATTTGTTCATGCTATGTCTGCCAAAGGGACCTTCGTGAAATTTTATCAAACAGCGGGTTTTTCTGTTTGTTTGCTTTTCTCACAATTTCAATTTTACCTTTCTCTCGTCCCACCATGCAGGTAACATATCGAGTTGTTCAAGTGACTGACCAGCACCTTGAAGGAAGAGATGATGGGAGTGGAGCAGTGAGTGTTGTTTCAACAGCTGCCTTCACTGGGGCTCCTCAGGCTGTTGCTCAGGTACCTCAAACCTCCCCTTTATATTGATAGAAGCATCAGTGAGTAAAATGTTTCTGCAGGCCCAGTCTGATGCCACTGACCCTACACGATGTCAAGAGTTTTACAAACATTACTAAAAATATCTGAGAGGCATCCCATTTATTTTGGTCAAAGTTTCAAGTGTAGGTAATTTATCTGAACCCCCAAAACTGGGGAATTGGTGAGAGGAAGTTTGTGTCTGCATCTGCCCAAAGCAGAAGAACTCGCAGAGACTAAAAATGTTGTTGCAGAGTTAAGTTTTCATTGCACAATAGTTAGAGCCAGATTTGGGGCAGATTTTTAGTCACAAACATGCTGTTTTACTTGGATGAACAGAATAAATTCATTTTCACTTGAAGTGCACTGATTGCTTCACTGGTCATTTTTTCATCTCTGGGAACAAGATTGTCGCTACTTTTTTTCATTTCCTTTATCCCATCTGTCACACTGCGCTGTGTCTTTCTTGGGGGTCGAGGCTCTCCTCTGTCTCTGTCTTATCTTTCACAGGCTGTGATCCAAAACCCTTTCAGTAATGGAGGAAGCCCAGCAGGAGAGGCGGTGGGAGGGGAGACACGCTTTGCTTATTTTCCCGCAACTGCGGTGAGCGATGCAACTGTGTCTGTGCAGGCCACCACGGACCCCACACTCACACAGGCAGGGGGTGAGTTGGCTCTTACACTTAATTTGGGTTGAAGCTCACCACAGTGCTACAGGGCTAATTTAGACTTAATTTTCAATGACAAACTGAACATCAGTCCTTTTTTCAGTGGTTGTAAATGGACCCCACAGCTTGAAAGGAAGAAGGACCACATGGTAAATTCGTATTGCTGTATAATGCTGCTCACTGTAATTTAAAATATGATGTGAGATACAGGTGGTCACAGAATGTGCCCTATAACGTATCAGCTTTTAGAAAAAATTTATTGAGGGCGATAAAATACTGTTTAATAAAGTTATGAATAATTAAAGATTTAAATCTAAGCATGTATATACATTCAGAAACACATTTTGAGCATCACATCCTTGCCCAGCAATATGACAGAAACATTTTGTAAATATCTAAGAATAAATTAGCTGTGCTGATCATATCTGCTGTCACATGTCCATCCACTCTCTTTTCCTTCCTCTTTACTGCCATATGTTGTCATCTGTCTGTACCAAGTGACTTTGCAATTTTATGGTGGTAATGCAGAACAGGTCAGTCTGGAGGAGGTTGTTCTCCTCTCTTTCCATAAGGGTGGTTAGGGCTTGGTTGACCTGGAGAAGAAAATGTCCTTTTTGTCTGTTATACACAGTCAGCATGTGTTTGTTTTGTTTTATTCAGAGGTACTCTAATGGTGACCACTTTGTATTCTCTGATTCGTTTTATAGGAGACCAGCACTGGAGGTTTTATGATTAAGAGTGTGGTTGCTGGACAGAGTTTATAAAATGAACCCAGAATTTCTGTTGCTGTTATGTTTTGCTGCTTTGATGACCCAGATGTCTGAAAAGGGATGAAAGTCAGATCCAACAGAATAAATAATGCCTGTCTATGAGATACATCCAGAGTAAAAAAGAGCTGGCCATAAAAGAAATAAAGATCACAGTATGTTTTTGTGGCAGAATAATTACACTAATGTCAAGTGTCTACCAGTATATGGCACCATAGTCTTTCACAGCAATAAATCCTCTGTTTTGACCATTAATTTTGAAACTGTTATTTGCCTTTTTATTATAAATTTTAGCAGGATGAATAAGGTTTCGAATTAATTGCATCTCCCCCATCTCAACACTGCAGTTGAGGATTCAGCAAAGACCAATGCACAGGCATGATCTAGGGTTATACGAGGTCATGGTCCAAACCATTAGATTTGCGGTGAGTTCCCCTTCTTTAGTCGTTTTGTCTATTACTTATAACTGCTGAAGATGACCTTGTCAGGCCAATGCAGCAAATCCACACTGCCCATCTCTCTCACTAGGCTCTCTGTTTATGCTTGAATTACATGACACATATCAGTCCGACATCCTTAAGGCCATATCAATTGTCTCACCTCTATTAGAGCTAGTCTGTACGACTCTAGTTACAGTGATAGAAAACCACCAAGAAAGTTGTGTTTTGGTCACAAGTCTAAAAGTGTTTGAGGGATGGACTATCACTCAGGACTGACCTTGCTGGTTTTGCTGGGGAAATGCAGGTTTGCTTTTGTTTTGATTTATTTTTCTTTTCTTGTGTCATGGGGGCTGTGAGTGGCTGCCTGCTGATGCCATAGAAGGGGAGGAAGACTGTAAGGTTTATCTGCCGTGGGTGACAGCTATAGCCAAGGCTGTGGAGGAGGAAGTGGCGTGCTGTCTTTCTGGTCTCTGAGCCACGGGCAGTTAAAGTAGACATGACGTACTGTTTGAAGAGCATGCTGCAGGGTGAAGGTGGAGTCTCTTACAAGCTGTCATCTCCTATGAGGTGGGGGATAGTGTTGGAGGCCTTGAAAATGAACCACACTTCTGGCCAGACTGGGCCCTGGGGTGGGAAGTGCTTGACTTCTTTTTATTTTGTCTTTGCGTATTTGTGACGAAACGTGGCCCAACTGATGTCAAAAAGTTTCTGATTGAAGTAGCACCATCATCATTCTTTGAAAAGGGTTAAACTAGAGCCTGCTTGAACTATAATTATTGAAATTATATGTTCCACATTTTTGGTATCAACAACAAGCATAGAAAAAAATCACTGTCTCCAAAAAATCTGAATGAATTGTGCATGTTAGTGCAGGAAGAAGATAAAGCGCATTGGTCCTACAGGTTTTGTGGCAGTGTTGAATGGGGTGATATTTGCATTTGTTGATGCAGTGTGTTTAAAAAAAGTGGTGGCTGAATATTTTTTTTTTATCATTTTATGCCTTTTATAATATAGATGGCAACATGTTGCCCTTCATTTTTTTTGGCCTTACCATTAACTAATTTGCCCTTCACAGCCACGGGGCAGTTTTACGTGATGATGACCCCACCTGATGTCATTCAGACAGGCACACAGCGAACCATCGCCCCGCGCACACAGCCCTACGCCGCGTAAGTATAAGCCCTTCGAGGCTTTAAACCTTAATTGCTAAAATAACACGCACTTCAGTTTTGGTAGCTTGGCGTCTTCCAATTCAAGACCCACTTGAGCCAGATTCGCAACATTAAAATGAACATGAACACATATTGATTGAATGAATGTAGAATTCACACAAATGTAAATACAAATGCCAGAGGAGGATGGAGAAGTGCTGAGCGTCCAACTATGCAGCAACTTCCATGCCTTTCCCAGCTATAGTGAGGCTGGGATAAACAAAGGGTTACTTAAGCCCTTATTTTACTCTAGATAATTTATCTCCCCTGGGAGTCTTTGTTTGCCTTAAAGGTTGACTTTTAGTATTCATTATGAAGGATCTTTATTTAGCACACCCCAGTTGGCCCACTTTGTCATTCTCCTCCAAAATCTTGTTACATTGTTTGTCTCTAAAAATTCACAACATGCATCTTTATAATAATACATCCAAACATAGTGCATGTCAGACTCACTCAACTGTTAGCCACACGCTGGTGATTGCTGTTATTAAGATAATCAGCAGGCTCACCTGAGCAAAGACAAACTGAGTTGTCATTTTAATTGCATCATACCAACCCAGTTCTGGCCTGCAGTGGATACTTATTCAGATAAAGAAGGCCAGCATGGTTAATTTTATTTTTAAAGTGTACTTTTGTACCAAGAGCACACTGGTTCATGGCAAATAATTTTGTAAAAGCCAAAACACAGCCACGTGCTTGTTAGGTCATCTGAAGTGAACACATGATCCATTATCAAATTGAGTTAACGATAACCCAAGTCAATAGTCCCTCATTTCCCGCTCCATACACACAAATTAACCTTCTTGTTGTTGTTATTATTCAAATAAAACAAAAGCAGGAGACAGACTGTTCTATTTTCAGACTTTGCTTCTCATTTCTGTTTGTCATATTGGGTATATACATTATATGGTTTTACAACAAGGATATTCACTGCTTCTGTGCTTCTGTGATTTTCAAGAACTTCTCAAAGATTTCTCAAACAGTTAAACTACTTTCTTGTGGGCAGCATTATGAGTAGTAGTAGCTCCACCTTTAAAGAGGCAACAGCTTTGCCATTTTTGATGTTACTTGATGTGCACAACGTACAACCGACTGTTTTCCAGTCACGAGTAAAGCTTTGTTGCAGTGTATGTCTGCGTTGCTGTGTTGAAATATGAAGAGAATTGTTTCTTTGCTTCCTCTTTCAAATGCCTTTTTCCAATTTGTGTCTTTCTGTTTACTCCTCTGACAATAATAATTGATGATTTTGACACAAGCCTCTTGAGTCATATTTAGGTGTAAACTAATGAACAGTGACATTATCGTTGACATGTGAGTAAAATGAATGAAAACTTCCCACCCTATCTGCCGTTCGCAGAGATGAAAACGAGCTGCTGCAACATGACGGTTTAAACTGGTGAGGACAGTTTCCACATTTCTCCCACACTTTTTTTTTTCACAGCAAATGAACAAATGAAATTAGATCACAAGAGAGAAGAAGCACACAAACCTCTGCCCATCTTATTTCTCTGTCCCTCCCTTCCCATAAGACCCTGGTGATTCTCCCTGCTTTTGATGTGTGAGACACAGTTATAGAGTTTCTCCATTGCTGACTCGATCTATTGTTTTCAGTTGTGCTCATGGCAAACATCTGTTTCCATTGGGATTTAGAAATTAGGTCATGTTTCTCCATCAGGAAACAAATGGCGTGTTCAACATTTTTATTTTAGCATCATTTACAAAATGTCCTTTGTAGTCTCATTTAGCTTAGTTTGGAATTAGTTAGTATTTTCACCATTTGGGAAGGATTTGAGGTTTGTTAATTGGTATATTTTGTTTATAGGAAAAAAACCTTGGGACACATTAAGCCCATGTGTTGTCAATTTCTGTTTGTTTCTTAATTCATAGTTTTAAGTGCATCATTCATTGTTAGCATTTCAAGGCCAAGCTGCAGTCCCTTGTATCTCAATGAAAGGTTTACTGGCTCATTGTCCAGGCCATGGCTTGGTATATTACTCTAGCCTAATAACAAGGGAGGGCAGTGCAGTGAAAATTTCATTTCTCTTTCAAAGATCAATATAAGACCTTACAAACTAAGTCCATGCGTCAAATTATATGGAAAAACTGCTTCAGGTGTGCATTTGCACTCTGCACATTTTCTGGATTCCTTTGCCAAAAGTGCTTATTTGATCTGTGCATCTATAAATTGTGAAAGTAAAAAAAAAAAAAAAAAAAAAAAAAACCCACCTTCTTCCAGACGTGCATATTTAGTTATTCATACAGTCATCTGCTTTTTTTTTTTTTTTTATCCCAAACCTTCTGTCTAAGTGTACTATTGGGCTGAATCCATAATACAGTCTAAATCCCAGATGTCTTGAGATATCAAAGAGACTGCAGTTGGGCTTGACTGGCTATTTCAGACGAAGATATCAGCAGTCAAGTTGTGTTGATGGGTCACAAATTCACTGCTATAGAAAAACGATGTGTTGGAGAGGAGGACAAACAAGGAGTGAGCATGACCTTAGAGTTTGCTAATTACATGCAACAAGTAAACAGACAATAAACAATAGTTACATTCATTTCCTGTCTTACTTATCTCAGAGCAGGATTTCCTATAGCAAAGGAATCATTTTTCTGAACAGCTCTTCTGCCTGGTTGAGCATGGCATGGCTGTGAGTTCAAGTATTCTGTTGCAATAGTGAGACAGCTCCATGTGGGCAACCTGTGTGTTACTGGCCTGCTCACGCTGTGGTGGGTGGTTGGATAAGTCTCCCTGTCACGTCTCAGAAACTTAATTAACAGAGTACCTAGGGGAAGACACTGAGACAAGAAACAGTTGTGTCATTAGCTGTACACCCAGACTCCAATAGACAGCGTCTGGTTTTCCACAGTGCTGTAATTTTGCAGCATAATAAAGCAATGCTTTCCCTCCAGGCCACACCTGGGCAGAGGACAGCCAGCAAGAATAAGAAGGTTGGATGGGACTCAGTATTCCAGTTAAAGCTGCCCAGAACTGATTATACAGCCTCATGTGGCTGTGCATCTCCCAGTGTTTCCACCAAAGGCACAACACAACTTCAGAGGCTTTTTTTTTAAAAAGCAGCACATTGGTAGTATCAAGAGATATTATTACAAAAGGCTCAAATATAAAGATAGCATTGAAGGCAGGGTTTTAATAGGCACAAGATGAGGTGAATTTGGTGGATTAGGTTGGATTTGTGCCTGACTGTATAGTGAGCAGAGATGTGAGATATTGTAGTATCTGAAAAGTGTTTTATTTCCTGTCTGCCTGCAGGAAAATGGATGGATCGCGAACACCGAGAGATGAAAGGAGAAGAGCGCAACATAATGAAGGTGGGTGATTTGCTATGATTGTAGCTTTTGATTTCATCAGATGGCGCAACACAATGCAGTGTGATGCCTAAACAGCATTTTCTCTTTCCTTTTTTTTTCCTGTTGAGATAAAATCACCAAGCTCTGTCAAATATTAAATGACAGCATTTGTTTTAGGACTGGCCACTAGAGGTTACTGTTTAGCTGTCAAAGGAAGTCAGCAGCTACACTTACAGACATGACAACATCCTGGAAATGAAAACACATGATATCTTCAAACCACAATGGTCTCAGATATCTGTGTAAAAAATTTTTGACAAATTAGGAAATGCTCTTCTTAATTATATATCTTTTTATCTGTGTATCATGCTAATAATAATTATTATTATTAATTGCATTAGTTGAGAGGCGGCGAAGAGACAAGATCAACAACTGGATTGTCACCCTTTCAAAAATCATCCCAGACTGCAGTATGGACAGCACCAAGACCGGAGCAGTAAGCAGCCTTTTACTTGGCTCTGGACCCTGCTGCTAACCTTGTAATGATGTTTCTATTTTAAGATTTCACCTTCCCCACCTTTTTGGGTACGTCTCTGTTTTGTCTAGAGCAAAGGTGGCATCCTGTCCAAAGCTTGTGACTACATTCGTGAGCTGAGGCAAAATAACCAGCGGCTGCAAGAGAGTCTGAAGGAAGTGGAGAGGATACAAGTGGACAATGAGTTGTGCAGGCAGCAGGTAGGAATATCAGTATTTTCTGTGAAGTCTCTGTGACTTCAGTAATGTGTAAAGAAGGCCTATGAATGATAATGTAAAAATCTTCTTTGAGGTTTTTGGGTGTAGCAGATAAATAAACATGGACATAATAAGGCAGCCATCATGGGCAACATATGTGGCTGTGAAGATTGTCACTCCGTTGAATTGATTAGTTTGCTTTGGAGTTTGGTTACATCCTTTCACTTAAATCTCAGATGCATGAAATCCACCAACCACCATATGCATTTCCATTTCTCCAAAACAAGCCCCCCACCCCCACCTTCAGATTTCAGCCCATATAGGTGATCATCACATCCTGACAGAGAATCAAAGAGATCTCACTCACATAATGAGAAGCGTTACCTGAAATCGGTGTTTGGATAGACTGTGGGAATAATATACTCAGGGGTTGCGTGAGAACTAACTGCATGCTAATGGACTCAAAGTATTGTGAGATCTTGCAGCTCTGAGCCCACCACGTCTCCCCGTTGAATCCCAGGCCTGCAAGGCACTCAGCAATATATTCTTATTCTGATGCTCAAAGCTCAATATTCTTCCCACAGTGACTCCGCTGGTAGGCAGTGAATTTTGGGACTCGCCCAAGGGAAATGTAGCGGAGATGACAAACCTCATCAAGATGTGATAATCCAGTTGGTTGTGGACAGCGGTGTCTTTTAAAAAGGGCTGCACACACCACTTTTAATCCCAGGGATTGCATAGCCGTGTGTGTACATTACACTCAGCCAACACTCAGTCTTCAAACGAAAAAGTTTGGTTTGTAAACTTGGAGCTATATTTAGCTGTCATGGGGATGAGGAAATTGATAATGAGATTTTGTCTTTCCACCCCTCCCCCCGTTTGTTCTTCAGATTGAAGAGCTGAAAAACGAGAATGCTCTGCTCCGAGCCCAGCTCCAGCAGCACGGCATCGAGATGGTTGGAGAGACGCCGCCACAGTGAAGGAGAGGCAAAAAGAACGCCACCAGTCAGACACGCAACCGACGCAGCGGAGAAGGCGGCGAGATGATGACGAAAACGAGGAGTTGCAAAGAATCACTTTCTTTTCAGTGAATGCATCCTACCCGGGGTTCCCAGGTTGTGAACCCTTCACCGGCCAATTGTGGCTGTACTTGACTGTTTCAATCATTTTGAAATAACCACCGGTTACCACTCAGTAGAAATGTGCTCCAAGAAAAGATTCCCACTCACCACCATCAGAGTGCTTTACGTGCACTAGCTATGAAAGAGAACCTCTGCCGAACTCCTCCTTTGTTTTGTATTTATGTAGCCTCACTGATGGACTGTGAAGTTTGTCGTTTAACTCTTTTCCCTGTCAGCGTGCGGCCCCCTCTCCAATTATTCATTTTGATTTAGTTAATGCTCTTATTCTGTTTGTGTTTTTGAGTTGTTTATTAATATGTTGTTTTTAGCTGCTTTAATTTATTAGTCTGCTTGCTGACAGAAGCCTTGATGGAGACCAGTTACACTGAAGCTCACACACCCCAGAGAAGCAGATTGAATTTTAAGTGGAAAAAAAACCCCCAAAACAAAAAAAAAAAAAACCAAAACATCAAAGTATGCAAAACATTATGATTCTGTAGACAAAAATAATGCGACACACATAGCCTATGTAGACCCAAAGACACACAGGGAGCTGTGCTGGCCTTTTCTTTTGGGCTGATTTCTGTAAATATCATGTCTCCTTTTTTAATACAGATGTTACAGAATGTTAGAGCAGATTAAGTCTGAGAGTAAACAATCAATAACTCATTAATTTCATGCTGGCCCCTTTGTCATAATAATTACCATGAAGTGTGCAATCTTGAGGCTTGATTTGGAGAAAATGGTATACTTGAATTGTTGGGCATTTGGTTAGCTGGAAAAATAACACAAAAAGTAAAAGAAAATTGCTTGTGAAGATCCAAAAAATGTTTGTTTAAATGGTTTTCAATTACACATGGAATCTTACAATTGTGGAACATGCAAGTAATTGACAAACGCAGCACCTCGGATTTGTGGACTGGAGAGGAGTGCGGAGGATACTCTAACTTTAGCCAAACTCTGTGAACATATGTGTATGTCTTTACCTACACACAAACATACAAAGATACACTGGTGTCTTGGTACGTGTAACAATAATTTCCGCATGTTTCATTTCAAGCTGTTTGCCCTCTTTTGGTATTGCAACACTTCAAAACGGAGTTCAACACACCAGAGAGGTTGAGGGAAGGCACTCTGGAGAGCGCTACTCAAAGACTCTGTGGCTCACCGTGTAAAAGGAATATACAGAAACTCTCTGTTGCACTTCTGAGTTGAGCAAAACTCGTTCTCCAGGAAAAAGATGGAATAGTTGGAAAGTGGGAAACATTTTTCCACCCACTCAGGCGAACAACAAGTACATTATAATTGGCTATACCAACAGCAGAAGTAAATATTATCATTGTTGGATGATTTTTGTGAATGAATATACATGATGTGTATTTGTTCTGCTTTGGGGTGTGAAGTGTGAGTAAAAGTGAGCAGAGAGATATCAAGCTCTGGAGCACGGTTGCTTCTCCTTGTATCAACAGCTCAGGATCCAACAAAGCAAATCTAACTCTCAGACCTTTGGCAAAATCAGGCACACTTATCACATTTTAATATCTTTTACCTCCGACTTGTCAGTTAATAGCTTGCGCTTTGGAAGTGCTGTTCTGCTACTACTGCGAGATCCACACCTGATATGGATCGTGCAAGTGTCTGATCTATCAAAGAAGGCTCCCAGGCAAAGTTGAATGATAGATGTTTTGCAGTAGGATTTTTTTTTTTTTTTTTTTTCACACATCAGTGAGAGGACAGCAGAGAATGTGAAGACATTAATAATGCTTTGGAAAGCTGATGTTCAAAAATGAAAGGTCATTCGTGGCTAATCCCTTTTTTTTCCCCCCTTGTTTCTTTTTTGAAATGGCAAAAGAAAGAAAAAAAAAAAGTCTTCTTTACTCTCTAGCAGCCTCACTGTTCTCAGGTTGGATCGTAAGACATCTTTTCTCAGTAAAATGGTGGAAAATAAAACTTTCACTAGCCAATAACCTTGATGGATTTTGGTTGTTGCTCATTGTCCTTACTCAGGACAGAAAAAAATATGAATACTTTATTACTGTTGTCGAGTTGGCCTTCAATCCCTCATGGTCTCTAATATATCAAACTGCTGTGTTTGATTGTAAACACATTGTTTAGGTTTTACTGGATCCTGACAAATTGTTGTCATACCTGAAACATTATCATTTAACATTTAGTTTTTACAACTTTCAGCTCTTTTTTTTTTTTTTAACCCAATTTGTTGTATTAAATTCTAAACCCCTGAAGAAGCAATTTTCAGATCTTGAGTATTTCTGTACAGCTTAGAAAAAATATTTCATTTATAGATTCTATTCTTATCACTATTATTGGTTATTAAAATTTCACCAAAAAAAAGACCTTAAATGTTTCATCAGGACAGTTCTGGTATGAGTTGACTGCTGTGAGCACCAAATAAATCCTCACTGGTTCTCAGAGGTAACAGAACATCCCCATTTTCAGATATAAAAATCTTAGTGATGATGGATCTCCCATATCCTTGCAGGAGGGTGAGCACCCTGGGTGAGAGAGATCATCGGTGGATCAAAGGACAGTCTGAGCTCTCTGTGACAGTGAGTTTGACGCCGCAGGTCTTGAGGCATTTTTCGGCTTCATTCTGCTGTTCCTAAAGAAGAAAACAGCCATGATTTGGACAAACAAGCAGTTCCTGGCCGGGGAGCTGCCCTCAGCCAAACTGCAAAACAATTTCTGAATTTCTAAACACTCATTATTTGTGCGTTCTTGCTGCCCCCCCTTCGATGACCCCATGCTAGTCGGCTCCCATTCAAAGACCCAAAGGCAGTCGGTGGTGTGTGTGTGTGTGTGTCCCTGTCTCTGTTTGAAGTGGCTGATCTCTGGTCCCATGTCCCTCTCTGTTTGGGACACACAGTCTGCCTCTCTGTCTCTTTCTTCCAGCTGTAAAAAGCTCCCTGTGAAAAGAACAGTGTACGGTTGAAATTAAATTTTCTTCTTTACCCTCTGTAGCCGCACATTCTCGTACAGTTCCATACACCTGTTAAACAATCACACACACTTAATCTGTGGTCCTTGATCACATCAGGGATCCTAAACTGGTACAGAAATCTCCCCGGGCCCCCGCCGGGTTAGATTTTTGCTCATTGTTTTGTGTTATGTTTTATTACAGAAGGTATTGAAACTCATGACCAGAATAGTCACATATTCTGTCATTATGTTACTTGTAGGCGGAATTATAGTTAAAATAAATGTTTCCTCATTATTCTGCTGACCCTGATGGGCTTTGAGTGGGTTCCCCCAACCATTGCATGAAAGAATACCTCTATTCATGGTTGTAATGCATCTGTGATGTGCATTTTTCATGGTTATATAACCAATGTTCCTGTGGTCACATTCATCAATCAGCTCTAACTGATCACCAACATTAGACTGATTTCATAACTCCTTCATAAGGTCATCATCGTGCTGCAGCTCATTTATTTACAAACAGAAGATCTAACCTTAAGACAGCTTTAGAGGATTGAGTCCATATTGGAAAAGTCTAATGACTTAGTCCCCAAGACACTGGCAAGGACAACAACTGAATATAAGAATCAATCAATGGAAGAAATTTTGATTAACACTCAACATTTAAGCAAAAAAAAAAATCTTCGACAAGCTCTAGACAAGCAAGAGTTGAAAGTGAGCTACATGAGGTGACATTGAGGTGGAGGATGTGCTTAAATGAGAGGATATAACACAGAGAAGATAATTAATGTGCTAATGTGTGTGGCAGGTGTTAACTGGGGTTTTGACAAAGAGTCCGTGATGATGATTTATAGAGCGATGATTAGATCAGTTATTCATTGTGGATACCCAGCTTATGGATCCCTTGCAATGATTCAAAAATTGAATACCATACAAGCTGAAGCTCTGAGAATATACACTGGGGCCTTTTACACAACTCCATTACCTGCGATGTTGCTAGAGATGGCCTCGGAAATCAATCAGAAGTATAAAGCTGGACTGAGATTCTCTGTGTAAGTCATGGCACACAGTGAAACATGTTGATCAGGGCTCTGTGGGCTGACACATCTTGGCCTTTATCACAGTGGCAATGCACCATTATTCACGTCTTAATTAATCATGTGGCCACCAGTACAAATCAATAAGTGATTTACAAGAAGTATTTGGGCAGGAGTGATGTTAGAGGATTCTTCTGGCTTTAAATGTGACTTTTTCCTACGTTGAGGTATCTCATCATCACACAAACAACGACTTTGCACTCACTTACCTCTGAAGTTACATCACTTATTCACCAGAACTGGCAGCGATTTTGGTATTCCTTCAGTGGTGGGAGCTGAAGTGTAATTATTCAAAGTCATTGTCATCTCAAACTAAAGAGCAGAGGCTTAGATACATTTCTGATTCATGGGTCAAGTTGATGAAGACAAGACGATGGAGATAAAACTCCCGTCAGCTCTGTCATGGGTTGTAAATACACCAAACTCCTCCTTAAGAGCCCAGGCACATTTACTTCAGCTCAAACGAGTCTCTGTCAACTCAGAGTCACATACATTCGACTTCGTGCACTAACCAAAGTTGAAAACTCAGGGAACATATGTAGCCATACGTCCAGTTACCCCTAAAGTTTGTAAATGTGTAACTGTCCAAACACTTCACTGTATATCTGCTTAACAGTACTTGTAATGTACAGATAACGGCTGATGAAAGGTCAACTTGCTTTCGGTTCAAATCTTATGTTTCAAGTATGAAATCAACTAACGATGTATTGTGTACATAATACGTTATGATCAAAGTGTGTTTTTGGTGCTACAATCAAGTGTACTTATGTCTCAAGATGAGTCGTTTCAAGTAAACAAAGACAAAGGAAGTGGGAAGTGAGAAAAAAGGACATAAAAACAGCAGTTCACTGATGCCTTTCATTTCTTTCACCCTCTGAAATGAGGGAGAGATATAACGTGCGCACACACACACACACACACACACGTGCTTATAAATCTGTTATTTCATCATTTGAAAACAAATGTCTGTAAGTTGTATTTTGATATAATGTCCCCAAACAACATGCGTTAGTCTTCACCTGTAAATTAACGATTTGATCATTCGTTTGGCTCATTAATGTCACCTCACTTTGTCTATTTGCTTTTTGGCGACTGCCCGTCCAGTCTGACCCACTTTGTCTCATTTTGTCTCACTGCTTGACACAAGTATTTAAAGTGACAGCACTAAAGGTGAAAATATTGTCACTCTTATTTTATTTTGTTGAAATTGTTGAAAAAAGAAATAGAGCCGTTTGGGAGGAGAGAATCCAGACATGGTTTAAATGATTAATGGTAGCAATAAAAATGACTACCATTAATGATAGTGTTAATTGGAGGAGGAACGTGTCTGCGCTTTAAGGAATAAAATGTTTTTGCTGAAATTCCCTGTAATGGATTAGAATCACCGGTTTATGTCTGGTCAGTACTGTGCGAAAATCTGTTTCCATGTTTGCCTGAAGGTGTGACAAAGCTGCCTGCTACATAATCCTCGATGTGAATTAAAAAAACACTGCTCTGTCTTTTCCTAGTTTGTTTTTGTGTGTGTGTGTTTTGACATGTCCACTGCAGCACAAGGCTGACTGATTTCTCTGAACTCATGCTGGCTAACACACCATGCCACAGTTTCGTGTCTCACACAGGCTTCTCCCACCTCTTGTGATTCTTGAGCAACAGTAAGCCTCACTGTCAGGAGAAAGAATTGTCCACTGCCTCAGCTTGTCCCGCATTCCCTTTTCTTTCTGAGGTTGTTATTTGTCGAAAAATGGCCAACAGAAAGAGCCTTATTCCGTCTGACAGCCCGTGGTCCTCATACCGTGTGTATCACAGCAGCTCTCATCTTTCTTGGACTAACATTAATAACTACACAACTACCTGTCTGGCTCATAATAGTAGCACCAGCACAAAGGTATGCATTCAGCTTCTGTCAGGAGATGGGGGATAGAAATAAGCTCAGATTTTTTTTTCTTTTTTTTTTTTTTTCCAAGAGCCGTCATTTCAAATTCAATGGTATCTCGGGCGTCAGAAAAGTTCAACATATTTTCTCGGCATATGTTAAAAGCTTTGTTTGCCTCCACCAAGCGAGGGGTCATACTGTATAGTTTTGGATGGTTCCCATACAAATAAAGTAGAGGACAGAGCAGAGAGGGATCATTTTTATAGGTAAAGTTACTGCAGGAACAAACACTGAAAATGCCACATTGCCATTTCTCATCATCACTGTGCATTTTTAACCAAAAATAGGAGTGAGCTCAGTTCACAATCAGATTCTAGATGCTGCAGAAGAAATTACAGTATGTTCTTTGAAATGATTATTTTCTAATAACATTAATCCACTAAGCTCATTTGAGTGATTCAGTGAGGTCTGTATATGAAATGGCTGATTCTGTGTCAACAAGCGGATTAACGCTAAACAGACGGTTGTGACAAGATGATTCAATCACCAAAAAGCATTATATAAACATCCACAGCCAAATGGAGAAAACACCAGGCGAGAGCATCAGATCTGACATTAAACAGTATGGACTGAGAGAGTATTTAATATAATGTGGAATACCATAAACATTTAAGTATCAATATGTGATATCAGTGTTTCTGATCATTATTGTATTTTCAGACAAATTACAGCTCAGACTTGATCCATTTAATTCACACACTGAGGCCTGTTTGGTACATTAACTGTATGATGCCCCAAGGCCCCAGTTGTCTAAACCAAGGTCAAAATCAATATGATATCAGCTAATATCAAATTAACTGGTTAATCATTGTAAAAATCCTCTGCGCTGTCAGGAGTGGAAGTGAGTGACCACGACTTGTTGCAGGGAAATAGGATTGACTCTGTTCCCAAACATTTTTGGAAGCTCCAGCAGCCTTTTGTAACACGCCTCTCATTCCGCACATGCCAAGGAATTTCCCACAGACCAGCCACGTGTTAACCTGAACCTCACACACCGCTCAGTCCGTCTGACAGTTCAATCAGATAACAGATGCACCGACACTGGTCCCTCCGTGGCCCAGTTCTGGGAAAGGACGTAACCACTCGGGGCGACAGTAAGGCTGCCTGGAGGGCATTTCTTATGGGTAGTTGGGGAGACAGAGAAGAAGAGCAGGAGGTGAGAAACAGGCAGGGACTGGAACATTGGGCAATGATGAAACAAGGTCAGATGGGGGCAATGTCCTCGACCGGGAGAGAAAGTTAGAGTGGCGCCTGCTGAGGTGAACCTGTCCGCCATGCTGGTGCCTGGCTTTGTTTGGCCAGAAGATTACTGATAGCCTCAGTGGCTGCAGAGGAACACGCATGCTCGGGAAAACACAGGCCCGAACACACATACTGTACCTGCAAAACCCGGATCCATGAACCCTCTTTTTCACCTTTTTAATCTCTATTCTTATTCTACATTTTCTACCTCTCTCACATGCAAGCACACTTACTGAGAGCTTGAACACATCTTGTACAGTTAACAAGTGTCACATCTCATCAGCTGAGTCATGCCTGGTGAAACATGACAAATGGAACGATTGAGCAAAAAGATGATGTGCTCTGTTTCTTAGTCATAAACACAAACAAAACAGTTTAAAAGAATGATCCTGTGACGTTCTACCTTCATATTTAGAAAAAAAAAAAAAGTATGGGCTTCTTCCAACAGATGTGGAGCCATTCAGGTTTGTATTTGTTGACACTGATGTTGTGGTCATCCAAAGCAAGCTGGCAGGCCAGCGGGGTTATCAGTGAACGAGACAGACTGACGCAGTGGTCCTGTAACATGTTGTGTCACTAATTGAGTCAGCATAGGCAATTTTGGGAGGCTTTGAAGGTGTAATGAGAATTCAAATGGCTCCTGATTATATCGATGTGCACAGCCCACCGTTCATCAGTTTGTCCCGTTATTTTGCCTTTTTTGTTATTTCATTTCCACTGTTATTGATTTTTATATTTATTCCCAACCTAGTGTTGCTGTGCAGTAGTTTTCCAGTCTTGACAGGTTAATTAATCTAAAGGTGTTTATCGCTGCCTCTGTGATAAGAGAAGTCCCTCATTCTGAGAGTTTTTGAGTTATTTGTGTGTGCGTGTTTGTTTGTTTTTAATCTATGCATTTGTCAACAATCTTGATCCTTATAATTGTGTCATTGTCATTAAATATATGCTGTTTTAATTCTTACACTTTGAAATATTTATGTACCTACAGTAACAACAGTTGTTAACAGCTGTGGGCCGGGAAATGAACGAAACAAAAGCAGCTGTTCTTTGCCCTTTTTGTATGCCATGCATGTTTGGTTCTGCATTATGTAAGAATGATGTAATGACGCACAACGCATAAAAAGGAAAATAAAATTACGTAAGGTAAGTCAGGAAATAGAATACTATACATATACAAATATGTATGTGTGTGTGTGTGTGTGTATATATATATTTAATAGGAGGAAAACACACTCTTTTCTGTTCAGATGTGATACAGCTCATCAGATTGCATTACAGTCATCTTTAACTAATGCACACACTAAAACACCTTGACTCTCAAACAGAGGTTTTTAATCTTGGCTACCATTCTCAGCTCTCAAAGGGATTTAATTTGGTTCAACTGCAGGTTCCATGTATTATGCAAAAACTGAATGTGTTGAGAACGAGGGGCTAATTATTCCATTTGAGAGGTTATAATTACATCCTTTAGACTGGGCAGCGGGTAGACCAAAGAGTCTCCTTCTCCTTAGTGAAGGATTTCCTGGGTCAAAAACAAGTGTAGCTCAGTGGGCCGTGCAATACATTGACCCATGCAGTCTTGGCCTTTCCTGTGGGAATTCCCAGTGTTCTCTCCTCATGATGTGTAAAGCAGAACAAAACAGAATTGCTTTCATGCAGTATATTGAAAAAAATAAATAAATAAAAATAAAAAAACTCCAGCAGCAATATGCTCGTCAATGGAATTATGTTTTCTGTATTGAGAAGTAATACAATTTCAGGGTTCATAGTTGGTGATATTGCTAAATACACAGTGGGGCCCACACTCAAAAATAGATCTGAGAATTTCCAATTCTTCAGAAATAACAGGAGAAACAAGGAGGCCAAAACTTCCCCAGTGGAGTTAGGTAACTGCTGCCAGGAATGGGTTGGGCCTCATGGTGTGGTGAGGCAACACTGAGTGTGTATAAATACCAGCACACTCTGCATCCACTATCAGACAGTGGGAAGACTCAAGAGGGAGTTGACAGGGGTCACCGCAAAGATCTGAAGGAATCCACTAGCCCAGAAAATCACCATCCATCACTGGGGCAGAAGAATAAAGACAGTGTTGAGCTCTTTGGTGGCCTGACGCTCATGAAAAAGAAGACCTATCAGCTTTAATCTTCTAAGGATTTCATAACTAAATCATTTAAACATCCAATAAAATGAAGGCATTCAGCATTGCAGTTGCAGTGACACTCGTGCTCGCCTTTATTTGCATCCTGGAGAGCTCTGCCGTCCCATTCCCTGGGGTAAGAATTTGACTTAAACTCGCTTCATTTGCTTACTGGTTATAAATGTTTTGTCAGGATGTTAAGATGTGGCTCCTTAATGTGCATAATTCATTAACAGGTGCAAGAGCTGGAAGAGGCAGGGAGCAAAGACACTCCAGTTGTGGCACATCAAGAGATGTCAATAGCATCATGGATGGTATGTTCAGTTGACTGGATGAATTAAGCTAATTACTGTGAGCAAATTAAAATTTAAGTGGCTGTGTTCTCCCCACGGCGTAGCCCCCCGGTGCACTCTCCATATGAGGAGAGGGATGAAATACGGGAGAGGAAGCAAACATCGCTCATGTCCTTTGTCCTCCTCACAGATGCCGAGTCACGTCAGGCAGAAGCGCCAGAGCCACCTCTCCATGTGCCGATGGTGCTGCAACTGCTGCAGGTCCTACAAGGGCTGTGGTTACTGCTGCAGGTTCTGAGGATTCCCGCCACAGTCTCCAAATCTTAATATCTCAGGCTCAAACCAGACAATGACCCTTCCTTCACTTCTTTCTCCAATACATTTTTGTTTCACTTTTGAATGCGATGATTCATGGCCAAGCACTGGAAACAAATGAGGATGTTACTATGTATTTATTTTGTATGAACCTTAAAAGTCTTTTTGTAAACTAATGACATGAATGAAGTCTGGAATAAATGATTTTCAACAATTAAAGCAAACTACACATTTCTTTTATTAGGAACCCAATTTTAAATGGCAAAAGCAATTTTACAGTCAAGGCTTTACCTTCATGAATGTAAATAGACATCAGAGTTTAATGACCTGTGTGTTTGCTCTCTGTGAGCTGTTGCAGCACAGATTCTCCTTCAGTGTTTGTGTCAAAGTTCAGGGGTCTTCAGCTCATTCATTCATTCATTCACCCAGCGAGGTACACCCCGAACAGGTCCCCAGGCTATGACAGGGCCAACATATGAGACAAACAACCACTCACATTCACGCCTTTGAGAATTCAGTTTTTGGACTGTGGGCGGAAGCCATAGTAGCTGGAGGGAACCCATGCAGGTACGAAGAGAACATGCAAAACTCGAATTCGGACTTCCTGTCGTCTGATTGGCAATATACAAAATATGACAATCCTTCATTCAGCATTTCTTAATATATATATATAGGTCAGTTTTGGGAATGTGAAAATTTTATGTGCGTGTGTGTATGTAAAACAGAAACAAACCAAATCACGGAACAAAAAGGGGAAGAGGTCCACATACAAAAACTCCAACTTCAGCAACACAAAAATGAATGAGAAAATCAAATGCCAAAGATTTGATCCCACAGGCAGATTAACCGATCATTCAATCTGGATAAGAAAAAAATCATCAAAAGCATTCAACAAAGACTGCAGCTTTCTTCCCTTTCACTTCATTTTGATTTATTCCTTACAGTTCCATGCAGTGTGGGAATCTGTGATTTAGTGTGACATGTTGACATAAATAACCATAACAATGCTTCAAACCCCATCATCCATATTAAAAGCACTGCATAAATAACATCAAAACATTTTGTTCCATCATGTCTACAGTAGACTGTCAAACTAAAGGCCAGGAATATATCTAACCAATTAGATTTGGGGCTCCAGACCATCATGTTTATAGATTATTCTCCACAAAAGGCATTCCCTTTTGGGTGAAATGCCGCAATCCAAAATCTCCCACAGATGTTTAGTTAGGCTGAAATCTGATGATTATTGCTCAAATCATAAACCAACAATATTCAGTCATTCATCTTCTACTGCTTATCTGTTTCTGGATTGCGGGGGTGCTGGAGCTAATCCCAGCTCACATTGGGTGAGGGCGGGGTCGTCCTGGACAGGTCACCAGTCCATCACAGGGCCAACAGACAGAGACCATCAACCACTCACACTCACACTCAGACCTACGGACAATTTAGAGTCACCAGTTAACCCAAACATGATGTCTTTGGACGGTGTGAGGAAACCGGAGTACCCGAAGAAACCCACTCAGGCACGGGGAGAGCATGCAAACTCTGCACAGAAAGGCCCCAGGCCAGGAACCGAACCGAAGACCTTGTTGTTGTTGGGCAACAGCACTAACCACTGTGCTGCCCTAAACCATCACTATCTAAACTCATTTAAATCCATCACCCATTTCAAAATGACTATCAAGTAATTAGATTGATTAATTTGATTTCCTACTGGCTTCTTTATCAGTTTTAGATACAGTATTAACCTGAAATACACTTTAAATTAAAGCAGCTAGAATCATTTTTGATAATGACCAAATGAAAACATTGTGGCAGCACATGGAGTTGCTTGTAATGATGAACGGAGAGATTTATTGCCTGAATATGCAGAATTCAGCTTATTGCTGTACTTTCTTAAACTTAGCTTTACTTTCAGTCAGACAGACTCAGCACCAAACAAAGTTAACCACATTTAATATCCTTTAAAAGCCAGATGTTTTCTTCAGGAGGTGGTACAGACCAAAATACAGAAGTAAAACAAAATAAGGGACTCTAGAGTTTATTCCCAAGATGTTGCACTCAAGAAAAGTCAGTGTTGTCCTTAAAGAGCCTGTAAACATGCATAAATTTAGTGGTGTCATTGTTTGTTGATTGCTGTTATATGTAATATGACCGTACCTTAAAACTGATTCAGCCAATTAAACAACTACTTTTACTTATTTTATATTTAAATAAAGAAATGTTTCAATTAATGCTATTTGTAGATTTTTTTTCATAAATATTTTAGTTAATACCTTCAGTCCTTACCTTATTACTATGCTTAATGTTTACAGTTGTTTAGACCAAAAAACACGTACATTGAAAAAGCTTCTGGGAATAAACCCAATTCTGCTTCTGATTCTGATTTTGAGATATCACAGCAATGAGCTGACACCGGCAGCATCAGAGACATTGCCAGAATAAACAAGCATAAAAATTTCTGATAAGCCGTGACCAGCGTGCTAACACAAGAAAGAAAGTCCTATTCATTTCAAGCTTAAACACATACTGGTTAATATTTGCCCAACAGCAGATTGTATGTTTGCGTGCGTGAGCATGGAAATTATTCTTACACACACACACAACCAGAATTCCCAGTAATTGGCCAGTTCTGCGATTCCCTTTGAAAATAATTATGTCTTTTCGTCTGGTCTTGTCATCACACATGGCATGCACATTCAAGAGAACTATTGCAAATGACAGACTTAAATATTCTACACGGTGGATACGTAAAAGAGCTAAGTTCTTTTCAAGCTATGTGTTAAATTAAAATGTAAAAATACTCCAATATTAATGTAATAATAATCGCACATTTGATACCCTGACGAGGAGTCTGTTGTGACCAAAATATAGCAGATCTATCAGCTTGGTTAGCACCTTTTATGTGTTTATTCAGTTTGTCAGTTAATAACAGGCTGTGGCTGAAATCAGGCATAAGTGATTCTGCTTAACCAAACTGTAGCTCAAAGTGCTGGAAAGGTTTCTTGTCTGTTTTACCCTCCGCCTCGTCCTTGAGAGTCGACAGAAAAGGTTCCTTAATTGTATGACGTAGGAATCCTTGGCTGGCTGTCTGAGCCAGGTTTTATGCGACATGATTCAATTGTTCGCTGCAGTTCCGAGGTGAAAATGCCCAGCCAGGGTAATGACTGGGGCTCTTTAAATTCTGTCTTGATTAAGTTTTGATTAATTTTGGACAAATCACATATTGAATAATTTTATATAGCTCATCCATCACTTTGTCCCTCCTTCCTCCCCATTTTCTCAGATACTCATGATGAAATATAGTTTATTAAAAAGCAAAAGGCAATAGACATTAAGTAAAATAAAAAATTTGACTATTATTCACATAATAGAAAAAAAATCTGTGTCTAATTGGGGTTTATCAAGAAAAATAGCATGAAACTACATTTAAAAAACACCTTTTCATGAAGTGCCCGCTGTGCCCGATTGTTTCCAAAATGTGTTATTTCAAAGTTATTCAGTTTCCTCTGAACATTGCCAGCTTCAATAACTTCATGAGTTATAGTAAGCAAAGAAAGTTATTCTGGAAATCCAGCTGCTGCTGCATATTATAATGGAATAGAAGCACAGAGCTGAATAAACCCTGAAGTGTTCAGTCCAAGTCCAACTTCACCCAATAAACTTAATAAAGCCAGGACCTGGCCTTTAATATGTCCAAGGAAAAAAGAAAAAGAAAGAGTCATCCAAAAAAAACAAAAAAAAACCAAAAACAAATAAAGAGAAAATCAATACTGTTGAGGGAAAATAAAACTTCAACAAGAATTTTTAATGACACAACAAGAATGCCATAGGCATAGCATGCAAAATGATCCCTGTGTTGTCTCATCCTTGATAGCTTAGCAGTTCCACTCCAGGCAAATTTGTTTATTGCATTTCATTCAAATTAAAGCTACTTCATCAAGTGTGGCAAGGCGTGTGTTGAATTTTACATGCAGGAGGAGGAATTGGTGAAGAGCAAGCGCAGGGTGTGCGTGACAGTCAAGGCCTCGACCACAACTTTAACAATGACAAAAGCATGTGGGGAAACTATCCTTCGCTTTGTAGCTGGGAGTTGATGAGCAAACGAGAAGCAGGCAGGCAGGTGGTCAATCACAGAGGCAGTGAGTTATCAGGCGAGACTCACTGTAGGTGTCTGGTGAGCAGGCAGGGCATGGCAGGAACATTTAATAATAAACATCACCACTGCCACCCTGAATGCGGTTGGGAGTGTGAAAACATCATCGTCGTTCCTTTTTCTACAAAAGCCCCGTCTCTTTCTGCTGAGATAGAAATGTGGCGCGTCGCTTCAGATGCACATCTTTTCAAGTGAAAATGGATCAAAATTAGAAACGTTTTTTCCCCCCAGGGTGTGTATGGCTGTGTGTTGTGCAGCTCCTCTGGGTTTGTTCAGGCGGGAGGTTCAGTTTAATTATTCAGACTGCCACCACCTGAGTAATGACTACTTCCTCCGCCGTGCTGTTAAGTCAAAAGGGCAAAATAAACTACTTTTTCCCCATCTTGATGGAAAATATTAAGGAAATGTGTGAGGGAGATTTATCAAGGACTTAAAGTCTGACTACACCTTAATGAAGATTTTCTCTCTCTTTTTTTAAAAATTAACTTTATTTACACAGACGTTCAATACCCCTTCCCACAAATCAATCATTGAAATGAGATAATATGCCTCTCCCTGCCTGTCGGACTATGGATATGTCAACACTGTGATTTAAAACGAAAAGAGAAAAACTACCTGTCCACACTAACCAGTGTTGTCAGATCTTGCGAGAAAAACAAGCAACCAGCTCTAATGAAACAAGTCCAAAAAAGCGACTCGACTTCTCAAAAGAAAAAAAAAAAAACAAGCCCAACCAGTGACCTAAACCTACGACACTGCGTAAGAGAGAGGCAATTTGATAACAGTATATATATATATATAACAGTAAATATCTTTCATCTATTACAAGGGAATACTGAACACCTCCCCAATAACTCATCAGGGGTTTGAACATGCATGGGTCCATGGGTTACTGGTTTTAGCATTTTGACTTCTTTATCAGTCGAGGTAGATCCAGTTAGTTCACTGAGATGACCAACAGCTCTGACTGATGTGTGACAGGCTCTAAATGGCTATCTTCAGCTCACTTTTTTGCCTTGGCTCATTTTGTTTTAAGACAGTCAAACCGATGTCCCTAAGCCTCACAGATGAAAGAGCTGTGGAGTTGTTGTTGTTTTGTTTTGTTGTTTTTGTTTTTTTTTGGTTCCCGTTGCTGTTGGTGTTTTGGGTTTTTTGTTGTTGTTGTTTTGCGCTTTTCGGTGCCAGCACACGGTTTGTGGACAGATCCTTTAAGGAAAAAGGGCAAACTTTAGCTTTGTTGTAGTTGTGGACAGTACCACGTAGGGCCCCGCAAACTAATAGAGGCCCCGTGAAAAAAAAAAACGTGACGACGTGACCTACCGTTGCACATGTGTCCACTGCATCAGCGTTTAGCCTCGATGAAGAGAAGTTATCCCTCGGGGAATGAAAAAAGGAGGAAGAAGCAGCATGATAATGAACTGTGGGAACAGCAGTCAGGTAACTCTCCTCTGCGGGTGGGCGAGTGGGAGGGACTAGTCTGTGTTTGACCTACATAAACAGGGCGGTCTCCGTTTATCTGCATCTTTCTTGCTTCTATAATTTGAGTTGTAGTGTAGTTACAACTGTACTGATACAAAATGGAAAGTAATGGATAAATATAGATGCAATAAATAAAACTCACTCAGTAAAACTCATGAAATATTATGACAATGGTGCTAAATAAATAATGATTATATAATAAATATAAACATTCGAAAGATATGAAAGTAAAACAAGTGCAGCCAGTTTGATTGAGCTGACTTAATAGTAGCCTACTATTATCTATATTTTACAGGTGCTATGCTTAAGTTTCTCACTGCCACAAGCACAGAAAGATTGCGACGGTGCAATATGTTTAAAGTGGGGATGAGTGGAAGCACTGAGGTGTCAGGTGCGACTGCTGAACATTTTTGGAGTTCAGTTAGGAGGGCGCCTTAGCAGAATTTTGCCTAGGGCCCCATGGAGGTCTGAACCGGCTCTGGTTGTGGAGAGCTGGGAGAGAATCAGGAGGGGTTCATACACGGGGCAAAGCAAGCCCAAAATAAACAACCACACTTTAAATAACAAGCCCAAAAAACCCGCAAACGACTGACGATATTTGCAAGCGACTTTACAGAACAACAAGCCCAAAGTCGCTTATAATAACCGGACCTGGCAACACTGACACTAACACACCTGAAGACGGAAGCATGCACGTGACCGCTAATGCACTCTGAGCATCCGCAAACAGACTAGAGGCCTAACGGATAAAAATGGCGTTTTTTTTTTTTTTTTTAGAGAGACGGAGAGAAAAGTACACACATACTGGGAGGTGAAAGCATGTGGAAAAAAATAAAATGATTCTGCCGGGTGGAAACTTCGCCGTTATTTTTGTATTTCAAGCAGAAAAGGGGGAACAACACCACCGGACAGGGCAAGCTGTGACTTCCAGCCGTGAAATGGAAGAACTGGACTTCTGATCTAAAGAGACATTTACAGGTAAGACAGCTAATGTTAGCTAAAGTTACCGTTAGTTAGCCTGCTAATACTGATGCTAACTTTGAAACATATTGGGACTGGGAGGGTGTTGATCTGGACTGGGATCATGTTGATGTTTAGGACTGGGATGGTGTTGATCTGGACTGGGAGGATGTTGATGTGGACTGGGATCATGTTGATGTGGACTGGGATCATGTTGATGCGGACTGGGATGGTGTTGATGTGGACTGGGATCATGTTGATGCGGACTGGGATCATGTTGATGTGGACTGGGATCATGTTGATGCGGACTGGGATGGTGTTGATGTGGACTGGGATCATGCTGATGTGGACTGGGATCATGTTGATGTGGACTGGGATCATGTTGATGCGGACTGGGATGGTGTTGATGTGGAATAGGATCATGATGATGTTTAGGACTGGGATGGTGTTGATGTTTAGGACTGGGATGATGTTGATGTTTAGGACTGGGATGGTGTTGATGTGGACTGGGATGATGTTGATGTTTAGGACTGGGATGGTGTTGATCTGGACTGGGAGGGTGTTGATGTGGACTGGGATCATGTTGATGTGGACTGGGTTCATGATGATGTTTAGGACTGGGATGGTGTTGATGTTTAGGACTGGGATGGTGTTGATGTGGACTGGGATGATGTTGATGTTTAGGACTGGGATGGTGTTGATGTGGACTGGGAGGGTGTTGATCTGGAGTAGCTTTGAGACATGATTTGCGGGTCACCCATTCTGTAAGACTTACTTTTTTATTTTTAGAAAAAAAATAACTGATATGAAATCCAAATCTGGTGAAGTATCAAACGTGTCTTAAAACTTGGACATCTGTTAAGACCTCTTGGCCCAGACCTTAATTTGGATTTAATTAGCCCGTTGACTGAATTTGGTTTATGGTTTTTCATTATCTCTCATGCATTTGTTTTTATTTTAAAAGTTCAGCAAGTGGACATCTGATTTGTTGAAAATAGTTCTCATCATGTATATTAAAATATAAAAGAACTTTCTGTATAAGGAGCAGAATTTATTTACTGTTCTGGAGGCCCGTACTTTCATTTAGAGTTCATAAGCCCACTGCCTGAATTTACTTCAAGGTTTTCATTATCTGGCCTGTTTTGTTGAAAATGTAGTAGATGGATGCTGCATTTGTTTAAAACAATATTATGCGTGCCCTTAAAGCATTCTGTGAACTAAAACAGAGCCAATTGTTTCTGTCATGTAAAAGGAGCAGATTCTTTTGCTTAATAAACTGTACTATGTGGTCCAGACTTGTGCACTTTAAAGTTTGGTTTCCTCAATTTATCTGTGTGTAAGCCAGTATAAACAGGAAGCACTTGCAGAAAATATTCTATGGAACAGTAAAGGTATTTTTAGTGTTCTGATCCAGAATTTTAAGTTCCACAACAGGTGTAAACAACAACAACAAGTTCAGCACAAGTGTAATTTGTTGCTTTTGCAGCTCTAAGGTGAAAATGTGTAGCCATGGGAATGACTGGGGCTCATTAAATTCTGGTTTGATTAGTTGTGATTTGTTTGCGACAAATCACATATTGAACGATATAAGATATCCCTCCCTCCTCCCCTTCCCAGATACTTATGATGAAATATAATTTATTAAAATTTGTTGCACACAGCTAAATCAAAGATGAACAGAAAAGGTCAATGGACTACATAGAAGACTGTCAGGCTGTTATCCTTATTAGATTTAGCTGATAAAAGGTTATCATTCTGCTGTAAATGTATACTTGTACAGGAGCCAGAAGATTTTTCAGATCAACTCTACCTTGAACTGTTTAGTAAGTAGTTGAAAAACCTTCATGAATCACCATTACAATTTATTCACAGGCAGGTAACAAGAAAAGTGAATTATGGACAGTCACATCAAATGAGGAACAAAGGAGAGTACAACAATTTTTAATAAAATGCAGAATTTAAGTTTAACAAGGTCAGTCACGAGTTTAATTTGTCATCCATGTTGTTTAATCACTGGTCATCCGGGCTGATGGGACCCAATCAGGAAGTGACTATCGGTGTTCATTGAGAACCTGATGGAGGGTTAGTATTAGTTACAATAAATTGAAGTGTCTTATTATTATGTAAAAGCAGGCAAAAGATGTCACTGTTAACATTATTGGCAAGTCTGTTCCATTCAAAGGCTCCAGTAAGTCCCGATACAGGAGAAATAAGAGTGAGGTGATTTGCACGAAAATCTGAAATTGATCAGCAAAATAGAATTCAGGCGTCTATAATTTTATTATGTAGTCCTCTGCTTTTCCTACTATTTTCTGTGAAGAAGTCTATAATCGTAAAAGTTCTGTTGAATTTCTCAGCAGTTCTGCAGTTACAGCGTGAGGTGGTTTCATCTGGTGTCCGTCTGTCCGTCATAGTTTTTCAACTTGGACCTGCAGAAGTGGATGTAGCCTCTTCTGTGCTCCTAATTTTATGCCAAGCTGAAAGACCACAAAAATGCAAGATGTTTTTCCTTGAACTGCAGCTTTCTTTTCATGGAGTATAAAAGACATAATCAGTGTTAAGTTCACAGACAGTCATCACTATATTCATCACATAACCAACAAGCAGCATGGCTTCATTGCTACTAGTCTATTGTCTGTGTGTGTGTGTGTGTGTGTGTGTGAGTGAGAGAGAACTAAAGCCACTGCTCATACTGGACTACAAAGGAGTCTTTACAAGTTTATGTGAATATTCTGCTTCTGTGATGCCTGACTGTGTCAGATTGGAAAGAGGCACTAGCATTAAGTCGGACATGCTGTAGTGGCGGTGATGACAGGGACAACGTTTAATATTCTCGCAGTGTTCTTAGAGCTAGCAGAGCATGGGGGAATCATACTAATCTTCAAATTCCCTTGAAGGAACTAAAGTAACATTTTTTTGTGCTTTTTAAAAAGCGATTACCATTCTGAAGAAAGCTGTTTGTCTACTCTGATCACTTGCATGACTTGTGTTGACAGCGTTTGACACAGGGGAAAACACTTTGGAGTTTTAATAGTTTCTTACTTTGATTGCAAAATCTGACAGAAATGCACACTTTCGCTCTCTGTGTCAAAGACAGACAAGATCGTAGTACAGCTTGTGTACATTAAAATTGCACAAAAGATTTTAAATCTCTTAATCCTTGAATCATTTTAAACATTTCATCTGGATGGGATACCTGCTGTCAGTGGGAATTCATTTTGAACTAAAGGACCCTCATCTGCTCCAGACTTCGTTTTACTCAAGTCAATTTTCCAGATTTAAATTCGGTCGTATTTTACACTTGTGATACTGCCAGCGGTATGGAGAAGGTAACTATTTGTCATAATTATGGTTCAGTGCAGTAGGGTAAGGCTCCACTTTGCAGTTTGAGCGTGCGTTAGAGGGATACTGGGATGACCTAAGGGCTCTTGAGACCAGGTGTGATTTAAAAAGACAAGGCTGAGTATAGACATAGGTGTTCTCTCACTCACTTCCCGTCCTCCATTGATCACGGGTTTGCTCACAAGCCAATGAACGAAGAACGTGTTAATCGACTCCTTAGTTACTGAGAAACATCCTCCCCCATTCCCAAGCTTTTGGAGAACATTTAGAAGCCTGATACTGCTATTGACCAGTAGCCATCATTGAGATTCCAGCACCTTTGGTGAGGTAAGGATCTTCTTCCAGCTGCCTATATCATTTCTCCTCACGCCTTGTGTAAAGCATCACACCAGAACATTTGCATTTAGATCACCCCTCCCTTTTTTTCCGTGTGTTGCACATTGTGTGTTGGGACCCTCATCGATACTGCAGTGGGGTTCTAAGGAGAATGGATGGAGGTGGTAATGAAGGCGAACCACCAACACAAACACGCCGCCTGACCGTTCTTCTGTGCGGCGCCGTGAAGCACCTGGAGTCGTTAATTTTAATTAGTGGAGGGGAGTTATAGGAGCGCCTCTCCTCTCCCACCCACTCATCCCCTCTGGAGGGGAGCAGCTGAATGCTGAGGCTCACTCATACTGCTGCATATACTTTTCTTTTATTGTAGTAATTTAATTGATATAGTAGTTCCAAAATTACTCATTCTACCAAAACAATTGCATACGCTTACATTTCTTTGGAAGTGATCGTTTATTTGGATGGGAAAAAAAAATCCTATATTCAGACCAACATAATGGTGAGCTCAGTTTGATTGGTTAGTTAAAGCCATTTTTTCTTATTCTAGTTTCCACTGCTGTGATACAATAGCAGATGTTATCATATCAGACACCATTGAGAACCTCTGAAAAAATTGGTGCAGGCGGTAAAAAAGAAATGCCAATCGCCTGAGAATTACATGTAATTTATCAAGTGGGAAGTTTTTCGCTGCTACTTCATGGAATTAACCCTCTGACAGTTGCAGTAAGTTGAGCAGTAGGTTCAGCATCCTCATTCATCTGACCCTGCACTGATATGACCTGAAGTCACCTATGCTTTTCTGACACTCCTCCCACACGCACTGCACAGTCCTTGGTTAGCTGATGAGCAGGAAAGGAAAGTGCACTGTCCTCTAAACTCAGGCAAAAGCATGAGAGTAGCTGCCAGGCACTGATAATGTCTTCTGATATTTCTGAAAACAGTCTTGCAAATCTCCTGTTTGTCCAATATTACAGTTTATATGATGGCTCCTCCAAGGTTTATCTATTTCATTCTTATTCAAAGCTGCATTGGAGGATTTGGTTCCTGATAGAATCACTCTACTGCACCTCTCACTTCCCTGCCCCTTCTTCCTCCCTTTCTACCAGGCACATTCCATGATTTACATTACCTATAAAATTTTACAGTCTGTTGCTGTCAAATACGCAACACAGTCTTTCCAGCGTACTGGAATAGCATCAGCTCTGCTTCATCCTCACAATGCCTGTATGCCAAATCGAAGTGGGGAGTGGGGGACGTCTGCAGAGGTTTTGATGGACTTAGTTCTGAAAAATAAGTCCGGAAATGTATACAGCGTACAAGTGCATTGCAAAACTATTGTGCATTCCCACTTCAAGCCTGCATTGGGATATAAGGCAACTTGTGTGGGTAAAATAATGCATCTGAGGTGAAGCATAGCCACCCAGCCCACTGCTGACACATTTTGCCAAACGTAGCCCGAGGCTATGCTGTATCTTTGATTTCGACCAAACACACACAAAGACAAATGTACACGTGCCAAAATATGCTAACTATACACTTTCACATCACCCAGCAGCTTTTATTTGTTTCAGTGCCTCCAAAAACCTGTAGAAAATTGTGTCCCCTCACATGTAATATTGCACATAGCCATTTGCTGAAATCTCCATAAATCATGTCAGTGTTACTCAGCATTATATTACCCTTGGGAGGGCTATGTGTTTGAGAGCTGCACAGTCCCCCCTGGTCCACGCTGATTATATCAAACAATATGCAACAAGACTAGAATACATAAGGAGAGTGGGTGCATCCCCCATGGCTGAACTGTGCAAGAAGCTGCTTTATCTCAGGGCTCAGTTTAATACGCCAGACTTCCTAGGAGCCACCCTGGGGTGGATAGATAGGGCTTGTCATTGTTTTACTGGTTCACACTCCACCATGGAGCTATATAGCCTCCCCTGTGTGTCTCTAGTCAATGTAACAGCATTACACATTCATAACGCATGGATTTGTCATTCTAGCTTTCACACAAGTTCCATGACTTAACAGACAATGCGACACTAAAGTGGATGTCGTTTAGTGTCGCCGCATAAATCTTACTGTTTTAGGTCCGCATGCGAGATAAAAAGAAAAGGTTAATGAAGTTCTTCCTCTGGCCCACCCCAAAGAGAAGTGTCGTCAATTGGTGCATTTCAGAAGTGTTCTATTGTAAAGGCCTGTATAAACTCACACCTCTACCAAAGGAATGTAATGCAAAGCCATGGGAGCATGTCCAGAGTTAAGTAGTCAAATTAATTCGGGATTTATGTAATAAACTAATACAAGGAATATACAGTACTCCGTGATCATGCCTCAGTGCATTTTCATGTAATACTATAATGCCGTAGATGACTTACTTAATCTATTCCCAGTTTTTAAAGGTCTCTCTCTTTTGTGGTCTCTCCCTCCGCCTTCATTCACATCCATCACCAGGAATGGCTGGTGGCCTGAAACCAGCCTACCCTCATATAATGGATGGCTCCGATTACTCGCCTCTGTGTATATGCTTGACTGTGGCGAGCTGAATGTTACGAAGCCGGTGATTTGTAAGGTCACGTGTGGCTGTACAGTGGGGACAGATATTAGCAGGCCATTTGGTGTCTCAGGAGAGCTATGTTTCCTGCTGACGGCATCAGATCTGTAGGCAAATGTGCGCGTGTCTGCTGCTCCCCTTGTCTCCATTGCCACGGCTCTTGCACAAATAACTTCCTCCCGGACTTAAGAATGAGCTCTGGGTTGCAACTTCCATTGATCGGGCGCTCCTCCTCTGTCTCTCTTCCCCACACTGCTGGTGAGATCCTCCCCCAGGGCCCTCCACTCCTTATTCTTCAGTTTGCTCCTGGATAACATGAATGTCCCTGCGTTATCCTTTTCAGGTGAAATTGCAATTTCATTTCAGTTCAATTCAGATAGTGCCAAGGCAGTCAAAGTGGATATTAAGGAAAGAAAAACAAGACAGTAAATCTGTCTCCAAAGCAGCTAAATCTGAGAAAACAAAGGAAAGTCTTTTATGTGGAAACAGGTCAGTAAACAATAAGAAGAGATATGAATATACATGCGCTGACTTGTGGCCAGCTGAATAACTGTATAACTCATCTCTGGTAGTGAAGGCTCTCCAAGGTGGCTCTAGTCCAAATCATTATTGGCGAGGAAGAAAGAGCGTTTAAAGCTGCTGCAGGAGGAAAATCATGCCCAATTAAGAAAGCCCTTTGTCATATACCCCCCAACGCCCCCACCCCCCCGACACTCCCTCCACATCTCATTCAGTCTCCCTAACCTGTTGTCTCCGTCATTCCCCCGTGTCTGTGATTGTCTGAGTGGAAGTACGTGGTGCTGGAGTCAGAGCAGAGTCACACCAGCTACACCTCATCACAGTAATCAAGCTCCGCCACTACCACCCTGCCAGATTGCAGCCCCTGTGTCCGTCAGTCGACACTTCACGCCTCTTTATTTCTTTGCACGTTGCTCTTCTGTTTCATCCTGTTGCCTGTAGCCGAACCTTGTCACCGCTCCCCGACAGCTCCCTCCACTCTGTCTCTGGCTCCTCATCTTGTCACCCCAGCCTCCCTCATCATCCTCCTGCTTCCTTCCTCCCTACTCTGTGTCTTGCCTCCGTCTCATCAAACATCTCCAGAGCCTGCTCTGCTGGTCCCCACACTCATTCATTGCATAGTGTTCTCTCCCACCATCTGCAATAAATTATCTCGGTAAAGCTTTAGATTCCAGTACGAATACAGTGTAGTTCCCAAATTACAGTGTCATTTTATGCACACCAGAACTGAGATGTTTGACTGTAGGCATAAAGGAGCATTATGTGATGTTTGAGGAATCAATCATTAATAACCTTGGAACATAACATTATAATATAGAAAACATAACATGGCCATTTCCTAATTAACAGGCACTTACTCTAATATTACAGGTAACATAAGTGTATCAATCAGTAGTTTAATACACAGCCAGCCTATGTTACTTATATATATATATCATTTAGTGCATGATTATGGACAAACATATGGGTAAAGTTTTTAATAAGGATCATTCTGACCCAAGAGATGGAAAACCAATCTTAACTACAAGTTTTACCAAGAGAACAACAAATCAGATATATAGCTGCACTGTGATCCATATGTTGTGTTTTCTCATGTTGCATTACTATTATATTCACCAAGAAAAGGAAGTTGTGCACAGCTGTAGCCCATTACTGAAAAAGATGCACTTATTTTCTACTGCAGAGAACCTTGAGGGGCCACAATACCAGTCTAACAAAGTTCTTAGGGAGAAAAATTGTAGTTGAAAAATAAGTGATGGACATATTTAAGCTTGCAGGGCTGTTGAATTTCATTTGCCTTGCAGGTGGGGCCATGTGAGAACTGAACACTGGTCAGAAACAAGCATTTGTGCTGGTGAGTGGCAGCTGAGGTAGCCCTCCAAGGTTTAGAGTAACATAACCTATTGTCCATCCTGGACCTTTGGTCTGCAGTCAAAACACAAATTTATCCCATAGTTGTTTAGTAAGTACCCCAAACATAAAAAGGAGCAATGTCCTATGTATGCCTGCATCCTTGCTATGTAATTGGTAGTCACTCTGTACCCTCTAAGATCAGAATAACATTCAAATTGAAAATACTTTCAGCAAATGTTCTCTCTAAATTCTTCTGAAACAAAACATTAATGCTCAGCACGTCCCACTGTGTATTCTGTGATATTAGAATGGGTACCTGGTAAATACAGAATACGTTTCCAGATTGTTACCCCCTTATTCCCTTAACTTCACATCTTGCTTCATTAAATATGTATTTGTACTTACTTTCTGGTACAGATTACAAACGAGAAAAAAAAAAAAAAATACCGCTGGGAATAACTATGGTGTATCTTACAGACTGTGATCTTAAATCCTACAATTATCTTTTAACCCACAACTTGTCTGCTCTTTGTCTGTGTCTCCACTTAGATTCACCAGTTCAGAAGCCCCATTAAACACTCTTGACTGCTTTTTATGCTGTGCTCTCATCTGCATACACCTTCCAAGTTCCTCTCCTCTCCTCTCTTATGTAATTTTGAAATAATTCCCTAAGAGAACGCATTAGAGGGATTTTCTCAGCACCTCTTGAAAGCAATGCGTTAATGATAACAACATGGAATTATTTGTTTTTCATGTCACCTCGGAGGGATTTCAAGGAAAGTGTTTTTGTGTGCTCTTCGAGAAGCGTATGTGAGTGTGTGTGTGTGTGTGTGTGTGTGTGTGTGTGTGTGATGATTCAGCAGTTTTGTGACAATCTAATTGATCAATAAACTTGTTAGAGTGACCGTCATGTCATTCCCAGTCCTGGGGGGAAGGTTCTCATCAAAAACTGATCACAGCGGCTCCACACAGGGGCAAAAGGCCTTAAAGGCTCCCCCCTCTCCCCCTTGGGTAGAAACTGGAGGAAGACGCAGACTTGAAGAGAGTTATTTATTAGATACACACACAGCATATCCCTCTTTTGCTAACTCAGCTCTCTAGTGGCATTCCAGGGAATAAATCAGCAAACCCAGGACTAGTTTCGCATCCCTCCATCCATTCTTCCATCCATCCATCCATCCATCCATCCGTCATGGGATTTTGGGGATGAGGGTGAGGTACAGTATGTGTCTGTCATCTGCTGTGAACAAATGCTGCAAACCCAGGAGATTGTGTCCCCACAGCGAATGGCTGTGTGGCGCAGTTGGGGAGGGGAGGGGGAGTCCCCTTCATCCTCAAATCTAACTTCCCCCTGAAAAACATTCCATCTGCTTGCTGCTGCGTGACAAGCTAAATGAAGAGGAACATAGTTTTGGAAAGAGTTACACCCAGCTGTTTCCTCAGATGGAGAATTATTCCACTCCTGGCACTTTTTAGTCCACCTTGTTATGTGCTGCCCTCACACCTATTCTTCAAGTGCCCATCTATCCCAGATCCTACACGTTCAGTGTCAGGAAGTGACAGATCGTTTGGTTGTCAGACTTGACAGATGTACTCATGGACAGCTGTGGACACCAGAGATTTCTTATCCTACTTCTTCCTTATCTGGTGGGCCTTTCTGTGTGGAGTGGTCTCCCAGTGTCTGTTGATTCTTCTTGGCAACTCTGGCTTCTTCCCACAGTCCACAAGACGTGTTTATAATGTTAACCGGTAACTCTGTCGCCCATTGCTGTGAAGAGTTATTTGTCTCTATATGTCAACCTTGTGTTAGACCGGCAATCTGTACCGCCTTCTCCAGACGTCGGCTGGAGTTGGCAGACCCCTGCGACCCGGTGAAGATAAAAGGTAAAGATAATGGATGGATGAAATGATGGATGGATGATGTGCTTGGATGAGCGTGTGGTGACCATGCAGACTGCTGATGACAAGTCTTTGTGGACACAATTTGGTGGGTATATCTGCACATAGCTTTCGTTTACGCCTTCTGATGCCAGTATATATTTTTTTTGTTTTCTCATGGATGCAAAACGTGCTGCACTAGCTCCTGGACCAGATCTCCGGCACAAAGTTCTTGTTAACATTTGTGTTTTGAAGGTCAGTTGCAACAAAAGGATTCAAAGCGGCCACCAGAAGACAAAGAATGACCACACAAGCATATTTGTATGTGTTGTGTCTCTCCTCAATGTGGGTGTTTAGCTCTAATCTTCATTAAGTATGCCACCCAGCTGTTGGTACAGGCCATGTTTATCTCTCGCCCGAACTATTGCAATTTCTCTTCAGGCAAGCCTCCTTGCATGCACAATGAAATCCTTAGATGGTGCAGAATGTGGACTTCAATCATACTAAAAGGGCACATATCACTGCACTGCTCATCGACCCTCATTGGCTACCCGTGGCCCCCCGAATCAAATTCAAGTCACTAATGCTTTCCTTCAGAGTGACTTCTGGGTCAGCACCCACCTGCTTGAACTCAATCACACAGCCTTATGCTCCTCCTTGGCTGCTGCTCCAATGTCGTCTGGCATTGCAATCCCTGCACACAAAGAAATCACAGTCAAGGCTGTCTGTTGTGCCCTGATAGTAGAACAAGCTCCCCAAATCTACCAGAGCAGAGGTATCCCTCTCTATCTTAAAGAATCTCTGAAGAGCCATCTTTTCCGAATGCATCTTCTATTCTAAAATCAACAGCCTGTCATGCCTAATCAGCACTGCCTATGCAGTTTTGAAGCACTTCTTTCCCTCATCTCTTTGCATTTGTTGAATTCATGGGTTGGGCCTACTTACTGCAAGGTCTCTCACTGCACTGAAGCTTTAAAAATTTCCTTCATTTTTAAGGGCTTTGCATAAAGCGAGTGAATGTAAATGTATGTAGATGGAGTAGGGGGCCTTCCACATGACTGTCCAGGGACAAATGACATGTCCGTCATGAATAGTGTCTATTCAATGATTCTGTTTCAAATAAGAAAAGTCACAGTTGTTGGTCTGGTGTTCTTCTGATTTTCCAAACAAACCATATGATAATTAATAGCACTTTTTAAAATAAAAAAACACATTAATGCCTATTTTACAAAGTCACCCCCTCTTTGAATTTGTGTCCTCGTCCGCCCCCCAATTTTACTGTACCCGTCCATGGTCACGGGCTGCGCTGAAGCTGCCAATGCCTAAACCGAAACACTAACTCTGACAGAAAAACCTGCCATACTTACAATGCCTTTGTCTCAGCAAGTAAAGAAACAGTTTGTGGTAAGATACGGTCCCCAACGGTAACTTGTATAAAAACTCACGTCCTGCTCTTCTTGTTTTATGCCTCCCATTATTCTAGCAAGGCTGATAAAGTATTGACTTCTGAGCCTGTAAACCATTATGAACTTTACCTGTTTTTCTTTGGACTATCATGGCAAGACAAAACAAAGCCACTGCCAGTTCACTACTGACTATTTACTCCTGGTGTGCGCTAGAAAAATATCATAAAAAATACATTAGAAACACAGAGTGATTTCATTTCTAGTATGCTTAGTCTCATTCTGAAAATATGACCAGTTAGTGATCAAACATCAATGTCATTCTTTTGATCCGATTTCTGGAAGTTCTGCTATTTTTGAAAAATGAAACTCATCCGCCAGTGTGGCACAGCTGCAAATGGATCCCTAACCATCCAACTAGTGCTTTTTGAAATATAATTCATCAATGAATCATAAAGAACAGTATCTCTGAGGCTCTATTCTGTCGCATCCTGGGTGCCTGGGGTATTTTTATAGAGCACTTCATTTCTCAAATGTAATATCTCTTTCTTCTCCGCCTTCTGAGCCTCCCTTAAAACATAAATCCACTCCAGACTAGCGTGCTCTGCAGTCCACAACGATTCCACCGTCTCGCAGATTAAGGCAGAGTGATCCAAACAACTTGCCGGCACTGCACTGATTTGCAAACTGATTACCATGTTAAAAGAAAAAAAAAGAACACTGCGGTGGATCTGAAGAGGTGTCAGGTTTTTTTTAAATCCAAAAAAAAAAAAAGGCAAATAACACAGAAAAACAGAGAGAGGCAGAAACTAGGAGAAGAGACAAATAAGAAAGAGATGGGGTGAAGAAGAAGGATGACAGAAGGCTACAATACAAGCACTGATTGGGATTGTGCATCCCACATGATGGGGAGAAAATGGCGAGTGACAGGAGAAGATGCGATTAGCTGCTTTTAGACAGGCTAAAAAACAGCGGGGGGGCAGCTTCAAGTTCTTCATATGTCCTGACAATATGATATTTGAATGACGTGTGAAGAAGGGAGACATCATTAACATATGGTACATAGGGCTGAGAGAAAATAAAAGGCAATAAAGGCATTAGAAGAGCAGCACTGCTGAAAATAAATATCGCTGAAAATAAATATCACGGAAAATACTGCGAACCCATGTTGCAGGTGGAGTTGTACGTGTGTGTGTGTGTGTGTGTGTGTGCTCATGCTCAAACATAAGCCTGCGGCTGGTCTCTCGGTATAGGGGCCGGGCCACAGTCCAGAGAGCTCAGGTAATTTGACGGATCGTGCCACTCAGGCTGGTGATGCTTGCAGCTCTCCCTTGCTAGGAATTGTTTCCCCAAGCTTGTTTGGCCAGGCTGGCATGCCGACATAAGATGAATAGCGGCTCGTTCTCCCAGCCTGTCTGTCTAGACCCGTCCTGGCTGCTCCAAGGTCAGTCAGCCGCAGAGTCGTGGAGAGTGGGAATGTAAACTGGGAGGGGAGAAATAGGTGGAGGCAGAGGCAGAGAGGGGGGTGGGGGGGTGGGTTCATATTAATGTGGGAGAGAGAGTGAAGACAGATGTCAGGGAATCTACAAGCAAAGTACATGACTTGGGTTTGAGCAGGTCTGCATATGCCCTCTGTGTGCCCTATGTGTTTTTTGTGTGTGCCAAGGAATAAAAGATGTGAGAAACACATCAAAAGCCATCAGCATGCTGCTGAGATGGAGGCTGCCAACACACAGTTTGCTTGGCCCACCTGTGGTCAAGTGTGTTGATCTCTCCTCGGTTTCCGTAGCCACATGGAGTAAAAGCAGGGCCAACTTGCAGTGTTTACCCAACTGTCCTGTTTCGAAGAGAAATCATTATCAACCTTCAAGGACGGCTCAAAGGAACAAAACATGTGTATATGTTTGTCGGTCTACATGTGTGTTTCTTATTCCTTATAGCTATGAATATATCTTGTGGGCATTTTCATTTATACCATCCTTCAAATGACAATCCATGATATTGGTTACATACTCAGCAAAATCCCATATTATATTTGTTTCGAAAATCATGTTCATATACTAAATATTTAATTAACTGGATCAACAAAACACACACGGGTCATAAAGGAGGCAGTTTGGTGAATGAAAGGAGTGCAAAATTCAAGGGCTAAGCTTACTGTGTCAGAAATTTTAGGTTTAATCTGCAAATGCTTCAAGTTAAGAATTACTTTTTCAACATTTCATCAAGATCAGAATCATTATCTACTCCAAGCAAAGTGCTGGAAGTAGCTACCCATAAAAAAAATATTCATCCTTGCCTCAGTTGCTACAAGTGCATATTTGGTGCAGGTGACATTTCCAGGACAGTTTGAATTGGCGCAGCCAGTGCTGCCGTGCTTACACACTGCCATTGTTATTCTCGCCTCTGTGTCACCTGTGGCTCATACTGACCCCTTCAGATCATCCTCCTTTCACTTTGTGGCTTGAGACACTTTATGCCTACTGTCTCACATAGGGAGGAGGACAGAACGTGACCTGCAGTGTGAAAGACCTGGGAGACATGTCTCGCTTACAAGATCTACGTTTTTTGTTTAGAATCAAACTGCACGTCTGTCTGGGCATGAAGGAAAGGGATGTTGCATTGTTTCCTAACCTGCAGTAGCTCTAAGAAATCACAAAACACCGCGCTGTTTTTGTGTGGAGGCTATTTTGGAGGTTTGGATTTTTTCATCCAATACCTGACATCAAATCTTTATTTTCTAAATTCTGAAAAAAAAAAGAAAAAACTTTATTTCGAGCAACACCGTCGATTTCTACCCCCACATGTTTAGTAATGTGTGTTGGTATATGGTGTTTGTGTGTGCGTGTGTGTAGTATCTTGTTGTAGAATCTATGTGTTTGCATTTGTGAGGGTTGTGTGTGTGTGTGTGTGTGTACTGTATAAATGTCACTAGATCATCTCTTTGTGGATACGGCTGAGTAAGTACAGCTCAGAAAAATCAATTTTGTGCTCGATAAGGGTAACATAAAACCACATAAGATTAAAAAAAAAAAAAAAACATGTTAGCTGGGCTTTAGAATCAAAGATTGGCCTCCAAATAATGAGGCCTTTCTTTGCTGAACAATGCTGTTGAAATAAAAATTGCTTTGCTCTTTCTACACTCAATGATTTAATTATTTATTTATTTTTATACTTGCTGCTGACACTGGTCTAAAGCTACTTTTATGAAAATGTTTGGGGGGTTTTTTGTTATGCTTTGTTTCTGGACTTTTCTTTTTTTTTTTTTTTTTTTTTTTGCTCCAACTCTAGGAGTTTATGCATAAGCAGTAGTTTTGTTGTCTTTCTCAGTGGCTGTCTGAAGCATCAAAGTCCATTGGATAAAAAAGCTTGTTATGTGAACGTCACAGCTGCCAATAATGAGTATTTGATGTTTTTCCAAACATCCTAAAATGATTTCGTCAGCCCTATCCCATTCGCTCTTCCTCTTTGCTAACTTTGCCTGCCTCTCCTTTCTCCCCTGCATGCCTCCCTCCCTCTCCATCCCTGCACACCCCTGTTCAATCTCTGCACTGTCAGTTTGTGGCTCTCGCCTCTCCTTCAGTCATTGATCACAGTGGCAATAGCGTACTGTTTGCCGGTCTGGAAATGTGTGTCTCGGCAGGGAGGGGAAAGGAGATCAAACACTTTAATTACTGCAGGCTTGTTGGTGGTGCCAGCTACAGGCAGCAGTCATGTAACAAGGACAGGTAAGAGAGAAACGCTCGGGCTGACACAGATGCATCAGAGAAAAAAAGACCCTTGCAGATGCATTCACTCCCACGCATATACATCAGGCAACACCATAACTACCTTGCAGTTCATGTGGCCATATATCGTGCAGACATGGATGGGCCCTGAGTGTGTCTGCTGGGTTGGAAAAAAAAAATGAAGGTCTGCTGTGCATATTTATAGCAGAGGAAATTTGTCACTCATATAGAAACACCAGAAAAGCATTAGCCCACACAAACAGTCAAACCCAGTGTGTGCATTCAATATGACCGTCCACAGAGCTTCATAAAAACGCATTCCCCCTTCTCTTCAGAATGAGCACCCTGATCAGCCAGTCTTTCACCAAGAATGCAACATCCTGTACTGCCTAAAAACCTGCAGTCATTCTGCCTCTATCGCTCCACTGATTCATTTGTAATACCTGCACTTATCCTGGAGAGAACTATGTGGAAAAGAGGAAAAGGCTGACACTAGAGTAGCACTGTGATTGATGCCCTGTCTTGCTCATCCCAGCTCTGATTCAGAGCTCTGGGCATTGTGGGAACCGACTCTTTAGCTCAGTGGTTTTTATTCCTACCAGGAAGTGTCTCCCTGTCACTCATGGCCCAGTCTTGACTGCACTTGGTGTCAACTTGCTCAACCAACTTGTCAATGTTACAGAGCGCCAGCCCCAAACTGCAAACTACTTGCCATTAACCCTAACTGAGGGTCAACAGAAAAAGGGTCATGTGACCTCTAAAGGTCAGGGAACGAATGTGTAATTTCTCTGAAAGATGGCGAATCCAGTAACTTAAAGAGGGATAGAACCACAGATGGGATCAAAGAACAGGTAAATCATAAAAAGTAAATTAGTTTAGCATCAACACAATTAGAGCCAGAAAAAGTGTGAGTGATCTAATTACACCAGCCACAAAGCCTTTCGCTAGTGGGCCTCTGTTTTAATTGTTTTGTTTGCTTTGTTTGTGTTTTTCTGGTTTCATGAGCAACTTATCTTAATACTGAATTTGAGGCTTTCCGGGGCAATGAAATGTTTTTGTTGTTTCCCCAGGAAAAAAATGTAAGCAAGTGGGCAAACGGTAATTGAAGAGACCAATTCTGTCCTATTGTTTGTGATCACAATTCATAGTTTTACTGAGATTCTCTGCAAGGGTGTTGTCTTTCAAATGCCAGGATGAAATAGAAGAGATAATTAGAGAGATATGGAGAATAATACATGTAAGAGGATGATTGCATTCTCCCAGTGTTCCTCATCCCTTACCTGCGCAGAATAATTCTTTATCTTCCTGTCTACCAATCACACAGGGACTGCCGAAAACACATCAGATTTATGGTTGTTTGGTCTGGCTTGCACCACAGAAATGGATTTTTTTTTTTTTTTCTTTCATTAAGAGGTGAGGTCTTTGATATGGTGGATAAATTTTTCAGAAGTGTTTTTCTTTGATAAACAAGGCCTTTTTCCCCTCACCCAGTGAGCACAGGCAGAGGCTTGGACCTAACCCAGTGGAGGCTGGAACAGGAGCAGTGAAAGGAATGATGGGAGGGAGAGAGGGAGAGAGGGAGAGAGAGAGAGAGAGCGAGAGAGTCCTGGAGAGGATAAGATGAAGATGGAGGCAGCAGCAATGAAGAGTGGAGAATAAATATTTATGTCCTGTAATGTTTCTGCACGACAGATTCTATAATATATTTGAATGTGGGGCTACACCTCAGCCATCAGAAATGTGCTGGCAATGAATTACGCGTTGTGCCAATAAAACACGGGGGGATTTCAGAAGGAACGGGGAAGGGTAAACACATAGGAGGACTATGTGGGTAAGAATTAATGAAAAATTGGAGAGGGAGAAACGAAGACAAAGAAAGAAAGGAGAGAAGAACTAATATGAGAGGAGGAGTAGGGGGCCGGGACCCAAAACAAAGTACTGACAGACAGAAATTGACATCACAGGTACGACAAATGGGAGAGCGTACATCAAGCAGATCGAGCTAGTGTACACAAGGAGAGATGGCAAAAGAATGAAAGAGATTTGTGGCCCAGGGAGTGAAGGGCATGAAATGAACAGAGCCAGGGGGGCTCACTGGAGTGTGTCCCAGGGATATGTGCGACTGGGACAGGGAGAGGCGTCGGCTCTGGGAGCAGGGATGGTGGCAGGCCGGGTCTATGGAGCCAGCTAAAGGAAAAGAGAGGAGAGACAAGGCCCATTAACTCAGCGATAGCTAACCAGGATTGCTCAGGGAGGAGCAGCAGTTTGGATCTGCACTGATGCTAGATGCTGGAGGGAAGATGTTTTCAGTGCTTATCTGCAAAATGCTGTTTTCGCAGTTTAAATTGTGTCATTTATGGTGAGCAGCGTTGTTTTGTTCCTACACTTAAATTAACTCTATAAGACCTGATCTGCATTTTCTTTTTGCAGCACCGTTTATCAACATAATATAAGTTTGACCTATAGAAAAAATTATTTTCTTTCTTCATTTACAAATCATGTAAACAACAATTTTGAGCTTTTCAGCTAAACTTAAGTGGCTTGGGGGGAAAAAAAAGGAAAGTTTATACTGCTCTCAAAGATTGATTCAAGGCTGGTCTCTTCAATAAAACTACATGTTTTGGAGATCAATGTTTCACAAGAATGAATACGCCTTTGAAATAATCTTTAAACACTGAACTTAGTTTCAGCTTTGCCAACGTTTCTTTGTTGACTATTAATTACATTGAAGTTTCTGTTGGGTGTCATCCTTTACCTACCTACTTCCAATTCTGTTTATTCCAGGTATCTTCGACTTAAAATATGCTCAGAAAAAAGCCCAAAAACAAAACAAACTCGACACACCAGGTTCTACGGTTTGGTTTTAATTTGATTTGAATCATTGAGTTAAATTAATCCATTGCCAAGAGTAGGTCAGTAAATATTAATTAGATAAAATTGAAAAGGATTGCTAATGAAAGTCCTGGTTTGATTCCTGCAATTTACAGTTTCAGGCACTGACAAAAAATTTAGAAAATCACACAGTGTAGACACACCAAACAAAGAACTGACTGCAGAACATTTTCCAAACTAAGATATAAAAGTGAGAACAATGAGAAAATATGAACTATGTAACAAAGACAGATCCATAGTGGAGAGAAACTCCTATTCACAAGGGACTAATTTTACTCGGGCGGATCAAGTAGTTTGTAATAATTGCGGTGCTCGATGGTGGTTTGAATCCACAGGGGATCCACTGCGTCTACTGTTTCAGTCTTACCCATGCCTCAAAAAAAAAACAACAAAAAAACAAAAAAACAGAGGCAGCTAGCAGAGGGATCAATGACGGACAGCTTCTTTGCTTTGTTGAATGAGAATATTACAAATATGGCAAAAATCTGGAGAACCAGCACTGAGAACAGAAGGTGTTAGATTGAGAGATATATCATAAAATAATCTTAATGTCACCAATAAATGGAATGACTCTGTGATGAGAAATGCTGATAATGGTTGCACATTAGGCCTGGATTCGATATCCTCCTCAGGTCTTGGTATTTTTCAGCCAGGGTTTTGGTTCGCTCACCCATGCTGTTGAGTCAGTCCGGCTCTCAGCGGCTTGCATGCATTAAAGTGTGGGCAGCCGTTCCCAGCTCTCATGCACACACAAGCTGGTTGTGGGCGTCCGGCCCAGCGTGAAGTAGCCGAGTGGCTGGTGAACACAGTTGAACGCCCAGGAAGTCAGAGAGAGCCAGATGTTTTCCTCGGGAGTTGGCAGACAATAGCAGAGAGAAAGTGCCAGTGAATATTGGACTTCATTCAACAGGTGGTGAGAGAAAGGGAGCTGCAACTGAATGTCTGGATGTCTAAGTATTGTTTAATTGTTTGCTAACACAATAGTCCTGTGATAAATTGATAGTTTAAGTTTTTTTAATGTGACTGTTTTAGAGTTTACTTCTTCTGCCCTCTAGTGATAAAAAAAATGTTTTATGCAAATAACATAATTTCATTATCAATAAGGTTTGTACCAAATGCAGAGGTCAGATGACAGCAACAGCCCTTAATCACATTATCTATTCTTCCTCTTTCATGGTCTGTGATACAAAGAACAATTGCTCTTTAGTCTCAGCCTTCACCGTTCCTGAGCACATTGCAGCCTTGGACTTCATGCACCCAAATGAGCCAATGCACTTAAATGCCATACAGCACTGAGAGGAGTCACCAAGGCGTGACAGGCTGACTGGCTGGCGATGCGCTAGCAAGCTGTATCAATGGCAAGTGTCTTTCTTGCTTCCCCTAAATGTGCTCAGACAGAGACAAAGATGGAGGCTGTCGAGTGAATCCCCCGAAATGGATGGCTTTGGAATGCTGAGTGAAAGTCAAGCAGTTTAGTGCAAAGTACTTTGCAGTTTGGGGCTGGTGCTCTGTCTGCCTTGTCCATTAATGGAGAGTTGAGCAGGTGAGCGGCGTGGCGGTGCACAGGCTGGCATATACCCAACAAGAGCGGTGATACTGGTGCAGCTGACCCCCTGCCTTTGGTGTCATCTGTCACCAAATGAGAGTATGTGTGCTAGTGGGTACATGTGTGTAGGTGCTCAGCAGGATGAGGAGGGAAAAGAATACCAGGAGGACAGAAAACCTGGCAGAGATTCAACAGAGCCAGCTTTTCTACAGTACACTCAATACTCCACAATGACAGAGTGAAAACAGAATGCAAAAAAGAGAAAGTGAAACATCGCATTAACACACATATTCAGGAAGCCTAAGCTGTCGCACAGGTGCCTCCCATTTCTGTTGATCTTCTTTGAGATGTTTGTACACTTTGATTGGAGTCCAAATTAAACTGATTGGACCAATTTGGAGAACCACAAACCTGTCTAAAGTCTCACAGCTGACTATGCAAATCACACGGGAGAAAAAAATAAGCCATGAGTAGAAAAGACCTGTCTGCAGAGCTCAGTGACAGCACTGCAGTTGAGGCAGAGAACTGATTTGTCTGTGTTCCCAGGAGCACAGCGGCCGCCCAAGATTCTTCAATGAAAGAAGTTTGGAACAGCTAGCACTTTTCCTAGAGGTGGGATTCCAGACTGGATGGTCACTCTTACTGAGCTCCAGGGATCCTGATTTGAGATGGAAGAAACTTCCAGAAGGATGACTCACTGCAACACTCCACTCACCTGGGTTTATGGAAGAGTGGCCAGAGAACCCCCCCCCCTCAACAAAAGCACCTAAAGGACTCTGAGTCTGTGAAAAACAAGATTCTACGGTCTGATGAATCCAAGATTGAAAAGTTGCCAAATTGAGCAAATTACAGAGATATCCTTAAGTAAACTTCAATCAAAAGCCCAAAAGCAGTACCTCAGACTGGGTGGAAGGACAATGACCCTGAGCACACAGTCGAGACAACGAAAGAAAGGCTGAGGGGCGACTGTGAATGTCCTTGAGAGACTGAAATGGCTGATGGTTCCCCTCCAACCTGGCAGAGTTTGACATCTGCAAAGAAGAATGGAGGAAATCCCCAGACCTAGCGTCAGGTTTAAGGATTGCTGGACCCAAAACCAGACCGCGGTAGGAGAGTGGGGAGGGAGTTTCAATCCAAAAATCTGTGTTACAAAGGAGTAAAAAAGATGTCTTACTTTTGGGAAGAAATTCCAAATGGTATAATGAGAATACCAAAACTCCCAAAAAAGACGAATGCAGATACTCCAATATGTGAATGGGAAGACGAGAAAAACATCTGGGAAACACAGAAGAGGAGTAGGTGATAATACACAAGTATAATTAAGAAGGAAGGTCAAACAATCACAATGGGAGGAAAAAAAATAACAGACAGAAAGTACAGCAATGGTGGGCTCGCAAAGGAAATGACTTCAAAATAAAACAGGAAATGAACTGACACGCCCAAAAAAAGGAGCCCAAACAAAGTCTGTAAAAAGATGGCATGATCCCCAGTTACAAAGTTTGTTGCTTCATGGTGCTTCAACTAGGCAGTGAGTACAGACTGGAGTCAAGTTTAAGATGTATGATTAGTGTAGGAATTTCTCAATTAGTACATTTGAAAGAGATTTTTAAATTCCATTTTACCTTTCTCGTGACAGGGCTGAGACTGAGGGAAAAACAAACAAAACAATTTTTGCATTAGGCAGCAACACAACAACGTGAAGATGGGAAGATTTCTGAATGCTCTCTGAAATCTGTCTGTTGAGTGTACAGAAAGATGAACACGAATAATTCATTTAGGCTGATGCTTCTAAGTGTTTTCCCTGAGATTATATTTTATACCTGTGAATTCAATATGCTAATCATTTCATCAAACAATGTCTCAGAAAGCAAAAACAAGTACAGCAGGAGTTTCAAAATATGTGTTTGAAATTTCTGCACGGCTGGCGGTGAGGCTCCTCGACCATATGAAATGTTGATCTTTGGAGGTTTTTCGAAGACTTAGCTTTGATTTTGCTCTAAACAAACACCTCTCTCACCACAACAACAAGGAGAAAGCTCCTTCACTCACTCTCTAAAAAGCAGTTCGCTAATTTGGGAGCAATTACTGCAACATAATGAAGGAGGATGTGCACATTTAAACATTTGTAGAGCTGAAACATCAACAGACACGTTTTGTGCTTGTAGAGTTGAAAATATGTAGGGTCCATAGGGTCACTTTCAAACATACATTATGTTTCTCTTTGGTCAGAGATTCTACTTAAGCTTTGCCTTGAGAATACACCTGCCTGTCACCCTTGTCTGTCTGCCCATTTTGCTTCTTTTATTTAACATATCTTCTCTTTTTGCTGCAGGGCACGGTATGTCATTGTGTAGAGTGGGTATTGTATAATGATGTGTGTGAGAATGAGCAGTGGCCTTGCAGATCATTTGTTATCAAGCAGAGATCTGTACACACGCTCGTGTTTACATAGTTATCTGTCAGCGCTTAGCTTTAGTAAAATCCCCAGATATGAGGATAAGTCGGATGAGCTGGTCACTTATTTAAAAATGACTTGGTCTACATCTCACAACTCTCCTGCTGTGCATTGCTTTTGATTTGCTTCCATTAGAGATGTTTTACAAATATGGCAAAAAAATTTTTGGACTGGTCACCAATAATAAATTCCACCTTTTTGGTAATTTAAAGTCAGGCAGATATTTTTCTTAACATAACATAAAAAAAACACAAAGAAATCATTCCCTTTTTTTTTTTTTTTTTTTTACATTGACCTCCTCAAATAATCAAAAGCATACTTAAGAACCACAAACATCAAATAACTGGCTCTCTCAATAGTGCACAGATGAGCACTGAGTTCAGAACATCAGTTCATTTCCAGAGGCTGCAGCAGGTATGTAAACATCTTGAGGATGATGTGATTCATAGAGTGAGTCGTGACAGTCTGGCGGATGATGAGAGAGACAGTTAATGCTGGCCAGACTTCCTCCCTCCTATAAAGTGAGACAAACACAGCACTGAGCATGCATGTGCTGCTGATGACTTCAACACTAAAGGCTGGTTAGACTGGATGGCCTGCATTCCCTTTTATAGTGGATATACCAGCTAAACAAGTTGATGGGTCCTCTGTGAAATGCTATGAAGGACAGATGTCTTATATCACAGATGGCCCATAGACAGCACTGTGTCGGCTAGTTACGAAGAGCAAATAATGTCTTGTATCAGTGTTCAAAGGCTAAACTGTCAGTAGCATGACATCAAATGGCTGTCAAGTGCTGCCCTGGGAAACACACTCCCAAAGCTTAGATACTGTTTTAACCAATGGTTTTCTACAAAATCTGAAGAAAAGGAAAGCATGCACAACAGCTGGGAATTTAAAAAGTTAGGGTTATGTAAATGGGCAGCACGGCGGCGTAGTGGTTAGCGCTGTCGCCCCACAATAAGAAGGTCGCTCTCCCCGTTTCCTCCTGGTACTCCGGTTTCCTCCCACCGTCCAAGGACGTCACGTTTAAGTTAACTGGTTACTCTAAATTGCCCGTAGCTCTGAGTGTGAGTGTGTGTGGTTGTGCGTCTCTGTCTGTCTCTGTGTGTTGGCCATGTGATGGACTGGTGTACCCTGCCCTCGCCTAGAGTGAGCTGGGATTGGCTCCAGCACCCCCACAACCTGAAAAGGGAAAAGCAGTAGAATATGGATGGATGGATGGATTATGTAAATTTAAAGGTTTCATAAGGTTACGTTATTGTCATTTATCTGTAGACTGAATTCAAAAAGTGTTTTTTTTTTTTTTTTTTTTTAGTTAAATGGATTGAAATCCAGTAGAGACATCCAAACCTGACTTAATGTGAAATTAAATATCAAAGTTAGACTGTGGTTGCCTCACCAGCCGCCTCTGAGCCTAGTGAATCTGCACTCTCACTGTGAAAAGGAGACAGAATTACCAGCAAACTGGGCCTGGTGGAGAAATGCATTCCACTTGGATGGATGGCCAGCAGTGCATCTTGGAACTAAAAATTTGGAAACAGCCACACAGGAGTGTTGCCTGAAGCTAGAATTATCCTGTTCCACTCTCAGAGTCAGTCTTAACTGTGGGGAAATGGGCACTTTTGGCCCCCTTAAGCAGACTCAGCAACTGACACCTGCTGCAGTCTTGGGTTACAGGTGCCTGCTGTCCCTTCAGGCCATTAGTTAACAGATCAGACCATTTTCCAGACGTAGGCCCGGGAGAGACAGGAAGCAAATGGATTTTGAGTTATCTGATAGAGTGTAGGTAGAGCAAGGTCCATGTCATCAGATTAGCAGTTGTTAGGAAGTGTGTTTGACAATGTGATTTTATTATTATCCTTACTGGAAGCATTTAATATATATAATATATAAAAAGATTTGCCAATGACATTAAAACTAAATAGAATAGCAGTAAAAAGGGTTATACTACTCTTTTACAGATTGATGAGACGCTGACTTGCTCTCACCTATATTCTCAGAGTTCATTTGCATTTCAGTCTTGAGATTGGTCAAAATAGAACTGGCAGAGTGCAGTGGTGAACTCAATAGCTCTAAAAGAACATATCTCAGTGCAGAACCTTGAGAGGAAAAACTTTCAAGGAAGCTCTTTTCATTGCCTGTCTTGACTGTGAGGAGATTTTCACAGGGAGTGTTAAGTGCTTGGGCCTAAACGTGAGGGCCATCATTCACTGACGCCTTCTGCCAGAGGGACTTTTCACCGAGGGGGCTTAGCTCATCCTCTTTTGGATACACGGTCAAATTCTAAGCAATATTTTTAGACCATCAAGGCCGTGCGTCATCTTGCTTCAAAGACAAAGACCCAGAGAAGTCCTGGAGAAGTCAGATCCTTCACTTTTATTCAGCCGCTCGGAAGACAGTGCTGCAGAGTGTTTCTGCTGTGGCAGGAGTTTTCAGAAAGCACTGGGAGGGGGCAGAACAAGATCAGTGAACAGCCTGCACTTTCCCAGGCAGGTCACAGTGGCCATTCACACACCAATTTACATTGATCAGCAATTTCCATAGTTGTTTGTGCACCAGGAGTTTTGCCCAGAAATCCTGCCATAAATCAACCACAGCCTGAATCCAGCATTAGGGGGAGGTGGGGGGGGTCTAGAAAGCCTTTTTTAAATGAACGTAGTGGCAACAAAAGCTGCAGGAGAAGCATTTCCCTGATGCATCTCTCTCTGCTGTTAGACACCGTTTGGTTTGGTTTCCCTCCCCAAATTTAGTTTGTATTTGACGTAGATCAAAGCGCAGCACATTTCACAAAGGATCATGCTGTGAATCCCAGCGGTCACTTGAAAGCCCTGACAAAATAAATAAAGGAGGAAGATAAATCGTATTTGACACGTATTCAGTCAGTCTGTGTTTCAAGATTGTGGAGCTATTTGTGTAATTAATGTGTAAATGCTCACTATTTTAGATGGAGTAGTCAATAATTACTCTGACTCAATCAGAGTTAACTCCTGTTTCTACATTGTGTGTCCTCTTTTGTTTTCCCAGGATACTGGATATTAGACTTTCATATGCACTGCAGTCAGCTAAATATATACATAACACACACGGGCTCATAAATATGAAACATGTTGTGCCCAACAGGTGGCGGATAACTAACAGCAAAGTTAGGTTTTTCCTGACATACGCAGCAAATAAATTGACATGAAAGCTCCAGTACCCAGCCTGGGAGTAGTCTATATACTTTCTTTTTGTAAACAAATCTTGTGAAAAGACCAGCGTACAACTAATAGAGCCAGCTAGTAGCCTACAACTTCCTGTGCACCCCCTAATAGCTTATCCCTCTTCCATAGACCTGCTCTGCTAAAGCTATTAAAAACACATCATCTTCACTGTTGCACTAGGTGACATGATAAACATCAACACAATAATTTTTATTTTGAGGCGGTGTCACTGTAAGGCTTTGATGCTGGTGAACCCTTACAAACAGGATGAAAGCCAGCAGCGTTCAGGTGGAAAGTGGTGATGGAGAAATGAGCAGCATCAGTCAAGCAGGCTTTTCATTTATTCGTTATTCCAGAGCTTGGATTTTTTTTACTGACGACTATAGAGAGGTCCAAAAAGTTCAACAACTCTCACAATCATGCAGCAGACTGGTGGACAACAAAAGCAGTCTCAATGGTGGAGTAGATTTCAGCAGCAGAAGTGTGAACCCCACCACCCCTGGAAACCGACCACTTCCCCATCCGGCACACAGACCTCCACTCTCTACCAATACCTTTATAATTTCATTGAATATTTCTGTTTCCACAAGAAAACTGATTTAGACTCAGTCGTATGAGTTCTAACTGGAACAGATCAGACCACATATCTGCACTCCTCCAGGGCCGTCACTGTCTAACTGTTGTTTACAGTTTAAGATTCTCCTCTTGCTTTACAAAGCACATCATGGTTTGGCTCCTCAGTATATATCAGACACGCTGTCAGTATAACGTACCAGCAGATCTCTCAAGTCACAAGGTGGAAATTTCTTCGCTTTCTGGTGAGATACTTTTCTGGCGGCCTGCTGAACTTGGATCTGCTCCCATTCTTTCCAAACAAGACTTCAATGATTACACTGCGTATGTTCACTTTATACGTATGAATGTATGTGTATTTATGTGTGCAAGGATGTTTCTATGAACCACATGTTTCGTTGGTTTCTTTTATTTTTAGTGGTATTTTGAATTTGTTAATGTTAATTTAATTTGAATGAAATGCCAAACAAAAGCCAAACTAACCAAACAGAAAAAAACAAAACAAAACAAAAAAACTTTACCTATTCCCTTCTACCGCTTAAACTCTTTTGGAGTTGGCCTCTAAGACAATTATAACTATGTGTTTCCAAATTAAAATAGCAACATAACAACACTTAATTTTCTGTATTTTTTCAATTTAATGAGGGGGGTGACTTCCAGATCTCTCTCAGTCAAAAACACACTCCTGCTGCTGTATATTCCCCTTCCACTGAGCTAGTGCTTGTTGAAGAGTCTACAATTTTGCGACCAGCTCTGTGAATTCGACACAGTGCTGCTCTGATCTAAATGTCAATGCTGCTGTTTAACAGGTATAATGTTACTATGATTGCACTGCCATCTTTTAAAGACAAAGCTGTTTTTCACTGGTGGGGCTGCAAATCACGATGGCTCACACCTTCGTGCATCTGCTCTGAGTTTGCCTGAGACAATAGCCACCAATAATCAGACATTAAATTTGTTTTCATTACAAACCATATTAACCTAATTTTGCCTCCTTTATAGTGAAACATGAACAAACGGGGGGAGAGAAAGTCCCAGAAAAATTGCCCTTCACTTGTTTAATTAGTGACATGATATAATTATTGCCTAGAACAGATTTCTGCTATGACCATACAGTCCATGTGGCCTCCACAGACTCCACATACAGTTAGTAAAATGGGAAGAAAGTATAATGTGTCATATTTTGATCTTTCCTTGTGTTTCTTGTGTTAAATGTAGGCCAGACACTGAAAATCTAGATGATGCTCTACAGCTGCACTGACCTTTTAATACATTTGCAACTGCAAAGCACACTTAACACAGACTGTCTGTCTGGACTGAACTTCTCCTTTCCTTCTGAGCAGCAATAAGAAAATTATATTAACATCAGCACCACCATTATCCTTTTACTCAATGGTTTTGTCAATAGAAACTACGCTTTCTAGAGAAGGTCGCCTCTTTCCCCAAACAGGTGGCATCCTGCCATGGCCAGGGTGCCAAAATAGATTATATTTAAAGGTGATGCAAGCTTTTCAAATGCATGAGAATGAGATTCATGCTGCGTTGTAAATCAGTTTACTTCAAAAATGTCAGTGAACTACATTAAAACAACAGCTGCTAACCTGCCATGACAACTCTATCAAACAAGACAAGGCATGCTGTCTCAGCATCCACTTTGGGTCCATGCTGTTTGACTGATGACGTGAAAGTTTAAGTACAACCTCAAACCACATGTAGGGTTGCCAGCTCCCTGAAAAATGAATAAGGGACACCTAGTTGGCAGGGCCGGGCAACCCGATTGCCTCCAATAGTTTTTCAGCCTATTTTCAATCTCCACGGAAATACAGGACAAGGTGCGTCCCTTTCGAAGCTCAATATGGGACGTTTATTTTTGTTTCTGAAAGCGTGATGATTCCATTTTTCAAGGGACGGTTAGCAACCCTAGACACATCAGCTTATTAAATGTGATCAATGCATATGCAGCAGAGAGATTTTAAGAGGAGTTAACAGAGATGGAAGAAAAGGCTGGAAGGGCAGAGAGAAAGATGATATCAACTAAGTGATTGAGATGCAGAACAACCAGGACAGACAAGTTGAGAAGCGGGCTATGAGTCATTGATTGGCACTCTCATACAGCTAGGACAGATTCCACACCAGCACTGAAGTGTTTGATTCAAAGTGTATTGACAAATGTTCCCTTGAGCCTGGGAAAGGGAGGATATATTCGATAAATGGGCAAAACAAGTGTATATGTTAGAGGATTAACTAGAGGCAGGGCAGAGGGGCAGAGCAAAATTGTGGCTCTGGAGCTCAGCAGTGTCTACAATCAGTACATTAATTTTGGTAGTGTGTGATAATCATGCAGAGATGTTGACGACGACGGTGCTACTTTGATTGAATATTTTACCGGGAATCAGTCCAAGCAAGAGCGCCAGAACTGTAACATTAACAACGTAGCATATCCGGCGTACGACTGTTTAAATGTGTATTGATGGGCTGTGTTGAATCGCTTAAAGGAGAGGCAGCGAAATGAACGAAGGTGCCATAAACAATCAAACGTTTAAATTGTATATTCCATTCCACTTAGCAATTTGGGTGTCTGAGAGTAATCAATTTAAAAAGCCACAGAGTTAAGTCTCAGGAGTGCCAAATTGGATAAATTTAATGCGCTGCACACACCATCATGTTGAAACCCATAATACTTCAACTGTACCCAAAAATGATTGCATTTCTCAAAGCTCCCTCTCTGTAAACCCCCCCCCCCCAGTTCTCAGTATCCTGCCTTGTTTTCCTCTCTTTCTTTGTCAAGGAGCCTTTGTCTCTCTCTTTGTCTGAGGAGAGTTGTTGAGTTTCAGCAGAAACCTTCTCAGAAAATATAGTATGGCACAGATTGATTATAGGTCTTTGCTAATACATCAGAGACTGCCACGCTGTAGAGATGTTGCTCGGAGTGAAGGGGAAACGGATAAATCTACCAGCATAGGCTTGGTTGGTTGCACTGTACAAACAGCTGACTATGGCCTCTTTTTCTGTTGCACTCCCAACAAAATTTGAATAAAGTGTTTTTCCTATCTACAAACTGATGAGTACTTTATTTGTGATGATGAGTGCATATGTTTTTATATATGTTGCTGGATGTCAATCCAAAAGCAGCTTATCAATTCTCTTTCATTTTTCCATCCGTCACGCAGCCAACACTGCAGAACTTCTGAGGAAAAAAAATACTTCCAAGCAACTGCTGCGACAGCTTAGTGAGAGACAACTATCAAAAAGATATAAGGAAATCACAACTAATTTGTGAGCTGGGACATTTTGCTGCTACTTGAACATAGTTTAAGGGTTAAGATGGAGCAATCAATATCCGCCCTATCCTGCACTTGCATGGTTATTTGTTATACAGTGAAGCAGCACTGAAGTTAATGGTACAAAAAAAAGCGAGTGCATGCTAAGTGTGCCTTTGCAGTGCTGAAAACCTGCTTCATCATTCAGTGGATGCTCACAGATCAGACCTTTAGGACTACAAGCACTTTCAAGTGGTAGAAATCATCTCTTCGCCTGGATCACACTGACCAAAGAAACATTCTTTTAAATCTTGGCTTTCATGAATTCGAAAGGCCACGAGGGGTAGCCACATATTATTTCTGGCAGAAATACTATAGGCCAATTTTTGTAGTCTGAAAGACATTGAATTTTTCATCAAGTCATGAACAGCAGTCAATATTACATGTTTAGCAAGTTGTCATTCTGCTTTGAAATTTACTCTGTGTTACTGCCAAGCACTTGGGAGAACAATGGACTCATAGTCTCTCCACTCATGCATGCTTCATTGCAAAGTTCAAGGATTTCACTGCTGTTTTTGAAATCTTTGGCAAGTGTGTAGTAAAATTTTACAATAAATATTGGATAGATTAGACTTTAACACTAGGGTTGGTATTATAGTTGGCTAAATGTCTTATTTACTAATTGAAATTGTTATCTTAAACTGTTAAAGCATCAAATTTTGTTGTTGATAGAGTTTATCGAGGCGCTCTCTATAAGCATTCTCTGTGTAATTATGTAGTGCAGTAATGGTGTCCTAAGCAGAGAGTAAAGTCAAGCCCCTGGATCAGTGTTTTCCAGTCCTTTTTGAATTTGGTTTTCTGGCTGCGGTCAAAAGTGTCTTTCTTTGCTTTGGAAGGTTGCTCACTGAGTGAAATGACCTGGAAGCATCTACATGGCAGCCATGATGAGAGCTGGTCGAATTCTCTAAATGGTAAAGAAAGGAGCTTCAGTGCTTCCTGTCTTATCTCCTTTAGCAAAGGAAACACTGAAATTCCTTTTATGAAGGAAAAAGGGAAAATCCTCTCACACAATCCCTTGGTGCCGCAACATTTACAGAATCCCACCATTCCACCACGGCAGATCCATTTAAATGTAGGAATGCAGCGCCTGTTGTATTTTTGAAAAACAATTCAAATGTATTGAAATCCTTTATGATCGAATAATGGGAGATATATGAATATAATTTTCTCTAACCCCTTGCTCTTTTTAACTTACTTGATTTAAAAGCTCAGCTCAGAGTGTTTATGTTATCTTAACCGGTCTATTTTTGTGGTTAGGAAAGGATTTTTTGTTTTGTGTGTGTGAGTGTTTTATAAATAAAGTTGGTAAAAAAAAAATGCTTTTGGACTTCTCTGCACTGAGGTACTTTATTTCCTTGTTTGCTAAAGCCTAATAAATTCTGTTGTCCATCTTTCCTTGACTCCTCGGCGAGGTCAAGGAAAATAATATAGTAAAGGAGATTATTTGGAGATTTGGACAGCTGACCAGCACCTTTATGTCAAAATGGCCTCAGTTAAAAAAAATCAGTGTGCCCCTATTGGAAAACAAACGGTATCGGTGCTGAAGGCAAAACAAATAATAGCGATATTTTAATGGACCCTGACTGTAACTGTGCAAAGCTTCATTTGACTTTACTGTTGATTTTTTTTTCTGTAAACAATAATCCATTGAAAATATCCTGTGACCTCTAAAGGAAATAATGGGGGTTTCGGGGGGGAATGAGGGTTTGAATATGAGGAAATGTAACAATGGCATAATGGTTTTTCAGTTGACTTAAAGATTACGTTATTGAAAAAGTGTACAATACAATGAAATGAAGCTTGGCACAGTTAAGAGGTAAAAATGAAAGTGTTATTGAAACTGCTTTAGTCTCTTTGCCTTCAGCACTGCTGCTGGTTGTTTCTTAATAGAGGCCCAACACCTTTTTTAACTGAGTCTGGTTTGACTGGGACTTCAGTAACTCCGGCCCAGTGGACTGCAGCGGCCTGTCCGTGTTTACAAAAATAAAGAGACAGGGACCTTCCTCCAGCCTAAAGGAAGCCACTTCAGTTAAAATGCCTTCCTGGACATTAACAGCAGCCATTGGCCCAAAACCTGGTCGACTTTTTGACTGTTAAAATTAACAGAATGTTTTGTTGTTGTTTTTTTTACCTTCCATCAGTTCCAGCTCATGAGTCCAAAGCTGTGAATTTCCTTCCCGGTCCAGCCGTGGAGCTGGTAACGACCTGTTTGTGAAAAGACGGAGACTTCCTACAAGCTGCTAAAGGGCCACAGCTCCACTTTCGACTGGCTTTCTTCTCCTCTTTGTCTGAGTTACTTTTCTAAGACAAAAGATAATTGTGTTAATTTTATTTCTAAATGTGTGTCAGCCCTGTGATGGGATGGAAACATGCTCAGGGTTTCCCTTATCTGTTGATGAGGCCTATTGTGAAAAAGAAGAATTAAAATTTGACATTAAGATGACAGTTAATTCGAAGTTAAATCTTATCAAGACTACTGAAGAGATAATATAGAAATACCTGAATATTTCTGAAAAGTTGAAACAACAACTGGTTGCGATTAGAATGTGGTAAAAGGTATTAGTATGTCAACACTTTCTCAGCTGCTTCTTTTACACAGTTTTAAATGGGGAAGTCCTCTAAACACCTCGGGGCATCATGAGTTTCATGTGCACCTTGTGATTTAGCCCACTCTGCCAGAATCACCTCAGTTCTGCTCTGTCCCCAGGACCACGTTTGTTGTTGTTGTTTTTTTTTTTTTGTGGCTCTGCCCAGTCAACAAATGTGATTATTCCGCTGCCAGAGCTGCTCCGTGTCTGGGAGTGTTTGCATCACTGAAATTGCAATCTGTGGTATATGTACCCATTCTGTGTGCATGTTAATGAACCAATGAGAGCTGATAAACATTGTTGCTGCCTTCTGCAAACTACATGGTTTAGAGATGTTAATTACAGCACTGCAGCTGGTAAAATACAAGGTATTCAAATGTTTGATGTTATGATAGATGGGAAATGGATATTTCTTGGAGACAAGAAATTTAAATATCTTGGAGATGAAAGATAAAGAAAATGCAGTACACTGGTTCACTATGACCCAGCTATCCTGGCTGATTGATAATCTACATTCACAAAGCTGTATATCAGTGCTGGGATGATGATGTACCACTGGCTGCCAACATAATGCCTCATGCATGGCACCAATTCCTCAGCACAGAGCGCTTAGCGATGCCAGCCACATCCAATCAAGACATTGTTCCACAGCTCCACAGAGGTTACCAAGTAAGGGGACAGACCAAAGGAGCCCCATTTGTAATGAATGGCAATGAAAGTCAGAGCAGGATAGATAGAAAATGAGATAGAGGAGGAGGAAAAGAGCAAAAAGATAGAGTGAGGTAGGACTGGATGGGGTAGTGAGAGTGGATTGCAGGATTGCGTCAATGATAAGAGATGGTGAGATCAATTCTGGACGAAATGAGAAAGATCGATTTGCCAGTGAAACAAAAGAAGGAGTGGCAAGGGCAGGTATGTGAGAAAGGAAAGGAAAGAGGGAACGAGAAAGAGGGAAAGATGACAGAACAAGAGATGTTACTTCCTTTGGCTTCCTTTCACCTACAAGTGACAAGTAACAGACCATCAAACAAAAGCTAAAACTGAAGAACACTTTATGTTCAGATATTTAATGTGCCAATCAGGAATATTAAGCAGAAGTTATTTTGAAGGTTTAACTTTCATTCATCTCAGGGATTTTTTTCATTTTGGCTCAGCTTTGGATTGAAATTCATTTAGTGATTTTTTTTTATTTTTTTTTATTTTTTATTTTATTTATTGATTTTTTTTCTTTTTTTTTTACTTCGGCCTAATTTGTTTGTGGTGATCTGGCAAACTGCCATGATTTATTCATTCTTTTTGTTAATTTATTTATTCATTGTGTTATTCATCTGTTTATTTTTCTTTCTTAGTTACCAACTCATAGTAAAATGATCTTTTCCCAGTGGTGCTTCAGATGAATGAGAAAGCCTGTAGAATAAATAGCGTCATTTGCTTTTATTATTTATTTCCTTGGCAGAGCTGCTGAACTGTGTCGACTGTTGCATGTATTTGACACCACATGTCCTTGTTTGATTTTTAATTTTCTTAACCGTAGGAACCTTGGTGCTGCGAATTGGAAGCTCTCAGGTGGCTAAATTTATTTATTTTTTTTACTAATGAGACCAAGCATATATTTATTTGTTTTTTAACCTTAGAAAAGCTGTAAGGATAAATGGAAAAATAGAAATTTACATTAATGCATGGACATGATTTTTGAAGTGATCGTCTTCACTCTTGCGCTCACTTTTTGACCTCAGTTGATGGTCACATAGTCATTCATGAGTGCATATGTGAATCAGCTAAATTTATCATTGCAAGTGTTAGATCTCTGTCAGTGGGTCTGTCTGTCTCTCTGGCCCTTGCGCTCCCTCTCTCTCTTCACTCATCCACTTACTCTCCTTTTACACCTCAGGCAAAAAACGAGGTTGCTATCCTCATTAACCTTCCTGCCTCTCTCCAGCTCACCTCAGGCCAGCCATGCCGTAAGCCGCTCTCATTACTTCTGCATCAAGCTGGGGTGACAGCGACTGAAGGTAGGAAGCATAGACAGTAAGAAGGAGATAGACAAAAGTCAGCTGGAGAGGGAAGTCTCATAATGGGTGACAGAGAGGGAAATAGAAAAGGAGAGAGACAACAACTGAAAACTAAATAAACTAAGAAATGAAAGAAAGGCAGATAAAAGGAGTGATCTGCTTTAGTGTGGTTAAATGAAAAAATGGCAAAAGAGACTGAATGAGAGGGACGACAGGGGCAGAGAATCCATTAGGGAACTCAGGAGTGGGCTTAGATGATGTGTGAGCCAGTCATAAGCAGATATGCTCAAAGCTTAAAGCTATAGCACTCTGTGTGGTTATCCATGATATATCTGTGGTTTGAGAAATCAGTCATTCATCAATGCCACATCCCTGTCGGCTGTGAAAATACCATTTCCGGCTCTGAGCCTCTTCTATGTTTCCTACAGAATCTGACTGGGCTGAACTGATTTTGTGGGCCCCCATTTCCGTTGCATTTCGGCTGAGTCTGAGTTCAATAATCCTTACAAAAGTATCCTGAATTAATGAATTACTCCTTAAAGTGCAACAGTTATAGAAACAGATAGATGCAAAAGTGCTCTTGAGGCTAATGAAGCAGACAATTTTTTCACCCTTCCACCACTGAAAAGTTCGTTTTGCTGCCCGTTTATTTCCAGATCTATGGGCTGTGTAGATGATTAATGGCATAAGGAATGCTCATGAAGTACTATAATTAAGAATTTTTTAATTAGCAGAGGATGGTTTGTGGAGTGATACACAGCACTTGCTCCCAGACTGGGGCAAAACAACAGAGCTCAGCAGCAAAGGCTTCCTTATGGCCTGAAGGCAAGCAGTGGATGCTAACTATGGCACTGATGTGACATGAAACACGACCGGTCGATCCAACATCAGTCTGCACTAATAAAGTAATTATGCTGATGTATTTTTTGTCATTGTACTTCAGTAGCCCATGTCATTGACTTAGTGACTTGGATCTTGAGAGTCAGAGTGTTGCAGTGATTAAGTTGAGAATTAAAACCAACAGAAAATGGCAGTTGAATTTTGAAAGCCATGAAACAGAGAGAGAGAGAGAAAGGAGACATGATTAAATTCTGTCATCTATTACGGCTCTGCTCATGGTTGTGATCTGGCTTCAAGGCCGCACTCTCCAACGTGCTCAGGCTCCATTGGCTACTCAAAAGGTGACTCTCCATCATTCTCCTCCCGTGGGGAAACACATTGGTGTATGTAGGCCTTCGTACGCCCACACACACACTCGCACTTACACAATCATCCTTTGCTTAAAGCAATTAGGAGCCATTACCAAGAAGGAGTACAACACTTATATTTTGACCCTCATATTGAGAACCCCCCCTCTCATTAATTCCCTTCTTTCTCTCTTCAACCCCTCTCTGCATACTCCCCTTGGCATGCCGTCTTTGTCATCTCCCCTTCAGATTCAGATGTAGCTCCTCAATTTCAAGGTACTTTACAGGCATAGCATGTTGCAGCAGCAGCAATCAGCGGTGAAAACAATTGTGTGCTTAAAGTCGATGTAACAACATCAACTTGTGAGGCGCTAACAGCAAGGGTGATATCAGGAGTGGAAATGAACCAAATTAATAGGTTATGGCTAATAAATCAATTTTCTTGAATTAGGAATTTGTTAAGCTGTTTTTTTCCCAGCGCTTTCTCTCAGTTGAGAAAGTTTACACAGAATAAATATGATAACATTACAACAGGAGGGGATTTAAAGTCAATTGACCCCTGTCATTTTCTTCTCACCCACCACTCCCCTCCTCTTCCTTCTCATATTTTTCATGTCATTCAGAATCCTAATCCCCATCCCCCCGACCGTTTTCTCTGCTGATCCAACTATCAATCTCCATCCGCAATCCCCAACATGAATCTCCCATCCAATTCACCCCTTCCCCCGTCTGTAGTGGATTTCTCCAGGAACAAGGGAACTCACAATTTCCTTCCAAGTATCTTCCTTTCTTTTCCCTTCCTGTTCCATACCTTCCTCTCTAGCTTTCACTGTCCCCATCTTTCTGCTTCTTTGCACCTCTCAGGAGAACGTAATTCAGAGGACAAGCCTTTCAAGACCATAGACTCTTGCTCACTCTCCCTCTGCTCCTCTGTCCTTCAATCCTTCTCAGCAGGGTTCTCTGAGGGACAGTGATTACAACCAAGTGACTGCCGCCCCTGCCATGCCAATTAATGTGGGGGGCTTAAAGATGGAGCAAGGGGAAAGAGGGAAAAAGTCCCCGTGCCGGCATCTCCATACATTATCATACTAAACAGGCTGGTGGGGTGTCTCAGCCAAACTGGTTGTTCTAGAGCAGACACTTCAGGGACAAGTTACCGCAGCCTGATGTACTCCAAGTCAAACATGTTTGCATAAACTGCCCTACTCCCCTAACAAGCCCGGCGAGGTGTCCTTCTATGTTTGTCCTTACAGTCAAAGTGTCATCATCTGACATTATAGTGTGAGTTTGTTTTATACTCCATTAATTGGGTATGAAATGACATTTCACCCAGGGTGTTCAAGATGTCTCAGTGTCTCTGGCTGTGGTTGACAAAACTGATACTAATGCTGCATACTAAGGTTTATACCCTTACTCTTATGACTATAAGCCTGTATATACAAACATATCCGCACTATGCTACAATGCATCTTGCGCTGTTTCAAATAGCTAACTGCCAAGTGTGGTTAAGTTGCAATCCATCTAATCAGCTTCACTCTTCCTCCCCCATTATAAGTAATGATGGAGTCTGTAGTAGTGTGGACTGTCAGTCACACACCACCATGCATCATCACCTACAACAAAGCCTGATCACTGTGACTCCAAGAATTCATTTCACACTCCAAGTAATAATCACTCTGCTTTGCTCCGACAGCACCATGACAGCCCCTGAAGCTTGTTAGGTCAGCGCAAGATGGGCTAAAAGTAAATGCTCACTCACCCAAGTCATTAAACATAGAGAGATGATGAGAGTGTAACATTTTTGCAGAAATGATTGGGATCAATAAGTATGGGTTACTGCAGCCCAAAAAAAACCTTTACTTAGAAAGAAATTAAAGACTGAATGTAAAAGCAGAAAAGGTCAGGGCTCTAGGATGACTGCTCTAATTAGTGTTACCTTCTAAGAAGAGGAGGTCTTCCTTTTCCCGCTCTTGTGTGAGCAACACGGCCAGGCAGAGATTCAGAAAAAGCTTGAAGCCCACGATTTCCCCAGCTTATCACACAGTATTGTAACATTTTCTTTTACCAGACTTAAGAGGCCTCAGCCTGTGTTTGTTGCTGGACAGATCCACTTACCTTCACTTTTGCATTACTTTGCCTTCAGCCAACATTTTAATTTGGATAGGCACAACCTTAACTATACTTTCCTTCTCCTTTTGGGTCACTCAACTTTCCTAATTATATTAAAAATTGTCATCTCTATTTGGCCATTGCACCAATAGGTTTGTTGTCCAGAAGTAGTCTGTATTGAGAGTTGTACTGTAAGTTGTCATGGTTGAGTTTGGATCATGAGTCTCTGAGAAATGCTTAGTCCAGTTCAATGGTTGTGTGATGCTGAAATGATGCAGCATTAATATGACTGTTCATGTCCTCCTTGGCTGAGTTGGGACAATGCTCTTAGATAAAAAATAAATAAATATTTATATATGTGTTTAAAAAAATAAAGGAAAAAAGTAAATAAATTGATGAAAATTTTAAAACATTGCACCAGACTGAGCACCCAAGATATTTTTATACTGAAGGGTCAAAAGTCATGGATAGATGATAACTGGGACTTCTCCATTCGTCTTTATTGTAGCACTCAAATGATAATAGAGAACCTGCTCAATAAGAGATAGGCACCTGTTGGCATCTGGAGAAATTGACACGAACTCTTGAAAGATAATCTTTGGCACTGAATTGGAGCAAAATGATTTGTTTTAAGATTAGATGCTTTCTAGATTGTTAAATCAAATGGTAGGTTTCAAAATATTGTGGTACAACGACATGTCTTCCTGGACAAAAAAATAGTAATTCTCTTGCTGCGTTTAGGCCTGAAATAAGCAGCTCAAATTTTACCTCCCAAATATTAGAAATCTTCTCTGCAGATCAAGCCTGTTTCAGTTGACTTTAAAGAGAGTATACATCCTGACTTCCAGTGACCTTTTACCTTCAGTAATTGAATGACATTATTGCTATAATTTAACAAAAGACATCCAGATGACCTGGGTGTAAGTTACTGTATGCAAATGAACATGTATTTATAGTCCGTTGTATGTGTGTGTGCTTATGTGCGAAAGAGAGACACCGAGTTGGGTAAGGAGGGTTTGAGTGAACCATTGTGGTGTGCGCAGCTCTAAAATGAAATAGGATTTCAGTCATTTGAAGTGGTAAAATGATGGGACTCGTGAGACTGTGAGGACGTCGGTTGAGTAGGCGGTCCTTTATTGCGGCCTCAGTGACAGCTGCTGTTACCAAGTTCATAATTCCACAGGTCAGAAAAGTCTGGCTCTTCTACCTAAACACCGAGTACACAGCAGAGCAAAGTTAATAATGTGTACATGTGGCACGTGCTTACTCTCAAACCTGTTCATTGGCTCTCGTGCCTGGAGTTTGTATCCAGTACAGCAGCATTATTTACTGTATGTGATCCTTTTGCAGTTGTGAACCAGAGTCAGTATTGTGTCAGAAAGCCAAAGTAATAATGTCCATATGAGGAATGAACATTTTAAATTGGTTGTTGGCCCTGAGTTATTGTATAAAAAGCTACACTGCTTCCTTCTGCCAATGCCTGACATACTACCCAGTATGTCATGCATTAGTTATGGTTGGATCCAAACCTACGAACTACACTGCACCTGCAGATTTGCAGCATTAATACACTCATTCCTTGGACGTGTAACGGATGTGTGTGTGTGTGTGTGTGTGTGTGTGTGTGTGTGTGTACTTGAGGGCTGTTTAAATCCATCCAACTCCTCATGTCCACAAGTAGCCTGAAATGGACTCAGTAGAGTCCATTTCTTGCAAGTATCAATACTGTTAAAAACAATTCAGAAAAAAAAAACTTTTAATGAGATTCAAAATTAAAAACTTAAGTTGACCTTCATGGACAAATTAACAGTGCATGTCATCTTATTTCAGTCCTGCGTTCTCACAGACTTGACCTGATGATGGTGAAGACGTCACTGTACGCACAACAAAAGTCTGCTCGGGCTCAAACTACAAGTCTTTTGGATCCAGCCTGAAGAAATGTGCCCCACTCTGCATTCTTTTGCAAACCCAATTCCACTGTGCTGAGGATGTCAACACTGTATGATGGGAGCCGCAAGGTCTGAGGGTAATTGGCTTTGTAAAATCTGAGTCAAAATGCAAATTTGTGTCAACATTTTTGCAGGTGTTTCTACTTTTTTCTAATAACTTGGAACAACAGAGTACAAACAAACTGCAACTCCTGACAGGTCTATAAATAATATCTCTAAATACATGGGAACCCAGCTGAATTACAGATTGCAACCATGAATACCATTAATAAAGCAGCGGCATATACCAAATCTCTTGTTTAAGTCAGTCTCAGTGTCACACAGAGGCAATGTTTCTATGCCAGCGTGGAAGCTGTATATTGTTGTCCTCCGGCAATTATTGTATGTTCAAAGGAAGCGCAACAAGACATGCTGATTAAAGGAACAGTGTACCAGAGCGTGCTGGGGTTAATTGTTTTGTCCAAACAACTGCATATGGTAGTGGGTGTATAAAGATGTTTTATTTGGTTTCCCCTCAGGCCATAGACTAGACTTCATCCATCTATCTATCTATCTATCTATCTATAGTGGCTTCACCACTGTGTCAAATCCAGTTAATGGTGAGTAGTAGAATAATAATTATATACAAACAAATCACACATTGTGAATAACTAATGCTTGGTTTTGATAAGTTGACTCAGTAACCTGAGCTGGCTCTTTCTTAAAAGTTTGCCTTGCTCTTCCTCCTTCGTCCACTTTTCATTTGGGACATATAAGAAGTAGGTTTACCCCCGACTGTATCTTTTCTAATTTGGTCCGAATACTGTAGATCAGCAATCAGCACTTTATGACTTATGCGCTCAGCAGTAATAAAAAATTAAGTGGTTATTCGGGGAATAAAGAGATAAGTGTATCCATCAAAAATAGAACAATACAACAGATGATCTGGATGGAATAATTTTAGGAGTACAGCGAATATTGTGCACACGTAAAAAAGGACCCAGTGGGTACTGGGCCAGCTCTAAGTTATTAGTTGTTTTGGACTGGGGGGGGGTTAGGGGCAGTGAAATGAACCAAGAAATCTAAGGGAAGTATTTCTGTGCAGCTTCTTGTAGTCAGTGTCTGTCTCAGGCTTCGAGCTTTCAAGCAAGATGATTAGCTCACAATGTGAATCGGATCTTTACCGGAGGCGACTGCTTCTCGTGTTTTTAGTACCTCATGCAGCACCAAAACTAGGAGACTAGTATGTTTATAAATGCCTCATTAGTACGTGTGCTTAAATTTGAAGTGTCCTCCTAAATGGGTTATGTTGCCTTCCATTAAGTCAGCAGCGTTATCAGATGGTGTGTTTTCTGCAGTGCTGTTAAAATTTGCTCAGCCTCCACGCTCTCCCCAGTCCACCCAGTCTGTATATGTGGCCAGTTTTCTCTCATTTTCACCAGCCTCTCCTCCTCTTGGTCTCCCAACGATTCAGTAACATCTGCTCATCAGCGGCTGAAGCGCTCATTCCACCTCTTTGTCTTTTCATTGGGCATCACCGAAAACCCACCTGGCTTCACCTGCCCATCGTTCACTTCGTCCCAGCGGATGTGATGCTTCTGCTGTGGCCCTGTGAACTGTTTTCTCGGAGTACTGCAGCAACACCGAACCGGCTATAAATCACATTGCATTATCACCGCGCCGTGCTTCGCCCCGCCTACCGGCCGCCTCCGATTGGCCGGGGACGCTCCCCCGGCCCGCCCCCCCCTGCAAGCCAGACACCGGTGCAATCGTAAATCCCGCCTCCTTCCTCGGGCTCGGTGATTGGGAGAGAGGAGCTCTCCTTGAGCTGTCGATCATGCTCCTTTTTCTTGTGCGCCCGTGTTTCAGTGCTGCTGCCTGCGACGCACCGAGTGCGGAGCCCCGAGACGCGCTGCATACCAACAGAGACTCACGGGAGCGGGCTCATTAACGCACAAGTGGAGACCTGCGGCTGACCGGGACGCACAGACCACATCCTGTCCTCTGCCAAAGAGCAAAAAAAAAAAAAATAATAATTTTTTTTTTTAATAAAAAAATAAATAAATGAAAGAAACAAACATATTTATGTAAAAGTCATTGGACAGTTTAGATTCGACCGTCTCTTCTCATGCGTTTGCAAAAATATTTTCTCTTTTCTTCAAGGCACTGAGAGCCAAACTAAGTGTCTGGGATATTTTTTTTTTTTTCCCCTCTTGCTCGTATATTTTTTCTGGCTGAGAGATTCTGCACAGGAGAAGAAATACAACCCCCCCTCCAACCTCCTTCTCCTCCTCTTCCTCCTCCACTGCCTCTCTCTCCGACGGGGGTCATCAAAAGGAAAAGTCAAGTGGATAAGACTGATGTTTTCGTCCAGTCACATGTAGAAGCGTTGGACTATTGCTGACATTCATCCACCGGGTCGTGTTGTTGTTGTTGTTGTGTGTGTGTGTGTGTGTGTGTGTGTGTGTGGGTCCCCCCCCCCCACTAAATAGGCTACACAGATTCCCTGCATCGTTACGATTAAGGAGGAATACCGAGACATTTGACTGCAAAAACAAGCAGAAAATCAATCCCAACTCCATCATGGGCTGCCCCCTCTTGTGGAACGCGTTTGCCGCCTTGATCCTGGTTCTGCTGTCGAAAGGTAAGTTCTTATGTTCTCATGAGCTACTTTGCTGATCCACTGCTGCGTCGAGACGCACGTATCTTCGACTTTCATTTTCTGAAAACGGCGGTGGAGGTGAATACTAATGATGGGGGGGGGTGTACCTGCCTGTGAATCACGCGTGTCTGCTGTGCCACTGCGCTCCAGCTTTCCGTTTCCTCACGCAGAGATAGATAGAAATGGAAAGAGAGACACGGCGTCTGTGCGTCCGTCCGTCCGTCCGTGCGTGCGCAGACGCGTGCACGTGAGCGCAGCAGCAGGTTCATCTCCGAGCCAACCTCGTGGTTCAGTGTAAGCAACGAGTGATACATGTTAAGATGTTTACTATGGAGGGGTTTGGAGGTGGTGGGGGGGGGATTCCAGTCTCCCAGTTTTTTTTTTTTTTTAAATTCCTTTACGTGACGTGAATTGCCCGGTATCCCACGCATACGACGCACCGCCAGAGCAAAGAGTGGGCTGGGGGGGTGGGGGTATGGGAGGACGTGGTGGTTGCTAATATCAGTGGAAGCAGAAGCGATGCAGAGAGTAGTGTTTTGTTCCCTGGCTACAAAAACCAAGGTCGAGAGAGAGAGAGAGAGAGATGTATATAAAAGAAGGATGGAAGGATGGAGAGTTTGTGGTGGTGTTGATGGTGGGTGGGGATACAAATTGACAAATTGTTTTTTTTTTTTTTATTCTTTAATTGCATTCATCTGCTCCAAAAATTCTCCGGTTTAAAACCGTCTCACAACTTGCACGACCCAAACATTTCAGATGGGATTTTCAGCTGCTTCAGTCTGAGTAACACAAACAGCTGGTGTACTTGTGTTGTTGTTGCCGTCTGCAGGGAACACTGACCAGGGAATATTTAAAATCCTTTTGAATTTTTCATAACGCCGTCCATGCTTTGGGATGTCCCACCATATATTAGTTGTGCATGGCGTTTTCACCAGGCGTTTTTATTTCCCCCAGCTCATCTAGCATGGACACACATACACACACCTGGCTCAATTAGTCCTGCCTTCTTCCTCTGGGAAATCAGTATATAAATAAATCACTCCGCCTCTTAATAACAATAATTGATGTGTCAGTGCAATAAGATGTGAGGTTAACAGCCTGCAGATGCAGACGGGCTATAGCCTCCTGCTCCTGAGCTCCTTGTGGGCATGAGAGCCCAGCTGGTCATGGTTGGCTTGCCACAGCAAGCCCCTTCCACACCAGGCAGAGAGCAGACAGACGGCCCTGCAGGACGCAGAAAGTACACAAACACAATGGTCCCGGCACAACTGAAACCAACCCTACAACCATATTGAGCAGTCGCCCTATGAATTTGGAAACTGCGGGTTTTGCAATGTGAAACTATGTCCAATTATGTTAGCCACAGTTGAGGAATGATTGGATATTGATGCGAGTTGTGCACATTGCAGCAAATGTGAATCAGATTCGTCTTGGAGAGGGATCCTGCCCACTGTTCGTTGCTGTAGGTCCACAACACATTCGTTTTTTAAGGTGGAAAGCATGCATTATAAAAGAAGAACATGACTGTTAAAAGGGCACTGTCCACTGCTTGATAAATCATGCAGCAGTGGAATAAACCTTTGTATCTGCGCCCCTGAGAGCTGGACTACTGTGTCATGTAGTTGCCTAAATGCCTCCTCACTACTGCTCAGCAGATTGTGTATGGGTAATTATTGCCTGGTTAAAGATTTATAATACAAATTCTTCTGAATGATCATGCAGCCTTTAATTCATTTGAAGAGATGTCTTCCTCTTCACTGTCATCATCACTAATATAACCACTTCACATTATGCATGACAACAGTTTTCTGGTAAACACAGAGAAAATGTCTTTCATACCTGTACGATAGTTTGGCATTCAAGTTGAAAAGGGGCATTTTTCCGCTTGCTGCAGAATGCCATCAGGCTTTTCAAAGATTTCCTTCTGGCTTGGCGTTTGAATACACAGAATACAACCAACAACAATGGGTGTGATGGTCAGCTCCTTCTTATTCTCTTTCCGTAACTGCCCCACCCTCCCACCCTTTTTTCTCTTATTCAAAATGCTGAAGCAATGTAGCTCTGGCAAGGTGGCTCACCAAGTGCCCACTCACACAGTTAAATATCTCAGTATTTTTGGCACATAAACTGTCTGCAATTAATCAAAACCTGACTCATCTATGATACCAGACACTGTGAGGCTTTGCTGTGTTCCTGATGGTGGATCATTAAGGCTGTGAATGGATCCACACAGACCTCTGCCAGGAATTAAACAATTTACCCTTCACTCAGTGGATTTCTGTTACGACACTAACCTGCAAGATCCGATCATGAGGATGATGTTGTCATTGATTCAGTGAAAAACAAGGAGACAAGAGAAATTTCCTCTGCTTAATAGGTCAGAGCAGAGGACGTCTAAGGTTATGTCTCAGCGGATTTTATTTGAATGCTATATTTAGATGATTAAGGAACATGTTTTTGCTGTACTGGTTTCCACCATTGCATTCCTACTGCAGGAACTTCCATTTTTACACTGCGCTGTATATATAGTAGATGTCACTAATGGTCAAACAGTCCAGCAGATGGGCCTTCCCAGCAACATGCACTGTTGTGACAGAGGTTCGGGAAGAGGAAATGTACATAACAGAGATAGGAGCGGTCGCTTTGTAGCCCACTATCCTTGTTTCAGCAGCATATGGAGGCCAAGTGGGGTCAATGGGCATTGCACATGTTAGCACGTAGCTTCCCTCTTGCCTCCCTGCCCCCTCACAGACAGACAGACAGACCAACACACACACACACACTCGACTGGCTCGCCATTTTTGGCTTGGGGATGAAGAGGACGGAGATGCCAGTATCAACAGATGCCTTGCACTCCTATTCTGGAGGGGCCTCTGCTTTTTCTCCCTCCCTTTGAAATCTGTGGTTTCTGTGTGCTGTTGTTCTCTATGTTTGGCTTAGAAATGCTCTGCCATTTTGGCAGGTTTTATTTATCTGCAAGTGTTGGAGAGAGAGCTCCTGGATTTGGTCTCAAGAGCCTCAGGGATGAGGGCTGGAGGTTTAACCACCCTGCATCTGTGGTGTGAATGTTTCACTCTGGGGCCTCATTCTTTCAATTTCTCCCATTTGTTCTGTGGCGGCCTATAGTACAATCTTACATAGAATCTATTCCTCCTCAGAATGCTTTACAAAAATGTAGCATGCCTTCACCGAGGACTTAGCTTTGATGGAAAAAGATTATGGTTGGTGAGTTTGGTGTGCAGAGGTAATGTTAATTAATGGTTGGCCACTAAAGGCAGACTGGCCAAAACTGTTAGTGAGTGAAGGTGCGCTGCAGACGTGTTGAGAGATGATACTTTAAATTCCTTTTCATATAGTTCTGTTATTGTAAAGGTATTACAGTGTGGGATTAATATTGATATTCTCCTACTTTAAAGCAGCTCAACCCCCCCCCCCCTCCTTTTTTTTTATATCAAGAGTCCATTTAACTATTTGCACCAAATATTTACTGTAATGAATGCAATACATAGAATAATTTCCAACTTGACAACCACTGGCAGCAATTGGTTTTGCCACTGACTTCTCAGGAATAGCTTTTCCACTGACTTATATTGTGTGACTAAAGCTGGGCTTTCTGTATTTGCGATATCATTACAATTAAACCTGGTGGTGGATTTCCAGCTGTCTCCTTTTCAATTTGAACTGGTTCCATGAGGCATGATACAGGAGGCACCACGACTTGAATGTGAAAAAAAGGAGTTTCAATTTTCGTGAAATATTGCTTTGTAAAATCGACTGAAAAACCACCTGATGTAAATACATATTTATTATTTTCTGTGGCATCTGCACTTTTTTTTTTTTTGCAAATTTCACTTGTTAGCGTTACTTGTTTTTAAATGTTCACTTTCAAATTGCATATACAGCAGGTAAATAGAAATGCACCATTATTTATTTCAATTTCAATTCTAATATGGTAAGGACCCACATCAGGGTTAGAGTGACTGTAAAATACAACCAGTTCAGTCTTTATAATCCCAGAGGGGAAATTAACTTGTAGCATGAAACAAAATGACACTAAAGCCAAGGTAGACGCACAGACCAAAGGACAATAAAACTAGGATTGTCCTTTTGTTACCAGCAGAAAGTGCAAGTAAAAAGATCCTGCGTGCACAAAATAAAATAAAATAAAAAAAAAAGTAATTATTGCAACTGGCTCTGGAATATCAAACATCAACATCTTTACTTAGAGTTAGTGGATATTGGTGCATATACCAAAGAACCAGAGAAGACAATTGCTGTATTTAAGCCGCATTCCTTATTTGTGCCCTCAGACTGTGTGGGTTTTGCAGCATTTCCAATTACAGAGATCTATAACCCTGCGAGCTGGTGACCACACGGCCGGCCAAGGCTGCAAGTGAACTCTGCATTTTGACATCTTGCTGTCCGGCAAGAGCGGTGGCCGAGAGGTCACAGGTCCAAATCCTTCGAGGATGGTTAGCCATGGTGTTGCTGTGGACGTTAGGCGGACGCAGGACCAACGTGCCGCCCTTGAGATATCTCCTGTCGGTTTTGATAAACACTTCACTGGGCCTCACATATTGGTTCGGGGGGTTGGCAATTACACACACTGTCAGTGTCATAAATAATGATTACAGCAAGGATTGTTTGCAATTATAATTACAGTTATAATATATGGAGTTCGCTGTAATGGAAAGGAACTGGGACTGCTTTCAACTCGGGACAGGTAGTTATACTGTGTTTAATTACAGTAGTAATTCGCCTTGTTACAACCTCCCCTTGTCCTCCCCGCGTCCCAGTCCCAGCTTAAAGACCTGCGTCAGTCCGGGTGTGAATATGGGTATGAGCTGTGGGTTCTTAGTGTAACAAATGAAAAAGGGTCATGTTTTATTTAGTGTAAAAGAAGGATCACTCAAGAGGGAGCAGAGTGGCTGTAGAAGCGGTGATAAGTGGCGGCTCCTGTACTCACATCAACCAATGCCCACGCAGACACACACACACACACACACACACATGCGCACCCACACATACTCTTACGAAGAAATAAACGTATGCATGCAGACACTGTGGAATAGCTCCTTTACTTGGGCCGCTAGGAAGATGAATTTAAACTATTTGCTTGCTGAAGCCGTAAGCTGTAAATCAATAGAAAGCCAATGGAGCCAAACCACGATGGAAACAGGGGGACATCTCTCTACATATACACCTCAGCGTAGATATTAAATCCTCTCATCGATTTCTTTTCAATAGTGTTCATATAGGGAAAAAAACGAATAAGCCTCAGCAGAGTAGAAAGTTTGGTTTTTGAGGCTTCAGTTCACACTGCAGATTGAGCTGTCTGCAGGGAAAAAGAGATGTTTTCTTGCTTGGCGATGTGCAGATGTTTCACATTTAAGAGAAAAGAATACAGTCGGGGCGGGGGGACTGGCAGTGGGGGACGGGCGTGCTGTGTGATTTTCTTCTCTCTATTCCTCTTCCTTCTAGTCTTTTTTGTGCCTGGGAGTTAGCATCATTGGAAACACAATTCAGATTAGTACTGGCTGCTCGTCCTGGGGGAGCTGGGAGGGACGAGGGTCCCGCTTCTCTCCCTGTCCTCATTACCAAAAGACAAGGAGCTCGCCGGCGAATCAATGGAAAAGGCTTAGGCACTAATGCAGGCCATGCCTGGTGATGGGACTTAGCTTTGTGTATGTGTGTGTTTTGTGTCTCTGTGTGTGTATGTGTGTGATCCATCCCTTGTGTGAATGTGTGTGTGTGTGTTTATGAAGTTTAATCATTTGTGTGACAACAGAAAGCTGCAGAAAAACACGAGTTAAAAGCGGCCACTGAATTGCTGGCCATCGGAGTAACGTCAAAACTCCTGGTTAACTGGCCTGATACTGACCAAAGGGACACCTCTGATATCACAGAAGCTGCTTAATTACGCAGTGATAACGTTAGATTCATCTGTGAATCCGTTTAGTCCATACTAACACTAACACCATTGTAATTAGAATTGCTCAGGGCATTGTTGTCATGGCTACTACTACTACTACTCCTACTACTACTACTGCTACTTCAATACCCTGCAGTTGTGCACAACTTCCTTTACATGGACGCACAAAAAAATAAAATAAAATAAAACAAATTTAAGCCGCACCTTGGTGTTTCCTGTCAACAACCCCCTGCAGCAGATGCCGGCATCAAAATATGCCAAACAATCCACCTGTCTCATGGCTCAGTTTGTGCTGCATCTGTTTCTTGCCGGAGCTGTGCTGCTGATGTTTCCACATTTGCCTTCATCCCACCCTCGTGCCTCTTGTTTTGTTTACACAGGTAAAACTACCGGGTGCCACAAATGCAAAATATTTGTTACATGTGGATTTTCACCCCCTCTGCCGCATCTGACATCTTGCGGTGCTGGAGGTGTTTCTGGGTCTGTGCGGAGGGGAAGGCAGGGCAAGGGGGAAGAGAGGGAAATAAATAAAACTGAGGAAAACAGATCAATAAATATTTCAGCAGCTGCTCCCTTCACAGACTTCTCCTGAAGCCATAAGAGGTGGAAAGAAAGATAGAGGGAGGGATGGATGGATAAAGTGCATGAAGGAGAGAGAGAGAGAGAGAGTGAGAGAGAGGAACAGGGGTAATTGTGTTGCAGACTCTTATTCACAGTGAGCAGGAGATGGAGGGTGAAAGAGAGAGACAGAGAATGGGGATAATTGTGTCCCACACTTTAATAGACAGAGAGAGAAGGCATGAGTGAAGGGTGGAGAAGAGACACAGGGTGTGCTAACGAGCATTACATACCAACATTGTCTCCTATGGGAACACACACACACACAAAAAAGGGCACAGGAGAGGCTGGGCCCCCGGACTTTGGCACTACATTATAACGTAAGAATCTCTGTCTTCCTGACTTTCACATAATTGTCAATTCCTGTCAGGAGTTAGTGGCAGACTGTGTGGGTGTGTAGTTTGTGCAGAGAGCAGTTCTAAATGATAATGAGCGGGCCGGCAGCTGAGACAACTAACATGTTGCCGCGAATCAGGCGTGGTCGGTGTCAGTGCCACCGCACTCCAATCACCAGCTGATACGTTGCCACAGTGCCATGAAATTTGCTCGCATAAGATGCACATTAAATGCAACCCGCCTAACGTGATATGTATATTTAATGCTGAGGGTGAGAAGCAGCGGGAAGGGGGGAACACAGTGGGAGCTTATGAAGGTGGACAGGCCGGAGAGATGGAGGAGTTATGAAAAAATGATTGAAGGAGGGCTACTGGGAGCGAGCGAGGGAAGAGAGACAGATGGTATGAGGGAGGAAGGGGAGGAGGGACTCAAAGACCCGCAACAGGCAGTGATCAAGATGGATTGATTTTGCAGGCAGATGATTAGGTGGGATACAAAAATATGGCAGATTTATCCTGCCGATGAAAACAGTTTGGGTGATATTGCCGTGAGTGGGAGTAGTAAAATTGTTTCAGGGTCACTTGTGTGATATTGCATCGTTAAGGAGCTGGTGCTAATGTGATATGCTACTGGTTGGGGAGTCATTCTAGCACGACAGCGCACCTCTAATAAGATGCTTGCAGTGCACCCACATCATAATAAGTGGTGTGGAGCTTGTCTAGAATCCACAGGTTACATATAATGTTTTATTGAGATTCTCTTCCGTCAGCATATACAGCCATCAAAAACCAACAGAACATGATTTGTTGTTGCTGTTTGGAAATAATTAGGAAAACAAACATTTTCTAAACCCAGTAATAAAAAGTGCTTGGTGTATTTACCTTTAGCTCAGCTTGGACTGAGATGTAAAGATATGCCATGATTCCCTGTCATCACAGGCCTACACGTGACTCCGGCTCCAGCTGTGAAGACGCCTGTGGGATTTTTCTGTAATATTGTCCACATTAGTGCGACATCTTGACAGTAAAGACTCACTTAGGCAGAATTTCACCAAGGATTTGGCTGTGACAGCTCCATAAATGGACTCACAGGAAATGCTTCACAGTGTCTTGTGAGATTTTGATTTCTTTCTCCGCGCCCTCTGGGTATTTGAGTGTTAAAATTTATTGCACATATTTTGAGGCAAAAGATCAGACCGGCTTGTTTCCCTTTGAACAAAATATCATATTTGTGATACTGCAGCAGTATTGTGGTATGGATGTGAGGTGAGATTTCATCAAACATTTTTGCTGAAATAGACCATTAATTGGTTTTGGGAGAAGATGCTACTGTGTGTTATTGTGTTATGATATTTCCCTAATTAGATGGAGGCTCAGATAGCGCTAAAAGCCTGCGCTGCCCTCCCTAGCTCAGTAATGTAATGAGTGAAATTCCATTAGTGCTTGGACCTGCATTGAGGTGGATGGGATCACAATATTCAACCCAGACATTATTTAAGATATTTCAGGATTCTGGTGTGCTTTTGAATTGTGCTTCAATAACATATCATGTTTTTATTCACTAAGGGATGTGAACTGAATAATGCTATCTGATTTGTTGTGTAATGGAAGTCCTGCGGTGCCAGTCTGATCTCCGAATACAGCTCCAAAATCTTTTACTTTTCAAGGCTGTGGCACTTCAAAAACATATGTCAATTACTTTTTTCCCCCTCTTGTGTTGGAGCAGCACTAAATATGAAGGAATCCAGCCAAATTGTGCTTATTAAAATGCATAATATCATTCCGGAGATGCAAGTCAAATTTCCAATTAAGATTTCTCATCACAGTGTCCTAGATGGAGCAGTTATTATAATACTAGAGGAAATGCAAATGTATCAATAAATTTTTATTGCCTGAAGCTGTCATCCTGTGTTTAGGGTTAATGCTGTATACAGCAGGTCCTCGGTTTACCATGTCCTTGACCTACGGCGTTTCGTGGTTATGTTGCCATCACCCATAAATTTATTAAGAAAGTCTTGTTTCATCATTCCGACGTATGCTGTTTGCATTGTTAAAACAAATTTTGCGTGGGAACTAGTTGGCGAACAGAGCTGCCGAATACGTCGTCACGCGGCGCTATACGATGAAGACGGCTTCGTCTACATTTGCCAGTTGTACACCATATTGGATTGTACTACATTTATTTTTTATTTTTACAGCACGGTGTTTTTATGACCTAGATTATGATTTTACCACTGTGTTAGCGTAGGTGAGTGACATAGGTTCCTATGTACAGTATGTGAGTTCCGACTTACATCGCGCCATAGGAATGGAATTCCGACGTGAGTCCCTTTACTGATCAAATATAAGGCACCTGGAGCACCGGGACGCAGCTTTAGTAGATAAAAACAACAATTTTCGCAACCCTCCCTTTAGAAACTACTCTGTGAAATCATTTTGTCACAGCAAACATCATACTCTCTCCCCATTGTTGGGGTGCCAACCGTATCGATGTGACCTTTATCTGGCCGGCCGACCTCCAATTCCATTACAAAATAATGAAGGTGTCAGAAAAGGGCAATTAGCTGCTTAATGTTTGGCAACAGTACTCTAATATAACGCTTTTGCTGACAAGTCAATATCTTAACTGACAGCAGCTGCTGTACTCAGACACACAATAACTGTTTGGAGATGTTGACATTAAAGAAACAAATTTCTTGATTTAGGCTCTGTTCAGTCGGTTCCACTGCATTTTTAAAAAATAAAATATTACAGGTGAGATAGACAGGTTGGAAAAAAAAAAACCAAAACAATCAGCGATAGAGATGTCTTTATACAACCCTGAAATGAAAAATCTGGACATTGATTGGATTAGGATGTCTTCACAGGCCACCAATATAAAATAAAACACGAGAGAGCTCAAGATAAAAAAATGTTGTTTTGCAAAACAGCAAAACAAAATCGTTATCCGGCTGGGTCAGAGCAAGACCCACAATATTGAAGATTTAAATCAGATATCTGAACCGCTGAAGATAAACGGCCCAATTCAACACTTGTTATTAGGCTTCATGTTGCCCTGGTGCGTGTAAATATCTGCTTTATCAAACCTTCGGTTACCTTTGTTTGTTATTTCAGGTTTGACAGCTGTAATCAGAATTGATTTGGATACTGCTGGGAGGCAGCTAAATCAGACATGACAAATGTGTGGCAGACAGTGCAGGTGTTTTCTCAATCAGGTTGGTGTGAGTCATCCTCTCACAAATCCATCATGATCAAATCTTATTGATGATGGGCCTCTATTAAGGGCCTGTTTTTTTTTTTTATGATGGGACAGAAAAAAACAAGACAGTTGATCGACTGCAATGCAAAAACATGCATTTCAATTTAGCCCTACAGAGCATTTAAAAATCAAAAGACATTGGAAGGAATTCTGCTCAGGCTATTGATTTCCCCTTAATTAGATTATTTTTCTTTTTTGTTTTTCTGGCTAGAATTAATGTGAAGAGTTATGATGGTGCCAAAGGGCTTGCCTTAGGGTTCAATTAGTTCAGACAGTTAAAACAGTCACATCATATATAGTTTATAATGGGTTTTACTTTATTAACACATGTCGCTAAAACTCGGTGTAAAGTGCTGAATGCGATGTAAGCAAATATGTTTGATATCATGTTCAGAAAAAGAAGCTCTTTAGCCGCTGTCTGTCATTTAATGCTTAATTTCTGATCCCTGCATCACACAGAGCTTCTTTATTCTCAAGTATATAGATGTCTGTCGTCAGCATTTTGACAGTGTGGTTTTGATGTAGTGCAGTGATGTTTTTTAAAGCATGGATTTCTAAATGAGCCCAGATTCTCTTTCATATGAGTGTGCCGAACGGGCTGAAAGCAAAGATGGCACTACACGACTTGTCAAGCTATATAGATTGAATGCCTTTGAAATGCATTCAGAGGACAGCAATTACACAGTCAGACGTGGAAGTGAATAGAATTGCATTACAGTAGCGTGCCACATTTATTATAATGTAAAAAGCCAGCCGGTTTGTGTTCTGTAAGTTATGCTTTGGTGGTCAGCCCTAGGGACCCCCCGGCTCTCTCGCCATGCCCATTCACCCATCACTACTTCTGTGCTTTCAGCTCGCACTTGAGGCCGTCCGTTTGCTGTTTCTGGGGCAACTTGATGCCTCCAAGGGATATGGACATAGGTGATAAGCAGGACCATCACAGTTGTCAACCTCCTCTGGCTGCTCTGATTACCTGGGGGACACCACATTTTCAAAAGTTGTAATAAAAGCTTTGCCTCTCCTGCTGTGGTGCCCCCTCTAACATACTCCCTTTGCAGCAGGTTTTATTTTAATGCATGCAGATATAAATAACGTCATTCATGCTTGTTAAAATATGCCCCCCCCTCAGTTGTCTAAAAAAGAGGTATATCACAGCAGATGTTGGTGAATATACTCTCCACGATCACAGTGTGACTTTGCTCCAGGGCACGACAACGTGGCTGTTATCACTGTCACAACCGTCGTCTTTTTACAATATCAATATATGTTTTAGTGTGGCAATTGAATACAACTTTTTTTTCCATAACTTATTCAAGCTGAATTCCGCTTCGTTGCATAACATCAGACAAAACTCTGACAATGAGACAAAAACTATTGCAACTCATTTTCTTAGATTTTCGTAAAATGATGTCAGTTGCACAGTCCAAATCTGCCAAAAGTTGAGGGATGATGTCGAATTACTGCCCATGCTTATGTCACTCATAAAGAAAAACAACAATGATATGATGAGTAACTCACTTAACAGAACCAGGAACTAGATTCTTAAATAGAATTAATGCTCTAATTAGGGCAATAAAAATAAAAATGCCACTTTTGAATAAAAATAGGGATATCTGAGATATTTGCAGCATCAGATATTTAAAAAAAAAATTACACATAATGCAGGCAGTTGGTAACAAGCACAAGTATTAGAAAGTATTTATTTATTAATCTACCCAAGGGATTCCGATTTGGCAAAGAGAAAAAACTCTTGCCAACCGTTTCCAAGATGCAGGTTTGATCCCTGCTTCCTGCTTGGCCGGGCGCTCCATTCAACAGATTTAAATGTTGGCTGATGGGAAATCAGGAAGGGATCCATGTCTATTAGAGGGCACACCTTCCCTACAACAAAACATGGAATTAGCAGTGATAAGAACTGTAGAACAAAGACAATATGCCTTTTTGAAAACTGACTGCATAAATAATATTTTTCTGTCTACGGTTCCATACACCCACACACCCCACAGGGACTCTGGACTCGCTGACTTCAGGGTGACACTCAATGGATCCATCATGCATAAAGTCTGGGGAATTGATTAATCCTGTTTGTAAGAAGGGGGCAGGGGCAAGGGGCAGGGCCAGGGGCAGGAAGCCTGGCTGGGCTGGAAAGGGTAAGGCCACTCCTGGGATACGCTGCGCTCTGTACAAAGGACAGATGGGCCAGATAGAATTGGTTAAAGACAGAACCTCACCATATGGAGCTCTGTGTCTGGCTTTGGCTGGTTGTTTTATTTATTAGCCCTGCCAGGTCGGTCGCCACTGTCATTTCATGCCTGTGTTACTCCACCTGCATCTTTGGTTGGACCTGCTGATTTGAAATAACTCCATAACGGGTGAACACCAGCTGTCTCTCAACCTGCAGAAAAGCAAAATTCAATGAGCATCGTTGTGGCTTTTATTGTGATTACAAGTGATTAATAATGTTCAATTGTTCTGCATTAGCTTTAAGCTTTTAATCTTGTGCACATACTCGGCTTTGGATTTCATATTTTCCCTTTCAGATATTCTGTCTGGTCTGGTTGAAAGCAGATTCAAACAGCAGAGTTGCAGCATAATTTAAGATGACAGATAAACTCAGCACTCCTTCAGTGACTAATAATGACAAGTTACATCATGTTCCCTAGCAGGTTAGCTTTGTTTTCATTCCTCACCAGTGCTGCCTGCACTTACTTGTAGTGTAAACCAGTTTTCAGTCACTGATTGATTGAAGGAGAATTTGTTCAAATGAAAATAAAAATATTTTCAGACCAAATGTCTTCAATATGATGATCATCTATTTCCAAAATAACTCACAAAGAAAATATTCAGGACTCGGATATGAGTTGCATACAAATCAGGTTTAAGTCTGTTGAGGCGGATGCTCAGAAAATTGGGTCCGTGAAAATTCAGCCCTGGACAGAAAGGTGAGCTGTTAATTGCTCGCAACAACCCAAGCTGAAGGGTTGCAGAGTCTAGTGGCTTTATAGCAGAGAGGAGTAAAGCGAATAGTCTGACCTCTTGGCCAATCAGTGTGAATTAATTTTGAGGGGTGGGAAGTCTCTTAGCTAGAAGCTTTTTCTCTCTTGTTGGAAACAGTTGCTAACCAAAAAAAAAAAAAAAAAGTTCCCAGCTGCAAACATTTAAAAAGATTATGCTATGCTGTTAGGTTTTTCAGCCAGACTTGTTTCCGTTGTCAGTTCTCCATAAATAAGATAATCTGCAAAAAGTGTGTTTGACAACTGAATCCCCTCTTGGCTGTTTTCCTGTCTGCAGCGGGATGACCTAGCTATCCTAAGGATTGTCTGAGTCCATGATCCAGGTGCTCAACACTAGTCCCATCTCATGGTCCATCAAGACACACTGGGGAGATGGCTCTCCTCTTTCTTTTTTTCTCTTTTTCCTTCCCCCATATCAAACAGACAGCCTCTGCTAAAAGATTCATGTGTGTGGACTTTGGGTCATTAAAGAATGATCCACAGCAAAGTTGTTTTTTCACCCTCATAATGAAATCCAATAGTCGTGAAATGGATTTTCCTCTCCACTCTCTGACTCAGTCTGGCCACATTTGTGTGTTTGCTGGTGTATTTAGTCCGTGTTTGCACAGCCTTGTTAGGCTAGCGCGGGTTAATGGTATCCTAAAGGCGCATTTTCAGACCACCCAGTTAATTACACAGGGTTGACGGATGACCTTGCCATACATTACCTGTGTAAAGCAATGTAGAGTTGGGGCATATCTGGGCTTTCTAAGATTGGGGTCAGAGTAAAGAGCAGTTAATCAAGGCTTTGTTGACGCAAGTACGGTCCTCAACATAAAGAGCTCCCAGTTAGAGGTAGCAAGACAGCACACCCAGATTGGCACGAGTATCCTAAAACCTACATCATGCAAATGTTGACACACACACACACACACACAAAAACCTACTAATAAGACATTTTGGTATGTAGTTTGGCTGGTGGTTTGATTTTGAGGTGTATAACATTTGCACGGAACTCAGATGGTGCAGTTATCAGTTATGGGGATGTGCGTAGTAAGAATACTGATAATTGCGATAATGTCCTTACATAGAAGACTTTAGTACAAAGTAAAGCGGAGACTGTAAAAGTTAAAACTCCATATTCAAAATAAAGTAAAAGGAATAATAAATTAGTAATGATTAATACTGCGGGCGAGGTAAACTAGAGGAATACTTGATGCTTTTGTCAACACAGTGTAATAACCCTCCTGTAATGAAACCCAGTGACTCATGTAAAGGTTTTTCCTCCGATCAGCTTGTACTGGCTCTGACACTGACTGCGACGTACTGCAATCTTAAAAAAGCCAACCACTTCTTTGGCTTGAACTTGTTGATAAATGGGCAATTTCTTATCCGTTTTTACCATTTTTCATCATCCCCTTCTTCAGCATGCTTTCTGGCCTTTACGGATGTTGGTTACCTCAGCTTCCGGCTCGATAGTGGACACCTCATCAGTATGAGTTAGACTGGGTCCTTCGCCGACTGAAGGGTAGACGGGATGACAAGCTTGAAAGCTTAAAGTAATAATTCGCTTCGTGGCTATAAAGCGGCCATGCGGGCGTAATTTAATTTTTTGGGGGTTAGCAGTTGTACTAGATTTGAAATAAAAGCAAGTGAGTGACACTATTGTTGATACCCGAGGGCAGTGTTTGTGGTTGAATATTCATCAAGTCATATGGGGCATTGTGCTCTAAAATGCAAAGAACCAAAGGGGATTTTGTGATAAACAACGAATCCGCTATACTGAATTATAGCAGAATATCAAAACACAGATTCTCTGTGATTAAAATTGTCCCCACAAAATACCACTATCACCACTGGCATCAGTAGCAATTTTAATCAAGTCATCTTTTTTGTCATCTCATGAAGACATTATGCCACATTTGATCCTCACCACCTTCATAATGATAGCCACCAACGCACTGTTATCATCAGCACTGATAATCAGTGTAATCTTACCTCCCCATCTCCATATTGTTATCTCCATCTCTATCACTGTTGCTAATTCCCAGCATCGCACGCTGCTCTCTGTGGCACATTGGTGCCTTGTTGTCACTGCGAGTCACAGTGCATTTTTTTTTTTCTTCTTCTTCTTCTTTTTTTGCCACAATTACATACTCCACTGAAGCAAAGGAGGTAATCCTTTCTCTCACTGTCTTTGATTATATTTCATTGCACTCATTATTCTAGCCCACCCTTGCCCCTCCCCACCTGCATGCCCATCCTCCTCTTGAATCTGTGGCCACCTCTGAATGTGGACACCTACGCAGACGGCCTTTTTGTCGTTTTGTTTTCAACCCTAGGTTACCTTCATCACCACTTTGTCTCCATCGATGTATGTCTTCCTGAAAACTTATCTGTATGATATGTGCTGTTGTGAAATCTCTCTCTGTTCCTTTGAGTGTTCCTCGCTCAGCCCATCTGCTCATTTATTTATTTATTTTTATATTTATTTCAATCAGATTGACCCCCCCACATCTTTATTCTTTTGTGCCCAATCTCTGTTGCCATTTGTCTTACCGTGTCATAAACTGTGAGATTACTGAACAGCACAGGGGCTCTCGGCTTTGTATAATGCTGTTTGGAGGGCAGGTGGTGTGTGACAGCCATGGGAGCACTTGGATTGCGTGTTTAAATAGCTGTCATGCTCGTACTGTGTCGTACTCGTACTTTTGCACATTTGTTTTCCAGGTTTATTTTCAGTCTGATCGTAATCTAGACTCCTAGAGAACGGACTGTGTTGGTGCAGGTGCACTGCGGCGTTCATATATGAGTGCATCACACGCTTGTGGCCGCTTCAGCACGTGTATGTGGCAAGAGAAGGACGGGTCAGGCCTGTGATGCCTGAGGCACTGACTGCGTAAGGAGGCAGAGTTTAAAGGTCACCACGGGGTAAGCGCTCCTCTTCCTGTAAAGCATGAGTCACCACAGGAAGTGGAAGCCAGCTGCGGCTCCAGTGCTACGTACACAGCCTCCAGAGGGGACCTCCACCCACAGGGACAAACGCCTCGTTATCTCCTCCGTTGTTATCTCTGTTACTGTCGCCCACACCTCTGTTTCTGTCACTGCGAAGGAGAATGAAGTCATCACACACTCACAAACACACACACACACACAGCACTTGCTTCATTAACAAGTGTTTTCTAATTGGCTGTGAGCACTGACAGAAAGCCATGTGCCAAAGAACAAGAGCATTCTATAAATATGGTTGAGCGGGCCTTCTTTGCCGCATCGTGAAGTGCACTGAGAGGAATGCACAACGAATCACGCACGCACACTTTCCTTCACACAAACACACGTATGTGCACACATGAAGCAGGAGTTAGACAAACAAGTGAATAAATCAGAGCCTGAGTAAATCAGGAGATGTGTATTTTTTTTCCTCCTCCTTTTCTTTTGCCTCATCTGTTCCTACCTTCTGCTTGATCTTTCAGCCTCAACAGGAAGAGAGAAATTGAATTAAAAAGTGCTTTTGATATCTCTTCCTCGCTGCAGATAAATAAAATGATCAGACTGTCAACAGGATGACTTCTGCCCCTGTTTCACCCTCCTCCTCCCTCGAACACACCCTCTTCGCCCCCACCTCCTACCCCAACCCTTTCCTCTGATTGGAATCTGGAAACCCATTTGCTGTCTTGCTCTCAGACCCAACTCAGGCCGTGTCAGGTAGTCTGCGCACGTCCCGCCTCGATGCTTGTTCCTTCGCCCCCCCTCCCTCTCTTCTCCCTTCTCTTTTTTCTCTCTTTTGCTCTCTTCTTTCGTCTTTATCCCCTCGCCGTCTGCTGCAGGCTCTGTGGAGAATTTGCCCAAATTACCTGTCATACTGGCAGCTACGTGTAAATAAGCCCGGAAAGTGTGTCGCTTTCTCAGTAACCCACCCTCCCCCCACCTGCTTCGACGCTATCTTGTCTCACTTCAAACCGCCCTTCCCATTCTTTTCAATCCATCACATCTTCCCCCCTATTTTTTTTCCCCTGCCCTCAACGTCAGTCTCCTCGTGCTGTTTATACCTACTTCTCTCTTTCCCCTGGTCTCCGCTTACTCAGTTCACAAACGAAACTATGGGGAGGCTGGGGAAGTCTTTGTGGTCCATTCAAGTGGGGAAAATGAGTTTGTTGCTGACTCTATGGGAGAGATAGCATGCAGAGAAGCAGGCCATTGACTACCTGTCATTTAGCCTTGGGGCTTAGTGAATTAAAATTGCAGCCTTTGGTCTACCATCCTCCTAGCTCCAAACAGCTTTGGTGGCTGGGGATCTGGAGAGAGGTGATGTGTGGCATGAGCTCATCAATGAATAAAACGCAGGTGTGTTAACCCTTTGTCGCGGAAGATTCCTATTGTCCACCTGGACTTTTTGCTTATTTTAACCATAAATGGGCCAGAAAGTGTGCTGTGACTAAGTGCTTTTGCCCATTTTTTCTAGAACACTTAGAACCTTCAATATCCGGCAGTTTACTGTATGTCAAAAGAATGTATTAACGGTTAACAACCAAGGAACAGATTTGCCGACTTCAGGCAACAGTGTGAGTGGAATTATCGTAATGACCCTATTTTGGCTGTGAAGTGCAACTTCTCAGCTTTCAGAAACTGCTGGAATTTCTCCGATAGAGCAAACATTTGCAAACCTGGTGGTCGGTGCGGTGGCCGCCAGCGACAGCGGTCGGTTTACAAGCATTAAGATGTAACAACATGGTGTTTAATTTTAGGGATGTTCCAATGGATCGGCCGCCAGTCATTGTCGGCCAATTTTTACTCAAAATATTTTGATTGGCACTCTCCCCGAGGGTTGATCCAAAAAGCAGATCATGCGATGTCAAATGTTGAGACTCTGCGAACGGTGAAACTAGTTGGCAACAATGAGTTCTTCTGTCTGGCAGTTTTTCAAGATATCTGAAAAACACAACAAACTCAGTATGTACAATGTATGTGACACTGAAATTCCTCGTGGTTGAAGTCATCAACTGCATTTTAATACCACCAACCTCATGAGACATTTAAGAACCTGTCACTTGACAGAATAGAGACGTTTGAGAAACAAGCCCAGTCAAAGACACTTTAAGCTCTACATTCTATTTCTACTATAATTTTAAGTAGCTACAGTTAGTTTTGTTTCTCTCAGTGGTACACATTGTTAGACAGTATATACAACAGTTTAAATGGAGGATTCCCATCCTCCACCCATCCTGTGATTGCTGATTGGTAATTGGCACAAATAGGCACATCTCATAACAGCAAACATGCCCAAATATGACGTACTCAGTGGTAGAGCTGCATGCTTTGCATACCGAGGCCCCGGGCTCAAACCCCAGCCTCAACACAAACCAGTTAGTAGGCTTGTGCTGGGCAGGGTTGTGACAGGCAGGGTATTCGGCTTAAAACTGTAGCCAAACAAGCAATGCAAGTCACAGAGCTGACTATCTGTGGCGACCCCGAATAGAGAAAAAGGCGCATATATATATATATATCGGCAGATGCTGATTCCAGTAATCAGGGATCAGCCGCAAAAACGCTCAGAGCAGCCTTATTTAATGAATTGGAATATCATAACAGCAAACTTTCAGCCCATTTGTTGGTGCATCATTGTTAAATGGTTGTTGTCATTGTGTTAGTTAAGGTGGATGGAGGTGGAGATGTGAGAACGAGGTCAGGGCCAAGTCCTCGGTTCAATTTCTGCTTCACAAGGTGTAATCATCGCTCACCCAGGGGTTATAGGTGCAAAGACTATGATTTGGAGGGAGGGAAGTTGAGGCCCAACCTGTAGGATGTTTTAGCGAAGTGGAGAGAGCAATCAGGAGGTGGACGTGGAGAGAGCAAGCTTTTATACCTTGTGCAGATAATGGAGCCCGGCTTTCACCAGACATCTTAAAAGATTTATTGAGCACTCAGTCCACACCATCCAAATTATAGGCCACATGTCATATGTTATTCTGATGAATGAAGAAAGCTGTTGGCCATTTCTAGGCTTTTCATAAAAAGGAGTGTATCTGGGGTAAACACTCCCAACGCCCATCCTAATTCAAGAAATGCATTTTTTTTTTTCAAGCACCAAACTACTTCATTCATCAAACTGCTGTGTGGATTAGATGCCTTCAGACTGACTCAGTAGAAGCCAACAGCTAGAAATCACCTTGGTCTGCCAACACAAAATCCAGGAAACCACCTCTGCTTCTGATTTCAGTAACTTTTCTTTTCAGCTCTTATCCTGAAGTCCAAAGGGCAAATGTCCCTTCAATCTGGGATTTCATGCTGCTGCTCTCTTTGTAAACTAATAATTCATACATTTGTTCATCTTTTCTGCTTTTTGTGAGGAATATTAGTACAAGGTGCTGCCGAAGGTTTGCTGAGATGATAGTACCTGTTAGTTAAAGAGGGCTCAATCATGAGCGGTTACGCATCACCTCACTAAGATCTCACCATGTGGGAAAGAGGACACGATATGGACACTGGGTTCAAGCTGCAGTAGGAGAGCAGTGTCGTTCTGCTACTGGGAAATGTCCTACAGCTCCGATAAAATATGTCGAGAGGAGGAGGAGAGAATACAACGCGAGCAGGTAGAAGATCAAGACCTCAGAGCATCTTTTGCAGGGATGTGTTTCTCTGAGGGCATGCCACATAGAGCATCTTCACAAACATGCTGATGCAAAAGCACATACACATACACATCCTCACACATACTCATGCTAATCCATGTGCAGTAATATATGCACAGCAGTCGCCCCGAGGGATGGCACATCCATGAGGAAAGAAAGCTAAGAGAGAAATTCCTTCTTCTAGTGAATCTTATTAGCATACCTGCTGGAACAACACACCTCAGGCCATTTTTTTTTTTTTTCACGTGTGCACTTTTCTCAAACGTGGAGGAGGTAGAGGTGGGCTGTGCAGGTATATTCAGAGAAAATAAACAGGCAACTGTTCACTGTTCCCCTCACTGGTCCAGCTCTCACCTGTGCAGCCGAATTTAAAAGACAACTTACAGGCAACATCGTGTAGGGAGGATTGTGAATTTCAACCCACTTCATCCCCAGACTCGCGCCCAAAATGATTACATTCAGAGGTCTCCGTTGCAAACACTGTTTTCAGATTCGTCTTCCGTGGGTTGTCTTCCATCCACATTAGCCCAGTGCCTCTGCCAGTCAGTTGGCCATGCAGCCTGGGCAGAGAAGGCAAGACAGGCAATGTTTGAAACTGTGAGAGCAAACTGAGAGAGACGGCTTTGATCAGGGCAGCTCTGTGACTTCACACGGCCCTATTTACTCTGGTCTCCCTGACACACAGCTGCCCCATTGTCACAAAGCACGGAGAAGCTTCAGGACCCTCTTCCTCACCTCATCTATGGCCCACTGTTAGCTTGACAAGCCGAAGCCAGGCTTGATTTCTCCCACGGCTACGGTGCCAAAGAATATCCATAGAACAAAAGCCCAAATAAACATTACCAATTAAAAACGCATTCATGGATATATGATGGCCAGAGAGAGAAAATATTCTATCAGCGTATTATGTAACATTACCATATACGAAGAAGAAAACATGCTTTTCCTAATGAGCTCAGGATAAAATTCCCCACCATGCCATGTTGGCTTTTCAAGGCATGATTTCACATCCATTTATCCACCCCCTCACAGCAAATGGGCTTGAGAATTTATGCTTTTTTATGACAGCGGTGCTATCAAAACGAAAAGCTGCCTTTGGATGGGAAAAGAGATAATAAAAAGGGGTATACGACTGGATCAATACCGAGGTGCTTGGTGGGTTCACTTGTGTTCAGCCAACAGCATAAAGGTGTAACAGGGACTGAAGCGCTTGAGCCAGATGGTAAGAAAACATGGTCTTGTAAAAAAGTTTTGTGGGTTTAATTTTCTTTTCAATTTTCTGAAAGAGTAATTTAAGGGCTCACCACCAGAACTTCTTTATCTTTTTTGAGACGGTACTGTGTTATGTAAATGCTTTGCTGCAGTTTGAACATACCCCACTTCCCCTGTTTGAACTATTTTTTTTTTTGTTTGTTTGTTTTGTTGTCTTTTCTTTCGCATACACAGGACACAGACACCAAGGCGGAGCTGGATCACATACAGCTTTGGCTCTCCAAAGCTGATTGAATTCCTAAACCCATTTCCTTTCTGTAACGCAAACGCGAGAAAGCAAAAATTATGCATCTCCCAGGTGCTCCAAGACTATCTTCTGCCTTTTCAGTTTCTTCCCAGTTTAGCTGTGTAACAGAATCCCAAAAATCATATTGAATATGACCTTCTTGTTCAATCTGCTCTTGTCCCCAGGATGCAGGAGCAGGATGCTTTGATTTTACAGTTGTGAAACTAAAAACAAAACATTCATTTCATTTGCTCCATAAATGTAATTTGGAGTTTTGTTTTCCTTTTTTTTTTTAGGGTAGAGCTGAGTGAGAGGGAAAGGTTTGAAGTTATTGATCGATTATAACCTTAAAGGGAATGTTTAACATCTCTGCAAATGAGTGCATAATGGTATCCCCGTGATGCATTATTTATTGGATTACTCCAGTATCCAGGAAGATGCCAGCTCAATACGGTGGTGGTGCAGTAAGAGGAGAGTTATGGACATACTCAGATTAGGATTGATTTGGTATCCCACGTCACTGAAGCACTTGATACTCAGTGTTTCCCTGATTGCCAAATTATCCCAAAAAAACCTAGGCACATTATCCCACTTATCCATCTGCAGAGTGAGCACAGATTTTTTTTTATGGAGCACCATCTAACGAATGGATCATCTGTGGTGGCATGTGGTGGAATTCTCCTAAGTATTGTCGTTGCAGTTGGATATACCATTTAATGATTGTGAACGTGTTACAGGAAATGCATCTGCAAGCACTATCTGTTTTTTTTCTCATTACACAAAAATGACACATGCAGGCAGTTCTGCTTGATATCAGTACCGAGGCGGATTAGCGCTATGGCTCAGTGAGAGACAGAAGCCCGCCCACTAAAGCCATCATGTGGTGCTAAGAGGGGTTGTGGACAGGCCACAGAGAATGACTACGGTCTCCTCGAGTCTTCACAGAAGAAAAGAAAAAATAATAGTGTGAGAGAGATTGCGAAAGTGAGAAGAAAGAAAGACAGATGGGGAATAATCGCAGTATTTGTTGTAATGGAGACGAGAAGTCATGGCAGTGTCAAGAGACAACAGCATGCAGAGAATGGAAACACTGAAGAGTATTGTTAGCCTTGGTAGTGAGTAGTGCAAATGAAACTTTTGGAGGAGTGGGTGAGGTGTGGGGGTTCACGCAGGGAGATAATGAGGTGGTCAGAGTTGAAAAGACAGCCATGTATTGTACAGCGAGGATGAGAAAGAATCGTAGAATGAGACGAGCAAAAGGTGAGCTATATACACCGAGGCGAGCTTGACTCGTGTATTATTGCTGACCATATTGATTTAGCCGGGAAGGCAGAAAGAAAAAAGAAAAATAAATAAAAGACAGACCTACTGACGGTCTTGAAACCGAGTCCTGATGGATGGGAGCAATGAATGGGAGGACGACAATAGTGTTATTTAGACGAATGAGGCGTTAGTTCTCCACAGTGAACAGCATCCTAGAGCCCAGTAATCATTTAGAGCTGTGTATACAGCTTATCCTAACTTTGTAAACAACTTCCTTTCATAAGTTTACATAAGGGAGTCCTTGTTATCCCTGTAGGTTAGAGGCAGATGATCTGCTAACAGAATGATTGTCATCAACACTCCCAGGGAGGGCAAACTAAGTGTTTACCATTGCTGATTGTTTTTTGAATGACTAATACAGGCCAATACAAAATGGCTGTTGTTTTCTGTACCATATCCTCCATCCCTCCACGCCCCACAGGCCACCACCTCTCACTGAGGCAATTAGAAATCCAGCAAACACATAGGCATGTATAAAGAGGGCGTTGCACGTCTGGCTGTCTCGCCTCCCGGTGGGGAAAACCACTGTCTGTGACCTTGAGCGAGGTATGCAATTTTCAGTCAGTGAGCATGTGACAAGTGCAGCAATTGCATTGAACAGGAAGCCTTATCAACATGGGAGTCATCTCATCAAGCTGACATGCAGATAATAATATGGATGAAATATGAGAAAGACAAAATGTTTGTGGAAGGAAAGCTTTTGGCTCAGCACGTCTGTCTAGGGACGAGCTTTCATCCTTGGCCCCAGCCATGGTTTTTAGTGTGTGTGTTGATTCACTACGATTGTGTTTCTGTGCGTGCACCTGGAATGTGCTCGCTGATGTGTTATGATTGTGTGTGTGTGTGCCTGTGTGAGCTTGTGCATGAGTGATCTGTGGTTAGAGCCATCCCTCATGTGTCTGATATCTGATCGCCTAGATTGATCGGCCCAAGGAGAGCATGACATTCAGCTCGCACTATCACGCCGCAAGCTCGCCCAATAAAGCTATAGAGCACCCGCGGTAGAGTCCTTTCTTACAGGAAGTAAATTAGACCCGCTTGAACTTCATTTGTTAAAAAAAGGAGGAAAGACAGTAGCTACTTGTCGTCGCACTGATTTCCCAACAGTGTACCAACGTACGACCAACCTTTACCACGGCTATGATGCAAGGGGATGAGTGGTGTAGATTTCCCTTGGTTTGCTCTAAGGCGAGTCCCCAGGGATGCCGGCTCTGTCTTTAGACAAGACACTGAGGCTTTTAGTGGGGCTCCAGGCAGCACAGGTGGTGCCCCTGCTTGCATTGATCTCAGTGCTTTTACTATTGGGAATGTCATCAGTGACAATGGAGTACACACAGGCATGGCTATAAGACATGGTGTACTGCAACCACACCGTAGAGGCTGCTCACAAAATATACAGCAGTACTGTCAATCCATCTTCACATTATTGCTGCGGGAAATGCTGACTTTACTAATGGAATTTAATGGTCAAAGACAGTGCACTGTACTCTTATAGGCGTCAATGCACTTTCAGGTCTCTGCATCAGCCCTTTGTGTTTTAAACTCCTTATGTTATATTTCTTATTCCTGCTCTCTTTATTTATTTTCTGTCACATAAAGTGCCCTGAACTGTATTTGAATAGCACTGAATTCACCGTCCCCTCACAAGGCAGCTCTATTTATGCGTCAAGGCCTGATGTGATATAATGTTCCTTTATGTGAAAGTATTCAGGACAACAGATCGTGCTCATTCAATAAATGGTCTTTTCTTATGTGGTCCACAGAGCCACTTTTTCACAGTAGAGCACTGGGACACCAAGACAGACATCTCCCATTCAGTCAAAAAAATGTTTTTCTTCTCTTACAAGATCACCCAGACAAAGCTTGCTCAGAAACCACCAACAGGGAAAAAGGGTTCAAACTATCCCAGAATCCCTGGGTTTACATAACTTGACAGGATAGGTAATTGTCATGTGGAAAGATTTTGCTGTTTTTTTTTTTAACCTTCTAGTTTATTAAAGAGTTTCTGCTAAAGAGATCCACAGAAGACAGTAGATTCCTTTGGATCTAGATCAGGAATCCCTCAAGTGAAGGATCCCACAGGACATCATTAACATTATCACGGGTGAGTAGCTGCAGGGACAGATTCCTCCTCTAATTCCGCCGCAATGTCCCGAGTAATCCCAAGTCACAGAACCCTCTAAAATGTGCGGACCAAAGTGCACTCATTATGCACTAAATGAGGGAACTCAAGGTTAGAAAAAGCAGATGAAAAGGATTTCAGAGATAATTGATGGGACATTATTCAGGTTTTGTTTCTGTGCGGGTCCCGTGGCAATTTTTCTCTATGCCAGCAATAATAGTATTTATCCAGGTGGCGTTGCCTTGATATGTTTCATCTCCGCTGACATCACGGTCCAGGCGGTGCATTTGGTCTGGCCGGCAGCCATGGTCATCAGCGGCTGTTATGGCTGTCTTTGATCATCAGCTGGGAGGGCAGAGCTGCACCTGGTTGCATCACGCCCCTGCATACTGTATACCTACCTGTCTCTCCCCGCAGTCTGCTGTGTCCTTCCAAACTCCTCTAGCTACTGCTGCACTCCAGATGTCCAACACAGGTAAACAGGATGGAGGAGGAGGTGTGTGTGTGTGTGTGTGGGGGGGGGGGGGGGGGGGGGAGAAAAAAAACCAAAACATTTTGTAAATATTGTCAAGTCATTCAAGTACCAGCTACCTCGTCCATGATGATGTGAGATCATTTCCACTAAAATTTTCATAGTTTCCTGCTGAAAAAAAAAGATAACTCTGTCTTCGGTGTTGTTCTAATTACTGGCTAGAAGAATTTAGCAAAGAAGCAGCAGGTTAACAATGAGGTGAATAATTTTGCAGTGTAGCAGACCGCCTGTGACAGTATTGAACATGTGGCCTCAGAGGGTGCCCAGCCGATGTAATTGCATACGTTTGCATCACTACTTGTTTAGTTCCCGGCAATCAAAGGCCCGTAAACAAAATTTTCCTAATGCGTGTGTGTTTCCTAAGGTCACCGTGTCCTCTTCTCACCAGTCATTTCATGCAGGCCACCTACTAAACCTTTCATAATTTTCTAATGTAGCATTTCCATCCCGAGGTCAGCTGTAATAATTCATTTCTCAGAATGTTTAACCTTATCTGAGGTTTTTGCTCAGAGAGCGCTTTAATGTTCCATTCCAATTTGTATTGGCCAACAGTGTGAAATTGCATGAGTCAACAGCTTCACTGTGGACCTGATTGGCATGAGTTTGCGTTTTGAAGCAACATCCTCCCTCTTAAAGTATGTTTTAGTCTGCACCATCTGGTCCTCAGTTCAGTGCTGTATCAAGCCCACCAAGGGAAGGTTTTAATTTCCCTCTCAATATAGATGCCTGTAGCACTGAGCATCTAAAACTAGTGTAAATTATACAATGTGGGATTATATTTCTTTTGCTGTGCTGAGTAAATTTTAATGACCATTTTGGGGATGGACTAACATCTCTGATCTGATTTGTGTAGTGTATTTTTCTCTCTTTTACTGAGAAAAGTGTTTATTTTTCTCAGACTGAAATGCCAAACTTTACAAGCCATAAAATCTGCTGCTACATAACGATGGCAGTGAATGTATCTAATGTGTATTTTTATCACGCCTTTGAAAATGGGTGGCTGCCAAGTGGAAGGATAATAAGATGTGGAACGTGCGGGTGAATTTTAAAACAATTCCAATTTTGCCCTCCGTTTCCATTATCATAATCTTCAAAGATGCTTGTCTTGTTCATTTTGCTCATGACCCTGGCAAGTAAGTCATTGTATTTCCTGAAATAACTGCAAATAAGAGAGCCATCATTAAGATCCCCAGCGTGCAGGAGTGATAGGACAGCAGAGACTTCGGATATGAAAGGACATCCAGTTGATGGCTTTGCAAATGATCTGAACTCCACTCATGACATGAATGCAAATCTGTCAAGTTTTCCCCTCTTACTTCTGCAGTGCTGACTGACCCCCATAATTAGATGAGTGCTGGGAGAAGTGCTCAGCTTGTGGCAGTGCTGATGCGAAACAGAGAAAAGTGGTTTTATGCATTGTGAAAAAGGTTGTTTTTCCGATACTAACGTCGTACCTTGAGTTGACTCAGCAGAGTTGTTTTAATCTCAGAGGAATATTTTCAAGGAAATGTTTTGACTCAATTTTTCTTTTTTTCCTCCCTCTGTTGTTTGTCAGTAGAAATATGTGCTTGGCAAGGGTTGAATAGAAGGCAAACAATATCTGAGTTTTACAGAAAATCAGGTATTCACTCATGTTTATGTCCATATCATGTTATTTATATAATATGAAACACATGGCGAGCAACATAAACCGTGGCTTATGGCCTATATCCACCTTGGGAGTGCAGTGAACCAATGACAGGAACCAATCCCATAAAGTTGCAGTGTGGGTAAAATAGACCTGAAACCTTTGCAGTAGAGAGAGCAAGAGTTTGCATTAGCATGAGCCAATAAAGAGCCTGGGACTGAATGACGGTCAAAATTTCCTCTAACGCTAACCCTCTGTTATAAGAGAGAGAGAGAGAAAGTTAGCCTTAGTGCTGTGTCAGCCACTGCCAGTTACAAGGTATGAAACATCATTAAAATAACTACCCCTATTGTTCTGCTCTTAATCGCTTATTTATTAATGTTTTAAATTTTCAGCAACCTAAACCAAAAGTGTTTTACCAAAAAAAGCTTCTTTTTTTCCATCTTACCAAAAAAAAAAAAAAAAAAAAATTTGCACCGACCAGTCAAAGCATCAGTGAAAAATACCATGCTAAACTTTCAATACTTCAAACATCACCTCAGAGCCTTGATACCGCGTCTGCCTCACCCAAAGCAACAGCAATTAAGAGTCTATTTGCAGAGTGTAGTAGCTGTGGCAGGTGCAGCATAGAGTCAAAAGCAGAACTCAGAGGCAGAGCAAAGAAGGCTACTTGGAGGTTTACATGGTCAATTTTCAATAAAGAGAGAAAGAAAAAAAAAAAAAAAGAAGTCCAGCAGGAGGTCAGTCAGCAAGGTCAAAAATAAGTCCTAAAAAAGGATGCAGGCAAAGCAGAGATATTAAACAGAAGAGAGAAGACTGAGGGCAGAAACTGGCCTAACAGACAAGCTGGTAGAGAGCTGCCGTTTGTGGGCAAGTGTCTATACTGAGTGGGGTTGATGAGGGACAGGTGTGGCTTGATGTGGAAATTAAAAGCAGGTGTGCAGGTGGGTGTGAAGATCAGGTGACTGCGAAGGTCCAAGAGCATCTGTTAGACAGATGGAGAATAGCAAGAACCAGAGAGATCCATTAACAAAGGGAGAGCTGGCCTGTAGTAGATTATATGAATTTCCTCCCCCAGGAACAGCAGATTTTGTCGTGAACTTTTTAAAAGCTCCTAAGTTCGGCGTTGAGCTTCTAACACAGAAAATCTGCATTTGAATCTATCGTGTCTATCCACCAGAGGAGACAATGTATAATTAGTTTTGCCTTTCAGATCATTATGAGGGGATCATTAGGAAAAGATCATTTCAGACCATCAGATCATCAAGGGGAATTGGCCAATGAGCCAAGCCAAAGCCGTTCCACTCTGAAATAAATGAATGATAATGCACGATTCTGCTTTCATTGTAGTCCGGCTAATTCTTTGATCGAGCCGTCGTAGTCGACCAGCAGGACTTAAAACAAGAGGTGCTCGACCAATGGGAGCATGCATGCCACTTTTTGTTTTAATGTTTACTCATGAGATTCGATTATTCTCATTCTGTAATTCCATATTTAGGGGATGCTATCAGTAAAGTAAATATTGAGATAAATCAGGATAATAACAACCTCTGCAGTGGCGTTCCAATGGGAATATAATTATGGTAATTGCATTTTTTTTTTTTTTACATTATTCAGGCATTCGCTCAGAATTAAGGATCTGTTTGCATTTTTGCACCATATGCGTACTGTGTATTTGCACAATATCACTCATTATCCTGCTACATTACTATTTACGTGTTACATAAGTGTTATGACTGCAGAGCTTTGCTTCTGTTTCTGTAGATAGAGGATCTTTAGCAGGCCTTAGGGCTTCTGTTGCAACGATTTACAAGCTTCCACCAAAACACACTTCAGCCCTCAAGGTGAGCAGGAGCCTCCATACTTGGCCTACTTATCTGAACTTTCCTCGTTCTCCGCTGCCCTCGCCAACCATTCTCTTGCCCTGACGTTGCACTGTCAGAATTTATTCTAATATATTCTTTCTGTCTCTCATTTAAGATGTTTCACCTGTTTTCAAATAGGCTGGATTCTTTTTCTACGATTCAACTGCACAAAATTATCATGTAATATGTACAGTTTCTTACAGTTTTGTAGTATTGGTATTGTTGATAAGTGAACTGCTGTAAAGAACATTTCAAGCCACAGTACGGAGCTTCATTCTTTATCCAAACAAGAAATTACAATTAGTGATATATTATTTGGTCAGCAAATGTTACTTTTGGGTCCATGCTCTAAAGAGCTAACCTACTAGTCTCTATTTTGAGAAGCGACTTTATTATTCTTGTCATTTACAGGGTACTTAAAGCTGCGGTGGAAGCATGTTCTATTTTCTTTTGCAGCATTTGTCACAGCTACAGATCAGTCAAAATGATAGACATGTTCATCAGCGAAGTATATTTAAAGTTGTGAATATACTGCAGATTGTGGATATGCTTGTTTATCGCCGCTCTGGTGTGATTTTTGGAGGATTATTTGCACAGGCTTTCATCAGCAAAAACATGTGCGTACGCTATGTCACACTACGACACACACACACACACACAACCGTAGTGGAATTTATGCATCGTGTCAATGCTCTAAAATCCTCTTAGCACTTTTCATACATTTGATCTTATTTAAGGCCGTCTAATTCTACACTGCGCTGATGAGCTCTCGCTGTGTCCCAGGTGCTGGTGCTGCATGCAAGACAATGTCATGTATTTATGGACAGGGCAGTTATGTCCTCGGGTTTCTCCTTGCACTGATGTCTTTGTTCTGCAGAACATGTGAAGCACAACTGATAGAGGTACAGGAGGTGTGGGTGCCAACTCAAAGTGTTGCAGGCCTAATAATCGTGTACAAAAAAAATCTCAAAGGTGTGGAGAAGCAAATCCTGCACTCTCCCTCTAAGTACTTTCCTGTCGCAACTTTGTGCATGGCAGTTTGGGGTCATGGGGTACAACAGGGGGGCAAGGAGTTGGCTATGAGTGCATACCAAGCACAGTTCTACCTGGTGCTGCCGAAAACTAAAGGCAGTGGGAAGAAAAATGCAATGCAGCAACCACATGGCGATCCTGTGATGTAAATTGCCTCAGAGTGTCAGTAAATAAATTAAAATAAAAGTCGTCAGACCTCATTGGAGGGTACAGGATTGTAATTTAACTCAATATTCACATAGAGGATGAGGTAACAAGCATAAAATCCCCTCCACCTGGCTGTGGCGTGCGTCCAACTGGCTGTCGGCGGCGTGGAGCCGAGAGTTTCAGGCCTCGGGACTAAAGCGACATATCACATGCTTTTTTTTTTTTATTTCCTGCTGGAACTACTCCCTTTGAGACTTATTGTTATATTCTGTCACTTACCCAGTTCATAGCTGACTTAATGTAATACAATTTAAGCCACTTACATTTTTCATACAGTGCACATTAGCGAGTTAGTACTGCCTGAGTGGGCCAGGTTCAGGACCTTCCTGAAGGGCATTGTCACTGTAAAGCGCTCCCTCATACCGAGTCTTATAAGCTTTCTTTTACTCTGCCCCCCCCCCCCCGTGTGGAGTAGATGCAGGGGATACTTCACACCAGCACTCCTCAGTCGGTGGCTCAAAACACATTTGCAGGCTCAAATGGCCTGCTTCGTCTCCAAAGTGCAGCCTTTCGTTTTTTCTCTTTCATTGACTGGACAGTATATCACGCTGCAATAAAGGGGGAGAGCGAGGTATTGCTGGAAATAAAGACAAACATAAATCTCTCAGTTGCTCACCTGAGCCGACGCATAATGCTATCTCATAAATGACAGAGTCGTGGCTTAACATTAACCTCGCTAAATACGGTATATGGTAAAAGGGAGACAATGAACTGTGAGGATTTTATGTATGTTTGCCTTTCGCCTCTGCCTTGCTTGTTTAATGCAGTTTGTTATCTTATGGGCTGCCTGTCCAAGGCCAGACTCTACTTTCCTCTCAGGATTCAGAATTTGTAATTGTCATAATGTATTTAAGGAGATGTGTGTGTGTGTGTCTGAGGATTAAGTTGCCCAGGTGAGATAAATCTATCAGCGGACGCTCGCCGAGCTGAAAAGCAATGTTACCCGGCCTTTTAAACATTAAGAAATAAAAAAATAAGCTGCGTTTATTATTTATACTGCTTGCAGAGGGTTTAATGGGTTTGCAGTCCATTACTCTCTTGCTCATTTTTCCCCCTCAATTTCTCTCGTTCCCTTGTTTTTTTGCTGCCTCCATCTTTCTCCTCCATCCCCACTGGTCTATCACGCCATCATGGCGGTTGTCAGAGATGGAGGAGAGTATTCTGGCTATAGAAACTCACATCGATCTGCTTGCCTGCAGCCCACATCCAAACCTGCTGACTCTGGGCAGAAAATAAAAGGAAACAAAAAAAGTCAACCCTCAGCTCTTTTCCTCCCCCCCCCCCCGTTATCACGACCATCCGACAGGTCACTACCGGGCTCCTGGGTTCTGCCTTTCTTCCACCTGGTCATACCCTCCATTTTTCATCCCACCCATTTCTCTCTCAAACCCCCCCCCCCCTCCACATACACACAAAAACACAAACACACACACACAGATATCAGATGTGACACTCCCCTTTATTTGTGCCCCTTTCCAGCGTCTTTTTTTTTTCCATTGACAAGATCGCATTTTCCAATTCTTTGTCTTGTTTCTCATCTTCCTACCTCCCACCCATCTATCTTTTGTCCTTGCCTTGTGGCATCTGCTCCTTTCTGCCTCCCACCACACACCTATTGCTCTGTGTACATAGACAATCACACGTACACATTCATTTCTCTCTGGCTTACCCCCTGCTGTTTGGAGGCAATATTGAAGGCTCAGTCTTTGGGGATTAGCCATGGACTTGATCAGAGTCTCAGTGGTTTCTAAGGTTGGACATGTGGCTTGAAGATTTAACAGCAGACATTAAATAAAACACATGTTGGGGTCTTGAGCCTGGTATCTGTATTTCAGCTTTACAGGGCAGTTTGGACTGCTCATTGTATGCTCGTCCTGATATGAGCCCGTCCTCTTTGCACAGATAGAACACACGATGTCAGTACAACCAATGAAAATTTTCGACCTGATTTGATGCCAGTTCATCGCCCGGTGCTCTACAATTATTCCAGTCCACTGATGCAAGATAAAAATACTACAGTTATTAAAAATTAGCCAATAGAATCACTATAAAAGATGTATCAACCATTGGAAAAACAAAAAAATGTCAAAAGTGTTAACAAATCTGAAACAAATTCAGGCCTTTTTGGAGAAGATAGCACCTCCACACATTTGGTATTTAGCAGATATTTAATCATAAGTTTCAGATACGTTTTTTCCTCCTCCTCCAACACTTTGGAATAGAACTCTTCAAATATTAACCGTTCAAGTATCTCAAAGAGAAAGTTTTTTTTTTTTTCTCATGGAGATGTTAACCCTGCCACCGCTGTGCACAGTGTGCACATTTGCCCAAGAATATGTAATATTAATATGTAATATTAATAAACCTTTTTGCCAGAAGAAAGTTAAAATGAAATCACCCTGATGAGAGAGTCAGTATGCTCAGTTTTTCAAATCAATCACAATTAAGGTATTAGGATTGTCGATGTAAAGGCTTATGAAGATTGAGATTTGATGTATTACGTATAGATACTGTCCATTAAATGAGGCGGAGAACATTATAAAACTCTAATTTATAGTGTGTTTTCATCAAAGCCTCTGCCAAAACACAAGATCGATGGGCATCACGTCTCCTGATGTTGATTGATATTGGCCGACAGGGGAATCGGTAACAAATCAGCTTGCGTCTGTTTGCAGTTTGGTATGCAGCCATGCTATTACGATACGGCGGCTGCCAGCGAGTTGACAGTCAGAAGGCTAAGAGCCCCCCCGCCACAGTGATAAGACAGATTTGATCCGCTCCTCCGCTTGGCTGATGTCAGCAGCATCATTAGAATAAATGAATCACCATATTGCACTCTCTGCTTCTTCACTTCATGCATACAGGAGGAGATGTCTATTGGCAGGAACTTGTGAATATGCTTTGCTATTTTGTTTTTCGTTTATTGACCTCTGTTCAAGAGCACATGTGTTTGAGCGCTCCAAATGCGGTCAAAAAAATCAGTTTGTTTACACAAATGAGTGTCCGTGTTCCTTGTTAGGCCTCCAAGCGAGGTCTTAATTAGTTAATTGGCTTGTTACGTCGATTGCTCCCAGGGCAGCCGGTGTGGGTTGGCCGTCATTCATCGGAGGCCTCCACAAACAACCAAAAAGGGGGAGTTGCGCCGATCAACGAGAGACACAGAGGGGAGGGGAGAATAGGAAGTGCCACGAGAAATATGTGGCAGTTGGTGGTTGATGTAATAAAGTGTGGCAGTTCAGTGGCTCACTATTCCAAAGTGGGACGGTAGCAGTCTCTGCCGTCTGCCCTCCGTCTCGCAGTGGAATAGCGGGTGAGGGGTGACTTTCAATTAGCAGAATGAGCCTAATTAATCAGCGAGGAGGTGATCCTTAATGGGAACCAGCAGCAACGCCTGCTCATCACTGTGACGAGGTGAGAGGTTTTTGCTGGTTCTGCCACCATGTCATGGTGACCTTCGCTGCTACAGATGGGGGAGCAACAAAGCGCACACATGACAGCACAGAATCACTATAACCCTCATTACTGAGCAATATGGTTGAAATTTCCTTTGTTGTCGTACATATTGCAAGTGACCTGTGCATAATTGCCCTGTTAGCTGCAAGGTTTAGAGGATGAAAGGAACCTTTCCATTGTGTCTGCTCATATGGAAACATGTATATTAGATATATATATATATATATATATATATATATATATATATATGATATCTCATTACCCACAATAAGATTTAGGTGCAAAATGCAGAATAAATTTATTATTGCTGTATATGCAGTCTACTGCAAGCAACCAGTGAAACAGAGAGTTGCAAAGATGTCTGATTGAAAAAGATTTATTTTGATTGACAGAGCCTCCTGGAGCTGTGACTTGAAAAGACTCTTAGGAACGGAAGGGTTTACTAAAAAAAAAAAAAAAAAAAAAACTTCAGAAATTTTTTTTTATTGTTATTATAATAATCCAGGGTTGACTGAAAAATGATGAAGGCCAGCGGAACAGACTCTACAGACTTGTCAGGGTCTCAGTGGTGGTTCTAGCATGTATGCTGTCCTGGGTGGTGAGGTCAAGTTCCCCAGAGTACAACTCAATACCACGTAAGTACCTACACAAGTAAAAAGAATAGAAAGGAGATAGTGTATATACCAGTAAAAGAGAATCATGCAAGTAAACTTCAGAAATCCTTCATCCCAAAAATAAATTAGCAAACTAATGAGATTCTAATTATTAAATCAATGCACACTCCGAACAAGACACACATTTGAAATTGCACAGCCATCTAAAGCCCGACCGTTTCTGCTCTCCATTGTGCAAAATCATCAGTTGGAGTTTTATGTGAAGTTTGCCAAGCAACTGCATAGTTAATACCGATGACAGCAGGGCCAGTAAGGCGTTTAGAAACATGATATATCTGTGATAAAGGCCTGTTTTCACAGTGTTATGAATAGATTGCAGTTTATTTAGCTGCTTTTTGTGGTGTGGTAGATTTTACCACTTGCAGTAGAACTGCTCAGAGACCGCGGAACCAACAATGTGACATAATGTCATCGACGTGATGTACAAGTTAGTGATGACGCAAATAAAATTTTCTTCCTGGCGCACCCATACAAGCCCAGGACAAGGTGCCGTCCTGGGCTGCTGCCCACGTCGCCCATATCTAAATCCCCCTTTGCAAGGTGTTGAGACTGACCTCATCAGAAAAACAACTGCTCTGGTTGTTTATTCAAAGGTCACCTATGCTTGCTTTTTTTCTTTAGAAGCCACATCTTGCATCTTAAGGAAGGAGGAGTGTGTATATAGGTACTGTATATCACAAGAAAAAGTCTGTGCTACTTAACTGGAGCAAAATAGTAACCAATATGCTCATATTTAATAAAGAGATTTTGAAGGTCGTAAAGGCTTTATTTAATGCACTGGAAAGTACTTATTTTATTGTTGGCACGAGGATATGTCAAGTGCGGAGAAGGAACTCATTAAAAAGTTTGAAGTCCAAAAGTTTTTGCATTCTTAACAAACACAGTCTGATGCAGAGTTCGTCTCACTCGGGGTGATGCAACAGGCCTCAGTACAAATTTCAGTTTAGATGATCTTCAGATTACTCTGCAGGCACCTCACAGTATACTGTGATGTAATCCACTTATTCATAATGTGTGCAATTGCGTGTTCGCATGTTTGAAGCATGTGGGAATCCGCATGAAAGCATGTATGTATTAGCGCAGGAGTGGGTTTACGTGGAGACCGCGCACATGCGTGTGTTTGGACTGCTCGTAGGTTTGAGGTGTGTTTTCCTTGTTACTGGGAAAGTGGTGGGTGTTGATGGTGCTTTCATATTGGCAGTGGACTCAGCAGATCTCCCTCTTAAGGCTAAAATGTTTGCACTTGACTAAAAGCAGAACACCCACATGCGCCCAGGCTTTTCATATCTCATTGGCTGTTATACAACTGAATGCTGATGGTAGCGGCTCCATGGGATCTCTCTTTTCCCTTCTGTTTCCACCTCTTTCTCTCCATCGTGACAACAGCATCATAGATCGCTTCAGAGGCCGAACTTTCACAAATGGTGTTACAACGGCGCAAATTATCGTCAAATCCATTTGCTTTCTATTCATCACCATAGCATTGTGCTTTGTTTAATTGACTGTGAACCTGCTGGTGTACATCCAGCTCGTGCTCTGCAGATGCCAGGTTTCACAAATGAGTCTGGGGGGAAATAAGAGCAGACAACAAATTAGCCAATTCACATGCATGTCAGGGTGCCGCATTTAGGGTGACGGTGGAATGACAGACTTGAGAGACAGCAGAAAAAAAGGACACCAGGAAAAAACAACAACAACAACAACAACAAGCGCAACTGTGAAATGAACTAATGGCGGCATCATTTCCAATTTGCTGTCACCCAGGAGCATTGCGGGGAGTTTCTTCTCCATGTTCTGCTCAGTAGCTCTCGTACTCTCTTCTGCCCGGACCTCTAATTACAGACAAACATGCTTTTTCTGTTCTGATCTGTTGCATTTTAAATTAAGCTCTTGAACTAAAAGAGGTGAGCACTCAGGGAACCAAAATCACTTTTCAAGACCGTGAATTTAAGTAAAAGAGACAAAGAGGGAGAAAACAGGAGAAAGGAAAACACATCTATGAGTCACTGCAGATATTTATGACTTCCTTGATTTGGTGGTAGCTTCCTGTGAATGCTAGAGAACAAGAGAGTCTCTGTATATCTCAGAAAAGGCAACCAGTGACATGGAGAGGCAAAAAGGTCACAGATCACTCGGTTTAATTGTCCCTGATGGGCGGCTCTCAGGGCAAAACCGGGACTACTTTACTTGACTTGGTCAATATGTGCTTGTGGTGTTTGTGCCAATGAGTCTGTGTGTGTAGGAGAGAGACAGTAGATAGACACACACGAACAGAGAGAGAGAGAGAGAGAGAGAGAGAGGGGGAAATGAGTGGCATTTTACTCCCACTTGCTTTCTGTTTTAACTTTCATCGCATCAAATGTCCCATTGCGTTAGCATCACTTTGTCACTCCCTCCACAACACAACTCCAAGGCCTGTTTCATTAGCTGCTATTTTAAGCTGCATCCCTTGTCGTTCTCCTTAAATTACACTTAGTTATGAGTTATGAGCCTACCGACTTTAAAAATCCTGTCAGATTTAAGTCTCATTTGACCCTTTCCCCCAGAAGGTGGTTTGCGGAGTGCAATCATGCGTCGGCTCAGGGTTTGCCGGCTGTCGCTCATGTTGACAGTTTTTTTTTTTTTTCTTTCATATTCTCACGCTGAGCAGCAAGCCACCGTGCATTTTTATGCCTCCATCAAATGGAAATGAATGTTGATATCTTTCCTCCCCTGAATGACATTAGAGAGTGTGACTTGACCTGGCAGGGGTAGATGTATTTAAAAGCCAGCACAGGACTTTTCTTCTGACAGCAAGGGACATAACCTCTCACTTCAGCACTCATGTTGGAAGCCGTGTAAGTGGCCTGGGTTGTTCAGATAATTAGCAAATGAAGTGGTTTCTCTATATAAGTCAGTAAGCCCATCATGTTCTCCTCCCAGCAAGCTAGATATTGACAGGCATGTATTTGATAACTATAATTAGCAATATCCGCTTTTGCCTCATTCTGACTGGAGTTCATCTCACGCAAAAAGGATTGTTGTGTCAAGATTTATGTCCAGCTAATGTATTTCTCTGCTGTGTAGGAAATCATTATCCATATAACTATAGCCACGCTTATCAGAGCAATACTCTATCTATTCATTTTCTTACAAATTGACAAAAAATTATACAGAAGAACTAATTATCTACTTTAATAGTGACTAATATCAGAGTATCAATAACTTTGAACCGTGATTACTGACTTTGTGAAACACTTCTGCACTCTAGCAGTGCATTACTCACTGACAGGAAAAAAATTAATACAATGAAATTTTCATGAGACCCACCCTCAAAAGATGTGCTGGTGCAAATTTGCTGGATTTAATCACTAATCTTGACATTCCAGTATCCAAATACAGGTAATGTTTTCCAGCTTACATTGGGAGACTAAATATTTGTGATGTGATTTCCACCTGGAAGAAAAAAAAAAGGTTTTCTTGTCATCTGGCTTCCAGAAGAAAGGAACTGTCCAGATAAAACTAAAATACTGCTGTTTAAATGTACAACACAGCCATATATTTTCATCATGTATACAGCTGCATCGGATTTTGGACAACTATATCCAAGTATCTTTTTTTTTTTTTTTTTTTTTACATAGCAATTCACCACCTGGCATCAAAGTCTCCTCCATATCAGCGCCTCCTGCATCAGTCCAGGCTGTGCCAAAAACTCATTAGAACTTCCGCTGAGCAAAAATGAGTGTCACGGGAGAGATGGAACAGGGAGTAAGTGATACAATTGACTTTCAAAGATCTGAAAAAGCAGAGCCCACACATCGATACAGAACCAGAATCTTTATCACATGTGGAATTGGATCAGTCACTTTGGATTGGAGAAGCAATTCACAAGGGAGAGCGTTATAGCATGGTGTTGCAGGCTTGGTGGACTGATCAGGCGGGAAACAGGTAGCATCAGAAGCAGGGAGCTTCACGAAACACCGGCTTTGATGGATGAGCTTTAGACCCACGCTAATGCTAACTCCTGGCAAGGCAGCATCGCCTGTCCCTGGCCATATTCAGCTGGGAGAGAAAATGGAGGTATAGAAAGCATTAACGGAAGGAATCTCAATGAAGATCACCGGCAAATCTTACAAAAGCTCCTGAATCTGAGCCTGCAGTTTATCTGCGTTTGTCTGTCCAGTGCATTCGTAATAAGTCAGCTCTGCTCTGTATAGCAGGAGTATTACCACGCTTGGCCGGACTAATTAAATGGATCACTGTAAATCATTTCTGTGCACGGCTAGTGGGCTGGCCCCCGTCAAATGGTCTGACCTTTAGCCTTTCCGAGTCAACTCCGTCCACCACACCAGGCAGCTGACTGGTCCACTGGATTCAGGCTAACAAGCTATTAGACCATCCAGATGGTTACAGTGGCTTGGGGATCAGGCTTAAAACGAAGCCGGTCCATTGTCTGCTTCAACTCTGTGTGTGGCAAGATGTCTGAAGCCATTTTGTCTCCCCAGAAGCTGTCTCAAGCTCGCGGTTGCAGGCAGATATGAAGTGAAAAAAGACAATTCCATGCGTCTTTCCTTGAAGTTATTTCACAAGCACTTATAATCTCTTTAGAGGAAAGAACAAGAAAGCCACTGCTACTGCTCCTTTTGTTTCCCCTCTTCCCCATCAGAGGCACTCTGGAAAGGAAGCAAACTGGAACAAAGAGACAACTGGGACCAACACGGAAAAATAAATCTGCTGATTTAATCAGATTGCCATGGCTGTCTCTCACCAAGTGGGTTTACTCCCTGCCTCCAAGACAGGAGGGGAGCTTTGACAGCGACAACCAGCATCTCTCTGATCTAATGTAACCAAGAGAAGAGATAATGTCACTCCTCTGGGGGACATGGAAGTTCAGGTACTCTTTAATTATCAGCTCATTAGGACATGTCTTCAAGACTTGAAAACTGAATGAAACTGCCAGGGTGAGTTATTATCCAAATGAACAGTTGAATTTAGTAATTAAGTCCAGCAACGGAGAGGAAATGAGCTAGCCGGTTGGACTCTCAGTGGGCAGTCGGACCTCACCTGGTGCTGGATAACCTTCTGCTATGAGGTGCTCTACCCCACGTGGTCTCAGCATGCTCCAACAGCTTCTAACCCAGGAGGAAATCCCAGCATTAGACGACCAATTTGGAGCCAAGTTGGACTATTGAGTCACGGAAATAAGATTGGCTGAGCATATGAAAACACATAATTTCTCGCCAGTCCTACTCAAAGATCTCATCATGAAATCATGTATGAAAGAAACTGGGTCTCAATGTGCTATGCAAGCACTCCAACAGCGCCTTGATTTCAATACGTGTTGGGTAACGAGGAGGAGGAACACAACACAGCCAAACCAAGAGGCAGGTTTTTCCCGGCCTCCGGGGAAATCACAGCTCCGAGCAGTGTCTGCCATCCGACGCAGAGAGGCCCTCAGATTCATAAACAAGGCCGGGGTATTTAGGCGGAAAGGGAACGCAGGGGGCTTTGATTTAATCTGCATCAGTGTCAGGCACTTTGTGACAGCTGATAGGGAGATATACAGTGGACTGTGTACCATTTAACCCACATGACACACTCCCTGATTCATGCAGCCTGTCTGACAGACTCACTGCTCTGACAGGGTGAGCTGACTGACACGGTGACTCACAGCTACACGAAGTCTCATTACAGGTAAGGGAGGAGAAGAGACCCTTAAGACTATTCCTGGAGTCTCCTGCCCTTCCTTGCTCTTAGCACCCTTGGGCCAGGATGCTAAGAGGCCAGCCGCGGAGGGAGCAAGAAAAGATCCCTCCTCTTGGCTCCAGAGATGAATGAATTGTAATGAAAGTGTGACTGAATGCCGACATCATCGATGGTGGCAATGAGAAGCCGTCTCGCCAGACCTTGAGGGGTGTGTTTGTCTTTTTCAGATCAATAGCCCCTCGAATGATGCCCTGAAAGACAATTTATGAGGCATAAAGGACAGGCACAATGGTTCAGCTCCAACTGCCCACCCCCGGCCCCTGAGATTCTTCTGTCTGATTCTCTTTAATTCTATTTATCATCTTTTTCACACATTTCTAGCTCTGATTTTCCTCTTCTTTTTTTTATTTTTACATTGGTTTGCACTCTGTTGTCTTATCTTCCTGATTTGGCAGCTGCATTATCTGACTAGTCCTCTGTTTTTTTTTGTGTCACAGTTTTGTTTTTTATTTGGTCATCCCTTCATCTTTCACCTTTCATCTCCCTGCATCCCGTCTTTATCTCTGCACGGCTACATCTTGTCCGCCATCCTCCCCTCTGCCATTACCTCCTCCTGTCTTTCGTCTCTGTCTGTCCCCTCTCTTGCTCTCTCTGTCTGTGTTCCACTGTGCCAGCTGTGTGATGAGCCAGGGTCTGATAAGCGGTGGTCAGCCTCTCTCCAGATGGCAGCCAGAGCAGCAGCTGCCTGGGGGGTGGGAGGGTGGGTGGTGATGAGTAGGGGTTGTTGGGGAGGAAGATGGGGAGTGCGGGGATGATTACAGTTTTGTTGCATTTCCAGGTGAAAATGGGCACACACAAAAGGAAAATCAAATGTCGGCAGCGTGCTATGGTCTGCCTGCTGAGCTGCCATGCGACACAGTCGCGCACACACACACACACAAACACCCACACAGGCATCCTCTCTGTCGCTGGAGGTGCTGTGTAGATGGATTGGCTTTGTGGAGTCGTCACTGGAGAACACCGCCTCTGGTTCTAGCAGTGGAGTACGTGCCTTCCCATATGACATCCCCCTGCCATGGTTGCCTGGAGGAAAAGTGCCTCGATGGGGACCGCCTCTGTATGTGGAAGAGGCAGTGATCTAAAAACGAGCACCGCCATTTGTTCAAGTTAACAGAGTTTCTATGCAACAACATGAATTTGTCAAATAATGTCTGGAACAAAAAAACAAACAAACAAAAAAAGGCATGTCCTCCCACAATATTTGCTTCGTTGTCAGTCACTGATGTACCATCTTACTGTGGTACGTGATGTAACCATAATTCTTTTCATCTGCAAGGCTGGATATGAAATCAGTGGCTTTTTGTTGTAGCCAATGTGCTCGGTCACAGTCCTGCCTTGTCTCTATGGGTATTCACAGTGTGGCTCTGAGCGAGGGGCCATTGCAAGGGAAGAACACTTAAAACAGTCAATAGTTTCAGCAGTTTCAGCAGAGCCCAAATGGAATTCCTCACATGACCAACTTGTTCAATTGACATTCTCATAAATCTCTGAAATAAAAGTTAAATTCAATCCCGACTCTTACAGTAGCAGTGCTTCTTTTATTTATTTATTTTTTTTCAGACCACCACATTGAAAACTTAATACGCATGTATTCAGTATCTGACACGTACCCACTGGCACCCCGTCATGGGCACGTTCACCTCATTTGCCCTGTTGATCCTCTCAGAAAGTTTATACCATTTCCTCCAATCACCCCCCACCCCTTCTTCAAATTGGGATCCAAACAGTGGCTAAACTCTCTCAGCAGCTCTTCCATCTACTTCAAACAAGGCCCGTTTTCTTAGAGCTGTCGGTGGGAAAAGCCAGCACCAGCAGTGGAGCATCGCCAAGGGACTTGTATGAGAGGCATACAAGAGGAAAAAAAAAAAAGGGTGGGAGAGTCGAAGTGGAAAGAGGATTGGGAGAGAAAAGGGAGTGAAGAGAGAGAGCCTCTGTGCATGACAATGAGGAGACCATTCAATTAGCATCGCTTTATGGCCCCTGATGTTGATTACCTCAGACAGGCCAGCAAGTCCCATCCTTTTACTGATTAAAACCAAGAGGAGAGCTGCAGAGAGACACTTGGAAGGATTGGTCAGACAGTGGAGCCTTTCTAATTTCTGTTTCATAAGCAAGGAGATACAAGGTCAATGTATTCTTGGAAACAGAGCCCACTTGTGTGTGTCACTCCTACGACCAGGTAATTGAATGTAAATGGAACACAAGCTGGGAAAAGCAACAACCAGGATAACTAGATGTGTTTATTTATTTATTTATTTTTGTTCTTTCGCATGACTCACGTGACTCATATTTGCCGAGGAAAGTGGGGCTTGACACGAGATTAATTACACTCAAATGCCATTACCCCCTGTGGCCTAATCAGACCAGCTTCCAGAGGGTTGAGTGGACTGCCGTGACAGTCTTTGATGATGGTCTGGTTACATCTACATCATAGCCAATGATTCTCAATTTAGTCTGTGGACGCAGCTCGCTGCTCCGTAACACCTCATCAAAGGAGCTGTCATCTTTATGTACCCTTTCAAAGGGTGGTCTGTCTTTGAATGTATTTTTTTGTTGTTCTTATTGACTGTAAACAGCCTTTCAAGCAATCAGGAGGTAGTTCTCGTTGTACTGCAGCTCCTGTGTATGAACAGTGATGTGATAATTGGTCTGATTGTGCTAAATACTCTCGGAGGCAAGGAAAGCTATAGATAGATGAGCTAGAGCGAAGTGACGTCGCTGCTGTCTCGTTTGGAGTTTTAAACAATAAGTCGGGAGAGATCCAGCAACAAAGGGTTAATCAGAAAGACATGCAGTGCGTCCACATACCTGAAAATATTCAGCATTAATTAATTTAAGTTCTCACCTGTTTTCACGTTTGTCCCACCCCGTCTTCATGGCATCACTCAAGGACACGCTGTCATCAAATGTCAGGCGGTATAATTGTGGGCACGGAGAAATAAACACTGACATTAGTGGCTCAAAGGCTATTTGCAACAAAGTCTGTGTCTTGTCTGTCTATTTGAACGAACTGTGACTGACAGCTCTGACGTCCAATGCAGCGGAAGAAGGGGGTAGTGGGGGTGGGTGGGTGGATGAGGAGTGCAGCGAGGTGGCAGAACAAGCATGTGGTATTTTTAATTACAGTTTGGCCACTTCCACCATCTGCACGGCAGCAACGTTTGTTGCTTATTTAATTTTTTCATCCCAAAGCCGCTGACCCACTCAATTAAATCCCCCGCGATTCTGTCCTACATTTTCCTTTTTCTCCAAGAATGTGGCGTAAAGAAGACAAATAAATATTGCAGTTTCAATATTTAAACATTGGCGGGGAGGGATAAACAAGTGGGGGGAATAGGCAAATACGATTGCCTCGGTAATTAAAGGAAGAAGGCGAGAAAGGCATTGAAGAAAGGGAAAGGGGAATGGACGGGAGGATGTGTTAGTCATATCTGAAACATGTTTGTGACAAGATTACATAAAGAAAAATAGAAGCGGATTATAGAGGGCCAAAAGGGGAGGAGGAGGAGAAATAGGAGAAGGAGTAGGAGGAGGCATGAATTGGATGAGGTCTCACAGGCCCTGAGGTGTAGACTTAGATCGCCATGACCTCACTGCTGAAGCCTAGCAGATGAGGTGTGTGCGTGTGTGTGCATTTGTGTATACGCATGGATATTTTTGCACACCGGGGTGTGTGGGTGCACGAAAGAGTGTTTGGATGTGTATGAAATAAAGAGAGATAAGAAAGGATAAGGCTGAGATATGAAGCAAATATACATAGAGTATTCATGTTGGTGGTTTTGTACAGTAGAAGAGCACAGTGAGCATTAGCTCGCTGTTTGTATTTCCACGCAGAGGTTTGATTGACTGTGACTGTTTGATCGAGTGTGACTCTGTTTCCAGTAGAGGGTTTTTTTTTTGGCTGTTGTTTTTTTCTGAACAAGGATAGCTATCAACCTCCCCATTCAGTCCCTCATGGCCTTTGCCACCGCAGCTTTGATGGGGGGCATATGCCGGCGCTAGTATCCGTGCCTCTGTGTGCGTTGTATGTTTCTGCATGTGCTTTTTGTGCGTGTTTATAAGAGTTGTGTGCGTGCACCTGTGGATGCGCTATGGTTCACTGCTCCCCTGAACCTCATTCAGTCAAAAGGCGCGGGCAACGATGGAAAGCGAACAGCGTGTGGATATTCAGAGAGCGGAGAGATGTGTGCTTTGCAGGGCATGAGGCGGGGTGTGGATGTTTTTGTCTGGGGTGGCGGCTTGTGGCTGAAGGTGATGCTGGCAGCACTGTGACGGTGGCAGAAAGGGAAAGGGGGTGGGGTGGGGTGGGGTGAGGGAGCCTGCAAAGCAAGCGGCGAACTAGATCAATGACACGGCGGACGCAGCTAGAACAAAGTGCCCTGGCCCCGTGTGTTGATGTGGTGGAAATTGCATCTTCAAGGAAACGTGCTTGATGAGATTGTGGGATCAATAGAGGACGGGAGCTGCCAGGCTGCTGAGCGGTTTGAGAGGCAAGAGAGGCTGAGGCTGGGCCTGAATGAGAATGGGGGTGACGGGGGGTGCAGACCGAGGCTCTGTAACCTTCCTCTGATGGTCTAATACAACATGTCACCTCAGTCACTAGAGGGGCTGAGCTGGGGAATGGAGGGCGAAGGAGCCAAAAGTAAATTGAATACATTCAATTCTACCACAGCAACCCTGAGATTGTCTGAGAGGCTTTAAACAGGCAGTTGGGTGTAATGGGCCTGCCATGCATGCAGCAAATGTAAATGATGTCACCAATCAAGCATCCTGTCCCATTTAAATCAATGATAAACATTAATGGACAGGAAACTGGCTCAGTCACACACAGTGACATGTCCATCGCTCACAACCACACAAAGACATCCAGAGCATACAAAGTAGGACTATGGACAGTTTGACTTTACTTTATGATGTACATTGAAACATATTTAATAAGTAAAAATAAGCCCCTGCATCTTACCATCTCTCTCTCTCTCTCTCTCTCCTGCTCTGTGTTAAAAACACAGCAACCAACTCCACAAGTGCCTGATTGCACGCTCATTCATAAGGTCTCAATCAGAAAAACACATACATGGACACGCACACACACATATATACAAAACACTCATCCAAGTCGAGCAATGCGGCAGAGATTTTTTTTTCCCCTCCCCTCCTATACAAGGCTGTTTCTATGGCAACAAGCTCCAGTTTCTGGCACTGAAAAGTGAATACTTACAGGAAGTATGAGCGACCTCCAGGGGGCGGGCGTGGGGATGGGGGGTGGGGGGGTCGTGAAGTAGGAGCGACGGTGCTAAAGAGTCGGGGCGTTGATAGGATGGAGGCAGCGGAGATGCCTGCGAGTTCAGTTTGTGGACTTGATAATGACCAATTACTTTGTGTCCTCCTTCCTTTTAAGCCCTTAATTCCATCGCCTTTGTGCTGGCTCTTTATCCGTTTTCCTGCCTTGCGCTCCTTATTCAACAAAACCAGTTTGTTTAAATTCATTAATGACGCCATTTTGACAACAAAGCATCGTTGCCATCCAAGTGATGATTGGGATTGTTGTGGTGGTGGTGGTGGGGTGCCATGTAGGTCAAGAGTGCCTGGAGACAGACAGCTTGTTTGTCATTTCTTCTGCTGTGTCTGGTGATTTTCTCTCTGCTTCACTCCTATTCAAGCTCCCAGACCAGCCACCTTCCCTCCTCCCTCTGAGCTTCAGAGAAATATTCTGCTCACTTTTCAGCTGGTTTTATGGGAGATTTATCAATGTCTCACCTATAATCTTGACAGCAGGATGACCAAGGGTATGTAAGTGCTTGAGAATCCCACCGTTCTGAATTATAACCCTAAGCATTGGAAAGCACATTACAAATGCAGCACAATGCGACCACGGGTTGTTGTTTTTTTTTTGTTGTTTTTTTGTGTTTTTTTTGGTCCCTGAATATGAGTGTCTGTTTGTGTTGTGGAAAATTTGCTTGAAGGGGACAGGCTGATCGCTTGGCAGAAGCACTGGCGAACAAACTTGAGGCCATTTTCACACCTAAGTCTTGCTTGACTTGGTACAATATTAATGTCTTTCTTCATCGTCATACTCTCCTCTCCCTTCACCCCACTTCCTCTCTGGAGGGATATGCAATGAGACTGCGACAAACATCTAAGTGTTTCCTTTCTATCGTTTCATTGCTCACGCTTTCTTTGCCTTACCCTCAGAGTATCTTTCCTTCTCCTCCTTGTTTTTTTTTTTCTCCACTCTCTTTTCTGCACATTGCTGTATTCCTTTCCATTCCATCTAGCCACCTTTTCTTTTTTGCCGCTCCGCTTTCAGGCAACACTTCAAAAGTGACTGTGACTGACATATCCGAACGCAATCCCTCTGCACACATGACTTTAAAAAGTGAAGTTTTTACCTTAAAGGAAGACATACACACTTGAAAGACATTTCACTCACAGCCTTTTCCCTCCACTTGATCCCTATGGATTTACAGGTTTGTACACTTATCAGGCGGTTCACAAGGCAAAGTGCAGAGTATGTTGGTGTGAACTGATGATGTGCAAGAAGGTTGCGCTCAAACATTGTACCTGCAACAAAGGCAGACATTTGGGATACTTGTGGTTGCTGCTTACTGACAGTTGTATGTAAGCACAGTGGATTGAGTGACGACCAAAGATGCAAATGGCCAGTTTTAAGAAGTAGGAAAAGCTTTTATCGGTGTGGATTTACACTTCAATCTTCATCGCACAGCTTGCTCTGTTACAGTGCTCCAATTCCTCTGCCCTTCTGGAAGAAAGTAAAAAAAAAAGAAAAATCCCGACAACCTTCCTGCCTTTCCTGTTGAAACACGTCAAAGCAGCACAGCACAATTTCGAGCAATAATTCAGGCAGGAAAGATTGGAGGGAGATGGCTTGAGCATACAATTTTTGAAACTACAATTACATAATGTGCCTCTGCTCTCTCAGCCACATGACTGGAAAGAGCTGTGTTTGTCACAGCAGACCAGTATATTTGGAGTGAGTCAGCTGGAATCTGGCTGGCTAACTTGAAATTGTGTGATCAACTCCAAAACTTCGAAGATGCCTCTAACCGGCTCTATAAATTAGTTTTTCTTATTTTTCCTCCACTGCGTTCGGCTCCTAATCCTCCCATGAGTCACTCTTTCCCCTTCCCTCCCTGTGTTATTTGGCTTGTTTCCCCCCCGCGTTCATTTCCGCACTCCCTCTCCCGCTCTGCGTCTCCCTTGTTTACCTTTGTTCTCCCTTGATCGGACTTATACAAGCCCAGTTTTTGACCCTCGCTACCTTGTCCTGCCTCCAGCCTTTCTACAGGAATGAACAAATCTGATCATCATTTCCCTTTTGCAGCACACACACACACACACAACCAAAACTGCAGTGTAATGTAGAAGTCGGCCGAACCTAGCTGCCTGCCAACCAATTACCACACCACATCGCCGGTCCTGCCACCTGTCCCCTCCCTGCTCCCATGTGCCTCTGTGCCTCACTCTGTTCCCATCCACTTCTTTCTCCCATTACATTCCACACTTAGAGGCGTTTGCTTTCATCAACTGTAATAACCCACCATGCCAAAGTCCTCCCTCCTACAGAGCTAAAACCCCTGATTGTCTTACACCTCCACCTACCCCATCAACCCTCCAACAGCAGCCTGGCCAGTTCCAGCTTTAATTAAGCCCAGAGTTTCCCCTTTTTTGTGTGTGTGTTATTTTTCATCTCTGTCCTCATCTCCTGAATCCATTCCACCTACGTCTCGTACACGTTTTCCACTCAGCTCGAATGAAAAGCTCTATCATGTTAACACTGATTTTCTAGAATCCTCTTCTTGAGCGTCATGGTTCGAGCTCAGTATATCTCAGTATATCTGTAAAATAATGACGGCCCAGGGCTTGGGAATGGAAATTTGCTCATGTTGTTGAACACAGCTAAAAGATTTAAGTTGATATTTTTCAACTGTTTTTCAGACAGCTAAACTTGTTTTTTTTTTCTTAAAAGCTTGGTGATGTAGTGAATTGTGGGCATTTTGATTTGAGGACCGGTACTTCGGAGTGTGTTTTTCTCCAGCTTTGTCTAGACGGATCCGATCAGTCTTAGGTTTCTCTCACAAATAGTCCTCCCTCCCAGTTCAGCACTTCATTATGTAAGAGATAGTTTAGAAGGAGGCACCAGCTGCTTCTCTAACTTCTGCATGGGGGTGTGGGTGTGGCAGCAGTGGGAAACTGACTGTTTTGTTGAAGCTGTTGTGGCTGCGGCTTTCAGCTGCGTGCCTCCAGTTCTTTTCCCTGTTTATTGCCTAATTTGTTTTGCCTAGTGTAGCTGGGTTAGACTTGTCACTCTGCTAACAGGCAGCAGGAGCCACAAGGTCAGTGGTTAACAGCTCCTGTGAACTATCCTGCTGCCTCCCAAACATTTTTCAATCGAAAGGTGCATTAAAAGCTTGAGGAGACCCATGGGCTTGGAGGTTAAAGGCTCTGCTAGCCAGTTAGAGTTGTATCTGTATCAGAAGACTGTGTAGACTTCAATCAAGAAAAAGACAGAGGAGGATAAGTAGCGTTGCGTTTCCAGCCATTGTGCTCCTGTCCGAAAAGTCTGCTGAGAGCGCCCAGACCCTTTCGACAGCCCTTTTGTTCAAAGAGTTGTCAAAACAACACCCATGCTGAATGAGACTTAGCCTTTCTGTCCAGGTGGTCAGGTTGTGTTAACAGTAGAGCACTTATTTGTCCTGTTCATCTGCGGTCTTTGTGACCCTTTATCCTGTATCGGAGCAACCGGCGTCCTCCCTCTGATACCTCACTTCAATTTGCCGCTGCACATCCACAAGAATCACGCTTCAAAGTTTATGTGACATGCATGTCTAGTGTCTCCTTTTGAAGTAAAAGTTCAAATTTGGAACATTTCACAACCAAGTTATTTTCTAGCCATTTCCTTGATTTTGCATTGATTCCCTTCTGCCTTGGTTTGGTGAAAAAGGAGGAAAAAAAAGAAGAATGAGGAGGGTGGTGGTTCGATTTTAGCTTGACCTCCTATGGCGGGGGGGCTGACTCAGATGTATTTTGAATCAGTCATTAACCATTTGTGGTTTGCCAGCGTGAGCTCAGTAATCAAACCAATAACGATTTGGGACTGTTGAATTTTTAATATTATCATTATTCCAAAAGCTACCTGAACATTCAGATTTCATTGCAATTTTCAGCAGTCTTCCTTCATATTGAACTTGCAAATGCTGTGACTGTGAGATGTGGGTTTTTTTATCGGAAATCGTTAAAGGACATCAATTTGTGAGCTCAAGGCCATCTTCGGAAATGATTAAGGCAAATATCTGTATCCAAAGTAACTACTGAAGATGTACCGCACTGCATCACTAAATCTTCCCCTGCAGCTGTTTCTCTACTTTTATTGTGTGTGAGACTGCTGTCATTTGCTTGAAACACGCCGAACGTGAACATTTCGCAATTGTTTCCACATGTGGCGACCCAGAGCCACACAAATCAGAATCCCAGATGCTTTCTCTTAAAAATAAAATCAAATTGACATGCTGTTCATGTCCATGTAATCAGTAAACTCAGTCATTAATTATGGCAGTGTAGTAGACCTCATCCACAAATAGCACAGCTGCATGCGGCGGTCTCCTCTGTGTACTCTGTAGCTCCAAGCCGTATTCCTAGAGCAACTCCATAGAGTACTCCCTCACCAGTCGTCCTCCATGGCTTTGGCCAAGCGTGCAAATGGCAAATGGACAGCGGGCGCCCCAATGGCCCTCTCAACCCATGTCTTATTCATGAGCAGGGGTCGGCGTGATGCCCCTCGTCACACACCATGTCAGAAATACACTCTGCCCTGCGCACCGAAGCCTCTTACTACACTCCCCCTCCAGAACCTCTTCCTCCCCACTAAAACCCCTGTGACATTTTCACTTTATGTGCCGCTTCGCTCCTACCCTGCCCAGCAAGGAAAGTGATAATAGTAATAGCCAGCCGTAACGGCAGGAGACACTCAGCTGAAATGTAATCCAATGCAACATCCAGCTTGTAGTTCGTCACTGCCCCGCTATAAGTCACACAGATGCGGCATGAATATTATAATGTGATTACTGGTGGTGTTTTCTTATATTGCAGCACATCAGTGAGGAGAATGTAATGTTGTGGTCAGGCTTCGGGCCAGAATGCCGCCCGCCCATCCCACCAAGCACCTCATAAAGAGCAGAGAGTGGAGCTAAGTGAGGGGGAGTTGAGGGTATTAGATGATTACATGCCTCTATGATTTCATGAAGATGGGTCCAGCTTCTTTGGGCAACTGTGACTTCAGCAGTCTGACATTCAGGACGAAATGTCTACTGTGCAACACCATTCCCGTTAAGCCAGCCAAGTCAATAAAGTCGTAAAGTTGTATTGAGCCCCAGGCTTTGCTTAAAGGTCGGGCCATTGTTTTTTGTTTTTTTGGCCAAGGAAAGGTGTTTGCTGTAAAAGAGGTGGTGGCAGAGGAATCTCTGACTCGAGAGGACAATTACGTTCATCTAAAGGGCACGAATATATTTTAGAAAGATCTCATATTGAGGCAACAATTACAGGTTTACCTTTGAGATTTTCTAACCTCAGGGGGTTAAAGACTATTCTCAGGTGAGCAGAGGCGAGCCAAAATGAGGAATTATACATTCATAGCAGCTTCATCTTTGTAACGATCTGGCAGCTTTATTGAGAAACAACTGATCGATTAAATTTTAACAAGACGCCAGTGATGGACTCTGCAGGTTTTAAATATCCAATCAATCATGGCTGTGGTGTCCCATCTTTCCCCTTCTACTCAGCTCTATCCATCTTTTCCTCTTAACTGGTTTGGGGAGGGGGAAATTATTTCTTGATTAAAATGTAATTAAAAACCATTTAACTTTTTTCCTCCTCCTTCATTGCCCTTAACAGAAACATCTTTCCCCTCCTAGTGGGAAGCATTTCACTTTGGTGGCAGACGAACCACTCAACTCCCAGGGACACTGATTATTTCTCAGCTTCTTTTATTACACCTATAGATCAGAGCAATCAAAGTCCATGAAAGGTTTACAAAAATGTCTTCATCACCTAGTAGATGGTAAACAACCGCTCTCGGGGCCTCTCAATGGAAATCTATTTCCATATCAACTATTCCCTACTATTTTCTACCACACCTGAAGGTTCAAAGCTAAGCCACTGAAGCAGAAATCACCTCTAATCCACTAATCTCATTCATTCATCAAACTCTGACCCCCCTTCCCCCCACCGCCTCGCTCTCATTCCTTCTTGCCCAGTGATCAAACCTTTGGCCCCGTCCCTGGGCTCTCCTGCTTGGCCTCGGTATCATGCAGAGGCAGGGGTCAGGATGCAAAGCATCTCTGAGGTTGCAGAACGGATCCCATCCTCTCAATTAGGCTCCTCCATCCTCTCCTGGGTCCTTTGGGGCTCAGGATTTAATTAGGTAATTGAATAGATGATTCCCATTTGTCTGGCTCATGCCATGCCAGCTCCCCCTGTGGAGGGTTGTGGATATGTGGGCGTGGATTATATATATCCCTCGGCCCCCCGTATCCATCCTGATGGCAAAGGAGAGGTGCGGCTTCTTTCTGGTGATGTGACATTTGAGGGTGTTTGTGTGCCTATGTGTGTCAGCGTGCCTTTGTGTGCTCATGTGTGTGGTCATCCTCCAGCTGTGCTGCTGCTCCTTAATGACCCATGCAGTGACTGGGAGCAGGGGGTGTCACAGCATCGTGACTAACAGCTTGGGCAGATTGGCTGCTGCTAAAGCCCCAGCCCCAGTGGAGCCCCTACAACACGCACAAACACATAAACAAACACACACACACACACACACACACACAAAAACGCCCATACATACAAAAACACTGCAGCGTCTCCTGCTGCTTAGATTCCTCTAAATGTGTTTACGTTAGTGTGGACGGCTGTTTTAAGGCATTATTATGAATTTATGTGCCTGCCGGGTAGAGAGTGTGTGTGAGTGTGAGAGCAGCAAACATGTTGCTCCTGTTGAGTGCATGTTCATGAAAGGATGGGATTGATTGTGTAGGATAAGACATTTATGTTTATGGCGTAGGACAGCTATGGTAATATAGAAAAGGTTCTCAAGGACTCAGAATGGAATAGAAAACATTGGACTCTGTATCTGTTGATACAAAAACAATAAATACAAATAAAAAGAGAGATGGAAGAAGTATCTTCATCTTATCTTAAACTTCAATTGCCAACAGGACAATCTACAAATACTTTGGTGTTACATTCAGAATTGCAGAATTCAGTTATATTATCACTAATATACAAAGTATGTAATCAATTAAATAATCAATGTTATTGATAACATTAAAGTGATATCATTCATATGTCTTTAATGTTGGAGCTGGTTGTAGTTTGATTTCATTGTGTGGCAGCTGGAGAATTGGGGATCCCGGGGGATCAATGCAATATGGTTTCATTTCAGCCAATAACAATTCTTTGAGAATGTATTTTGTATTATTGATCGAAATCTGCAAGTACAAAGTAACTGAAGCTGCCAAATAACCGAGAGGAGTTAAAAGCACAATATTTGCTTTTGAAGTGGTGAAGAGTCCGGAGTGCAGTGGAGGAGGAGAAAATAAAAAAGCAAGAAGTATTTGAGTGAATGTGCAGGACCATTTCACCCACTTGAAGAGCAGCAGACGCACCTCAAGTGTTTGTCCAATCACAAGAGGGTATACGTGAACTTTGGTGAAGATGGCCTGATACATTTCAGTGAGAACTTATTTGATCAAAAACTTGTACAAAAAGATAACAATACTGATTCCCTTTCTGGTGCTTTAAAGTTGTTATGGATAAATAAAGTTGTGAATTCTGTATCCAGACTCAGAAATGAATAAAGAGGGAAGAGAATGTACAATAAGACTCCCTGTTGACCTTGAGATCCATTTCATTTTATTCAGAGAATACTTAGATTGACTGGGAAATTTACACGTATGTTACTACAACCTTCTGTTTGTCTGTACGCGTTTGTAAATGCCTGTTAAAATTCATATATATAAGTATAATTAAATATATCTTCAGAGGTAGAGGATGCAAATTAAACAATTTTGTATCATCAGAATATTTTGAATAAGATGTCTGTTACCGAACACAAAGGGAAAAAGTAGTGTTTAAGTTGCATATAATTGCAAATAATACAAACTCAGAAAAAGTTCTGAGTACCATCCAGTGATATTTGATTGCCAAACTTTTAGCAATAATAACCATTTCTGCCGCTTGCACTACATTTAAGTTCTTTTAAGTTGGCGGGAGTCCTTTTTTCACCGACAGATTCCAGCTCTCTCCAACGGCTTTAAATGGGATTTCAGTAGAAAATAATTGTTGGGCAGTTTAAAACATTTCATCTTTTCCTTTTCAACCATCCTTTTGTGAATCCGCTGGATGTGAGCTTTGGGTCGTTTGTCCTGCTGCTGCACAGGGACCTTTGCCTCAAACCTAGTTTTCTGACACTGGGTAACACATTTTACTCTAAAATGCCAAGGTAATCTTTTGATTTCATCGTTGCTTTGATACATTCACTACCTTCAGTACCAGCGACAGCACAGCAGCCCCTCAGCGTGACAGGACCTCTACCATATTTTACTGTCGGCACCGTATTACATCTTTTCCTTATGGCATTTATTTTGTCACCCATAAACAAACTGATATGTTGCATTCCCAGAGAGCTCCACTTTGGCTTCATCTGTCCATGAAGTCTCTGCAAACAATATCCATTTTGCGGGTGTCCCTGTTATCCAGATTGGTTTAATGTGTTTGATTTACAGGCTAAAACCACCACTCCAGATGGTGGCTCCTGGTCAGCCTGAAGCTCTTAAGATGTCTTGCATGTTACTCTCTTTTTCCTCCCCCTCCAATCTGTTAGAAACCGTTGCACAACTTCCCTCATTGAGTTTCTTTTTCTAGAACCACGTCCCAGAAGTGTGTCAACAGTTTTGTGGCTGTGAAATTTAAGCATGTTCACATTATTTAGTTTTTTGCGATAAGAGCGTTGTAGAGAAAGAAACTGGAAACAATTAGGCCTTTTGAAATCACATGGTCACAGAAAAGGAAAGATAGTTTTATTTTGTTTTGTGCTAATGATTGTGTTTGAGGTACATTTTTGTTTTTTGTTATTTCCTTATTATGCAAGTTTTGTTTTAGTGTTTTGTTTTGTTTTTCAGTAACCTTGGTGATTTTATTAAAACAGTCATCAAAATTGGCTCATTTGCATTTATGTCCAAAGATATTCTGAATTATGTATTTGAGTAGAAAAGGAAAGTGTGTGAGTCTTTGTTTTTTTTTTTGTTTGTTTGTTTGTTTTTTTTCTAGCGGACATGCACTTGTATTGGTTGGTTGTGTGGTGTATTGGTGTGTTGTATGGTGTGTTTGTGTGTTGTGTGTGTGTGCACACTGCCACACTAGGCAGGTGAGTGATGAGCACTGCAGTGCTTTGGTGCAAGAGCTTGTGGTTAGAAATCACAGGGGGGACCCGAGTGACTTGATTCGCCCTGCGGCTCATATAAATGCACCCACACCCTCACAAACACACACACACACACGACTCTTGGACATATAAGGAAAAAAAGGGAGAGAGAGTCTGTAAGGGGGGGGGCTCACATCCTTTTAACTGGGTCTCATAAATCACAGACAGCAGCATGGCAGGATTATGTTGTCAAGTAAGAAATTGTGTGTGCTTCTGGGTGTGTTTGTGTGTGTGTGTGTTCCACATACGCTCCCCTGTATGTGTCTAATGTGGTGCAGCCTGTGGTAGGACAGGTGGCGAGGCATTGACATAGCATAGTTCAGGTGTTGTTTATTGGAGAAGGGATGCATAAAGCCATTTCCACACAGTGGAAACAGCTGAGCAACGGGGAAAAAGGGCTCATCTGAAAAACTTAACAGGTGGATGGAAAGCTGAAAAAGAGATGCAAAGGTTTCACAGCTAGAAGAGGAGGCCACAGTGTGTTTGTGTATGTATGAAAGAGACAGCGTGAGGAAAGAATTGGAATGGTTCAGTAGATTCTACGAGAGAGAGAGAATGAAGAAAAATGCTCGAGAAATGCATTTGATAGCATGGGGGGAAGTGAAGTGGGAGTATATTTAGAGGCGGAGGAGAAAAGATGGAACGAATGAGAGGGAGAGAGAGAGGGAGGGAAGAGAGTCCATCATAGGTCTGCAGTTGCAGGCTTCAATCAATTATTAACGCCATGCAGATTAGCAGCCAAGCCAACAAACGATGCAATGATGGCTGTCAGTTTCCCCCGCACAGCCGCCTACCTCAGGGAATGATGGAGGGAGAAAAAAGAAAGGGCGAAGGGACTGATGAGAGATGAATAGGGGAAAAAAAAAAGTTGGACCAAACTTGTTCTGTGATTTGTTTATTCCTCTAGGAGAGAAGTGGAACGAGGGAACGAGGCCTGTGTGAGTGAACGAGGAGTCTGATGTGTTAATATGGGGAAGAGAGGAGACGAAGTACAAGCATCTGATTTCAGTAGCACAGTTCAGGTCAGCTTTGAGTCAGACGATATGGAGACAGATATCTGAGGTCACACAGATTCAGCAACTGGTCAGAAATGCCTTTTTTTTCCTGTGATTAACTATCCTTTAAAACCTCAGCTTTTATTGTTCATTACAAATCAGGGAGCGCTGCCTTTTTTTCTGCCTGGCTGAATTTCAGCCTTAAAATGGTCATTTATCATGAAATTATTAGGTTTTAATGGTTAATCCCTTTGACCAAATGAAATCGTTGGAAAACCTTTTTTATATATATACATATGGTTATCAGTTGATTAAAAATAATTCATTCATAATGAGCAGTGCTCAATTGCCCTGTGCTGTGAATTCTAAGCTTTTGCACCCATGGGATCTAGTGCATTGATTTAAGGTATTTAATGCAGTGGATTAGCCAAAAAGAGGCGTCCCCATCTGTGCTCTCTGATATAAAGTCTCACAGACGCTAAATCACTGCACCACATTATTGAATATCTCAAAGCCATGTTGTTTTCTTTGGCTTTCCCTTGATTTTATCACTTTTATTTGGTGGATTTTACACTTGCACACATAATTCTCTTTGTTCTGTTGTTCTTTTTCTCTTTTATCTCCTTTTTATGACGTAGCATTTGTTACTTACAGGAAAGATCTGTATAAATACATTTTTCTTACTTGTTATTTGCACTTAATATAACATTATATACTGTATCCACGCAGTGATCAAAGTTCGTGAAAGCGATAATGAGGAATGGTGGAGCTGGTACAATTACTTGAATATAAATGAAATACATATATACGCATGTGTGTTTGTTAATGTGTCAGCAGCTATCACACCTCCAGAAAATGTGTGAGATTTTAAGTGCAGCAGGTGAACAGAAAATCATGTAACACTGGGGGGAACAGATCTAACGTCAAGCTTACATCGATACTTTGAGTTGTTTCCCCCGATCATACAGAAAACCCCTGAGTCTGGCTATTATTTTCTTTCCATTTTATCGCAAGTACTTTATCTAAAATGTCAAGAGAACAAAAGCACAGGAAGGTGATGCCGCACACTTTCCCAAAAAGTTTATGACTAGACAGAGGAGGTGCACTTCTGACCTCTGCGTGGGAGAACATTTTTCACCCGGTGTTCTGAGAGCAACCAGCGTTGTCAAGGGAGATGTTGATAATCACGACGACGTGGCAGTTTCTTTGCAGAGGGGAGAGATATACCTTCAAAATTGACGGCGTGAGAGTCAGGAAGGGAGAGGAAATGGGAGAAAAAGGTGAAGGCAAAGCTTTGGTTTAGGGGAGGGTTGCTTGGCCTTCAAATGCATATTGGCACATCTCTGAAGGGCAACCCATCTGGGATGCCCTTGAGTTGGCACAATTAACCTAAACGCCTGTTTCTGCTATACATAGCTCTCTGTGGAGGTTCACCATAGAATGTAGAGCTTTTGCGTTCCAGCATGATAAATCTCCCAGAGTTCATAAATCATTCAGCGTTACCTTCCGGACATGCTGACCATGTAAGGATGCCCACACAAGATCCACCAAGTGAACAGTCCTCCCTCTGATGCGCCCGTATTTACAGTATTCTCAGTATTTACATGATGATATTAGAGCTGAGGGTCGGGCAGCTCTCAGCTGTTGATTATACCAGTCCTCATTGCAGAAGCAGGCTGCTGGAACGTGTCTTATTTTGATTTATTGAGCCTGTTCCCTGGTAAAGTCATAGTAAAAACAATTTTTACCAAAAGAAGAAAACAGTTTCTGTCCACTGTTCCCAAACTTTTGATCCCATAAAAGTAAAGTGTCTTGCAAACTAGTGAGATAGTGAGAAGCTTCAGAAAAGGGTAGTTTCCCTTATTAGATTGCTTCATTTAAATCATACTGAAGGCCTGAGTGGAGATGAAGAGGTCCAAGTATCCAGTATTTCATACAAACAAGGCAAAAGCCGGAAAAAAACAGCATTTATGTGAGTATACACAAAACATGTTTGGTTCTGTTGTCTAGTCTGCAAGCATCTCATGACCCCTCCTGTTAATCTGTCGACCCTGCACGGAGGCCAAACCCCATAACTACTATAATGAGGTTGAAACTTGGCAGAAAAGAGGTCATGCTTTTGAAATTAGCTTTTTTTTCACATTTGAATAAATCACAGCTTCATTTATTCATCATCTTCATTTTTTCACCATCTAATGCACCTTTTCACCCCCCATTTGATGCCCATAAGGCTCTTAGAGACCAAAGGCAGAATTAATTACAAATTAAGAAACGTGCAACGTGTGTGAGTTGATATAAAAAATTTAAAAAAAACAAAGAAAGAAAACATAGTTTAGAGTGCGGTGCTGGTTAAAAAGATGTGGAGAGAATCACAACTTGAGGGTTGTTTTCTTTGCCTGAAGGCTCCCTTGCAGGGAAAGAGGTTTTGAGCTTGCCAGTAAGAGACAAGACTTTGCAATTAACCAGAGAGCCACTGTAAAATCATAAAAAAGGTGGTGTGGAGAGAGAGTGGTGGAGATAAGAGCAAAAACAGAAAAAACATTAAAAGTGAATAGGTGAGGGGTGGACACGCTGGCTGCCAAGCTGGAGTGTGTGTATCAGTATTTCCATGGGACACAGGAGGTTTAGGTGAGGGCTTGGTCAGTGATGTGAGTTTTTAAAAGAGGTGACGGCAGACGGTGCAGCACTCTGTCTTTCTCTCGCTCCTTTCCCCTCTTTGTTAAGCCAGAGCGCTGCCGCCAGCGGCTGCCTGCTGCACCATCTGTGGCTGAATGGTGCCCAAAATTCATTAGTGGAGAGAGGCAAGGGAGAAGAGGTGTAAAAAAAAAAAGAAAAAGAAAAAGTCCACTGTGTGACACACAGGGGAGGGACAGAGAGTGGACACGGCAGCAGAAACCGACTTTTGAAGCATTTTAATGAAATATTTCCATCAAAAAGATGTAGAATAGTGAGGACGAGAGAGAACGAGCAGAGGGAGAAGGAATGGACAGAGTGTGGAAATTGAGTCAAGAAGGCTGAGGTGCAGCGAGAAAAAAGGGAGAGACACGATTCAGAGCAAAAGAGAAACTGGAGGAACGGAGTGAAGCAAATGGAGGAACGAGGCAGAGAGGAAGTGACAACAGAGAGAGGAGAGGGGAAACAAAGAGGGGGGAGATGATGAGGAAGAAGGGGAGGAGGACTTACTGGGAGGGGGGCCTCTGTGGGGCGCCAAGATGCTCTTTGTGCCTGTCAGAGTCTGACTAAAGATCAGGATTTGTGTCACACATCTGCACTAAATCTCAAACAACGTCTGTCTGTCTTATCTGAAAAGCCGTGTCTCTCAATCACTTTCCTACGTTTCTAACCTTTTTTTTTTTTTTTTCAGTTTTATCTATTACCTTCCTCTGTTCTGTCTCTGGCTTGCCTCTGTGGAAATTGCTCCCTTGTATTTCTGCTTTATTTGACAGAATCTGCAGTGATAAGTGACAGGAAGCATAGAAGAGACAGATTAAATGGAGCAGAGGTCATGTACCCAAAGACTCACAGGTAGAGGGGGTTGTCCTGCTTGTCCAACGAGATGCTTTGTCTCACTTTCACTCTTCCAGTCATTTTATTTTTTTTCGAAGCCCCCAGCCTTTTAGTACGTCACACTTCTGTTCTGCACTTCATTGTATTTCCGTTTTCCCGTGTCGTTCTCTGACTTCCTCAGCATTCCTTGACAGTGCTTTCTGCCCGTCCACCTTTCCGTCTGTCACCTACTCAACCTCCCACCTTCCTTCACCTCCCCTCATCCCAACTCGCCCCAGCCGGCCCCTACACCGTCATCAATCTGAAACACTGACTCACCATTCCCACGAGGCCTGTGAGGTGACAGGGATCGCGGCGCCTTGTGGAAGTCGTATGCTCTGATAAGCCGCCGAATTAGAGGGTGGAGAAGATCAGCTGTGACATGGCAGGGGCGAGGAGATGAGCAAGGAGGTGAGAAGATAAGAAAGTGTCAGGGGTGAGGAGATGAGGAGAGGAGGACTGAAAGAAGACGGGCAACGGGAGAGGAAAGAGAGGCGAGTTAAGGTGGGAGATGAGGAAAGAGTGGATTTCTACGCTGTTGCTGGCAAATCAACAACTGTAGCGAAGTGGCACGAGGATGGACCACTTAATGTTTCAGGCAACTAAATGTTGACATAGACCTGCTGGCTACAAACATGATACCATGCTAAGACTAAATGTCTCCATGTTGACCGGCTGACTGCTCCATGAAGAAAATTACACATCAGCATCACTCCTTTCAGCATAGAGATGGTTCAAGTATTATAAGCATGATAAGTAAAAATGTATAAATGAGCTTGTTCCGGTGTTTAGCTCACGTACCTTGTATATATTTTTCCAAAAAGTCTATGTTCATGTTTAATGCAGCAAGACAAATGGCTTTTTGGATGAAGTGTATTTGATTTTCGGCTGATAGATTAAACAAACAGACGCTAATCAACCTAGTGATAAAAATAGAAAATTATTATTAATCAAGAAGACAAATATAATCATTCTTTGTCCCAGCAATACAAGGTCAGTTTAAGCTTTTTATTGACCAATAACAAGAGGAAAGGACAAAGAAAGCATTATAGCAAACAACCACAAGATATAGATGTAACCTACTTACATATGTCATTGAACACACTTTGACTCGACCCTTTGACCTTGTTCTCATGACCTCTTTAAACATGAACCGGATGAGGCAAACAGTGGGTTTCCTCCACACATATACTGAAGAATAATAATGCAAAGAAAAATATGCGGCGATCCAATAATAAAAAAAACAAAAAACGTTCTTCTATAACTTTAACAGAGGATAACAGTTTGGAGGTTGTTCTAGAGGGTGAACTTCGCTAAATCCAGTTAGGAGACAGAGAAAGCTTCTAATGATTTAGCCTGGACTAAAATATCATGGACACGTGGACATGAGAGGTTGTGAAAGGAGCTTTTTTTAACTTTTTTTTAAGTTGGAGCAAATAAAGATGCTGTCTAATTAATTTCTTACACTTTTGCTGGACTTCTCTCATCTTATGTAGAGTGTCACTCACGCTAAAACATCACAACAGACAACACACGAACACCGAGACAACTCTGGACAATCGCTGTTCACAGGAGACGTTTAGCCAACAGTGTAGCCATATCCAAATACATACTGTAGGTTGAAATCTGGAAAAGGAAACTGTGAAAAGCTTTGAAATTCATTTATATTCTGACAATGTGTCCAGCTCAGTGCATAAGGGCTTAAAGTAAGAAGAAGTCGCCCTAATAAACGTACAACTGACAACCGCGAGAGGAAGTAAAACACTAGGCCTGAGGTGTGAGGTCAGAAAAGGTCATGAGCAAACGAGAATGAGCTGCCGTTCTCTCTGGTATTACATCTTCATCTTACAGTCATCTTCTTTTCTTACATCCTCCTCTTTCTCTGGGGAAAGTTTTAAGTGCTGTTCCTCTCGACACAATGTGATGCACAAGTTGCAAGCGACATTTTTTTAGCTGTAAACTGTACAAAATCGACATCATAGTCAGTGCTGCAGTTTTAGTTCGTTGGAAAACACACGACAGAAGGGTTTTTCTTGTCTAGACTCACCAATTTGCACCGAGGCCAATCAATTTTACAGGGTAAAATCTGCATAGACTGAGAGACCATTATTTCAGCAGACGGTAAATGTCAGTCGAAAAGAATTCAGGGCAGGTTAAGAAAATGTTTGAAGGACACAAGTAATATTTTCTCCATCTGCAATGCCACTCACTTACTCTAACAGCATGAGTCTAGGAAGCAGACAAAATCTCTGGATTTAATGAAAGCAGATTAGGCAGATTGCAGAAAAGTGGGAACACCAAAAGAAGTCAGTTACACCTCAAAATAAGCAAACTCAATTTTTGACGATCAGTTACACAAGAGTAGAAAGGGGGTAGATTTATTTTCCCGTTCAGAACATTTGCCTAATTTCCTCCATCATCTTTCCTTTGTGGAAAAGAAATGTTTTTTAACTCTCTCTCCCTCTTAATCCCCGAATGCGCGGACTCAGACACAATCATGTCTTACTGGAGGTTAACTTGCGTCTCAGGGGGTTGATTTTAATCCTTTACTCCAGACTCTATGAAAATGCAGGAAATAAACATCTGGTTAATGTTTTGTTGGTTCATTTGCGGATGAAGCAAATGCCGATGGAGTATGGAGTCAGTGAGGATAATGAGACAGCTTGTACAAAAAGGTTAGAAATTATCAGTTAAAAAGCAATCTGGCGGTGACACATTCACTCGCTCACTTGCTGAGTAGTAATAATGAATCGCACGGAGATTGAAGAAGCTGTCTGATAGCTGTCTTTAGTGCGTTTTTGCTCTGAATGTAGACTAAATTATTTCTTTATTTTATTTTTATTTTTATTTTATTTTTTTTGCGGCACTAGCATGTGCCCTAAAAGGAGGATACTCCTACTTCCACTTCAAAGTTTCGGTTAGTTTTGTGAAATATTTCTTCCAGCAAGGCTTAAGTTTTCACTTGAGTGACAGTACGCATTCACTTTGACTTCGTCCGTACAACACATCTTTGCAGCTGCACGTTTTATTATTAATGATGAATTTTATTTTATTTGTTACGCGCTTTTACAGATGCTCAAAGACGCTACAGAAATCAAGATGAAATACAAGCAAGTGAAGCACATAACAGAAAAACTGAACTTAACACACTTAATTACACATTAAAAGCCAATTTAAAAATGTTGGTTTTTCGAAGGGATTTGAAGGTTTGAATGTCGGTACAGTCTCTTATGGGTTTGGAGAGTGAGTTCCATAGGGTAGGGGCGGCAACTGAAAAGGCTCTGTCCCCCCAGGTTTGGTGGTTGGTCTGGGCGGGTAGGGAGAGGAGATTTCCTTCGGATGAACGGAGGTTGCGGGAGAGGGTGTAGTGGTGGAGCAAGTATGTGAGGTAGGAGGGGGCCAAGTTGTTGAGTGATTTGTATGTGAGAAGGAGGATTTTAAATTGTATGCGGTGTGCGATGGGGAGCCAGTGCAGATTTTGGAGGACAGGGGTGATATGGTCTCGGGTGCGGGTGTGAGTAAGTAGGCGGGCGGCAGAGTTCTGGATGTATTGGAGTTTATTGAGGACTTGGGGTTGTTGGAGCCTGAGTGGATGAGGTGAGAGTAGTAGGTGGTCCAGGCAGCGTTAAGTGCATCTTTGTATTGTTGGAGGTGGTCGGTGTAGGCGAGAAGGTGTACTGATAATCTGGTTTTCTTGTGGAGTCTTTCAAGCTGTCGTTTCCGGGACTTCAGGGGTGTCCCAGGGGGCAGAGTGAGTGAAGGAGACAGTTTCTGTTTTGGTGGGGGCAAGTTGATCCAAGCAGGAAGAGAGTGTGTTGTAATAATTTACCAGGTCAGCGGGGTCATCAGAGGGCAGGGGAGGCAAGGCAGACAGACAGTGGGTGAGAGAGGCTGAGAGAACTGAGGGGGAGAGAGATTTAAGGTTTCTGAAGGTTATTGTCCAGTTATCTTTTGGAGTGGGGATATCTATGTTCATTATGATAGCCAGGTGGTCGGAGATGTGCAGGTTGTGGCTGGATAGCTGCTGTATGTTGAGTTTAGTGGAGCACACCAAGTCCAGAATGTGACCACGGCTGTGTGTTCGGAAGACGTGTTGAGTAAAATTGAAGCATTGCAGCAGTTTAAAAATTCTGTGGCTGGTTTACTGTCTGTACCGTCAATGTGTAAATTAAAGTCGCCCAGGAGAAGAACAGATGGTGAGATGGTAGATAACTGGGTCAAAAAGTCAGCTAGATCAGGGAGAAAGGAGGGATGTGGTTTGGGTGGGCGGTAGATGATGGCTGTGACCAGTGGAGAGGAACCAGAAAGTTTGTAGGTGAGGTGTTCAAATGAGGAGGCAGGAGGGATGGAGATGGTGGTTGTTTTGAGGTTTTTCCTGACGATGCCCACAATACCACCTCCTCTGCCCTCTGTACGGGGTTTGTCTATGTAAGTGTATCCTGTGGGGGTGACTTGATTTAATGAGAAGTAGTCCAGAGGTGTTTGCCAGGTGAGACAGAGAAAGTCCAAGTTATTGTCCACAATGAATTCATTAAGAAGGAGGCTCTTGTTGTTGAGGGAACGCGTGTTGAATAAAGTTTGAGGTGACATTGCTTTGTGTTTGGCTGTGAGGACCGGGGAAGTGGACGGAGATTGACCAGTTTAATGTATTTTGTGCCGTGTGGACGGGGGCGCCTGTGTCTACTGATGGTGGGAATGTGAGAAAAAAACAGGTTGTGGATGTAATGACTGCTGTGGCCGAGTGGAGGAGCTAGGGGCAGGAATGAGGTGTGTGGTGACAGTGGAGCTTTGGGAGGAGGAGAAGAAGAGTGAGTGGCGGGGTTGTGGCAGGTAAACAGTCATGCACGTGTAGCAGTGTGGACGGCATGCTGTAGGTTAGCCGCTAGCATCTCAATTTATGTCTGAGGAAGACAGTGTTATGATAAGCCTTTTCCAGTGTATTTTCTGCTGCAAAGTGTAACACGCTTGAAGAACAAATGGATTTTGTGCTGCTGGATATCGACAGTTATAATGTTCCATTTGTGTGTGCGTGCCAGTGCGTGAGAAACGTCTGCAGTCTTCACGTGATCTGCGTATGCTTCTGGCATAGTAGAAAAATTGTTTTTGCAGCTCATTCAAACATGAGGGAGAGGGGAGCCAGAGATCATTTTCTGTGCTCCACATAAAGGAGCATTAATCCAATTCAAACAGCTCAAAGGAGACAGCCCTCTAATAACTTATGGTGACTTACGAATTTGTTTATGTTTGTAACAGTGCACTGAAAGATTAATAACCTCCACAGTGGTAGATATACAACCCTTTCTGCGAGAAACCACAATAAGAGGGAACTGCAGAAGTAGAGATATATATAGAGATAAATGAAAGGCAAATTAGCCAGTGGCACTGTATTTAATTACACATTACTTCTGTCACAGCTTTAGTTATGCCCCTGATTTCCTCATATTCCATACCAAGCCCCGGGCTTTGGTAGAACAGCTTCTTCAGGAACATGAGCTAGCAGATTCATCAGAGGCTCAGTCCACCAAGGCTGACATAACCGCACAGCTTAACTTCGCCCCAAGTGACTGGCTGCATGCTTGTTTCCTCCTCAAACAGACTGTGACATATTAATTCACCTTTGCCTCTCTTCTCATCTCTCTTTGCTTGATTCTCAGCATACTCTCTATTTTTTTTTTCTGCATGTCATACTCAAGATCACTCTCGGTTCTGCTCAGCTGCAAAGATTAAATGGGCTCTCTATTGATTGCTCTTTTCTAATGCGCCGGCCTTTTCAGAGCGATACCAAAAAGCATGTCATCGCCCGGGCTGAAGGAAGGGGTCGGAGAGTAAAGAAAAGAGGGATCGTCTTGTAAGTAAGCTATATTTTTAACTCGGGTGCCTCAGCAAGGTGAAAAGAGCAACCAAGGGAGCATGTGAGCAAAACTATCATGCCGTCATGAGAATGGGTTGGGGCTTTCCTGTAATTGAGCAGTGGCAGCAGATGATAGTGCCAAAATCTAGCTGGGTGTCATCCGGTTTCCATCTGGTGCATGACAAGGATGCAGAGAGGAAGGAGACGGAAGCTCCAAAATTTGCCAAAGGAGAGCGCGCTCTAGCGGGTAGTCCGCCATGACGTCAAGCAAACTCACTCCAAATTACGCACCAAGGCCGGAGCTCTTCTGGCGGTTTGAAAGTCTGCCATGGGGCTCTTCGGCACAGCTGTAGCCAAGCACAACTGGCACGGCGGCTATGTGTGCAGGAGCTAGCGGTGCCGAGTCACAGCAGTGGAGCAACAATGGCCAGAGCTGCATTGATTCAGAATGCAAATTAACCCCATCCACAGCTGTAAGGATGGCTGTGGGCACAGCAAGGCGGAATCCAACTGCACACAAACAGACAGAAGTATGCAAACACACACACAAAAACACACACTTCAACTTTTTCTCTCTCTCACACACACACACACACATGCACACATTCAAAAACGGATTTGCCAACTTGCAAATACATAAAAATACATGAACACACTCTTTCTCACACATACACACTTGTGTCCTGATGCTTACTTCATTTGTACTTGCCAGCATCTTAGTTCACTGTAGCATGCTTCCCTCCCTCCCTCCCTTTTTCCTTCTTCTCCCATTCCTTCCCTCAGGAGCTTGCTCCTAAGCAGGTGTTAGCTGATTTCTGTTCCCTCGGGTAATTCTGTTTTGTTCATCACAGCAAATACTGCTGCTGTGAATTGTCCTGACAGCACCTTACTCCTGGGCTCTGGCCCTCAGCCTCTTCCCTCGCCTCTTTTCTGTCTCGTTTGCTGCCTCCATCTCTCTCCCTCCCCAGCTGCATTGCTTCCTCCCCCCCCCCCCGTAGTGCAGGTAGCGAGACCACTGGACGAGCAGCTCAGTGGTCCTGAACAACAGGTCCAGAACAAAACATCGCCCCCCCCACACGCATGCAAACACAAACAAACATAAACGAATCCTGAGATGGACTAGCACACACTCAAAACTGTTCACTCCATCATGAAATCAAGGCATTCATGAATTCACAGATGCACACACGTGCTCATATCTAACCCAGGTGCACTCGAAAATGTCACATTCCAGCAGTGCAGTGAGTTATTTGCGCATTCATTGAACTTGAAGTGTGTTGATGTGAAAATGTTGCTGCTCTACTGTAGCAAAAATGTTTGTCCCCATTGTTTTGCTGTTTGTAAAAAGCAGGGACAAAGAATGACTTATTTTAGATTGCTCATTACCATGATGGCTTCAGACAGCGGCTAATATCCCTCCATTCAATCATCACAATTAACTGGCCTTATTATGCTGTTTGACTTTATTGCATATTTTGCATATTTCCACAGAAATATGTCATTATCAGTATGAAAGGAATGGTGGGAGGGAAATTAAAAAGCTAAGTCAGTGGTGGTGCTGTAAAGGCTTATGCGTCCAAAAAAAAAAAAAAAAAAAAATTGAAGACAAAAGCTAAATGAAATCTTTTATTCAGCTCCACGTTGATTTGAAACTGTTCAGAATCCACTGAATGCGTTTTCAGTGCACCATCTTTTGCCTTTGATGGAAATTGCATGATTTCAGCTCTTTTCAGAGTAAATCAACGTCCAGATTAACAACAGTGGCAGTAATTCTTAAGCTCTCATCAAACTCTTTTTCTCATTACACCTATTTTTCAAGTATGCCATAAACGACTGTTGGCAGCGGGTATTACTTGGTCGTCCATTTCACACACATACTGCCAAACACTCAGTTGACTTTTTGATGCCTCATTCTTTTTGACTCCACTTTACAGCCAATGGTCCTATCGAAAATAACTGCTCCCATGCCATTACGCCCCTTTGTCTCCTGTCACTATCGCCCAGTAATTGTTGTTTTTATTGTAGCCTCTTAGAGGCTCAAGTGTAAAGTATAGCATAAGCCTTGGCACTGTGCTGGAAGCTTAACTGTATGGCTGGAAATTTTTGCTCAGTCCTATAGCATCGGACACCAGCTCCTGTAAACAATGAAAAATATGGAACACCGCAATATATTTTCTGTTTTATTATTGATTTTATTTTGACATTTTACTTTCAAGCTGGGCAATAAATCAATAATATGATTTATAGATTCCCACTTGACATAAACACAGCGTGCTCTCACTTTAAAGAATTCTGCTCTCAAAGTAATGAGTCGAAATTCATTTGTGAGAGTAAATCATAATTAATAATTAGTTGTTATTCAAATTATTGTTCTACCCACAAGTTTTTTTGATGTAGTTCATGACAGTGGAGCTCAGTCCACTGTATTGAGTCTAAACCTAATTGTTTTTATTGTTTCTATATTCTGCCAAACTGTCCTTCCACATTTGAAAAAAATTAGTGATGGGAGAGTCACCTTCCCCTGATTTTAACTAAGTAGTTTTTGTACCGAAATGTATGTCAACTAAATTTTCACCATAGAAGTGTCAGATCAGGAAACACTGGCTGTGTTTCTTGTGATCGATTCCTGTGGAGTGTGGTGTGATTTCTAGACTGGGTCCCTGTTGTGTCTCTATCATTTTATAGTATGTGTGCGTGGATCCAATGAAAAAAGGTTTTTCTAAGGTCAGGTTGTGAGTAAAATGGCAGATGCGCAGTGTATTTTGGAGAACTGTTTCATAAGGTGGCTTCAAAAATTGTACAGAATTCTTTCTTTCGTCATAATTCCCAGTAAAATACACATGAATGAAAGACAATGAGATGCTAATGCATTGCTAATATTTCACCCTGTAGAGCTAATGTACCCGTACTATATGCTTTTACCAACTCATGGCACTAAAATGGGAATTTACACTGAGGTTTACCGCAGTATCACAGAGGGCACAGTGCTGCAGTATTATATTCCTTTTTGTTACTTGTAAAGTATGTTACTATCAGAGGAAGTTGGATGCAGAGCTGCTTGGGGTGAATCATTATTTTAAGCTTCTCCTTTAAAGCAGTGACAGCAATTGCCCACAAATCTGTCAAATTACCAGTGCACAGGGTGTATTTAGGAGAATCTACAGGACCTTGTGCAAGGCGTGTGTGTGCGTGTGTGTGTGTGTGTGTGTGTGTGCACGCACACTCACTGGGAAAGGAAGTAACAGTTTAACTGCTGTATTGATTTCAAGACCGCTAAGGGGTTTAGGCATCAGTCCAGGGAAAATGGGGGGTAAAAGAAAGTAAAGTGGGGCTCGTCCGTGGTTCCAGCACGCTCGGCTTTTCACCGCAGCCACACTTGATTCAATGGTAAAGATCTGTGGCTGCCCATTGAAGTTGTACAACTGCTGCATTGAGTACTGTATGGCTCTGTGCACTCTGCAGTGCTCTATTGATTGATGTGTGAAGAGGGATTAGTATGTGGGAGGGAGACGAGGAGAGCGAGAGAGAGGTGGCGTTGCTGGGTGGGAGGGGGCCAGAGGCAGAATTATGGATGCAGCATGTGTACAAAAAAAAAAGCGGGGGGGTGGGGGCGGATGTCACATCTTTGGTAAGGCCGACTTAGACACCCGAGGATAATGCCCTGCTTTTCTGTGAATGTTGAACATGTTGGCATGCTTCTGAGATCAAGCTGTGTTAGCAGTTGTATGTCTAACAGAATAGCTGGAGTGTTGGGGTCCTGTGAGGCCGGCCAAATATGTGACCTTGAGTGATGAGCAGCCGAATGTCTAACCAATCCTCCTGATGCCCCAAAATGAGTTCACTACAGCAGTTAATGTTGAAATAAGCCGGGCAGGTAAACACTTATTTCAGCCATTCCTCCACAATCCTCCAGTCTGGAAAAAAAATGTTTAGTCTGAGAGAAGGGGGAAAAAAATGTCTTTACTAGACAGATTCAAAACAATTCATTCACTGTGACTTCTCTGACATTTCTTAGATTTCCTGTCAAGTGGAATCCTGAGGACATCCATTTTGCTTCACCTGCAATTGTGAAAAGCAGGCAACCTGCATATCCATCTCGTGCTGTTGAGCGAGGCGTCCAGGTGGTTTCTCACTCCTTGCCCATCATTCTCTCCCTGCTCTCCCGTTGTTCTGTCCCTGACAGGTGGTGCTGAGGGTGGACAGAGCCAGAGATTTCATCAATAGGCAGAAGAGGGGCTGAATAAGTAGTGGAGTGCAGAGGAAGATGAGCAGGAGGAGGAGGAGGAGGGTAGGAAGATAGGACTTCAGAGAGGTGGACACGAGGTTGGATTTGGGCCATCCAGAGTTAATGGGATCAGACGAGCAAGAGAAAGGGATATCTGTGCTGGTTAATGTTTAATCCCCCACCCCCAGCCCCTTGTCTCCTGCTTCAGGCTCCCGGCATCTGATAATCCTTAGGCTGCCTCTCTTCATCATCAAGGTGTCAGAGGGAAGTGCCTCTGTAAATATTTAATTGGCTGCAGCATGCCTGTGTTAATTATGCGGGTGTGTCTTTCTTTCGCTTTGCTCTCTGCCCCAGCGCTACTGACTGTGTCCTTGCACTTTCCTCTCCTCTTCACGTCAATGCTACTCTACCACTCAACTCCCACCTGCAAATAGCAATGCCAGTAATGCTTCCACCATCTAGTAATGCTGTTTCTTCTTCTGCCGCTGCAGTGCTTCCCTTTTTTTCAGGACCTCATCTCACCCTGGCTACCTTCTTTCACGTCTCCTTCCCAACCCTCGTACAATGCCCCGCTCGCTTTCTTTCAGAATTCAAAACCACCCTGGCAAAACAGATTATTGTTATGGGTTTCACTACAGCCACTGTTGTTATCTGTCTTGACGCCAATCATGCTTTGAGAAGGAGCGTTCCCTTCCTTCTCTGTTTATTTGATCGTCAAGGGCAATGCAAAATAGATGAACAGTACAAAGGCAGCTTCACAAGACTGTGCAGGCTAAAGTTGTACAGCTCAATAAAGATCTGCTCATAAGTGTCTGCCAGTGGCAAGTGTAATTACAAACAGTCACATGTAAAAGTCAAGAGAATGGGTCTTATGGGTACCACACAAACAGCCTCGCAACGCTTTCCCAGATAAAAGACAATGCAGTGGAGCGCAGAGACAAAAACAGTGGAGCGCAAGTGTAGGGAATTATGTGAGTATCTACCTATGAGCCAACAAAAGGTAAAGCCTTGTCCACAAATGAGCAAAACAGATTTCCTGCTTTTGCAGGACGGAGAGCAGCAGAACTGAGAGGCAAAGGAAGAAGAGGAATATTGCTAAATTAATGGTCTGTCAGCCGTGTATCTACCCCGCTGTAGTCCAACAGGCATGTCCGCAACATTTTATTCCCCTAAAAATGCCAGACAGATTCAGACCCAAGGCTCAATACTGTGTGCAGTGTTTGGACTGCGTTCAAGTGTGCGTGGAGTCGTGTGTCTTTGTGTGTACATGTATGCCGTGGAGGTAGGGGGTTCCATTTGTGGGCCAAAAAACAGCAGGTCATAGGAAAGACAAGACGCCAGCAGCCAAGGCACGACCAAAGCTGCCGAAGACAACACAGTGCAGCGATATTCAATATGGCGGTGGCCATGCCAACGCAAGGGGCCACTGCACTGTTCGCCACCAGCACACTTCCAGCATGGTTATTTATCATCTCCTTTCAAAGTCAGCTCTGCAGCATTTCGTATAGGCTGAGTGTTTCTCCTATATAAATCCCTATTGGGTTGTTTTTTGTTTTTTTTATTGTATACTGAAGCAGCAAAGGGGGGGGGGGATTCACTTTGTTCTGCGTTTTCACACTTAAAATCGTCGCCACCAGTTTAAGCTTTTCTGTTGGCAAACGGCATTCTTTCTAGAGTGTCTGTGGGCAAGACTCCTGAATCCTGGTGGGTGAATTCATCAGTCTGCATGCTGATGCCCAAAAGGGAGCAGAGAGAAAAGGGAGAGTTGAGAAAGAGCTCAAAGGAGCTAAAAGTTATGTCAGAAGATTGTGCTTTGGTTAATGCAAATGGCCACTTCTGGTCACTCTCTGGACTCATTACTGTTCTGTTTGATCATGTCCATTGTGTCTGGCTGGCTAGATTTGAATTAATTGCCTGAGAGGGATAAATAATGTGGAGTACATCAAAGGGAGGGAGAGATGCTGTCATTAAGGCAGATGATGTTTACGTTGTGTTGTTTTACACCCAACACTCCCACTCACCCATAAATGAGATGCTGCAGATGTGCACTTTACATCCGTTTATCCGTTCAAGCAAGAACCATTCGGCTCCATATAGAGGCCAAGATCACTGTTCACATTACAGTTTTACTGCAGTACAACTGTGTTGGCTAAATTTTGGTATATAATATCATTTTGCAAGGAAACTGAAAACAACTGCATCATATGCCAAAATAGAATTGTTTATGTTTTTAGTCCCGCTACAGTGGGATAACTCTCGGGAAGGCGATGTTAGAGAGTACAATGTCTCAGCTCTGCCATGAAATTTTGGTACATATTTTCATGATGCAGAGAAGACATCTTTAATCTTTGATGACAGCCAGGGCCCAGAGCATTATGTTTTTGTGAGTGAAATACCTCAGTAACGACTGAAGGAACTTTTACACATTTTACAAAAACATTCATTTACAATCAGGGAGGAAGTGATTTGATCTTGCTCCAAGGTCAGTGGTCACCATTGCAGCACACATCACATAGAGGGTATATAAAAATGGATGTACACAAGCGGGGCTGTAACGTCAATGCTGAAGAGCCATAAAACCGCATTAATGTCTACTGACCATTAGGAGGCCACTTCACTGCTTCCAAAGTCTGTTTGTATTTAACTCAATTTTTTTTTTATTTTGAAGGAAAATAAACATTAAAGCAGCATTTATGTTTGGGTGATAACCTGGTGATTGACAGACTGCACCCTAACCCTACACAGCAGGTCAGATCCACCTCCTCTCTACTTTCTCCTCCGACAATAACACTTTCTTCCAGTTAAAAGAAAACCTCAATGGCGAGGGCTAATTTGCGAGGCTTCAGAGCAGCAGTTCGCAAATCAAAAAGGTGACATCGCATTTTATATTCAAATGTTCAAAGGTCACCTTCGCTGTGACACCATAATATTCTGCAAAAATCTTTCTAGCCACTGTTAAACTCTGCAGGTCAGGAAGAGGAGATTCTGACCATAGTTCAGGCAATTCTGCAGGCTGGTAGAGGAACACCAGCTCATGGCAGTAATTCTAGTGACTAGAATTCTGTTTTCTCATATTCGTGTATGTTTTCACACTTCACTACAGCCAGTTGTCGGCATATAGCCAGTCTTATGTGTCATTGCTAACAACAAACAACCCAGCTGTTAAGCAATAAATGTCAAGAAATATTTCATTGCATCTCACACAATTTTTGGGATATAAGTGAGAGAAACAGCGATTCTGAATTCAAGCACCATCCTGAATTAATTTTTGATCAGGAGGAGGGGCTCTCCTGTCTCTTAATACAGAGCCTGCTTCTGGTTGTTTTTTCTTCATCAGCTGATTTCCACTACGTGACATTTGGTGCGAGCACCTTTAGTGATGAAAAGGTCAAAGCAACGTGGTCACTGTGGAATGAGTGTTCAAAGTGAGCATCAGAGGTCAAAAAGAGGTCATGAAAAGGAAGTCGTTGCTAAATTTTCGTGCATGTGTGCATCTCCCCTGTATGCATTTCAACTTTTGTGCATCCAAATGAAGTCATGTTCACCACAGGGGATGTGAAGTGAATTTTTTTTCTATGTTTGCTGCCACTATGAACTCAGACAAAACCTTTGCCTCACCCGGTTCGTTTCAGCGGTGAGTGTGTTTGCATATATGTGTGCAAACTTGCGCCGTTCTGGTTGTTCCTATGTGTGAGAAGAAGCGTGGGTTGTATGTGTTGACCTGGTTATCACGTTGTGCGGCGCCTGGATGCAGAGGCAGGGTGATACAGGTTTTAGAATGTGAGGTGCCAATCGAGCTGTGAAAATGGGAATTGAGTAGGGAAATGGGAATAACTCCCCGCTGGTTTGTAACCTTCGCAATGTTGTTGGAGCATTCAGCGTATGCATACATCGTTCATTCAATCAAAATGGGTGTGTGTGTGTGTCTCTATTGCAGGTGTGTCCCTGTGTTTACATTATGTGATATCGCGTCTTTTCTCTATGTGTGGGTCTGTAATTGCGTATGTGGGGAGGCGTGTATTTATGACAGCATGTCACACTCGTCTCCAAGCCCCAAGCCCTGGAACTGAATTGAATTAACCTAAATAAAGTCTGGTGTGTAGAGTACAGAACACTTGAAAGGGAACAGCTGAAGGCTTGAGCGGAGGACTGTCTGAGTCTGGGACAGGAAGCGTGAGGAGAACGGTGCTGCGCAACATCACTCTATTGTAAAAACCACAGATAAACGAAAGCTTGGGACAGTTTTTCAACATTGGATACAATGGTTAATGTGCTACGCCCCTCCCCCAAGGCTTCTAGACAGAGAGAGAGAGAGAGAGAGAGAGAGAGATGGTTCCAGTGCAGGGTTTCTTGGCCGGCCTAGATAGCACAGCAACAGTGGCAGCAGCAGCACCCATTAATGCGATTACAGCTTTTAGCAGGAGATTTTCAGGGCCAGTTTTCTTTTGAGGCATCATTAGTTTGTCCCCTTTTCTTGCTCTGCGCCGGTATTTGAGCAAATAAATGTCTAGATTCACACCTATGAGCAACAGATGCCTGAATACAGTGCCTACTTATACACACATCCATGAGCAACGTGTGCACTAATGCATATTAACGTGCACGTATTAACATATGAATAGAGCACATATTTACTGTGGCAGGTCCACACAGATATGCCAACCCACTGTATTACATTCAAACACACAGAAAAAAAAAAGAACAGGCATAATTAATCTTTATTTAAGAGATGATAAATTATTATTTAGTGGAACTGGCATTTTGTAGGACTTTCTTCTATGCAGCTTGAAAATCTTTTGATTAGCAATCCATGATGTGCATTATAATTCTGAAGCCTCTCTCATTATTCTTTGTAATCAAACTGCGAGGCTTCCTTTGGTTTAAAACCCACATTTCCTGTCCATGTACTGGCGCATTGCATGTCATTTCAGGCCTCATCTCTTAGTGGTTCCCACTCTGCATGCTTCATGCGTCTCCGACTTTGTGCAGCGATTTAACAAACGTCGAGGTGCTTCTTAGCTCCAGACTGCAGCAGCTTCATTTCATAAAGTCGGTGTTTATTAAACCTTAAGGCTAGACCGCAGTGAAAAACCCTATTGAGATATTGAGGTCATCTTACAGACAGTGGGAGAAAGAGATTGCTGGAGATGAAGGGACGGCACAAGCTGAGGTATCTGGGTGCCATGCTGTGTTGGCAGAGTTTAGATGGACAGAGCCAGGTGTCTTACTGGGGAGCAACTTGCCTCAGTAGGCAATATCCTTGCCAGCATATAAGGTCTCTGGTTATCTTTGTTCGCAGTCCAAGCAAGTTCACTAAAATGACTTCAAACTGTTTTAAGTTGTTTCTTTTCTCACCCGTGTGTGTCAAACACACCTCACAGCTGCCAAGTTTGTAATTTTTTTTTTCTTCAACTCAGCTCCAAGGATGCGAGCATGTGTGTTCTTGTGTGTGTGTGCACGCCGTCGCGAGCATGAGCCTTTATTCTGCGACTGTGCGTGTGTGTATTGGTAGGCAGGAGGAGCATCCCTTCTGTTACCGTTGCTGTCCCTTCATTTCACGCTCCGGCAGCTCCGCGTGAATCCTCTTCCCTTGGCTCATTATCAGTGCTGTTCAATGAACGCGCATCCCACCAGAATGCAGGGTAAAACCAAATCATTATTCAAGTATGGGGGTCAGTGCAGACATTGTGACTCTTTTGTTTAGTATATTTATCACTTTCCTTTCAGAAATAAGTAAGCAGGATGCAGAGCACATCCCTCCCCAAAAAATAACTTGGTGAGGTAGTTTATCCTCCAGCGCCTGACCTGGGATTGATGAACACCGGCGTATAATTTGGTGCCATTGCTGGATGCTCATTGGTCTCCTTGTTTTTCTTGGCAGGGTCTAGTCTGCATGGAGCAGAATTCGGACACCTGCCGGACAACATTACAGTGTTGGAAGGAGAAAGCGTCACTTTGAGGTAACTCTTGATCCTACACCTGCACCCACTAATTACATCAAAAACATGTTGGTTTTTTCCCGCCCAACTGTCACGCCAGTTTAATTTGCCAAATCTCTGTGACATAACTCCCATATGGTGCCATGTTTTCTGCCTTTGTTTTTCCTATAACTGATTAAGAATAAAAATAGCTGTCAAGTGTCACTAGAGTCAACCAATCCATCTACATTCCCTTTTTTTTTCACTTAAATGGATCGGTAATAAACAGGTCAGCTGGGCCGGTGGACGTCCTCTTCATCCAGCCACACCTCCTAACTGTGACTGATAAAGTAGAAATCACAGTTGCTATTTGGAACTTGCAAACTAAGCACAAAAACAGCCAACTCGCTTTTCTCCCTCACACGGATGTGACCTGGCCTCGCAGTATACTCAGCAGCGCTGAAGGAAAAAAGGAAAAGGAATCCAAGTCAACATTACTTTCATCACCTTTAGGCTTACATCGCTCCAGATCTCTGAACAAATTCCTCTTTCATTCCCTTTTTTTTCCCTTCAAAGAAAAGTAGGTCCTGCCACCTAACTGAAATAAATTATTCAGAGGCCGACCGTACTTCTGTCACTGTTTGTTTACGTAGACAAATCTCTCTAAAACTTCAATCAAAAGAGCCAGAATGCTGATCTGTCACATTATGAAGTTGCATAAGCCTGAGGCAGTTTGGTTGAAATTATGCAGAGGCAAATATATCTAATATCTAAAATCTATTTATGTATATATTTATGAATTCATTTGTTGGGGCAGCACAGAGATGCAGCGGGTAGCACTGTTGCCTCACAGCAAGAAGGCTTCCTTCCAGAGTCCAAAAAACAGGTTGTGAGCAGTCTCACTCTATCACTGTGTTTGTTGGAATTTAAATACGACAGCCTTAAGAAGTAAAAAAAAAAACAAAAACATAAAATTTCATAAAATTAAATTAGTTCACAAGAACAAATAAGCTGGTTTCTTTTTTTATTACTTTGCGCGATCACACATTTTGCAAAAAGGTGTGTGTGTTCAAGGTTAGTCTGCTCGGGGAGGCCAATAGCTGACAAAAAAAAAAAAAAAAACCTAAATAAATTAAATTTTTATGTAAAATCACTTTTGCCCATGTGGCACAAATACATGTGTTGTGCTTGAGACAATACTGTTGTGTTGGCTTTGATGCAGGCCATTAAGACGAAGCACATTTGATGCTATTATTGTGCTTATTTCCTCTGGGTGTGCAGTCCTGCAGCAACATCAGAACAGAAGTGATTAATTTTAAAAATAGACTAATAGAGCGTTTGTACACAGATAATGATATTTTTTTCATGCTGGGTTGTCTTACTATATTATCATTGTTTTTAAACCCACCAACGGAAAATTAAATCTTAATCAAAATTGTTTTTCTTCCTATTTCTCTTCATCTTCTCAACCCGCTTGCGGTGGTTTGACCTGTAGGTCATGTGCCGGTCTGAACCATCAGGCCAGAGCCCTGAGGTCTGTTTGTCAAAGACTTCCAGGCTTACCTGTACTGCGGTTCTTTTGTACTCTGTGATGTCACTGCCGCTGACTTGGAAGGCGATCTAAGATCTACTTCAACAGTGATATTTATCCAGGTCATATCAATTAAACATGAGGACTACAGAGGCATGTCCTCAAACTAGTTGAAGCTAAGGACATCTAGTGGCCAAGCCAAGAACTGAAGTCACACATCCGGCCACTGGCTCCAGTTGTGAAGCAGCTTTTTTGTAGAGGAAACATTTGATTTACTTCACCTTATTCACCACAGCACTGTTATTTTCCTCCCCCATCCCTGTCATTGTTTTCATAAATGTCTCCATTCATCGTTATTTACCTTAAGCACGAATCCACTGCGACTTCTGGGCACACTGCGAGATGACATATGTCAACGGTCCATGCATTTGGGTTGCACTGAGTTTTCCTCGCCATCTTCTAGTGAAAACAGTGAATCATGCTGCGACTGGATTCAAGTTGTTTATACTTTCCTCCTACTGATCTCTATTTTTATGATTTGACCTATTTTGACTGATGCACACATTTTTTCTCATTCGCACTGCAGTACCCAAGAGGTTAGAGACAGGCCAAGGGCAAAATGTAGTTTAAAAAAAAATAATAATTAAATGATTGGAGACGCACAATGAATTTAGATGATTACATACAGAACACAAAGTTACAAAATGGTTTGATGAGTAAGAAAAATATGTGAAAAAGATGCTATTGCATTTTCAGTATCTATGTTTCCGCCCAATTGAATGCCAATGGATAAATTTGGACCAAAGTGCCTGCTTGTGCGTGCCACAAAAAAGGGGCTTTTTTGTGGGGAGCGGTGCAATTTACAAGACACTTGTACAATCTATTTGCAGGAGTACTGATGCTCTTTGGGTGACTCATAGCTGCTCAGCACTTTGCCAAGATATTTCATGTGGTGGCTCTTATTTCATCCATGTCACCCTTGTTTTTCTCTGCTAACTCCTACCTCTTATAATGAAATAAATTTATGACCCACAAGATATGATATGATGTGAAAGAAATTTAACACCTTAGCATTGACACCTTCAATATTAAACCCAGCAACACAATTTCAGCAGATAACTGGAAAGTTAGTTGCAAACTGGATTTAAATAACATGTATTTTTTATGTGTACAGTTATTGATTGCAAAGTTATGTGACTGTCTTAATTTTTTTGTCTTATTCTTCTTATTATTCATTCTTAGTGTTAATAATATGACAGGTTTTGTTTTGCACTTATATTTCCCATTGCTGTGGTCAAAGTCACCCATGAAGGGTAAAGTCTGTCTCGCATTAGTTGTGTGCTCCTTTTTGTGTATTGGTGTGTTTGTACCTCTCACCTGTTGAGCACTTCCTGTCCTCTCCCAGATGCCAGATCGACGAGGAGGTGACCCACAAGGCTTGGCTGAACCGCTCTAACATCCTGTTCACGGGTACGGACAAGTGGTCCTTGGACAAGCGTGTGACGCTGATCAACAGCAACAACAGCGACTTCTCCATCCACATTGACAAGGTGCAAGTTACCGACGAGGGGCCTTACACCTGCACCTTCCAGGCCAACAACAAGCCCCGCATCGCCCACGTCTACCTCATTGTCCAAGGTTGGCAGCCAAGCTAGAGCCGTAATAGGAAGCAGTTATATGTGAAGCGTTTACTGCATCCAGTATAAGTCGTGAATCATTTCCCTAAAATATCCAGAGCGTGCAGATTTCATTGCCACTGTGGTTGCGGGGAAAAAAAAAAAGAAGTGCAATCATGGTACTGTAAACGGCTTGGGAAAAAAAAAAACATCCACGAAATGGCTTAATTATACATTTCATCATTCAAGCAAGCATAGTCTTGTCTAGTGGGTGTGATGGAGGTTTGACATCAGGGGAAGTGATTAAGATTTTCTATGGTTATGTTTCAGTGTTCCTTTCCTGTTAAATCATGTTTAAATAAATGCTGAAAAAATGTCTGACAGACAACTTAGCATTTAATGTTCAATGATATAAGATCGGTGTTTATGGTTACATTGAAATCACTTGATTATGCTGCGAAAACTTGGCTGTGGAGCCACAGTAAAGCAGAAGTGGAGTATCTTAGGTTGGGTTAGGTTAGTTTTTATGTGACGCGTTAGGTTTCCTTGTCTCCATAAACAGAAACATAGGCGGATCAGATGGATGAGGATGAGTGTGGAAGAAATGAGGTACACAAGAGGCTCTCCAACTGCCTAACTAAATAACTGACAGTGCACGACCACGACTGAGGCTCAGTCATCGAGTCAGCAGCTAAGTGAGTGAGAGTCAGACTGATCCTGAATGACATGATGCATTGGCTCGGGACTGCCCACAGGATGGATCTCAGACCTTTTTCCCCCCGCAGATTGCAGTTATACATCACCAGCAAGATAAAAGTGAAAACTTTTAACAGGATGTATTAGGTACATTCAGCTGGAATGAAAACACGACGACTCGCAGCTCACAGGTGGCAGAGACAGTGTCCGCTGCGCATTAATAGCGTTTTCACATCACACTGCAGCCAAACAAACACTGGTGTCTGCAGGGGCCAAAGCTTGGCACAGATGACCGCATGCACCTAATTCCAAGTCGCCTGCAATTTCAGCCCTAGCTTGATATCACACAAAATAATTACACCCTCAAGTCAGTGCATCAAGCAGGAGCAGCTTTACCGCTACTCCAATCTGTGCTTCACTGCGGCAAGTATTCAACTCTAGCAAGATAGAGAAAAATAGGTTCTTTGCTAGATGTTTTGCAAAAATTGTCTCAGGGCCAAGCTCATTAAAAACAATGATAATGGGCCATTTAAATTCAAGGGCCATCTTGTTATCAAACTAACTACATGCACACACTTTGTGAGTTTGGGGCAAAATAGTACTCAGGGGTGGTCATTCACTTAAAAAGAAGAAGTAAAAAAAATGAAATTAGAAAATCTGTGTACCATGTACAAATGTTGCTTTTCTTTAAAGATCAAATTAGATTAGATGACCGGAGAATGAGATTTTAATGCCCATTTTAGAATTCAGTGCATTTTAAGTAGACGGTCTAGCATATTGTTGCACAGTTCACTAAGCACTCAGGCACAGATCATTAATCAGCTGAGGATTGCCTTGTCTGTCCAAAGTGCAGAGATTTGAAATTAGAAATAAAAAGGAAGGGATGACTGTGTGGTTATATTTTAATAGCATGATCTCGTTTTTCAGTGCCAGCCAGGATCGTCAACATCTCAAAAAACGTGTCAGTGAATGAAGGGGAGAACGTAAACCTGTACTGTCTGGCGGTGGGTCGGCCTGAGCCCACTGTCACCTGGAAGGACCAGAAATGTAAGCTACCCTTTCCTGTTTGCTTGTCTTCACATCCGGAGAACTCTTGCTCGCAGCTTCACCTTTATCCCCCCCGCTCCCGTCTTCTTCTAACCCTGTTCAGCCTTCTATAGTCTTCTTTTTTGTTTCCTTCCAGCCCAAAATCTTATCAAGATTCAACTCATGCCCGTGTCTTTATCCTCCATTCCTCTATCATCATTCTTAAACCCAGCTGTTCAGTCTGTCCCCTTCTTAAATTCATACTGCCACATTTTCCCAATGTCCCAGTGTTTTGTCCCAAATAACCACACATTACACATAATTACCCCCACCGCGCCAACCGTAATCATCAGCATCTGTCTTCATCCACCCTGTCAAGCAGCATCACAATGCCAACTGACGCTAACAGCCACTTTTGGCAATAAATCAGCTATTTTTGTCTTCCTGTCGGTTTGTGGAATCAGCATCAGATCTGGGTGGTCAGGCCGCACAGCTTAATAAAAGTCATATCCGTTTGATTTGATTAGCGTTTATTCCCATCTTCGCCAGAACTGACGTCCACAGTCAGGGCAAACAGTCATTACGGGGCCTCTGGAGATTGTACGATTTTAGGGTTCATCAGAATTGCACGGGCGTTGCAGTATCATCAGTTTGGCACATTACTATGAATTGCTATGTGCTGAATATACCATTCACTCTATTAGAGCTCAAGATTTCTGAGTGGACTTAACTCGTGTAATCATTAGACCTTAAGCCAATACAGCTGCTGCTTCTGGTCTCTTTTTCATTCATACTTATATGACTTTTATATATATATATATATACACACACGTTGAGGTGTTGTTTTAAACTTTTCAGTTGCTTTGAAGGTCAAATGATTGCCTCTGTGTAGGTTCTTTATTACATCAGGGCCATCACAGTCCCTGATATTTAAAGCCCAGTGACGCCTCAACTGTAGCTTGACTACAGCAGCAGCAACAACAACAGTCAAATGCTGCAGTGAGACAGTGATAATAAATAGGTCAGTGCAAACAGCTATTCAATGCTGTAATTACACTGCTGGGCCAAAAAAGCACAACTTACTGTAGTGCTGTATGTACAGACAGCCGTGGGCTCGCTCAGAGGTCTGTTCCTCCTCCTCTCTCCTCAGGGTGTCCCTGGGTTAGCCTGCTGCACATCCAGTGTCCTTTATGCACTGTTTGTGTTTGTGAACGTATACAGTTCCTCAGGCTTGGACAAGCCCGGTAGTGATCACTCAAACACATAGACAGACACGCACACACACACAAACAAAATAGAGGAAAAAAGAAAACCATGCGTGAACACACAGATGCAGCAAACACACAACCTTACATTGCAAACTCTTTATAGTTGTCCTCACTTGCAAGCCTACAGAATTTCTTCTCTGTCAGCAGTAATCCTCCCTCTCCACCCCCGTTACACCACCACCCCCTCTCCTCCCTCCCCTGTAACCCTTCAGTTTGCAGAGAAAGAGATATGGGCTGCATTGCTATTCCATGGGAGTCTCTGCAACCAAGCCATCAGTTGCAGGAGACCAGGGGCAGCGGAGAGGCGGGTGGGGAGGAGGATGGGATGGGGTGGGGTGGAGGAGCCCAAAGAAACAGCAAGAAGCTGCCAGCCATCTGTCCCCATTACTCAGAGACTGCATGGAGAAACTGCAGGGAAGGGGGCGGAGGGATGAGAAGGAGAGTGTATATAGAGGCTGGCTGGAAAATGTGTGTGTGCCGTGAGGTCGTTAAGTGGGAGGAGCTATTTGCACCACCTCAGAGGTGAGACAGACCTGAAAAATAAGGATTTGACTCCTTTGCAGTTCCTCTAAACATGCAGATAGTGATTATGCGCCATTCGCAGGCACCACGTCCCTCATCTTTGCCAAAGCTCAGATCCAATTTGTTGCACTCGCTCACTTTCACTGGCATCCATCAGTTGACCCACTCAGACACATACAGGCGCTCTGTCTCATTCAGTTAAATACACCGGTACATCACAGCCTTATCATTTTGACACTCCATCCATTAAGCCACGCAGAGGCTTAGCATGAATGGATGCTTGTTGGCGATAGGGAGGAAAAGTAATAGTTTGCTGCACAGAAATTAAGCCAGTGATACTATGGTATGATAAAGGTTAAATATGTATTTGACAGGAGGTTGGTTTTGGCAGTGTTGGTTAAATAATATGGCAGTCGTGGTGTGGAGGGTGGGCATGGTTGGCTGTGAAGCCAGAGTAAACGCTTTGGCGGAGGACTGGCATTTGTGGGCTGGTATATATTCTGAGTAAAGTTAATGAGGTGCAGATGTGACTTGATGTGGGACCTGGAAGCCAATTTGCAGGGAGATTTGGGAAGTCAGATGATCCGTACGCATCCAGTCAACAGCGACAAGTTCATTTTTTATCAGTGTAAAATGCCCAGCTCAATATATCCTCCCTGCAATTTAATAAAACATGTAATGTCAACGTGCTTATATTGAACTGTAACAATGACAATGTGATGAAAAGACCTAAACACAAGCATACATTTTAAAAGCCAGTCTTATATATACAGGCTGATTCAAAGATGATGATACATAATTTGTCAAGCAAACGTTAGCCGAGTCATTATTGTGTTTGTTGGCAACTATTTTCAGCTCAGGATTTACTACAATGACTACCAACAGGATAGTAAAGGTACGTGTCACGGTGCCACAGATTTGCTCATGCCTGATTATTCTAGTTGTGTTTGGACAACAATGGAGTTCTATTGCACAGAAGCACAATCTATTTCAGTCTTATACTCCACAGAAAAGTGGATGAATTTGTTGGTCTTTTCAATCACATATAATAATATTTGCATGCATAGTTATCAGCTGTAAAAAAATAAATAAATAAAAAATAAAAATCCCAGAATGGTCAGACTCTTAAAAATGTGGAGTAAAATATTTGGAGAGCTATGGAGTAATTTTAGACATGGGAAAAGGGCCAAGGCAAAGTGACCTTCTGGTTTTAAATTCAGCTTTAGCTTGTTTTAACTCAACTACTCGTAACACGTTCTTCATTTTCTCAGCCTGTCCACATTTCTCTGTTCTATCCCGACATCAGACCTCTCTGCCTTGACAGTAGTTTTTGTAATGGAAATGGATAAAAGGAGTCGAGAAATCAAGTGCCCTGATGATGTAGTCATGCTCAGAGTGCTGCCAGGGAAATAAAGCACAGTTTCACTGTAGGGCAGGCCAGAGCCCCTGATCCATTTCCCCCCCCTTCTCATTCACACAAACCCCCCCTCCTCCGCTTTTCTCAGGTGCAATCCAACTATCTCTGGTGGTCAGGAGTCAGGCTCCTTTAAAAGCCATAAGTGGTTGATGGAGCTGTATTTTACAGACCATTGTAGGAGTGCCAGGGGCCGGCTGCAGTCAAATATGATCTCCCACCAAAGTGGGAAGAAGTGTGCGATGCAAGTCCAGAGATCTCTGGGGACGGAGAGGGAGGGAAAGAAAGGGTGAGTTAAAGGGCTGCTTTGCACTGACATATTACATCACACGTACAGTAGGTAAGGCTGTGAAGGAAGCAAGCAGATCAAATACTGAACTCCACATCTTTCTCACTGCTTCTCACCTCTTTTTTTTTTCCTCTTTTTGCTCTGCCTTTACATCCCTGTATCTCCTGCAGTCTTGCTCTCTCTCTAGTTCTGTGTTTTCACTCTCTGTAATGGGTTTTTAAATTTTTTTTTAACTTTCTTTGTCCTTGTTGTTTCCCAGAAGTCAGGTTTAACAGCGCTATGTGTAATTTCATGTATTTTTGCCCCTTTTTCTCCTTTATGCCCCCACCCGTCCCAATCCTTTCTGACAAACCTGGGTGCTCTGCCTGCGTGACAGAGATGTCACAAGAGAGCTATATTTATTAGACTAATGGAATGAGTGGATAACACTGCTGCACCCACCCCACCCCGTCACCCAGTGCCTGCCCACACTTGCTCGAACGGCAAATGCAGCCATCATCGCGGTTGTCGCTCACTGCACGGCCTCTGCCGCCGCAGCTGCAAATAATCATCTCCAGCTCAGTAGCCGCACTAATAATCCTCCAGTATAATCTTCAATTAGAACCGCCGCGCTAATCTCTGACAGGAATAATCACGGCGTTTAGTTTTCTTTGTGTGCGCGTGCATATGTGTCTGTGTGTGTGTTTGTGCCCATTTTGCTTACAAATGTCCTCAGAAGCTGGTTGTGTGTTTGTGAGGGGGACGCAAAGGTCCACTGATTGACAGTGGTTTTGTGTGCATTTTGGGGGCTTTGAGAGGGAAAAGTGAGCCGCAATTTAAGAGCTGGATTTCCTTGTTAGTGGTGAGATTATATATTATGTCGTGTTCCACAGTCTGACTTCTTTAATGGGGTAAAGGAGCGGGAAAAAAAAGGCCCTAATGGTTTCGGAGGCATGTGAGACAGCTGGCTGCTAAGACATGCAGGGAGGAAGAGGAAGAAGGGAGGGGAGGGGAGGGGAGGGGGCAACCGCTCACTCATTCTCTCTCTGTTCCTGCTCTCTTTCTCTTTCTGCCACCGTCGATCCAATAACACCACCAACATCCATTCCCCTCACATCAAGGAGCAATAACTTGTAGCTCGTCCAATCAGCTCTCCCCCCTGAAGAGATTCTGTGGCTGTTTCTCGCTGGAGGAGAAGGAGTAAAAGTGCGAGACTGGCTAATTCGGTTTTGGGGGCACCTGGGAGTTTGTCACCATCAAATAACAGCCAAATATTCTTCTCACTATATAATTTAGTGAACAAGCTGTCACCCCCTGGTGTGTCCACCGCTTGGAAGCAAAGCTTGCAATTTACCCTGACATTGTAAAAGTAATGGTGTCACTGCTGCCAAACCATGTTTATTTACTTTGAATCATTTGCCAACTGACCCATTACTGCTCTGAACAAACCGTCCTGAGGCCATTTTTTTGGATTATGAGACAAATATGATTGAAGTTCTTTGTAACAGATGTTTCATTAAGACTTAGTAATAATTCAGTGTAATTTTTTTGTGTGTGTCAAATTGTATTCTTGTTAATGTCACATTGTTGTTTTATGGTTAATGATTCCATTCATACATTTATTCATTTTCATTTTCTATCGCTTATCTGTTTCCGGGCCCCGGGGGTGGGTGCTGGAGCTGATCCCAGCTGAAAGGGGTCACCCTGGACAGGTCACCAGTCCATCACAGGGCCAACACACAGAGACAGACAGAGATGAACAAACACTTACACTCACACTCAAACCTATGGACAATTTAGAGTCAGTAATTAGCCCAGACATGATGTCTTTGGAGGGTGGGAGGAAACCCACACAGACATGCAAAGAACATGCAAACTCCGCACAGAAAGGCCCCAGGCCGGGAACCGAACCCGTAACCTTCTTATTGTGGGGCAAAGGCGCTAACCACTATGCCGCCACACTGCCTTAACAATTCCAACCAGCAAATAATAATTAAATTTAGACTTTTGTCTGACAGCTAATTGCACCTTTCATTGCATTGACATTGATTGACATTAAATGTAATTTTGCATTGCAAATCATTTTGCCCATGAATATCTTAATATTGATTTTCAGCATAGCAACCAGTCCTGTTTGTCGCTACATGAGAAATATTCCAATAATACAGTTTAAATACGTTTAATATGTCTTTGTCATATACGAACTGCAGTCTTCCAATTGCTCTGAAATCAACTGTCAGAGTGAAGTGCGCTGGCCCACGCACGGCTGTAACTCAAGCAGTAAACCCTAAATCAGTCGCCTCGGTCACCTCCCATTTGATATACGATGACTCCTGACATGTTACCTCCTGTCAGCAGATGGGTTGGTGAGTGAGGGGGAGTTTCTAGACATCACAGAGATCAAGAGGCAACAGGCTGAGGACTATGAATGCATCACTAACAACGGAGTGGCTCCGCCCGATCAGCGCAAGGTCAAAGTCACAGTCAACTGTAAGTACCTCACAGAAGCCCAGTGGTGAAAATTCAACCCAGACCTCAGTGATAGCACAATGATGTATTAATTATATATGTAAATACTGTAGTTGTGTTAATATGTATGAATTCATACATCTTAATTTTTGTTCTCTCTGGGGGGGTTTTCAACCTTGCGGGCCAACCTGGGCTGACCTGACTTAACTTCCCAGCGAAGGCAGATGTATACAAATTGTTGAATTCCCTCCTCATATTTGTCCTTTTCTCTCCTCCTTTTTTTTTTTCCTGCCAGATCCTCCCATGATCACAGACATGAAGAACATGCCAGCCCATTTGGGTAAGACGGCCATCTTGCGCTGTGAAGCCATGGCGGTCCCGCCAGCCTCCTTCGAGTGGTACAGAGATGATCATAGGTGAGATCTGCAATGAATGCAGTGCTTGTTTGATACTTTGAGTACATTCACTAGAAAGCCAGCTGAAAAAAAAAACATTTTCAAGCTCAACTTCTTTTAATTTCAATGCAGCTGTTCACAATACTCCAATGTGGCTTTTCCTTGTATTTCTGCTTTGTGACACTCGCATTGGTGGGTCGATGTCTCACTGCAGCAGCAGCAGAATAAATTTCTACCAATTCACTGGTCTGAAAACAGAAACCGGCAAATAGATTAATAAGAACAAATACATTTTGAGTTCATCTTTAGTCTTATATGATAATCATAAAGGTCAGGAAGCAACGACACATGTTTAGCCAGCTGAGAGTCAGAGAAGGAAATTGGCTTGGTCTGTTCATCATTACAGATGTTGGCTGTGATGCATAATTTGATGAAGGGATTTCAGTTTTTTTATTTCTGTGTGGAAGGATGTCTTTATTTAGGGAAAATATATTCAAAACATGCAAAAAGCCACAGAGTTGTTTTTGAATTTTTTTCTATCATGCTGTGGTTGTAGTCTCAGCTACAACCCGTTTGGCTAACTCCTGACATTGGAACAGGTGTGAAATGATCAGGTCTGCTCTTGCCATCTCCGGAGAGAGATTCAAATCATAGAGTTTACATAGACTGCCCTTTGAAGTTTCTAAAAGCCACAGAGAACACAGAAGAGTTGGGTGTTTTGGCATAAGGCAAAACATGATGCAGAAGTACTTAGACAAGCCTTTGTCAGCCAGGGAGAGCTGTTAATAGAGTATAATGGGCCCTAGCAGGAGGTCTCTGTTATTTAGGGACTGTTAGATTTCAATATTATCACAAGGTGAGACAGAGGGTGGGTGGGTGGGTGGGGGGGGGGGCTGAGTTGAGTTGTTGTCTCTGGAGAGAAGAAGAAAAAAAAAAAACACAAAAACAACCCAACTCTCTTTAGGGCTGAGTCACACTAGGTGTGATGTTATGTCGTTATCTCTTTTCCTGTCATACTCTTTTTCTCTTTTTCTGCCTACTTCTTTCCCCCCCCCCCCACCGCCACACAGGCCGGTAGAAAGTGACAACACCCTGACGATCAAAAACGAGAAGACGCGCTCGCTGTTGCTGTTCAGCAATGTGACAGAGAAACACTTTGGCAACTACACCTGCTTTGCCTCAAACCGTCTGGGTGCTTCCAACGCCAGCATGCTGCTGTTTCGTAAGTTATCACACAGAGCGTTGTGCGGGTGCACGCACACACGATGACAGCGAGTGCGCACGTGTCTGCCAGCCCAAGGTTTCCAAAATACATAACCATACTCAAATTTATCTCACGCGACTATCAATCAGCGCACAATAGTCTGAACTGACATGACAGGCTACCGCAGAACGATACATATGCAACGACACGCTGTTTTTCCCCTTCGTCCGATCTCATTTTTGCTCTGCACGCAGAACAGCATTTCCTCAACCCCCTCCCTCCCTCCTTCTTCCCATTTTCCTTATTCTCCGCCCCATTAAAGCTTTGCTTGCCTATATTACCATCTCCCTCTCTTTCTTTCACGCCCTCACCCTCCATCTCTCGTCGATACACATTCCTGCACACACACAGACTGTCTATCTGCTTTGTCCCGTTACCCAAGAAGTTGTTATTTCTTTTCGAGGCCAATTCACATTAACCGTTTAACCATCCCCAAAGAACGATTTTCTACACTTCCATTTCCCTGCAACCCCCCCACCTCCCCCCTCTAGTGCATTCAGCATTACCATCTTAAGTGAGTCCTTCATCTATCCCCTTTTCTTCTTTCTTTCTTTTACCCATTATCTCGGCCAGTCTCCCTTCAATGATTCACTCTCCCGTCAAGCCAATACATCTTCCTGTTCTTTTTTTCCACCAGCGCTGCCACTTCTGTCAGCCTATCTCTCCATCATCTGTCCCTCTGCCTCCTCTTTCCTTCCTAATCTACTTTTGCCACCGTTAGAACACAACGAACCCATTTCTGCTCTGCACCGGCCACTGAAAATAATCGGCTACTTTTTGTGGCATTTCTGTTCATGTGTCGTCTCTCAATGTCACCGCCTCCCAAGAATTATGTTTTTCCTGTTTTTACATGTCTTTGTTTGCCATTTAAAAGTGCCACATGTGGCCTTTCAACATCAACATGCTGTTGCATTGAAAATAATAATTACCCAAAACATCCCCATTTCTGGGACTGCTGCATCCCTGCACTGTCACTTTATATTGTTTATACTTATTTGCACTTGGGATGCAACTTTCTGCCCTACAATATTCTTTATGGCTTATGAGTCACACAAAAGCGCCATAGTTTTAAATCAGTTGGGACTTAATGGAAAAGATAAATCAAAAGCCAAAACGTGGACCTACGTTAATCCCGACCGTATTTTGCTTGCTCTCTGCTGACAATGATCTTAAATGGCAATCCATTGGGCGCCCATTTTCATCATATAAGACAAGAGATTTTGAGTGCAAAGATGTTGGATTATGGGAAATGTAGTTATAATTTTATATGATACATTTTATTATAATTATATAATTTTTGTTCCCTCTGTTCATCCAGGACCAGGGGCCATACAGGGGCGAGGGACCGGGTTACACGCAGGGATGGGTGTCGGCGTGTGTGTTTGGGTTTCTCTCTCTGCCGTTTTTCTGGTGAAGGTGTAAAAGATCGAGTTCCATCAGGAATTGTCCCTAGAAGTCCCTGAAAGTCCCCTCCCTTCCCCTCCCCCATCATCCCTCCCTATCTCCCCCCTCTACGGAAGGAAGAAGGAAATGAAATTCTTTAATTATGAACCCATCACTGTGAACAAAAAGAATATGCATTATACCAGGAGCCATTGAGTCATGCACCAAACACACGGCCACATCAAACCGCCCCCCCCACCACCACCCAAGCCCCAGCACCCTCAGTTCAATTTTGAGGTCACCTCATTGTCATTATCTCCTCCTATCTTTCTCGCTCTCGCACACACACAGTCTGTCTTTGTCTCCCAGAATGCCTTGCAGTTTTGTCTGACTTGGTACTTCCCTTCTCACCCTGTTATCCCCTCATTATTACCACTAGGCTGATGTTGATAGCGAGTGTATAATAATGATTATAGTGTCAGTGATCAATGAGAAAATAGATAATCTAACAAATGGACGATCCTTTATGTAAAATACTACATAGACTAATGACTGACCTACAATGTTTGCCTTATGGAAATTATACATGAAATCACAATATTGTGGTGGATATTTATGGAAATAATAATGTGGTACTGATGGTCATGTGACCTTTTGAAAAATGTTGGTGGCCATGTGAAGCGTCACCGTTTGATCACACACACACACACACAAGCATACACCCAACATGTATGGCGTTTTGATTTTAACTGTCTAGCAGTGAAGCTGCTATGAATGATGTCAAAATGTATAAAAAAAAAAAAAGGCTGGGTGGTGATGGCGTCAGTCTTAACTACCCCTTTATGTAACTTGGGGGGGGCGGGGGTTTATACCAAGGTTTCGCATGTAGACCCCCTCACTACCCAAACCTTTTTAGCCACCCCCGCCCCTCTGTTCAATGTGCCGTCTCTAGTCGCCCTTGGCATCGCTATAGTGTTCTCTGCTCTGTGTCACGCCCCTCCTCCCTCCCCCTTCCTCCCCCAGTGTAAATATATGCAGTACTGAGGCCATGCCGGCGACCTCAAGTTGCCTGGTGCCGAACGACAGCTCCCGTCGGCCTTGACCACGCTCCAGTCTTCTGAAGCAGCTAGAGGCTGTCCCGTGGCAACAATATCTTCTGTTTCAAAGCTGCAGCCCCATCCTATGTGTCGCTTGTTGATAGCATGTACCGGTTAGAGATGTTCCTGTTGTGATACCATAACCCCCTCACTCCCCCCCAATCCTCTCCCGCACTGTGTCTGTTCTACTCTGCAAGGTTACCTGCTTTTACTTTTTTGGTGTTAATAATATTACCGATGATGATGTTAATAAGTATTTGATTAACTATGAATAGTAATTCCATGTGAGAAAAAAAAAAAAAAAAGAATAACATCCGATGGTAATGAGACGTGTGTTGGAAAAATAATTTTTTTGTACTTTCAGAAGTCACACACATTGAATGAACAATGAAAAAACAAACAAACAAACAAAAAAAAAGGATGTAAAGTTTTCAAAGTGGTGTGCTCTATTTTGCCATGACAAGCTTTTTAAAAACACATTTGAAACAGTTCGAGGGATTATTTCATCTGAGTCCAGAAGCGGTGAATGATGATGTAATTTATAATTTTTAACAGTTTATGTATTGGACTTTTTCGTCATGCTGTTAACTCCATCACGCACACATTTTCAGCATATTTGTCCACTTATTATAGTTTTTCTCTCTCCGACCGGCTTGATAAATGATTTGGATAGACATAACTCTCCAGTCATGGCTGCAAGTTGGTTCTTGTTCGGCCGGACCACGCGGAGATAAAGATGTAATTAGCCATTACCTGTGGCTGGCTAAGTGAAGGAGCCCGGGCTCCACCTGTCCCTCCTGCCAAGCCAATGATTGCTCCCCCAATAAATCAGGCTCAATCCTGCCACTGACAGGAATCCTCTTCAAGGACAACCTTGCCCTGGTGCACCAGTGTGTACCTGCGACATGCAGGCATGGGCACTAAACCCCCCCCCACATGGCACAATTATCCAGCCGCTTTCCCTATACAGCACAAACAGCGGATGCTAAGCCCTTATTCAGTGCGTGGCCCTCGTTTCTCCCCTGAAACACTTTTCCACTCACATGCAGCAACTATATGCAAATTTGCCATAACGAACCTGCATGGAGAGATGAGTTCACCTCAGCTGAACCCTGACTACGGAGACCTTAAAGGGGATTTACTCAGTATTAAATCTGTTGTGAATGTGTTTTCTTTGATTTTGTTTGAAACCAGCAATAACCCCCCTAACTCTACTGTGCAAGAGGTATCAGATATGGTTAAAGCTGTGGTGTAATATCTGACATTAACAAGATACATCCATTAAGTATGTTGTTGTACTTTTACTGTGTACAGTACTCTGCAATGATTGTGAAGCTTTGTTTAAGTGGCCCTTGAGTTGACACATGTTGTACCCAGAGTCTTGCCCTCTGCATTGTAGTCGGGTGGTCCCTTGTGACTGACCACAGGCTGTTGTGCATGCACCTCGTTGCTCCAAAAATAACGATGGATTCCATTTCAAGCACAAAAGCTGGTCTGCTCGGTCAGTGTTTCTCTTTTCTGTCTCAGTCACCCGTTCATCCTCTCACTATCTCAGTCTTTCTCGCAGCTTTTTTATTTTTTATTTTTTTTTGTCCTCGTTTCTCACTCATATGCCCGTCCATGTCAGTGTCCCACTGGGTTTGTCAGTGGAATATAACATCTGTATGAACATAATGTGTCCTTGATGAAGAAAAGAACAAAAAACTGAAGAAAAGGTTAAAAAAAAAAAACAACAAAAAAAAAACTGACCAAAAAAAATAACATACTGTCATGTTTCTCAATGTCGGTTTGAAAAAAAAAAGCACATTGGTGTTTGTGTATGGGTGGATTTTGAAAAAAAAAAAAAAAAGACCAACAACAACAACAAGCAAACATTGTATGTTATGTTCGGGTTTATGGGTAAAGGGTCCCAATGGAGGGGAGGGCAACGTGAGCTTGTAGTGGTGATGAACAGAATGTGGGCATTTCTACAAACAAGCAGCGAAAGAACACGTTTTCATGATGTGAATGAGTCACACTTCTGGTGTCAGAGAAGAGGACTAGTGAGGGTTTGGGCAAGAAGTCAGCGGATCCCTGGGGTGCGCGATTTGAGGGTAGATGAGGATGCTATTGAGAACGTGCCTGCTCCGATGGCGGATACCCTGACAATGCAAATCCAAACACTGAGAGCCGGAGGGAGATGGTACGGCACTAACCAGGCTGTGAACTTTCCATTCAGGGGGGGAAGACAGACAGATGATTGAGTTGCCTTTCCAAACTCGAGCTTTGTGGTCTTTCCCAGGGGGAGGAAAACCGTGCACTATTTATGGTTGCACTATGTAATATGAATAGCATTAACATAGCCTTGATCACAAATACAGTCTGGCCTACTTGAAGTGTATAAATAACATCCCGACTGGGGTTCAGTGAGTTTACAGTGATATAAACAAGACGTTTACTCGGCCCTTAATTACATTCGCTGCACCCTGATGAGAAAATGTTGATTGGCTCCTGCAGCTGAAGGTTATGATAATCTGTTTACTGAATCTTTGTTAACAAGGTGCCAAGAAAGTATTGTTTGAAATTCACAAAAGTAGCACATTGGCAGCATGTGATTTTGCTTATAGACAGGTTTAATGAATGGGTTTACACGGGTTCCAGCCAGAGAGGAGGTGGATTTATACCGTTAAGTAAGAGGGGCTTTTTGCTGTGCAGCGAGGTGTTACAGCTTGGACTTTGAGGACAGGGATTGTAAAACACTTTGAAATATATTTAACAATTTTGGATCACTGTGCCTTTGCTGAGAAGAGTCAGGTAATTAAGCTCTTCAAGGTGTAAGGACAGATACTGCACACCGTTACCGAGCTGTTGGAGTTAAACAGTGAAGTAATTATGGTGCTTTAAAGGCGAGAATAGGGAATAGCAAAAGAGGCGTAGGTCTGAATGAACCTCTTGTTTTATGTCAGGCCGCCCCTCCTACAACACCCTTGCTACATTGGACAGATCCCGAACACACCTTCAATACAGAGTGCAATGGTTAATCAATATGTTCGACTGAATGGGCTTGGAATAGAGCAATTTCTCCCCGGCCTGCCTTGGTTGGCCCCTGGAAGCCAAATTGATCAAGTGTCTATAGACCAGCCTTAGAACAGAGAGCATAATTCATCACGCCTGATACAAGACACCCCTAATTGCACATCGATTTTAAGCCCTTCTCTGAAACTATTTGGGCAAGCTGTAATGTCAGCTCAGTAAACTATATGTTCAGAGCTACGGTTCAGATGCAAGGAGTGAAGAATTAATCATTTTCTTTTCAAGTAAATCCGGGCTGGTATTTGTTGTTTGCTTTGCTACATAATAAAGTGTCAGCCGACATGCTCCCCGTGTTTTTACACTGTACGTGCACTCTGTTGGGTGCTGCAGTGATGCACTATATTTTATTAGCAGAGCTATAATCTGATCATTTCTGCAGTTGCGAATGTCAGCAGCTGTTGATACTACGTATCGAGAGGCTTGTGCTTGGATGTAAAATACACAAAGATAAAGTGTGAGAATGCAATAAACCGTAAGAAATTATATAAAAAGAGACTATAATTTAATAATATGAGAAAATGCCAACGTTGCAGCAGCAGCAGTCAGAACACCAAAAGGATATGCAATGCAGAGCAACTCTATATGAATGATTATCACGGCTCTAAATCCCCTGCTCACGTCCTTTACTGCAAAGCATGCCTAATTCCCATATATTATCCTAATTATCCATTGTTTACTGTCAACTATCTACAGGCTCATTTCAGTTCTCATGGGCAAAGTCAATGTTTCAAATCTATTAAGGTCCAGTACTTTTTCATTACCACAGCTAATGACTACATTGGTATACAGAACGACGACAAGCAAGGTCTTCATAACCGTGAACACATCAGGTGTTTGAAATGTCATCCGATTTGTTCATTGTAGAGTCACATGACAGAAGAAGAAGTTCTAGATCAAAATCCGTCAATATTGGATCGATCGATCGATATATATATAGATAGATAGATACATAGATAGATAGATAGATAGATAGATAGATAGAGCTGATTGTAGTGTTGTCTTTTGTGTCATTAGCTGAAATTAGTCAGATTCATTGTGCATTGTTCGGTTCAGTTGCTATGTATATATTTACAGCCTCCGCTTGCAGCAAAGATGTTGGTCCATAGAGCCACCGGCCTTGCCCTCTTTCTCGCCGCTACCACAGATGGCGCCCTGTCAATCACTCACCTCTCTAAGAACAGGAGCGTCTGGCTAATTAACGCGGTGCCGTGATTCACCAGTTGAGCGAAACGTTTTGCACAGACCATATGCAACACAATGGAGGCATCTCGCCCACCGTGTCTCCCGTAGTCATTAAGTCGCCCACCTCACATCTCCAACATAGAAAGGGTCCCATTACTTGGCCTCTCTGAATCACAAGCCCACGCCTGGCATTTTCCTTGTCAATCAACCAAGGGGTAAATATTGGTTGTGGTGCTGAGAACTGACAAGGGGAACTTGGATTTCTTTCAAAAGTGACAGCACCAACTGGTGTTTTTGTGCTGATTTATATTACAGTTATGAAATGGCAAGGATGCCGGGCTGCAGTGGAGTCACCGATGCGGGCTACAAGTGGCTTATTACTGGGTGAGGGGCGCTGGAGGCAGGGCTATATGACAGGATGTGTGATAGGGGAGGGCCATGTGCTCTGCGCCTCAAGAGGGCAATAACAGTGAACAGACTGCAGCAACTCTTGCTGCAGAGTAATGGAAAATGTCTCATTTGGAAACTAATAACAAATTTTTACCAGAAGAGAACCCTCAGTGTATAATTGAGGAAATGAGTTGGCTTAGGTTAGTGTTGAATGAGGAACCCATCTCCCTCTCTCTTGCACCTTCTTTTCTACCTGCTCTCTCTCTCTCTCTGTCTACACACACACACACACACACACACAAAGTTTCCTTGATTCTTCCTATACACCATTTCTTTTTTTGTGGAGATAACCTATAAAAAAAATTCTGCCGCCCTTTAGCAGTCCATGTCTGTCCACTGTGCCATTGCTGATAAAAGACACAAACCGTGTGCTTGTATGTGTGAGTGTGTAAGCATTTTGCGTGTATATGAGTGTGTATATACATGTGCATCTATGTGCAAGCGTGTGTTGAGCTCCACAGTGATCGTGAATAATTCAAGGGACTTCTCGTGAGCATTAAAAGCATGTATGTATCTCTATTGTCTGATCTGCGCTGAGCAGACGTTTGGTTCATTCAGACCCAAATTATAGGCTTTCATTACATTTGTCAAGATCTCATCAATGTAAACACAAGATGGAGAAAAAATACAAAAGGAACAAAACATTTGTCTTCCACACTGACAGATGTTTGGTGTTGTGAAGCGATGATTGTACTTTTTGATTATTTAGTTGCTGTGGAACTTGTCTTCTTTGACTTTTATTCTTGGAGTCTGTCTCCTTATTTTTTAATTTTTTTAATTTTTTTTTTTTTTCAAAATCCATCAAGTGGAGTTTAAAATGATATCAAATGGAGGGAAACAAAAAATAAATAAATAAATAAAAAGCAGTTTTGTTTTTAACAGAACTCGCTGTGTGTGGTTTGTTGCTGGGAGCGCGGCTATCTCTTGGCCCCTGTGGTTAGAAAGAAGGTGAGCTTGCTTTTTGCTTCCTGCTGAGTAAAGACTCACAGCTTTTGTTGTGTTTGCAGGTTTGGCAAAAAAAAAAATTCCTTTTATTAAAATGTCTGAATGTTTTTGTTTGATGAGACACTGTCACAATAAATGCTTCATAGCAAATCACTTGCCAACAAATGACGTAAATTTTATTAGTGGGTTATAACTTCATAATAGAAATGATCTTTAGTTCATTATCAGTCATGAATATGAAAATAAATGCTTATTATCTAGTTTGCCAGGATCTGTTGTGATCAAAACAGACTGTTTTTATGTTTGTAGTTTTCATTTCTTGCTGGTTCATAACCAGAAACAAGAGACCGGATCCACAGAAGGACACTCTGACAAACATCTGTGTCCCTCATCTTCAATCTTCCTCTATTAAGTCATTAATTTTCAAATGAACTCTTAATAGTTTTGGGGAGCTAATCTATTATAACTCTTTATTATTTTACTTTTAGTTTAAATCCATGTCTATGGAGGGTGACTTTATTAAACTGTATTGTGTGAAGTAACATTGAAATGACAAAAGTTTTAAAAAAAAGCATCATCATCACGGAAAAAGCTGGAAATGTGAAATCACAATGTTAGATATTTAAAAGGGCAAACTTTCTATAAGCACTTTAGGTGTCCTGGGATTTCAGCATCACTTCACTTTGAATTAGACATATTGGCTGATATACAATTGCAGCAGGTCTTCTCAAGAGATGTAAATATCTCTCACTGAGTCCAGTCGGGTCACATCTGTAGATGTTAGTTATTTAAAAAAAACTGAAGCTAAAAACAAAGTTATGTCCCTTCAAGTCACCGCAATTACAGCAGTTTTTACACAGTGGATTCTGGATAGATTTCTATTTACAGAGACAAGTTTGAGTTTGTCTGTTTCCCTCAATTCAACTTGACATTTTTAAATTCTTAGTGAGAGAAACATTTTGTGATGATGATTACACCTAGCATCAGAAGCCCCCCCGCACTCACACACTGTCCCAAGATGATACCGCCGTTCTGAATTCATTATAGAGTAGCTCATTAGGCCACTCACATATTTACAGCTCTTACACAAGAAAAACTCAAATGCCAAATCCAAAACAAGGGGTTGTGGAATATATCAACGCATCCCGTAACGTGCTGCAAATCCTCTAAACAAGAAGAAAGAATGTGTTACCTCTTGTAAACAACCTCAAAATATGGGAATTTTCATCGTTTTTACTTCATTTTAACCCGTACTGCTTCGTTAATGAGAATTTTTTCTTCAGATATCTGTAAATACAAACCTTCAGTGGCCTACAGCTTTTTGTAAAAACATCCCATTCACTCATCCAGTAATAAGTAAATAAGAATTTTATTTTTTTTTACATTTAAAGAGCTTTTTTTTTTTTTTTTTTTTTTAACACATTTACAGAAAAAGAGACCTGTAGAGATACAACTGTTATAAAAGTCGCATTGTGGTTTCATTCAGCATGTAGAAGGAGTGCCTGTTTTGTTTTCCAAAACACAAGTAGTTTAGTTTTTGGGGTTTTTTTGTGTCGTTTTTTTTGTTTTGTTTTGCTGTTCTGTTTCAGTCGCAGAAATTCAGGTTTCTGTTGATGCGTGACCTATTAATGAACCTGAACCTCTAACCCTAGACTGCAACCGAAAACAAGCTGACGCCAACAGATCTGAAAAGCACAACAGGTCTTCGGGGGTTTAAGAGTCCCTGAGAAATGGTTTCACCTCTCAGGCTTGGAGTGAGGAACAACAGCAGCACAATGGCCAAACTGCCTCACCTGTGTTTGCTTCTTTTGTTTGCAGACGAAGCGTCAGGTCAGTCGTGTTGGAAAATGTCTTTCTAAAAACTGCTACCCAATGTTCAGTTATTAGTGTTTGATGATATCTGTTGAGGTTATCTTTCCCTTAATTTAAGTCAGTTCAAATGTTTGATGTTAACGTTTTGTAATGAAGTGAGATGTACGCGATAACTCCTTGAAAATGAGCAGCCTGTGATAATAATCAGTTCCTGCTATGAGTCACAATGGTAAGTGAGTAACATTGCAGCCAGGGCTGAAAAAATATATATATAAAATATATAGTGAATAAGTCTTGCCTTTGCGCTCCCTTTAATGAATAAAAGTAGTAGGCGGGGAAAAGCAGCCATAATTTTCGTGTTTACTGATGCTCTTTGTCATCTGCGCTGAGTGTTTTGCTTGTATCCTCTGCAGTATTTTATCGTCAAATTTAATAATCACACTTAGCCAGACAAGCAATCACTACAATCAAATAGCTATTCTACAGCTGTTGAAATCTTATATAGTGAAGTGTGTCTGCGTCAGTTGAAAAAAAAACCAAACAAAAACATTGCATTGGGAGCCATTCAATAATAAGTGCTGCGTCAATTGTGAAATTGCTCAAAAATTACTTTCAATTTTGTTCTTTCAGGTGTTAGTTTTTCTTTCTGTCTGGCAAACTTTGGTCCCAGCTGTCACCCCGACGTGCCAAACACACATTTAAAGTATTTGTAGTTGACCTGCAGGTCTGCTCTGCACTTTTTAAAAGTTCCTTGTATGACATGTTGTATTAATGGCTCTGTCTTCAGCCCTGACAGCGACCCCGGAGGGACTGAGGGTTAGACAGTATCCTCGCTCTCTCACTGTGATGCGAGGTGAAACAGCAATCCTGTCCTGTCATTTCAAAGTTGAATCCCTAAAGTATGGGGTTCAGTGGTTCAAAATGAAGCCGGAAAAGAAGCTCATCCCAAAGTCATCCAGGCAGATCTTTGTGGAGAAGAACCAAACGTCTTCCCTGGTGATTACTCAGGTTGCACTGGAGGATTCTGGCCAGTATTTCTGCGAGGTCAACGTCCTGCAGAGAGACCCGGAGCGGGGAAACGGCACCCAGCTGATTGTCGTAGGTGAGAAACAAATGGCTAGTTTCAGAAATCATCATGCCTCTAATTCATGAGAGTCTGCTTTGCTTTGGTGTTGCTCCCACATTGGTAGCTGTGTTTCATTTCTATCTTCTGTGCACCAGAGCTGCCATGTTTAGTGTGTAAGCCAGCAGCGGTGAGCACCGTGCATCACCCTAAGAGGACCGGCCACAGAAATCGGCCTATGAGATCTATAAAAATTCAAGTCATGTGAAATTCCCTCAGAGTTCATCTTTTTGCCTGAGCAGTTTCATGACAGATCTAGAAATAATCACCCAGGCGCCATGCTCAGTGCCTCGTATTGATCTTGCCCAGGGAATTGAAACTCACCAGAAAACAAGGCAGGGAGGGATGGCTAAATTATTATGTGGAAATCTTCCATTCGGAAGAAAAGATTCTTTTAGATTTTTTTTTTTTTTTTTTGTCTTAACAAATAGGAATTGATATTGCACATTTCTTCTTGAAACATTTATTTCCAGATTTCTTTGGTTTCAGATCTATTTCTCCATCTATCTAGATCAATTCTATACGTTATAAATTATTTTACATCAATTACTTTTTTTTTTTTTTTTTGGTCCAGTGAAACTGTCTTGTAGATGTCTCAGGTAAAAGGCAGCACGATGCTAATGAGAGGTAGCAGTAGTAGAAGTCGGAACAAGAAGCAGTAAGAGGGATGATAGAAGGGGTGGTAATGGCAGGATGATTCTGAGAAGCAATTTAGAAGAACAGACTTAAATTCTGCCTTCTTTTTTTTCTTTACCCAGAATGTTCTTCTGATGCATCATTTTTGTGCTGCATGCATTTATATAAATATATATCTATGCACAGCAATTTGCCCATTTTTACCCACGTTCTTTTCCTTGTGTAGACGGCTACATTATGACTAATACTCTTTTCATACTTCTGTCCTATTTTCCTTTGCTGGCTATGATTATTTTTTGCTTGCGATGTCCTGGTTTTATAATGTGACTCTCATGTGATGTTTTCGATTTGTTCGTGACTCATCCTCCAAATCTAGCACCACCTCTGGCTCCTAAAATATACCTCCAGATACCCCCGAACCAACAGACTGGTCGATGGGCTCTCCTCTGCCTCACTGGGGGATTCCACCCCTCTAAACTCACCCTCACCTGGACCTACCAGAGCGCCGCAGCCAATATTGATCCCCTGTCAGTCACTAATTGCACCCTTCCTGCCATTACCCCTCGAGGTAACCCATCTGACAATGTGACCGATGGAGTCCTGCTGTCCTCAGATTGGCTGGTGAACTCCATGCCGTCTCGCCAGCCTGAATGTTTCCAGTTGATGGACATCCACAGAAAAGTTTACCTCTTCAGTGTGTTTCTTCTCCCGGAGAAGCAGTCTTTGGACGCAGGGATCACCTTCACCTGTGGGGTGCAGGACCACCCTGCCCTGACCACAGCTCTGACTGTCTCCTTCACTTGGGGTAAATTTAAAAAAAGAAAAAGTTGTGAAATGTTTTGGAGGTTTGTTTTTTTTTACCAGTTTTTCTACTAATGTCATATGAAATATTCTTAAACTTACAAAACGCAAATTCGTGTTATGCTCATCGCTTCCACTTTGAAGGAATCGTTTGGTATGCAGATAGTTTGTGAATTTTATAATACCTGCTATTTGTTATGTAGAGGAAGCCTGTCAGAGGTATGAATCGCTGCTGTAATTTAAAGATAGGAAAGCAAGGAAAAAAAAACACACACTGGCTTTAGCTGCTGAATTCATTTAAAATTTAGATAGAATCCGAAAGTGTAGCCTGATTTAAGCAGCTGAATACATTCTCTCTTGCTTTTTCTCACTTTTCCCTTTAGTTTGGGTCAGAGGAAACAAACTGTAAACACAGACACTGATTTTATGCTCACCTTGAAAAGTTGGCATGGGCAAATTGGCTGGAGCAGAAATAAAGAGATATTACCATTCAGCCGGTGGAGTCCGTGGTGAATTTAAGTTAAGCGTTCAGTCTCCTTTGAGTCGGCTATGGATAGCAATCAATTAAAAGACAACTGAAGCGGAAGTTATATATGCCCTCAGAACAGCGGATCTGTCCCTTAAAGGATCTTATACCTGTTTGCGTCCATCATGTAATTAGTTGCCTATCTGTGGTGGCAGCAGGGTATTGACTCCCAGCCATCTTTTCTGGCATTTCCTTGGCAGCGATCATGACAAAGGCTGCGGCTTGAAACACAGCCGTCTGTAAAAGTCACTGCGCTCGACTGCTTTGGTTTGAAAGGTAAAAAATCTGGCTGTTTACGGTCCCCTAGGTTTGTTTGTGGTTTGCTAACGTGTGTCTGCGGCGCGGGAAGCCTACAGTTGGTTCACCAGAGTTTTTGGAAAAAAAGATGAGACCCAACCTAAACAGTGAGGTTGCAGTTGGATATGTGAGCTGAAAGAATTCATTCTGCGGTGACCCCTTTAACATTACACACAGACATTTACATTTATTCACATTATAAACATAATGGTGAGAGCGGCTTCTATCTGATCTTGTGTCTCTGACCTCAATATTATATATATATAATATTTATCTATCGATGTGATGATTCAATTCCTTCATTCTCGTACTGATGATTCAACCAGGATGTTTTTATAACTGTGAAGCTTTTGGACCTGCTCCAAATACTTGCACTATGCAGAAAATGAACTGGATTTTCCCATCAGGAACCTTGGCTTCTCCAAATCAACCTCCTTCTGGATTTCTAATCTAAATAAATAACACACTGAGTTTAAACATGACACAGCCACACACATACCACAAGTGTCTTGTTCAGCGTTTGCCCTACTTGACTGTTAATGTGGGTCAGACATCGATCATTCCAAGCCAATAAATTGCCTGCAATACTGCATACTTGAGCAAATGAATGATTTTCCCAATCATTGTTTAAACACCTCTCCTCCCAGGGAGGAGGTGAAAGTCCATCAGCCAAGGCCAATTCCACCTCCCTGATTTCATTCTGTTCTGCTCAATAACATGATGAGTCAGTGCTAATCACCGATGTCCTTTTTTTTTTTTTTTCCAGATGCCTCCCCAAATGAGCTTGTGGGCTACTTGAATATCCTCAAGATGTGTTTCCTGTCTGCAGTGACTGTTGTGTTTTCACTGGAAGGTGAGTAAATGGCAAGAAATAGCAACATTCACAAGAAATAGTTGAAAACAAACTATGTTCCATTCATGTGTTTTTGCGCTTCACAGTAGTCAAACGTGTGTGTGAAGGGAAAATGATGTCTTCCGTGTGAGTACAGCTCTCCTCATCCTCAGCCTTTGGCAAACACATCTTTTACACACACTCACATGGGGCTGTTTTTCTTATTGCCTTATCCTTGTAACCTATCACACATTGTTAGGAAAAAGTCAACACTGACGCAACAAGCAATTATTCTCTTCCAGGAAACACACAATGAAAGTGGAGGGACAACAGAGAGGAAAGGCATGACGGATGCATCTGAGCAGACCAACCTTTGACAAACAACATCAGACATATTCAAGTCTGTTCCAGTCAATGACAGACAATTCTAATTAACACTTCACCGTGCACCATGAAAATGTGCCTCCCCCCCATCTCTCTCTCTCTCTCTCTCTCTCTCTCTCTCTCATGATTAATATTTGATAGAGCCACCCGTGCCTTACATTCTGCTTTCACATACTGTACATCCCCTAAGTGCTGATGCATCGCTGATTTCTTTCTTCACATCAAAGCTATTTATCTCTGTAACCCTTTTTACCGCAGTTGCGCGCTAACTGGCGTGTTTTTGGATTTTGCTCATTGTGTGGGGGGGGCTTGTAGCCCGCACATCTTACTCATTCACTGGGGTCTGTGTGTCAAAATGAATGCTTCATGCATGATCCACCTGTCAAACAGATACAGTGATCAGCTAAACCTCCACGCAGGCCTAATCCTCACAAAACAGGATTACGGTCGATGCCAGTGCTTGCTTGTGTGATAGCATTGTTTATGTGTGCAGTGTGTGGGGCGAGATCTTGATTATGGTTTTTGGGGAGGAAGTTCCTTTTAAATTTAGATCAGCCAGGAGTGCCAAGATACTGCAAGTAATAATAACCATTACATTTAGAGGGAGATGATCTATCTTCTATATTCGCCGCCACCAGATTAGAGTTGTCAAAAGCAAGCTTTTTATTTCCCCAGCTCAATAAATCTTCCTTTGGTCATTCTTAATCTGTATTTTTTTTTTATTCCAAACTGCTTTTATAAATATAATTAAACTCTGAAAAAAGATTTACAACAACAAACATTTCACGTGATGCATCGCTCACTCGCGCAAAAAAAGTTGGTCCTTACAGTATCTCTCCTCTTTCATGTATACACACACGCACACAGCCACACAAATACAATCGCGTTGTGTCCTACCTGATAACTGCCCCTCATTTTTTTATGTAAACTTTTCAGCACGAATCATAAGTTATGCAAAACCTATGTTCATATTGCTTCTGTATGAAAATAGTACATTTACATTTTTTAATTAAAACCCCTGCCATACAGTATTCACACGTTACATGCATATTATCCAAACACACGCCACTTTACAGCCATAGTTTCCATTTGGACATATACATTGAAATTTTTCATTCAAATATAGTAGAAATGTTATATTATGGAAACCAGCATCTACATCAGAACGTCCAGGATCACACAAATCAAAATATACAAATATATCGCCTGTTCACATAAAAATCAACTGCAGACTGAAAATGTTTTTGCAGCAGTGTACAAAGTCTAGTCCTTTTTCAACATACTCAAATCTTTCAAAGCTCACAGTGTAGTGCAGCTTTCCATTATTAGCACACTTGACACATAATGTGTCTATTGTGACAAACGAATAACATCCTGTTTGTGGCTAAAGCGAGTGGAAAACCTTTATCTCTGAAGAGCTGAAGGTTCATTTTGCTCGGCCCTCCGCCCCAAGTCTCCACCACACCTGACTGCATTGTGAAATCCTGCTCTTATTTAAGAAATGTTTTTCATTCCAATACCTCAATTGAAAGTGGCCCATCTCTATAGCTGTACAAAGTATGCTGCAAAAATATACATATATAAAATAAATAAAAAAAATGGCTGTAGCCTTCCCCAAGGAGGAGATTTCCTCTCTTGCCTTGTTTCCAAACAGGAAGTTCCTCACAGAGTCAAACAGAGACACGCCGCTCTGTGTACAGTGGGCCAAGTCATTTTCTCATGTGTAAAAACATAAACATGGCATGGCATTAATTTCCTGCTCTGGGGGATGAAGAAATAAAAAATTAGCCAAGGCAGCTGCCCACCGCTACTTTTCAGTCAGCTCAGATAGCATTGATCTCCTCTTGTGTGTGCTCCTTATCTTTTGCAGGCTTGGTAATCCCCCCGGACAAGACTGTGAGCCTGTGACAGGACATGCACCTGTTTAAGCGGCTTTTAACCCCTCCTATCAAACTACCCACCGTCCCTCTTACAGCAGAGGAGGAGAAGTAGAAAATAATGGGGTCTAGACAGGCATTAAAAGTGCTGCACAGCAGGGCCTTGTCCCTCCATTCAGGACTTTTCCATGTAATAAAACCCACAATGTGTGAGACGTTGTAGGGGCCAAAACATAAAGCGAACACCAGCAGTGTTCCTAAAGCCATGCCAATGGCCCGGAGGCGCCGACGTCGGTCAATATGCTGCAGCCTGGACAAAATCCTGATGAAATTAATGTAGCAGAAACTGCTGATCAGGAAGGGGATGCAGAAAAGTACCACACAGAGCTCCAGACGCACAGGCAGGAGAATATTCAGCTGAGCTTCTGTGAAATTCGAGTAGCACACGTCCTTCCTGTCTTCAGCAGTGACCGAGATACCTGTAACATTGTGGTCTGAGGTGGTATTGGAAGAGCTTTCAGGGCCGATTAAGGGCATGATGAAGACAATGCTGAGGTGGACAATGGAGAAAAGCCAGAAGAAGATGCTGGCGGCGATGGCATACATAGGTCGCCGCCTTAGGGAGTGCTGGATGGGGAAAGCCACTCCCAGGTAGCGCTCAACGCTGACTGCGGTGAGGAAGAAGGTGCTGTTGTAGATGGTCATGTAGAAGATGAAGCCAGAGAGCGGGCAGAGGAAGTAGGGTATGTCCCACACCATGTCGTTCATCACCTCCTGCATCTTAAAAGGCAGGAAGAGCAGGAAGAGGAGGTCGGAGATGGTCAGGTTGAGAAGCAGGATGTCCATTGGCGTGGCCTTCTGCCGCACCTTCTTGCTGAAAGTGTAGAAGGCGAGGATGTTGGACGGGAGGCCCAGCACAAAGGTAACAATGTAGACGGACAAACACAGGCCTGTGTGGCACTTCTGCATGGTGGCCGCAGAATAAGTCAGTCAGCCAGCCAGGGGGTAGGGACGTGCCACATTATGTCCTTGGCTCAGAAGAGCGGAGTGGGGTTGAATATACAGCAGCACGGGGAGGTTTGATCTGTCAGACAGTCCAACCCACAGGAGACGAAGGCTTCTTATTGGGTCAGCTGCCTGGAACAAACCCGTCGAGACAGCGTGGTTTTCCTGTCCCCACCGATAAACCAATGCTCATCGTTTCCTCGAGGGCTTTAAGCTCTGCTGATAAGCGAGAATGGAAGGAGATTACCACACGGCACGGCACAATTTTTCGACCTATTGTCCAGCCGACACTTGGTTTAAGAGGGCACTGCTATACTTTTTATACATTAAATTTCCGACTACAAGCTTAAAGACCACAGCAAGAAACCAGAGACAGCCTCTTATTCCTTCACATTTCCCCCTAATTTCTCTTCATATCTCTACTTCAGAGTTTATTGTGGAGCTGAATTATCGCCTAATGAGGATTCAGTGTTTTGGCCTGACACACGGTTTTGTACACAAACCGTAATACTGTGTTATTGCTTCCCCCTTGTTGTAAATACAGTACAATGATGCTTTTATCATTAACTACCAGCCCTCTGTTCTCACTATATACACAAATACTGGGCATGTTGTGAAAATGATGACCCTCATAAACATAATGACTTAACTACACCAGGGAAATGAGTGTCTCAGAGCTTGAGCCGGCACCGCTTTACAACACTTTCTGTCATCAAAAAACTTCTGCATCCTATTATGGAGAACGTTCAAAATGAAGACAAAAGGAAATTGGTAGGATCATTAAAACAAATACTGAAAGACATTTATTTCAAGAAATGATGTGAAGAAAAGCTATTTTCTTACCCTTTGTGTAATGAACTGGATCACATCAAAGTGAATATGTGTGACCAAAGCTCAGCTCTTATAGTCTGGTGACAGAACAAGGGGAAGTTTTTTTGTTTTTTTTTAACTCTAGAGGAATGTGTTAAAACTGAGGCACCTTGTAGACTTCCTCTTATACAGCTGCTGTTTCATCAGTACATGCGTCTCCACTCCATGCCGACACAAGCTTCCTGTTTTAGCACTGTTAAAATTAATTCCTTGAAGAAAATAAGCAATTATGACTTACCTTAGTCCTCCGCCGCGTGTTTCTCGGCACACCCACATGTGATGATTGCTCAACTGTTATACTTGATCTCCTCTATTCACCAGCGTTCAGCTCCTACCTGCTGTCGCCTGGCATGTCCCCCTGTTTAAATGATAATCTCAACATCCAGCGCCTGATAATGGAAATTATTAGGGAAATACTTCTGCAATCTATCACCTACATTTGCCTAACATGGTTTCCGTGGTAACAGCTGGCCTTTTTTCTTTTTTTTTTTTGCATTGAGCAGTGCAGACGGTCTCTGCGGGCCTGTGTGATCGCATGTTATTAGATCACATTTAGTTATCCATGCTCGCTGCCTCTCCAAGGACTGCCTTTATTATGAGAGGAAGGGAAAGGGCATTTGACAAAGGAGATGTCTGCTTGTCAAAGTGGTCCCTCCCTCCGCAGCATGCGGCGAGGGCAGCGGGGTCCAGCTGCATGGTTGGCTATCCAAACAACAAGCCTCTGTTTGGCCAAACACCGCACATAAAAAAAAAAAAAAAAAAAAACAACCAGCAGACAGAGTCATGGCTTTCTCAGAGAGGAATGATGAGAGCTTTGTAGTGTCGGCCAATTCTGTATTCTGAGCAGAAAAACATCCAGATGTATGAGCAGTCACTGGCCCACCCCCCCCCTTTTTTTTTTGTACATACCTGCTAATATCATAACAGAAAAGTCTCTCAACCAGGTAATTTATGGTGAACAAGTAGGTGTGGTTAAGTTTGCAAAGTGAAGGAAACAAGCTTTTGAAGTATTAATGACTCTGAGGTGTAACAAAAAGTCCTTTTGATGTTTCTTAATGCATGTAAATCACTCTGAGGCACTTTCACTTGAGCTTAGCCTTTTAACACTTCATTCCCATGTGGAAGTTTTGGATATTTTGTTACTGCGACCTAAGTCCTTATTAAATATTCCCCCCCTTTACCCATGTCTGTAACTTCTTGCCCCTGCCATTGATCCTATTAAAAAAAAAAAAAAAAAAAAAAAAAAACAACCTTCTGTCAATTTCTCTCATGCTTCTGCACCACTGACAAGCCAACAAAGGGAAATTGTTGGAGTTTCAGGCGCCGTGCTCCCGTCTGAAATCATTACATTTGTGTTCCACGCATAAATTTACACAATCGCGTTGTATTATGCAAGCTGGAGTGTTCCATAGTGAGAGCTGGCGTTACAGAATGACATCAGGGAATTTCTAAGACTCTGTTTTAAGCACAACCTCTAATGTAACACCCGGTGATATTTCATCACTGCAGGACAGCCAGATTTAGTAATTAGCCAGAGACACTTCCCCCTCTTGTTGGGAAACAGGAGCAAATCTGGAGAGACGAGTTCTCCTTCAACACCTTCATATTACGTTTTTTACTTTTTTTATTTTCTAAAAGTGTACCACAGGCAGAAATACTACTTTTTTTTTTATTATTATTATTAGTCTGCGACATTTGTCCCTGCTTTTGAGGTGCCATGTGTAATATGAAGCATTGAAAGTTAGAATATTCAGAATTTCCTCATTTAGTTAAATCCTGCATGGACTTCTGTTATTTTTATTCACATGAAAAAGGAAGATCAGGGGTGTGACCAGGATCTTTGAAAGACTGAAGTTTCCTCGCCACTGAAGCAAGAGCAGAGTGGGATTTTACATTACATTAGGTTTATTTTCAGTGTATTTGTGTTGTCTGCATGCTGAATTTTCCAACATGAAGGTCTAATTGCATCACTCCCGTGAGAGAGTGTCTCAAAACAACGCATTGTTTTCATGCGTCCTCTTACATAAAATATGTAGACGAATGTGGAGACAAACTGTTAAACCAGAAGCAGTGTTTGTTACCATCAAGTACGTCAAACAGTCTTCTAACTCACTCATACAGACAGGAAGTCACTGACGGCAAGAGAGGCCTCACTCATGATGCCGGGTGCGTTACCTAAAACAGTTAGAGTAAACTATGAGGAACAAATATAAAAGGAACATCGAGACATTACTATGAGCAATTCGGGTGACTCTAAACACATTTAGGGAGTTTGTTCTAACCTCTTATTCCCTACAACTCAATGGCCTGGCCTTGCCACAACCCCTCCCCACAATCCACAATTGCAAGTGACAAAACTGCTCAGTACAAAGAACTGACATTAATCCACAGATGTTTTTCTATCTGTAAGTTACCCAGAGCCTGAAAAGATTTAAGATGTCATCCCATTATAAGTGCCTATACTTTAATACTTGTTTATTTGAAACCGTTTTAGAGAGCACTGATCCAAATCCAGAGGATTTGTACAAACAGCCTAGATTGTCATTGAATTTGTAGGATTTATAGATTAACAGTTGGCGAGAAAGGTTTGCAAATGCTGGATAGCACTTGCGGTAAGAGGGTGTGGGGGTTACTGAGTGCAACAAAGAGCTAATTCATTCATTCAGGTGTGTCATGTTTGCTGGAGATCCCAGGCAGGTGTGTAAAAGGGTCAATGGGATTTTCCCGGCAGAACTGGGCGGTATAAATTATTTTTCAACCAAAGCCTGAGGTTTTTTCCTTCAGAGCTCAGAGTGCTGGGGATGTGATCAGACGGAGCATTTTGCAGCAAAATGATCTTTGTGACACAACAAAATGGAAGAAGAACACAGCTCAGATGTACGGCGCTGAAGTACTGAAAAAAGTCTGCAGAGTAACAGCCTGCACGGTTACTGAAGCAGCAGGAAGAGAATCATACATTATGTAAGACAGGAGTGGAAAGATTTATTAATGTGCCAATGATTCAGGCTCCAAATATGAAAAACCAAATGATAAGAGTTTTTTTTTTTCCACTCAGCGGCAAAATATCTGCAAACCCATCTGTGATCATCCTTCTTCTATCTTTCTTTCTACAACTTGAAAATAAATTGATAGTTTGCTTTTGAAAAAAACAGGTTCAGTTTATGGTCCTCACAGTTTGTTGGGTTTTTGTGGGTTTTTTTGGTCTTAAGTATGCCACAGGTTATACAGAGAGGGTGAGCAATAATGCTTAATGGAGCTGCTAATTATAAATGAATTAGTGAGGATTTTAGAGTCCCATGGAGACTCTAATATTTTACCAGTAATATAACTTGGGGAAAAGCAAAATGCATTACAAAAATTATTTTAATATTTACCAAACTAATACTTATTATTGATTGAATCCTCAGCCTTCAGAAAAGCAGCTTGATACCTAACAGGAGCCACCGTGGGATGAAAATAAACTGACCACCACTGTGTGTCTCTGCTTTGCACTCAGTGACTACGGCCACTCTGAAGTTCAGCTGACACAGATGTTATGAGCGAAGTGTTTTTAAAGAGCACAAACATGGGCAACAAAGACAAGAGCTGCTCTGCATGTTGTCAACAGCCTTTTCAAGAGCAGCGAAGGACAAAGAGGAGGCTGGAGACGGCTGAATGCTGCTGCAAAGTAGACGTGACTGCATACATCAGCTCCTTCATTTACGGTAAATAGGGTAAATGAAAATAAACCAATGGCTTCCTGAGGTCTTATGAGAAAGAGGAAGTCACCAACAAAAGAAGAAACAACCCAGGTTTCTGCTGAAGTAAGCATCAATGTGTGCAACACCTTGTGCATATATATTTGACTCTGAAGAAAGAAACGAGGAAACTCATTTTGTTTTGTCACCTGCTCTTTCTTTCTGCTTCTGGGAAAAAACTCTTGTTTGCTCATGTCATATTATTCACATCTATCTTGAGATAAAACCTCAAAATTGTACGCAACCATCTCACTTAACGTGTATCATCACTGGATTCCACTTTCCTGACGTATAACAGGATGAAGCAATTAAAAATGATGTTGACAATTAAATGTACAAGTCACACTGTGTTCCGCTTCAAACTTTATCCAATTTCACAGTTTATCTGAAAAGCTGCTGCTTCTTAAATTCCTTTGCTTTGGCCCAGATCAGAGGAGAGACTCTCACACAACCAGTTCGATGCACAACATTGAGAACGGCCGCCACAGAAGTCCACCTCTGTCTTTGTCTGTATGAGACCTCAGTATGCTAATTGCGGTGCATCGAGTAGATATCTCAACAATGAAAAACATTCAGCTTCTGTGCTTTACAAACTTGAAGCATCCCTAAAGTCTCCTCGCTAATCCCTTTGTTAATATCCAGTGCATGAACCTATAAGCTTCCTTATATTTGTGGTGGAAAAAAAACAACAACTACTAAATAACAGCAACATAATTCTCCCATCCTTACAGAAGAGTTCAGTGCCTGCCAAGCCACCATATTGCTATTTGAAGAGCGACTTTGCTTCCAACATAGCTGGACTCATTTTAGTCCTAATGACACATTAAAATAAAGCTAGCTGGTTTGAATAGATAATCTTGTACATTTTGGCTGGCAGCCTTATCAAGTATAACCTGAGTCCAAAGAACAACTGTTGGAGGAGGCAAATCAGCGAGAGAATTACACAACAGTATAAAAGCAGAATAGATTTTCATCCTCTGGCTCTGCACCCATACCAACTAATCATATTCATAATGAGCACATCTAATGAGCTTTTACGCACAAATACCACTGGGAAGTTGTCCTGTAGTCCCTTTCCATAGTGCCATGGAGATTACTCCCATTGCCAACAATTAATATCTCAGCCAACATCGTTGTGGTGATAGTGTGTTTTGTGTTGGCCTTGTAAACACAGAAAGTTTCAATGTAACTTTAAAGCTTATGATCAATGTACTGTGAACGAGGCCAAGTCACACACCTGAACGATGGGACCAGTCGTGGGTGTTTATTTGGTTATCTGGTCGTTGCTGGGAACTCGCAGAGTGGCTGTAAAAGCAGAGCTGATATTGAGGCTGCTGGATGTATGGATGTGCTTAAAAAACACGGTCAGAGATCAGAGTCGTGTGCGGCGTTAATGTTTGAGGTTCCAAAGCAATAACGCTCCCACGTCATCGGCCCCTCATTATAAGCCCGAAAGTGATGAATATGCACAACAGGAAAGGGCTTGTTGATTGTGTACAGGGCTTGTTGAACTCCTCTCCATGCTCGCCCATCTACTATGTTGCCTTTGTTTGAAAAACCGGCCTCCATTATTTGCTTGCTTTTTATTTACAACACAATTAGATCCCTGATTAACATTTTTATATAGTTTTGGCTCTCACACAAATCTTGTCTCTATTAATCAGCAATGATTCAAGGTCTTGAATACAAAATGCTTTTAGTCTGTTCGGTTCCATTAAAGAGAGTTTAGCTTTCGTCGTACAACTGCAAACAGCGATAAATACACCAAGCTGAGCTAATGGAAGGCCTCGATGTTGAAAAGCTGCCGATCCTCAGACCAGGAGCTCTGATCATGCAGATAAAAAAAAATGTCTTGAAAGATCAAAAAAGCATAGCACTTAAAATGCATCTCATTATAGGAGCAAAAGAGAGTTGAATCAATGGTTTTGTCAAACAGCGGGTGATTGGCGAGATAAAAGGAGCCCCAGTTTGGAACAGAGCCACGAGACAGCAGCAACACACTCATTCTTAGAGGTCGATGAAACTTGAAAGTCACTATACTCTTCTGATTAGAGTTTGAAATTGCTCAATAGATGTACAGAGTACACCTCTCTAATATCTTAGCAGTGTTATAGGAGAGAGAGCGGCGACGCACACTGTGTCTCCATGTTAAGGTGAAATGAAATTTTAATGATCGCCGTGGGGAGCATGTGCTAACATCTGGGAACATTTAGATGAGAAGTCAGCTCCTGATGACCTCACAACAGCACTCCTCTGTAAAATTAGTCCTAATACCAGTAATTGCTCCTCCCGATTCCTGTCTCATAAGGAATTACAAAAAGGTGAGTGGACAGAATGAAAAAGAAAAGCTTCCTCTAGAAACTAATTTACTAAAGGAAGGGAGGAAAGGAGCGGCCTCCTCACTGTCCTTTTGAATCACAAAGTGTTTTTGTTGTTTTGGACACAAATATAGCTAAAAAAAAAAAAAAACTATTTCAAGTATACTTTCAAAAACCAAAGGAAGGAGAAAATCACACTGATCAAAGCAGCTGGCTCAATAAACTGTGTCTACGCAGTGTTGAGCTTGTTGTTGTGGTTGAGCTGCACAGCAACATCCGCCTCAGGAAGGTCTTACACAAGACGTATGAGCTGTCTGAGAAAATGTGAAGTAAAATTGTTCGTGTGAGATTGCTATCACTACGGTAAAATTCAACTCAAAATAATCTTTGAATTATGTGTAATTTCGCGTGAATCTCTTTTGCACAGAAGGACAATTTTAATCCATCCAATAGTGGACTGACACTTAAAATTACGAAACTGCAGCACATCTAGTGTGCTTTTATGAAAATCTGGAGGATTATTACTTTAAAGATTCTGAAAACTTATCAAACAGTCTCCAAACTTTGAGCATTTCACTGTCACATAAAATATGCAGGACATAAGATATTACAATCAAAATTAAATTACGGGGAATCATCATTTATTTAGAGTTTAATGCTGAAAAGATCCACTGAAGCCTGCTTCAACCACATTCTGACAAACAACTTGGATTGGTGCTCAGAGATGGATTACACTTTTCCAATGGAGCTCCATCCACCTTAAAAGGATTAGATTAGCGCTGACAAAAATCTGAAGTGTAGAAATCCCTCATGTGGAAGAACCAAAAGTGTTTTACCTTTAACAGAAGTTTGTGTGCTCATATGAGAACCCAATAGCATCAGAAGAAAGTAGGTTTTCAGATCCTGTAATATGAAAATATAGATTAGAATGGCATTAAATAAATAATCTGATGAATTCTAAATCAAAGTATCCAAATGGAAACGTGAGCACTAACAACAATACATACAATTTCATTTTTGTGTCTTACTGTGACTGCACAGCTCCCAGCACAACTTCAGGTTTGTAGTATTCTGTAATATAATATACATTTTTCAAACCTTCCTCCTGAAGAACATAAATATGAGTTGAGAAATAATACATTTATATTTGTATTACAGTGTTCTCAGCTCTGAAGTGTCTTTGCTTACGAAGCTTAATCTCTCAAACCATGTTAGGGGCAGACGACAAAAAGCACTTTTTTTTTTTTTCTAGGTCAGCAAAAATGTCACTTCTTAAACACCTTTAACAAAAGTGTTGTCCTTATCAAAATGGGGCCGGAAATATACGGTGGTGAGCAATTTGATATAAGTGAGCGATGCCAAAAATGTTTGTAAATGTCACCGTTAAGTCTCCCAAAGGCCTCCTTAACACGAGGTCACATGGTGGCATTTTGAAGGACAGAGATATTCTCCGACCGTCGGAGCCACATTTTGTACAAAAATGTGAAGTCAAAAAAACAAACAAAAACAAACAAACAAAAAAACAAGTACATGCCGGTTACCTACAGGGTCTGCAACCAGTGTTTGTTTTTATTATCAGGTACATTGCCTGATTACTCATTTAGTTTTAAATGGCTGAAATAATAAAAGAACAGCACTAAAAAAAAAAGAGGAATTAATTATTAAAACCAATAGAGTGTTCATAGGTTATGCAAAGCAATTAATATCACATCTATTAAATGTGATGCAGGTTTACACCATAGCACCAAAACCGGACTGGAATGAAGCCATTTATTTAGTGGGGTCAGTTATTGTGATGTTGCAGTGAGGCCTTTGGTGATGACAACAGTGACTTAATAAATTATAACGAAAGTGGAAGTAGCTTTTTTTTGTGTTTCATTTCTTTTTCTCGTTATCAACATTGCACAATTTTTTTGTCATGCATCTTTTGTTGGTCATACTTTTACCTCCTATTCCCTTTTTGTGCACGTTGAATTTAGTCTATAGTCAGTGTTTAACTCGATGACGAGGATGGACGGTGTGTGACCCTGTAAATATGTTTAATGATGTTCGATTACACACGCAAGGAAAAATTCTGAATTCAGAAATAGGTTGAATCACTTGAATGTGCCAAACCTCTTTGACTTTCTGAATTTTAACCACATCCTGTGGTTCTTATCAGCTCAGTCAAGCAGATTTTCGGCCAGTTGTCAAGTGAAGATATAAATGAATAAATACATCATGAAATTTAATTAAAGGATTGAGCTCTCTCTGCATGTTATTCTCAATGCTACGCTCTTTTCAACCACAATAATATTTTACGGCTTATGAATGCTAATTAGGGGGTTAAAGTAAAGGGTTAGCTCCTTGTCTTTTATTTATTCATTAATTTTTCCTCATTTTAAGACTCTAAAGTTGTTTTTATACCAGTGGTAACAAATTTGACTCAACTCTTAATAAGGCGCTGAAACGATGATAAATCTAATAGAACTGACTTGCCTGTCAATCAAAACAAATTTCTGAAGTCCTACTGTGGGTGTGAAAGATATATTTAGAATTTAAAAGTAGCCAGTCCGAGCTGCTGAGCCCAAATAACTAGGACCACACATCCATATCTGATAGCACACATTCACTCACTGGGGCCCCATATTGTATTCAAGGATGCAGGCATACAAACAAGAGCCAGGCCATTATTGCCAGCTGATAACAGGATATCTGTATTATGGTGTAGAAGATGGCTAAAAACTGCACACAGTACAAAGTGCAGGAGGAACTCACGAGGTAGAAAACAGTGACACAGTTACTTAGTGTGACGCCGTAGTTTACATTAGCACGTGTGCTGGCACAGCTGAATAACACCCTGCCCTCATTGCATGCAGTCTATATTTCTCATGGCTTTGATAAGCAAAGCTGATGGATGGGTCTGTCTCGGCCAGGCTTCAGTAATCTCACCCACAGAGAGAGGGTTTTTCCACATCTACTTATAATGTGACCTGGATTATGGCAAAGAAGAAGTATTTTTGATTTTCTGTGATCCGTTTTCCCGCTTTTCGGAAAGTAGGCTAGGAACATAAAGCAGTCAGGCAATGAATGAAATCTATCCAACCAGAGTCATGTAAATATAAGTCAAGCTAAAAGTAGAGCATAACCTCTGTCCTGCAGGGTATTTAAAGCCCAGCTGACGGCCTTATGATAAAAAGGTATGTGGGTCTTCACTTCAGACCTGGCGTGAAGGATGGGGAGCAGCCTACTGGCTTAATCTGGCTTCCACAGCACTGTGTAAACGGAGACCGACCTACAGCACCTCACACTGAGACAGTCAAGAGCAAGGGGAGGACAGGCAGAGCTGAGGAATAATAAAAACTGTTTCTCACCATCCCCCCGCATGATTATCTGTGCAGCTTGGTGGACAGCACATGGAAAGACGCTCTCACTGTATAGAAACTCCTGTGAGCAGCACTGTGCTACTGGACTCCTCAGCAGACCCGCAGGTTCGGGTCCACTCTAAGGTGGGTGGGCTGTTGGAATGGCATGCGTTGATGCATTTGTTGCGATGTGGAGCCTCAACTACAAAATACTGTATTGTGTTTCCTTGGCATTTTCTGGCCCTGGGAAATGCACGTTAATTTTTTTCTTACTTTTGACTGAAGAAATGATAAATTTCTCTTCTGTGGAATGAAAGGTTGAATTCAGCAGCAGTTAAACACCGCCTGCTTCGAGTCAGCACACTCAGGGGTTTTGCTGCAGAAGCCTTTCTTGGCCTGGCATGACAGATACTGCTGACATTATTGGATCAGTGCACCAACTTCATGATTATTCTCTACTTGTGTCACCGTTACACTCCATTTTAGCATTTACCTTTGCCCAGTAAATGTCACTCGCGGCCTCAGTTGCTGCTGTTCAGCAAAATACTTTAAGTCAAGGTCTAACACAGCCATGGGATCAAACATCTGCTTCTTTCCTAGAGGGATCTGCACTGTGACAACGCTAATTCCTCCAAGAAGTGTTACATGCCTGCAGTGCGTTAAGCCTTCATAAGACTCATAAAACTAACGTGTTCATGTCAGGCAAAAAAACAAAAATAAACAGAGGGTGGAGGAAGAAGCATTTAATAAAATGCTCCCATTCTATACTCTTGCATCTGCTGCGTTTAGTACAATCATCTTTCTTTTTTCTTGCTGACATTGGATTTTTTTTTTTTTCTTCACTGCAACACATGGCTTAATTACAAGACAACTATCTGCACTGCAGCTTGAAAAATCTGCTTTTTCTCTGCACATCTAACAAAAAATATCTAAGTATCGTGATCCGGCAGCTTCTGGGAACTGTGAGCGTCTGTTTGCTTTAAAAAAAAAAAAAAAAGTTGGTTAGAAGTGAAGTTTGGTGCTTTCAAGGTGGGAATGACATCAGGATTTAATTTCAGCCCCCTCCAGACAGCTCATATGCTAAGCAAACAGCTGTAATGTCACATTCTCTTATGGTAAAACTTAAAATCATTGATCATTTCAAACTGCTTTTTTTTTTTAACAACATCAATACAACCGTATCAATACAACAACACAGACGACATTGAGGACCTGTTGGGAATGTTTTCCACAAGGATTCCTCAGAGCTGTCTGATTTTTCTTACAGGGAAATATCAGTAGGAGAACCTACCTCCATTCAAAAGAGAAAGCATGCTGAAAATATGTAATCCAACATGATATGCACAATTGGATCAACAAACGATTACGATAAAACACAAATTTCTTTGAAGCCATTGTGTTTGATATGTATCCCTGAAGGCAGCAGTTCACCTTTAAGCATCCATAAACAAGTCTGTGACAATTTCCTTGTTGATGCACACAGTTTAAACTTGGTTGTACCTTGTGTTGTTTTTTTTTTTTTTTCCCTCTGCTGGAATTTAGACAAGAAAAACTTTGCCCACGGCTTGTTTTTTAATTTCTGCAGCTACCATCAATGTTGCACAGATGGTGAAGGCCGTGGGGAGAAGAAATGGAGGAAAATGGTTAATAGATAACGTCAGAAGTTTTCTCAAATGGCTCCCCCTTGTGGAACGATCAGGGATGAAGTCCCTGGCTGCCACAGTGCAGTTTCAGTTAATGATTTACATTTTAGATGCTCCCACCTGGAGTGATTTACAGTTAGTGAAGTGTTGGGGATTCACTATCCTGCTCAAGGACATTGTGAATGGGTAGGCGGTGGCGGCGCAGACTGAAGCTATAAATTCGGGGTCACTTTAAAACGTTCAGGTCCAGTTTCTCTCGTGTGTTTAATCAAATTTAAGTTTAATCATAAATTTGTTTTATTTCATATCACTCTGAGACTCATATTCATGTGTGGTTACACTAAATCAAGTCAGTGCACAGAGGCAGGAGGTTTGCTGTCTTGCTCAAGGACACTCTGACAGCGATGGACACATGGAATCTCAAAGGACTTGGCAGTTCATTTTAGTGATGATGGGACTACCATGCCTGACCCATTTCTTTCCCTGGTGGTGGAGAAAATGAAGCACCACTGCGGTGAGCAAATGATGCCAGAATGGGATCATCTTTTTCTCACTTGAGGATATTTGTTAATTGGACTTAAGTCCGTGTGAGCCTTATGATACCTCCCCTGTTATTTCAAAATGCCATCATGTCTATGAAAATCTGTGAGTCTGCTGACCTACACAGAATTTAAATTAGAATTGGAACAGAATTATACTGGTCATCTTGTGATATTAAGCTTTTCGGAGAAAATCTACTGCAGTCTTCAGAGAAAAATCAACACTGGCGCCCTCCACATGAGTCAGAAGCACGACACAAAGGAGGACTCACTCCTGCAGCCTGACACACACCGTTAACAAGCATTCATCGATACAAATACAATGCCCTATTTGCACACACTGCGCGTGAGTTATGTTTGCCTTTAATTTATGCCTCCAAAGGGAAGCGTAAACAATTACAATTACTTGCGGCAGTCACAGTAAATCACGGTTAATCAGAATGCTAAAATAACACAGGCAGATTTACATGCAAATTGGCCCAGGGAAGGTGGCCACATCAGCGTTTGAGGCTGGCTAGTGTGCATTTCAAGACCACAGAGTGCCTTGTAATTTCAGTTGTGTAGACCACAAACAACACACTTCACTCCAAAGACAAAGTATAGTATACAAAGCAGTGCATTTGTGAAAACCGCTCCAAACTTTTCATAAATCACAGCTTTCATCTTGAACTGGTAGGCAATGCTGTAACCTTTTCTAGTGCAGGTACTCAAGTGCACTCCATCTCCACTCATTACGGTGCTAGACTACCGTGAAGTGTCTCCAATAGTGAGCCACAGGACTGTTCATCAGAGGTGACGTACAAGTGGGAGCAGGGGATTGGGAGACTGATGATCTGTGATCCAAACACTCGCTCTGTACCTCCACAACAAGCCAAAGGAACAGATTTATCTGAGGAGAATCAACAACGGCGCTCGGTGTACAAAGACGCCATGCATAATTAGCACTATAGACACAGTAGAGCGGAAATATGCCCAGACTGCAAACAGCTCTGTAATTCAGAGGAGCACCAGAATAAAAAGGTGTTTTGTGATCTAACGTACTGCCAACATGTGCAAGTTTAGTTTAGTTTAGTTTTTTTGTACTAAAAATAAAAAGATCTGCAAGTTTTGAAAAAGGTGTTCATTTTGAAAGAAGAGTTAAAATAAAGCCCTGCTGTGAATCGACTACAGACAAGTGACTTCCATTGTAGCTAGAAATAACAAGCCAATATGCCTTTGTCTTGTTCCCCAACAGACTTTTCCCAGGTTACGTGCAAAACAATGATAATAATGCTTAATTATTTTTTGATAAATATAAGGTCTCTGAACATTTCATAAAACCCAAACAATGCACAAATCCTTCCTGAGGAGCAAAAGATAAATAATAATTATGTTCTTGTAGCATCTCACATGGATATCCACATAAATTATATATCTGTACAAATTATTTACAAAAATTTATTTTTCAAAAATTTTCAAGAGACTTTTCAAGAAAGTAAACCTCATTCTTCATACGTCTGTTTGGAGCTGCCAGATGTGCTGTGTATTTTTGTTCATATATTTGTTTTCAGGCACTTATTATAGCATTAAAAAGATAAGGCTGGAGGTTGTTCTGTTTTTTGATTGTTATTATTACTATTATTGTTGAGTCCTACAAAAAGGCAAAATCCAACTGAGCATTAATTTGTCTCCCTCGACTGTCCTACCTGGTTTAATGCTCTCAGCACCAAACCTATTTATCCCTGTTGAAGACTTCAATCTTTGGAAACAGGTCGCAAATATGTAGTTTTGATTTTGAAAAGGGGGAAGTCAGATGGGCATTATGGCCTTTCAGATATGTTGCTCACACAGTATTAAGTGGTGCATTTGTTGGGGACTACTTTCAGCAGGGGATTAATACACATTTGGTGCTCTGGTGAGTAGCTACAGTAGCATGATGATATATGTGTAATTAGTTTAAACAGACTGCTGCGACCATGTCACCCTGTACAACTGTGCGGCTGATTAATGTGTTTTTATTAGTTTCTGGACAGCAGTGGAGCTTTTTTGGACATTGGAATGAGACCAGCTACATACATGATACTTTAGTTCATGGTTGATTTGAGTGCTCTCGTGGGATTTGAAGCCACCAGCCTTATTGTTTAAAAAGCAGATGATTTGGTCACGCTTAATGATAAATAACTGCAACTTCAATAATCAATTATTGCAAGTACACCCTGAATAAAAAACAAACAAACAAACATTACAAATCAATTAATACACAATCTGCAAAGTAATAATGACATCCAATCATATTTAATGTGCTGTCCTTGACCCGGTGACAACAGTAAACTGCAGCACTTTGCTTTTTCCACAGAAAGCGTGGCAGCTCAGCTCTTTGTGCAGCCCTCATTCATGCACGGGTGTGATTATTTTCCAAGCCATTTGAGTCACATAAAAGCATCTAATTAATACGCGCCATCCATTCGTGGGATCCCCTTCATAGTTAGCTGAGCATTACTTCCGAGCAGCACTGAGGCGAATCCCCTTAATTGAGAAGTGAAGTAAGAGGCATCTGTAAACAGAAGGCGCAGAATAAATAGTTCCACATTGATTAAGACCAGTCCCTGTGGCTAATTTCTGCTCTCAAATCTGTCGCTGTTCCTAAAGGTCGAGGCCATCCTGCGAAGGCCCACTTCTCATTTATTCTCTGTCGCTATAAACAGATATAAATGCATGCACCTCAAGTGCTTTCTCTCAAGGTAGGTTTGTTTGGTTTTGAGTAGGAATGGGTGACTGGACATGGGCTCGGTCAGGAGCTATGGATCACTGAACTTGTCTTCTCTGAGCAGGATCTTGGCAAAGTTTGATGCATGACAAGAACTCCAAAAAACAAAAATAATGCAATACATGTGTGTCCAGGAAATGGTATGTGATTCCCTCTGCAGAGAGCAGTTGATGAGGAAAGAGAAATTATTTAACGTGCAAGTAAATATTTTGAAAGGAAAATATCCTTTTCTTTTTAGAAAGCATGACTGAATTTGAAAAGAAGTTCAATTTTATCATCGACATGGGATACATGTTCAGTTTTTTATAAGGGTGGTGACAGCTTTCTCTTTTTGAGTGCAGACCTTGAGCAGTCAGTCTTGCTTGGTGGTACATTGGATCATGTCTGTCAGCTGTTTGTTTGTGTCAGTGGATGTGGGATGGTTCTGGAGTATTGTCTGCTGACATCTGTCATCATCTTGGTCTCCCTCTGTGAGCCTGTTGCTAGAAAGACACAACAACCACTTCATTGCCAGCATGTCATGGGAAAGAAGAAACAGAGGCTTTGACACACAACGCTACTTTTAAAAACTGCCACAGTGTCACAAGCACTCAAGACTAAATACATTTTTATGGCATAGAGAGAGAAAACTGCCAATCATAAAAAAAAGAAACATCCAGTTTAAAGGTGCTGTCAAGCATCCTTCAAGCAATGCCTACTGCAGACACAAGCACAAACTGACGAGGAGGATATAAGTGGCCTTATAACACTGAACACATGGAAGTAAACAGGAACCATGACATGATACGGCAGCTGTAAGTGCACATCTGAGACAGAACTGTGTGCTGGAAATCTGTTGTATCATATGGCATCTGATGGCTGCCGCTTCTACATCCCATGCTGTGTGTCACTCACCTGTCGTGGGCTGGTGAAGTGGGCAGCGTGCCCGTGGCCGTGGGGATGGGCTTGGGCTCGGGCACGCCTGTGTCCAGTGGCATGAACATGGCCGTGTCCAGGATGGTGATGACGGTTGTCGGCCATTGTGGCGGTACGGTGCTGCTGCGCAGGATGTCTAGAGGGCTGAGGATCTCTGGTTGGGGATTTGTGCTGAGTGTGTGTCTTGGGGAGGGTCTGGAACTGTGCAAGGGCTATAACAGGAGGAGGTGGTGGTGGATGCTGAGCTGCAGCAGCTGGAGCTCGGGCCTCTGGTTCCCGATGACGCAGGGCAGCCTGGGTCTGCTGGTTCCGATTCTGAAATATTTGAGACCTCGCAGTGTGGGCTTTAAGTGCGTCCTGGGTTAGGTTACTGGGATTAGGCTGGTCAGAATGGTATGGGACTGGAGCAGTGCCGCCTTGGCTGCGTTGGTTGGCACTGGGTATGACAGGCTGTGGCTGCGTGTCCAGGCCTTGTGGTGGTGTTTGGATCGGGGCTGCTCTGTGTTGCTGGGCCATGTGTGCCTGTGGAAAGTGATTAGGATCAGCCAAAACCCTTGTATCCGCACCCTGTGGCACAGTCAGTCGCTGTTGCATTGTGGGTGCTTGTGACATGGCAGAGGGTCCTGCGGAAGCCTGCTGGCTCAGGAGAGGCAGTGCCTGGGGGTTATTGCTGTGTGTGGCTTCCTGCCTGGGGGAGTTCTGGCTACGCGGCAGACCTCTGATATCACGCTGAGCACTTTCCCTTTGTATGTGTGGGCTTCTCTGTGTGTTGTGCGCAGCCTCAAGCTGCGTTAGACTCTGAGTGTTTGGGATTCGAAGATCAGCTGAACGGCTCAGCGTCTGTCTGTCCACCGATGGTGCCTCGTGTCTGCTTCGCAAAAGGTTTTGCCTCTGAGGTGGAGGCTGCAATCTGTTTGGCTCTCTTGCCTCTCGCAGGGGTGGGTGGGTAGTGTAGTCTGTCTCAGAGGGATACTCAGGTGACAACCGTCCTCCTTGATGTCTACCGTTGGGATACGAAGGTGTCCCTCGGAGTCGATCCCATGGCATCTGTCGACGGGAGGAGCTCGTAGTGGCATCATGTTGGTCTGGGTTTCTATCGGTGCGCCTACGATGACCGGTATCTTCTCGGTAAGTCTGTGTGTCTGCATTTCGCTGTGAAATGGTATTTCGGTTCAAATGTGTGTATCCAGTTGGTATAAGCCCAGGCTCAGCTAGACGAGCTGCATCTATGTGACCATTCAGTTGGGGGTCACTACGATACAATTGCCCACTTGGCATTCTGGGATTCGATTGCCCTGTATATGGTAGGTTTTGTTGGGCTTGTGAAGCGTTAACATTAGCTGTGTTAGCAGGAGGAAAGAAACCATCTTGCTGGCTGGTTTGTTGGCCATTGGTTGGATACGAGTTTAGATTGACATGAATGGTGGGCATTTGTGCATTGTTGTTATGCTGAGCAGTTTGTGGCGATGTGTTAAGGCTGACGTGGACCGCTGGTGGTTGGGTGCCGCCCTGGGGCGTGCCGGGCTGTATTAGGATGTTAGAGTTATTCTGCTGTGTGTTTGGGAGTGCGTTTGTATTCAGAACATCAGTGTGTATGAAAGCCAGGTTGTCAATGCCATTGTGTGGGTATGAATTGGTGTTCTGAATAGCATTGTGTCGGAGTCCATTTGTGTGGGTGTGATTATTGCGTTGGTGTGTGTCAGAGAAATGCAGGCTGTTCAGCGGCAATGTCTGTGGGATGCCACGGTCTTCAGGCACAGCGGTGTGTATATGTTCAGGGTTGCGAGTCTGTGTATAATGGAGGGGGGGGTGGGGACCTTGGCCCAATTCCCTTGCACCATTAGGTCGTGGATCAGGAGGCTTAATGGGAGCAGATGAAAAATGAGGGTAAAGTGAGAAGAGACAGCAAAAGAAAGATGAAATAAGGAGGTTAATTTGTGAAAAGCCCCCAAGAAACATAACATAGACAAGATAAAGACAAAATCAATGGTGAATCATTTGTAAAGGTTTATGGCGGCTTACTATAGGGATGGGATCTGGATTGGTCTTCTGAATGACGGCAGTATCCCTTTGTCCTGACCGTTCTGCAGTAATAGAAATAACAGAAAATAACACTTAAGTGCAGAAAAGCTAGCTGAGCTTTTATGGAAAGTAGAGATGGACATGGAGATCATTGCAAAGGCTTTTTACAGTTTTTTCGACTCAACCTTACATACAATGAGTGAAAAGCGGGCAAACACAACAAACAGAAGAAAAAAAATAGACTTACCCCTCCTCCTCCTTCGCAAGAGAAAAACAATGAGCAGGATGAGGAGCACAATGATAATGATCAGCAAAATACTTCCAATTACAATCCCTGCCACTTCCCCTCCATCTAGGCATGTGCCTGAAACAGAAATAATGGAGTCAAAGGGCAGAATTAATAAAGATAATAAGTCTAGAGTCCAGACAGACAAGAGCAGTTAAAGGGAAAAAAGGATAGAGGCGAGGAGAGAAAGTTTCTAAAAAATAATGAAGTATAGCACAGAGGGAGAGAGAGGAATGAAAATAAAAAAGAGGAGTGAATGAGTGAGTATGTGTGTATTTTTGTGAAAGTCACTCAGTGACTTTGTCCACATTCCCACCAGATCAATCTCCCAGGATACTTCCTGTCCCTCTCCTGTCGTGAAGACAGATACAGGGACCGCGTCCAAAACCAACCTCCATCATTATCAGCCACAAGGAGGTCAGCGCCCACCATAACTCACCCACGATGGCCAAGTCTGTGCCCTGTGCCGATGTTCGTCCAGTGATGCTGTTTCTTGCTGTGCAGATGTACCGGCCGCTCTCATTAGCTGAAAAAGTCTGAATGGTGAGCACCCCATCGCCCGGCTGGCCCGAGGCAACGGTCTGTCCGTCACGTTGCCACGAAAAGAGGGCAGGGGGCAGCGAGTTAGAAGTGCAGGTGAGACGCACCGTCTGTCCCACCAACACATCACCTCCTCCGACACACTCTTTTGGGGATGCCTTGGTCACTACCGGGGTGTCAGGGCCATCTGGTTTTGGTGATGAGCAGAGGACATCATTATCAACATAAAAAAAACCAAAAAAAAAACCAAAACAAACATTTGGTCCTCAGGTACAACAAGAAAGAATGGATTCAAAAAACAAAAACAAAAAAAACCAAAACTGACTCTAATAAACACATTACAAACACAAGGGGCATTGTGCAGACAACTTCTGCACAAAGGCTGAAAAAAGTACAGCATCCTGTAGTGCAGCCTGCTGTTCAACACAGTCTGGGAGTATGGCAGAATTTACATACTCCTCCTAAAAAATAAAACTCCAAGTACATCAGCTTCCTTATGGGAATATTTAAACATTTGGGAAATATTATTGCAATTATTGTTATTCATCGACTACACTAAGCAGAATCGCTGGTTGCCTGGCAATCGCCAAATGTGACGATAAGTCAGTGCAATAACTAAAGAAATATACTGGCATAAAAGCCTGTGTAAAAAAAAAAAAAAAAAGACAAAATAATTACATTTTAGTCTGTAGACAGAATATACATCCAAAATATAACAATAATTTCTGATCTTTACAGGAGCTGGAAGAAAGATTAAGGAAAGACTCGGACTGGCTATTTCCCCTGTTCCCAGGCCATAAAATAAACTCGGTTAAAATAAGCTAAGCTAACCAAAGTACGCACATTCCTCTAAATACAATACTCCACAAGAAATGTAACTGATTAATCAGTGATTTCCATTCAAATTATTTGGAATTTAGGAAGCAAAAATGCCAAAGAATGTACATCAATGTAAATGTCTATCTGTCAGACAAAACAAAACAGTTCAAAATGTTTGATTAGCTTCTGGGAAAATGGCATCTTTCACAATTTTCTAAATATCCATTGACAAACCATAACAAAAATATTTGCCGTTTGTCCCTTTATATATATATTTTTTTGGGCTTTTAATCATAAAATAGCACTGTGATCGCCCCTGTGAGAGCGATAGCCCAGACTCAATCTGTTGTTCTCTAAAGTGATAAACATTGACTTAAGTGCAAGTGTTTTGGCATAAATAACCCCAACACCATGACCCAATGTGTTTTTCCTGTGAAGATGTGAAAAGAAAAGAAGCACTAGGTTTGTCATTGCAGTAATGGATGTCACTGTTAGACTCTAACATTAGAATTAAGTATGTCATGAAGACAGACGCATCTTATGCCATTTGAGTGCAATTCAACACTCTGTATCCAGAAAAATATGGATGAGCAGATAATCTCCTTGTATTTGTGGTGACTACAGCAGATTAGCTTCCACTTGTCCTGATCAGTGTAAACTCACAGAAGATAGTGAGGCTCTTTGTGGCTGTTTGGCCACTGACAGGGTTGCTGACAGTACATGAGTACTCCCCAGCATCGTCCCGTCTGGCTGGGTTGATGACCAGGGAGCCTCCCGAGATGGTGATCCTAGAGTCGGGAGTGATTGGTGCACCTCCTTTGCCCCACTGGACTGTTGTCTCCGTCCCAGCAGTCCATGTGCAACTAAGAGACACATTTCTCCCCTCCACAGCTACTGTGGGAACAATCAGACTCACCCCGGCCACTGGATCTACAAAGAGAAGGAAAAATACGGGTTTAGCCAGCAGAATACAGAATAATGCAGGAGAGTTTTCTAGAGGCATTATTACTGTTGGTATAGAGCATGCAAAGGCACTCTTCAAAAGTTGGAGTGACAGGACAATAGAGGGCAGTTTTATTATTCTGCTGAGGATAATTTGTTGTAATCAAAGCAAGTGAGAGCTGAGAAAGGACAGGATTCAGATAGCAGCACAGATGGTGAATAAGGGGGCAGACGGCATGAGTGGTAGCTGAAATACCTCTTGGCAGGCAGCCTAAGTTAAATAATTGGAGAGGGAGAAGAGGGGGCGTATGGACGGAGGAGGAGGCAGTGACTAAGAGAGAACCGCAGCAGCAACAGCAAACAAAAACATTCAAACACCTAGTAAATAGCTCGAGTCTTGGATTTATTTATTTTTTTTGCAGACTTGCCACTTGACATTGAATCAGCAGTAACGTTTTATGTTTCAGGGATTCAGTGGGCTCTCATTTCAAGAGTCAGTTAAGGTGAGTAAGAAGGTGATTAGGAGCCCCGTTCAAGGACTCGACTGTTCTCCATCAGGAGCTAGCTGCTCTGAGTTTGGAAATTGTGATCACCTCAGCAACAGCAAAACTGTCCAAAACAGTTTGAGCAGCCTACTGTTGATGGTTACAAAGAAAGTACGACATCCCTCTAACGGGGGTGGATGACTGAAAATAAAGAGAGACACCGAGCGGTTCAGGCTCCATTACAGTACCGGATGTAAATGAATGCAAATACTGTATGTACTGTATGTAGATTTAAAATGCTACTGGACAATGTCAAACCATTGAGAGCCTGAGCGCTGTATATCAAATGTGTTCTGATTAGCATACAGCCCCGAGCCACTGGCTTCATCCCCTCCTTCTTTTTCATTAATTTTACCTCGCCCACAATGGGTCACTAATTTCATTACACCTCCCAGACTAATTTTCTTACTTCCCAAATCCTCCCTCTCCCCGTTTTACTCCCTTTACTCCTCCTAAGCATTATCACTTCAGTCAAAGTCTCCTGCCTCCCTCCTCTTCTGTCTTTAATGAACTGAAGGGCGCAGTGTTTATCTCTTACCAAAAACCCTCAGCTGTATTGATCTGGAGTTAGAAGTCATGCCGGTGGTGGCGACGGGGACAACTATCACCGTGTAATTCCCCGCATCTCGGAGCTGAGCGCTTTGGATTCGGAGTTGGGTGGCAGTGATGGTGACCCTGCCCTGGAACTGGGGCACCGTATCAACCACTGAAGTTCCCCTGGTCCACAGGCCGATAGCGATTCCTCCTTGGTATTCCCATGTCAGAGACAAGACCTGAGGCACTGTAAGCACTGTGAACGATATCTCAGTTCCAGTTTGAACCAGCACTGGGTCTATCTGGAACTGGATCTCGACTGGGTTCTGTGCCAGCAGCACATTGGCAGAGAGGAGAACTGAACAGAAAAGAAAAATGAAAATCAGTGATACATTTACTATTCAATTAAGTGCATTAATTGACTGTTTCAATTTTCCACCACTTTTACTTCTACTCCACAACATTTAAGAGGTAACAATCGAGCCTTTCATTATTTTGATATGGTTATTGTTATCTCATAATTTGCATATTTTACATTCAAAATATAATAAACAACATAATGAAGTGTGAAAAACAAACCAATTCGATCTTATCAGCCGTAAAAAACAAATATTGTCTAGTTGGAGCCACCTTTCAGATATCTAAGAGTTGTTAGATATCTGAAAGGATATCTAACATCTATTTTGTGTTTTTGTTAGCCTGACTTATCGGAAACCGTGACAAAAATCACAGTAGCTGCCCGTCTTTAGAATCAGCGGTGCATGGCCAATTTCCCAGAAAGCTTATGAAGAACAACTGAATTTACACATTCAGGCGTAAGCTGATGTACATTGTTTGTCCATTTGTAATCAGTATGTGAGTAAAGATGTGGTGAAAAAAACAAAAATCTGCAGTTTTTGTATTTGGCGCTTCTTCTTGTTTGTGTTGGTATTATAGATTAAGTCAGGAAAAAAACAGACTGAATTTTCAGTGCCCTTTCACTGGCATGTAAAACTACCATCCAAAAATGCTCTGGCCAACGAATCATAGTGAATCAAATCAATAAGGTCTCAATCAGTCTCGCTGGACTGCCTTTGCCTCACAGGGGAGCCAAGTACAAAAATCCCAAGAGCCAACAGCTATATGGATTGCGTTCAGGTTTCCACACTGAGGCGTTAACGACAACTTGAATTTCAGCGCTTGATTAAAAAAATCTCAGGGTCCTTGTTGTCTGAAAAATTGAGAAATCAATGAGTGATGCAGCATAGTTTCACTTGCTTTTGTATCCTCTCGGACTACTTTTACGAGGCCAGAATACAAAGCAAATTTCATACAAGCAGTGAGTAGCTTACAATGATTTATGATTATATTTAAGTAGTATAAAACTGTGAAGGCGATTTAAATGTAGATATCTTTTGAACAAAGAGTGGCAGGGAGCCCAAACTTCACAACAAATATAACTGCAGTAAAATGAAGTGATGACATAAACTTTAAAGCTCAGATAATAAGTGGCAGCCAGAAAAGTTTTCGCTTTCCGTCGCTGCACTTTAGGTTTCTGTGCGTGGGTCTAATGGGTATAACCATTCCCTCAAATAATATGTTTCCTCTGAGCTAACAGCTGTTTCTGGAAATATAAAATAAATCATTTCTTGTGCACCAAAGGATCCTTGTCAGAGACACATCCACCAAACCGCAGGCATTTAGAAGAGAGGAAAAAAAAAGATTTTTACAAACAATGTAGGTTGAATCACATTTGTGCAATATCAATTGCCAATAGACAGCCACGAAATGAATATTTAATTAAATGAAAATGTTGCTGATTATTACTTTAATTATTATTTTCATGCATGAACAACAACCCTTAGTTAATGAACAAATTAAAATATCATTTACATTCCTGGTGCTTATTTTCTTTGCTCATCTTGCTGGAACAGCACAAACACCAAAAGTAGATCTTTGCTGCTTGATGCATCCAGCATGCATCACAATAACCACATACATAAGCTACATCCAGAAGATCTTCACCAAAAGAAATTTATGCATTATTTGGTTGTTTTACAAACGACCTCTCAAATGAAGTATTCGCCTGTCAGCATTTTGTGGCCAATCTGCCCCCATGTTTGTTCCTGATTGGTTGTAAATCATTACAGAATGCACAAAAAAATATTTTTGCTTGATTTCATTTAGGTTTTATGTAAAAGTTAAAAAAAAAAAAAAAAAAAAAAAAGGTGGAAAACTAATTTATTTGTTGGGAACTACCCTGAAATTGATTTAAAATAGACTTAAGTACTCAATCATGTTTTTGTTTTTTCTTTTTATTGAGGAATAAGCTCCGTCAGGCTCGAGCTACAGAGACTGCTCTACGTCTTTAAAGGATGAATCAAATGAAATCTATTCATACAGCTCCAAATCATAACATAATGTTACATCAAGACACTTTACACACAGAGCAGGTCAAGACCGAACTCTTTATAGAATTATTCAAAGAGACCCAATAAATCCCTCCATGATGGAAAAACTTCTTTTAAGAGGCAGTAACCTCGGACAGAACCAGACTCAGGCTGGGCGGCCATCTGCCTCGACCAGGTCGATCGAGAGAGAAAGAGGGAGAGCAAATGGATAAAGAAAAAGAGAAAGAGACAGAATGATCAGTGTTTTTGTGGGATTATCATTACTTTTATCCGTCGCAGTTTGTGTGTAGTGCTGGTGACCAGGCACTGGAAACACAAGAACATCCATATTACTGAATTTCTTCCTCAAAAAACAAATATTTCCCATCTTTATTTTTCTACTTATTAGTATTTTATTGGTTGTATTTTTGTTGTTGTTGTTTGACCATACAGCAGTCAATGATATTGTCATCTCTGTTTGTTCTCATTCTCAGTTGAATGTGATTTTTGTTATTCAGAGCCACATCCCTTCGACTGAACGACTATTTAGTATTATTAATAAACAAAAACTGGTGATCATATTCATGGTAGGCTTGTTTTTCATGGATGATGTAGGCTCTGATGGCACGCAAGCAAACAGAAAAATGAGTCAGCATGAAAGATGACATGCAGGAGGCTGGGAGGAGTCCATGAAGGCATCACATCCCTCAGCAGTCGGCGAACAGATGGGAATGCAGCCTCGCAGGTTTAAGAGCAGTTAAGACGAGCTTTGTGCTTCAAATCCAATTGTTTTATGTACGTGCCAAGAATACTACAGCTGCTCTTCCCCTCAGTACAATCTCTACCGATACTCGTTAGGCCAAAGTCCACTCTGTGAACCGGTTCAAGCTGAGCAGGAGAAGGAGGAGGAGGAGGAGGAGGAGGAGGAAGAGGAAGAGGAGGAGGAGGAGGAGAAAGAGGAAGAGGAAGAGGAGGAGGAGGAGAAAGAGGAGGAGGAGAAGGAGGAGGAGGAAGAGGAAGAGGAGGAGGAGGAGGAAGAGGAGAAAGAGGAAGAGGAAGAGGAGGAGAAAGAGGAGAAGGAGGAGAAGGAGGAGGAGGAAGAGGAAGAGGAAGAGGAGGAGGAGGAGGAGGAGAAAGAGGAGGAGGAAGAGAAAGAGGAGGAGGAGGAGGAGAAAGAGGAAGAGGAGAAAGAGGAAGAGGAGGAGGAGGAGGAGAAAGAGGAAGAGGAGAAGGAGGAGTAGGAAGAGGAGGAGGAGGAGGAGAAAGAGGAAGAGGAGGAGGAGAAAGAGGAGGAGGAAGAGGAGGAGGAGGAAGAGGAGGAGGAGGAGGAGGAGGAGGAGGAGAAAGAGGAAGAGGAGGAGGAGAAAGAGGAAGAGGAGGAGGAGGAGGAAGAGGAGGAGGAGGAGGAGAAAGAGGAAGAGGAAGAGGAGGAAGCTGTCAGTGTAAATGTTCCTACCTGCCAGTGACAGACTGATAAGCAGCAGAGGTTGTCTCATGGCGTCAGTCAGGCCGGTCTGCGGAGAGATTGAACCCTTTAATACACAAAATGACTTTTACTATGAAGTCTGATAAATCTGTATCGACTTGGTCTAATAAAGGTTGTTATTACAGTCTCACACATACACACACACACACCGTTATTGTTGACAAATGAATCGTATTTTCTCAGGAACATTGATAGGAATGAAGTGTAGGAAACTCACCGAAGTGTTTTTCCTCCGCGCTGTTGTTCATTTTGCTCGTCGAACAGCAAAAACGTTTCGGGTTGTGTTTGCTGATTCAGGCTTCACTTCCTGTTTCTGTCCCATCGGCGCACCTGTCGAGGACACACCTGCGCTCTTAAAGGAGCCGCAACGAACTCCGTCTGAGGTCAAGTGCGGTCACCGTCCAGGAGGGAACATTATATTCCATTAAACCTTTACATTTGGATTAAATATCACGATGACTTTAGCAAAATGAAATTCACTGATGTAAATATGATTATCTTAGCACTGTATGAATAAAGTACACAAAATGATTGACCAACTACAACCTCTTATGCATCACAGCACAAAAATGTAATTATATGTAATACTGCATCCCTCAAAGGGGGACTTTTAATTTGGTACTTCAAGTAATTCTTATGCATGGTTCCATTTTTCGAATTTATATAAATGTTATATGATTAGATATGATACGCATATATATGTATATGATTTATGATGTTGTTTTACTACAAGCAGCCACTGTTACTAATGTGCATAAATGCTAGTGGACTTGAGTACTAATAGCGTGAAGCACAAAGTACGTACATTGGTAAACGTACCTTGTTTCCATACAAATGAATTTCAGGATGACAATAAGAATCAAAGAGCAAACTTTATTTCACAGTATAAGATAAAATATTAGTCCGTCAGTGGGGGAACTTACAATATTCTGCAATTTACTGATCACATGTGACAAAAACATGGTCGTAAATGTAATGTAATGCCTTATCTTAATACATACATAAATGTAACGTGTGTACACACATTTTTTTATACTTTTGGTGTGAGGTCAATCAAGTCCATATTGATGAACCGATGATAGATAGTGTCACACTGATAACGGTGAGGCAGAAACATCATTTCAGAGAACAAAATCATTCCATTTCTCAAACTGGTGATTGTCGCCCTTGGACATTCATAATTCACAATCATTTTTTACCATCCCTGCTCACCGTGTTGCACAGAATGTCCAATCTGATGAAGTGGCTGATAAAATTGTAAATAAGTAATAACATTATGCATTCAATTCTTTGCTTAATTCGGTCACGGCACTTATATGGATTAATGCGTAGAAAAAGCAGACCCTAATTATTTTGCATATGGAACCAGAAGCATATGTTGACACAAAGAAAAGAAGCTGATAGGGGGGCGACGTGTTGGTTTTTTGCGGCTGATCTGTTAGTGCCACCCACTGGCTAATCCCAGCTAACAGCACTCCTCTGTTGACAAGGAGCTCGGTGGGGACCACAGCTGTTATTCCCCTGATTATTCACAACCCCTCTGCAAATACAAATGGATTTATAATCAGTTTTAAATCACTTTTTATATCTTTGCCCCAGGATGCATTTCCTAAAGTGATAAACTGCAGAGCTAAGCCAGAAATAACTGATGTCATTATGTTTCACTGCTGTAGTTGTGCAAAAGAGGTCTGCGGCTGACAAAACAATCTCATCTCAAGGCCTATTCAGTAGCAGCTCCGGAGCTTTTGATCTTATAACATCATCTTGTTTGATGGAAGATTTTCCTTCCATTTTCTTGCCACTAGCTGAAGATTAAATTCTGGTTTATATGTGCAGGAAGAGACCACAAAATGAGCTCAATTACAAAATGACCACATTAAATCAGCAGCAGTTCACTATTAATGAGGCACACTTTGAATTTAAGGGTCTTCTGTCCAAATTCAACTTCATATTGATCTCTCCTACGGGAATTGGAATCAAATCAACGGTATTCCCCCTTACAGTACGTGTCCCTCGTGGGCTTTTCCATTGAAAAACAAATTGAATGAAACAGAATGGAGTAATTCATCTATTAGCTCCTCTTTACATATGAAAACCAAGACAATGCATTGTATCTGTGGGGCAAATAGCGATGGATAAGAAGCCCGCAGTACAAAGCCTGTTTCATGAGGCTGAGTTCCAACATTGTCACCGGCTTCCCTTCAAAAGAATACCACTGCATTTTATCTCAGTTTACAAACAGTCCTACTACAGTGGTGTGAAAATGCAAAATCTAACATATATCGTATTGTTGTGGGAGCATATGCTCAGACGCATGTCAGAGAAAGGATGGGGGAGGAGGGTTTTTGTTTTTTTTTAACAATGGAAAGTCCACTTATTTAAAACACAAAGCAAGAAGAAAACCTCCACTGTACAGGAAAAGGGGGGTGAGGAAACAGCTTGAAAATAAGGCGACGCCTGTATGTGACTCACTGACTGCACCGTACAAACAGGGAGAAAAGGCCAGAGAGGGGAGAAGAAGGTCTGAAAAGATTTTAGCCTCAGACACCTTTGGTGTTTGCTGTAGCAGCTGTAGCAGCTGTAACAGCGGGAAGCGTCATCTCTAACTAGGTTACGTCTCGATGGCTGTGGCTCTGTTTGACGATTTTGTTTTATTCTGGGGCTAAAATCTGCCCGTTCAGTGAATTACATTGCACCTTGACCTCTGAGAAAGTGAACGCTGAGCAGAGGGAGCTTCGGCTCTGACCGTATTGTTCGCCTCACCTTTGGAAAAGGTAGGTGAATCCTACACTCGCGGGTTTTGATGTGGATAACTTCAAGGTAAACAGTGAGGTGAGTTCCAGGTTATATTTAATGCATGCAGGTTGGGTTGTGCTCCTGCACAGTTATCAGTATTTCCTCTCTCAGTGTTTTTTGTTATAGCAGCTGTGCTTGAAGGGGTTCATTTTAATTTTGGCAGCAGACCTGTCCTCATTTTGTTCCAACTTTTGATTCTAGTGCTGTCTGCAGTGCCAATGTGGTTGTACTTTGGATACTTCATAAGAAAAAAAGTTTGGATTACATTTTTTAATAGAGGGAGATGCTGCTTTAATTGTTTGTTGCTCTCACTGTAATTTCACATATTCTTTGGAGGTGGTGTTATTATTCATGCTGTGGTCGTACCCCCGCTGCATGAGTACAGAGGAAATGGTGTGCTGTTACTGAGGTCATGGAGAAATTCCTCCTTCTGTTCTCTATCAACATCAGCAGGTGTTATGGATCCAGAGAGTTTCCTGTGCTGCAGAGTTACCCTGCTGCTTCTCTTAAGTAAGGCTTTTTGGCACCATCCTAGGGATTTTTTTGTTGTTGTTGTAAAATAAGTAAATAAAAATGAAGGTCTGTCTTAAAACAGTCAGGTGCCCATGGGGACTTTGAGGCAGGTTTTGCCTGCTGTAATCTTTTCTCCCTTGCTTTCCATATAACTTAGGGGCAAAATCCACAGTCATTGTTTTCCGCATGAATAGATTTCAAGGTTTATCCGGAGGTAATGCAGCGCTTCAGCCGTCTCAGTTAGACAAATCAGGTAGATATCTTCTAAAGTTACAGGCTTTTTAGTACAAAGAGCTTCTTTGTGGCACTATCTTCCCAAATGCGGCTCAACAGGGAATCACAAAAGGGGAATTTTAATCTGATAAAGGCGCTAACTCTCAAAGATATCCAGTTGATTTGTCTAACGGACTGCTGGCGTCTCAGCAAGCACCGAAAAAATCATCCAGCCTCAACAACCATGATCATCATTTATGGGAACTTTTGGGCATGACCCAAAACTGTTTGCCAGCAGGGCTACTGGACTTTTGTCATCATGGGAACGACAATAAGAGGGGTCAAACTTTGGTTAGGTTGAAGCATTCTGATGACTTAGTTAATTTTTGAGGAAGATTGTAGTTTGGGGTGAAAATAAAAAGATGAAAGGATCTCGAAGAAACAACGCTGACTAGTAGTTCCACACAGGAAATGAGGAACAATCACGTGAAAGCCTGCAAATTTGTGGATTTTGTCCCCTCGCACGTAACCTGAATGTGAATTAGGAAAGCATTTGATAATCAGTGTAAACAAAAGAGATGATATGAGCAAGCAAAACATGTTTCAGTCTGCATATGGGCACCAGAATATTGTTCAAACATAGACTGGAAAAAATTGTTCAGCTCCTTTTAGTTCTCTGATAGCAGCCTGAGACAAATGCAGAATAACAGTTCTAAACTGCTGTTTGCATTCACGCTCACATTTGCATTATTTACATTTCTTCCATCCTTTGCCTATCAAATTAAGGGACATGATTAATACGCCTTGTGTTAGACGCACAGAAGCTTACCAGGTCCACTGCAATTCTGACACAGATTTTAGGATATGGATGTAGTTTGATGGATATCACATTAGGCATTTCTGTCGTGTGCTATAAATCATCGCTTGACATTGTTTGACGGAAAACAGCCATACATATTCATAAAGCACACACCAAGAACTCAGATGAAGTATTATGCCACAGTTCATTTTATTAGCCTCATGTTCTATCCAAATACTCCGAACTCCCCCCAAAAGGCCTAAAGGTGAAAACAGTTTGGGTCAACGTGGCCAGCTGAACAGACAAACATACTGTAGGAGGCGTGACAGTCGAAGCATCAGTAACACATGGTCCCATCTCTGCCCTCAGTGCCGCACGGCCTCCAGTGCATGTCGGTGCACATCCTCAACGAGCAGCCTGTGCATGTAATCCCCGGCTCCGCTCTGGTTCTGAAAGCCCGGATTGAGCATGGACCCCTGGAGGAGGTCTCCATGGTAACTTGGGAACGGGAGCCTGAAACTGGTCCCTCTCCCACAAAAGTGACACTGGCCACATGCCCCGCCAAAAGCTTCAAGTGTGCTGGCACGAGACCAAACGTCCGTGTGAACATGGAGCAGCGGGAGACGACACTTCAGATTAACGGTTATGGCAAGGCGGACGGCGGAGTGTACACTGTGACCGTCACGGATCACACAGGAGCCAAGACCCCTGCACAATGCATCGTCAGGGAATATGGTACGGTCTGATGCACGGCATGTGGGGGAATTTAATGTGACGGCTCAGGTGAAACCCATGAAGTCGTTTTGAATTAATAGAGTTTCAACGACTGATTCATCATTTTAAAAGAACTTTAATCCATTATTTATTTACCCCCCTGAAATGGCTCTGGTCCCACAGTCCCACCCCACAGTGTTGATTAACAGCAGAAGATATTTCAGTATCTCTCCGGACTGAGAAATACCAATCTATGAAAGATGATGTTTCCTTTTATACCAAACCTCCTTCACAGTGAATGGAAATTCACCACGATTCAAATGATGAGTTGCCCTTTAAGTTGGTTATCCAGTGAACATATTAACTTTTTAGATTGTCCAGGTTGAGAAGTTTTCTCTCTTCTCTTGGTCTCAGATCAATTTAAACAGAATTTTCTTTGCTGATAAATTGAGTATCAGCGCTGGAGCAGCATTATATGTAAAAACGAAGTCTCGTGTAGATCCACATGGATCTCAGAGTAATGACATGAAAGCAGAAACATTTCAAACACTCTTCTGCTGACCTTTGGAGAGCGAACTCCGACAATTACCAATGCTGTAATGAATGTGCATTCATTTCATGCCAGCAGGCATTGTTTCTTTCTGATGGCGGATGTCTCATTTTATAATGAAATTACATTTGCCTGTGGGCTTTGCTACGTAGGTCTCCCTCTTTGTTTCTGTGCCTCTAGATGATTTCGGTCTCACTGTAGCTTTCTAGTTTTCTGTCAAAAGCTCCTTTGCTTCGCTCTCATCTGTCTCCTCCAACGGTATCAATTCGTCAGCTTGGCTCTTCTCTACATCTGCTCTCCCGTTTCTCAGGGTTTTCCATCATCCCATTCTCCGATATTATGCCTCAGTTTCCAGCCTCATCATTGTCTCTGAAACTGAGTCAATTTCTCCTGACAGCATTAAACATCTCTCATGATTCTCTGTCTTAGACCCCTGTGACATTCTTCTCATTTTACAGATAGATGTCCATAATTGAACATTTCATATCCCCCCTTGTTTCTGCCCAGCTACAATTTTTTACCTTTATGCTTATCACTCACGTTCATGCTCGCCCCTCACCTCAGTTCTTCTGCCTTTCCAGAGGCGGTGCACCATGTTTCTGTCAGCATCAATGTCTCTCACTCCTCGCTGGTTTGTGGCGAGGCCTGGGGGACGGACCCTCACTTCAGCTGGCTCCACGAGAAAAACAGCATCACCAAGACTGTAGGGAAAGTCTCCACAGATGGAACCACATTGTTTGTGACCATGTCGCCTATTTGTGGCCACTTCACCTGTATGGTTGGCAACAAACTGGGCTACAGTTCTGCCACCTACACAGCAGGTAGGATTTATGTCACTATTGTTTGTATCTCTGTATGGAACTAGTGTTACTCTTAAAAATCTCTCTATGGAAGAGATAAAGTGCGTTTACTATATTTGTTTTTTTTAATAAAATTAATATTAACAAAGCAGAATTCATCAACTTTACATGGTTTTAGTATCTTTCAGCTCACTGTCTTGACTAAAGGGCCCAAAAGCTCTAACAAATGTTTAATTAGTTAATCAGCAGTAGACATATAACGTTACCTACTAGCTAGTGAACACACTGAAGGATTTAGCTGCTAAAAGATCCAAATATTCCCCTCAGGTGACGGTGGTGAAAACTGGTGGCTAGAAAGAGAAGTGCTAATGGTAACATTGCTCCACGTGTGCCGGATATTTAAATAGGAAATAGTTATCTAGCGTATTCACCATATCATCATCTTGGATGTGATAATATGTTGGTGTTATGCTTCAAGTGAACCAAATTCCAGAATAAATGTTCTTATTTCACTTAATTCTTCTGACAGCTCGCTACATATTTTTGAACGGACTTGAAGAGAGAATAGACATTTCACCACTTTTACTTACACAGAGTATGATATCAGGACGATAGATGTTTGGATGAAAGAATGCCGATTGACATCTTATTTAAAGTGAGCTCATCAGACTCCTGCGTACTATAGGTTGTGTCTACCTGAGCCGTGCCCTGATTGTTCTTTGTATTGTATCAGTGGTGCTGTTTCAGTGATAAAGGATTTTCCACAGTGCGATCAATAAATCACTGCAGCTACTGCTGCTACTGCAGCTAAACAGGCGAGACAAATGCAGTTCTTCACATCTGCCAAGAGGCATGTTGATCCAAAGACACTAAAGGTTTTTCAGGATACCTCCTGTTAGCTCTTGCTCTCCCAGTCTGTGTAGTGACTGTAGAGACTTGTTGCAGCGGCCTGTTAGAGAAGCCATGTCAAATGATTTGTGTGTTTTTTTTGTTTGTTTTTTTCCCCTCATCTTCCTCCTATCTGACAGCACCTTGTGAGACGGAGGGCAGAGGAACGACAGCGGCTGTTGTGTGTCTCATCCTCCTGCTGCTGTTCGGAGGAGTGCTGGCGTTTCTGCTGTGGTGGTACAGTAATACACAGACAGCGGCAGGCAGTCACAAATCTCATTTCAGGCTCTGCTCTGATCAAAAAGCCACACAATGAGAGAAAAATAAGACACTGGGAGCAGCTGTTTTAGAACTGAGGGCACAAACTGAAACGAGTGCAGAGCTACACATCTGCTCCCATATGGACAGATACAGTATGGAGGGACAAGTGACAGCCACCGTTTTTGATCTAACTCTTTGCTCTCTGTCTCTTCAGGAAACGCAGGCACAATTACAGAAGAGAGAGTCTGCATGAACCTTTGGATGTTTCCATCTAGGCTTCATTTGTTCATCATTGTTCATTCACTGAGGCCCAAAACAGGAGAACTGGGATTGAACTTGACTATTAGGGAGGAACTTCCTGTCCTGTGAGCAGTATGACCTTACACTGCAGTGGAACAAAGTGATGAGTGAACTGCTCGCTGGCAAATAAAACATATCTAAAAATGGATATTCGTCTTGAAGTAGCAGCAGTGTCTGTGCACAACCTCCTGCTGGGCGGCACATGACGCTGTACATGCAATTATCATTTTGTGCGCTTGTATTAACTTTGTATTGTATTTAAATGTACTGTTAAATGGATTGCCTTTGTGATGTGACAAGTTACTTCATTAGTTCAACAACTCACTTGAATAAATCTGAGAAAGGAAAGTCTCAGTTTGAGGAAACATGTCTTAAATGTTTCATGAGTTGAGAGCCTTTATCTTTTTCTCATCGGCTATAAATACAGATTATGACCAATCTGGTTGAGGTTTGAAGACAGCAGCTGACATTTTCAATGGTTCACATCTGAAATTGTGACAAAATGAAATTACATAATCAAGAATCAGGCGGAGTTGTTGTATATATAAGCTGCCCTAATTCATACAGTAACAACGAATCTGTCGAACTGGTCACATCATGCTTGGAAAAAACAAATTATCAGAGCCAAAAGAACAACATGAAGCCCCCGTATGAAACTGAACAGAATTTAATTCAGTACCCGAGAGCAAAAATAAGAATTAAATTCATACCAGCGGGCCCAGTAGCGCAGACAGTTGTTAGAATAACTGCAAGCATGGATCACAAATAAGCTAAAATATCATATAAAATGCACCCACTGCATAGAAAATGATCAACAGAGGCATTCAGAAATTTTCACAACTTTCACACATTCAAAGCCTCCCATTATCATTATCATTATGTCCCAGATCATTAGCTTCAAATCTGTATTTTTCAGAATAACCCAGAACATATATACACACACACACACACACACACACACACACAAAGCAATTTATTCTATAATGTTTGTAATGCATATCTTATTCACTTTAACAAAGATCAAAATAGCTCAACTTTTCAACTCCTCCTAAAAGATGTATAACTTTTTTTTTTTTAACCACACGAGAAAATCACCTGCATCCATGAGAATGGAAAAATTGATTTCAGCATAAACATTTCTTTAATGTCTTTATGGATCCCAGCTCAGTCCCACACCTGACATGTGCATTGCTTTGATATGTTGTACTCGCAGTGAGTTGCGGCCGCTGTGTCGTCTTTTGTGTAAGGGTAAATTTATCCTCTGGGATTCTTGCTAATTTTGGTTATATCACGCTTTCTTTTCTTCTTTTGTCAAAGAGTTCTTGGTGTTTATCCAGAAACTGCAGATTGCCTGTAACTGACAACACTTTACACTATTATCCTCTCCAGAGATGTTCACAGTAGACCAATCACATTGCATAAGAAATGAACCTACTGATCCCGAGCACTGTTACATCAGACCACTTGGAGGAAATGGAAACCAAAAAATTAGAGGTCAAATGGAGGACAAGTTATATTAGGTGTGGGAGGAAAAAGCAATTGAACATCGGCCATGACAGTCCAGGCGGGCCTCTGGGAGACCAAGCCAAAGATCATTTTTGCTCTCAGTGCCGATATTTTGAAAACCTATCAAAGAGAAGATGGTTCATTTGCAGCTACAAAAGTCAATAACGCTGCCGAACTTCAATGCCGATACATGGTGGACGCAGCTTGTAGCTACCTGTGGCTATCTCCTGAGGTGGAAAAGACAGTGATGAAATACTACGAAAAATGAAATGAAAGATGTGAGTGATGGGAGACGAATACAGATCACTCACCTCTATAGTCAGACCATTGCTCGGAGTAAGTAATGTGCCTGTGCTCTAAATGCACCTGCCCTGTCTGAAACAAATACTGCATGTCAGCTTCACCAGTCTGCAGGGCTGAAAATGCAGGAAATATATAGAACATACATCACCGTAGGCAGATTACCCCCCTGGAGAGCACTTTTGACAGTGTAAGTGTAAAAGGGCGGGGGGGGACATTTCTCTTACCCAGATTTCTGCCAAACCCTTCCCCCATCACAAGCCCATTAGCACTGCTCTCCTTGTGTTGTTAGTGTACGCTGTGCTCTCTTGGATTCATGCACTTCCCATAAGGCTGCAGAGGAGATGGAGGTGCAGCAGAGGCACATTCATCATGTGGGGCTGAACCTGCAAGTTCCAGGGGCTCCTCCGAAGCTGGCGCCGTGTGATAAGTAAGAAAAATGAGTTTCAAGGAATCTTACAACTCAGACTCGGGCCATGGACTGTTTATTTTAAAGAACACATATCTATATTTGTGTTATAGTCAAGTAATGCAGTTAAACAGTCAAGGCCAGCAAAAAAAAAAATAATGACACCATCCAGAAACTGCTAATGAAAAACATTTCAATGTGCCGCCGTCATCCACCATCCTTTGTTAGCCCCAAGGTGCCACTGTAGGCTATTTTTCATCAGCCTACAGTATCAGACGCTGTCCTGCAACTGTAAACATTCAGACCAGCAAATTTGTGGCTGATAAAGAGCTCAGCCGAGACTTATAACTACCAGCTCAATTTTTAAGAACTGAGGTGGCCCATGTGGCCACCAACAGAGCAGAGTCCAAAACTACTGAGGAGGAGGCTTGATCGTTTTTAAATGGCATTCGTTGGCAACAGCAGAAACCAGTATATTGCCAGAGTTATCTTTGGACAGAAAACTGACTGAAACGTATTTTCGTTGACAGCAGTTTGGTGTGTTTTTCCCCAAAAAGTCGCGATTTGACTTTGTCATCTGGAAATTACTCCGGAAAGTAAAGATAAGTCACCAGCCCTCCTGCGTTCAGCATAGCCAGACACAGTGGTGGTTTGAAGTTGAATCCCAGCGGCAGCATGCTAACACTCAAAATGACAACGCGATCATGCTGATGTTCAGCAGGTTTGGTTTCATGTTTATGTTTGGCACCTGTTATGGTGCCGAATGCCAAAGTGCGGTTGAAGTATGGCTCAAATTGAAACTTGGACCTAATGGTATCAACACAATAACAGTCTGGGCATCGTCACAATTATTAGGCCGAATCCTCGAGGCACCATGAAAGTCTGTACCAAATTTCATAGCAATTGACTTGGTAATTGTTGAGATATTTCAGTCTGGAGCAAAGCGGTGGACGGGCCGACTGACTGACATTAGCCACAGTTTAAAATAATTATGTGATGAAAAGAGCCTTAGCCACAATAATTCTGTTGTAAAATCTCCATCAAAAACGTTGTGTTAATAATCAAATTCATCATAGATCTGTTGCAGACTGCCAACTGACAAGTGCACAGAGACTGAACAATGACCAGGAGGGACAAGCTGTTGGACTGTTCCATCATGATTCTCACAGTCCATAAAATAGAAAAGACTGTCTGCTGATCCCTGACAGCTCAATATCATCTTATCACCATCCCTCCCATCAGGGCTGCAAACACACACACACAGCTGATTCTGGTCCAGACTCTTGTTTGTGTGCCGTATTGTACTCGCTCCATCTCTGTGGAGCTGTAAAGAGCAGCGCACTGATCCATGATGCATCCATGAGAAACATCAGCAGCCAGTCTTCCCTCTGTTGACCTCCAATTATTCAATGTCTCTCTGCGCATTCCAGCCCTGTTCCCCTTATCACAGCTGGATTTCCTTGCCAGAACTATACGTATTCATGGTGTAAGATAAGAGGCCAGTGGAGGGCTAACAAAGGGAGACGGGGTGGTCTGCTGTGATTAGAGGAAAAACTTGAGGAGCTTTTTATAGTCCAAGACTGAGAGATGTTGACATTTGATTTGGGGGAGTTGCGCTTTGTTACTGAGAGCTAAAGCAGCAAATATATATATATTTATTACTGTATTTATTATTGAAAATATCTATCTTTTAATTTATTTTAAACTTTTGTTTTTTTTAACAAACAACATATTTAATTGAAGAAGTCAACTGTAGTATTTTCCCGATTGTGATAAAGTATACAGCAGTTTTTAATTCTTTCAGCAGACAATCAAGCACAGACTATGCATCTGAAATCAATATTTGTTGACGGTGCCAAGTGGACGTCGTGTCCCGTGCTGGGACGGCCTTCTGCTGCTGAGGGATCTTCTTTTAGCAGGTTGACGTCTGTGATAATTTGCTGTGCGACTGGGTCATTCATCATCTGTGGGACAGAGTAGATAGAGGTGTGCAGACTGTGAATCAAGCTGTTTTCCCTGTATATCGTCCACACTGCTGACAGAAGCTATGGTAGAGGTTAGAGGTCAAATGAAAATGTCACATTCAAGATACAACGCTGATATGTGGATCCTGCGATGGGAAAAACAATATTTTCCAGGAGTCGCCCAGCTACATGCCCACACGTCCCTCTTTCTTAAATCACCATGTCTCATTTGGCCCTCTAACAGATGTCCTTGAGATATCTGATCTGCATGTGTTTGAGTGCGAAGCCGTCTCAGGGAAGTCTGACTGTGTGAGGCCAGATTGTCTTCCTGGTGAGTTGCTCCCACTCCTGGTGAGAGGTAGAACTGCAGGGCTGCATGTCGGTCCAGGCCAATGACAGATGAGCAAACAGTCTTTATTACTCGCCTTGCTTCAAAGTGAACAATCATGAAACTGGATCACAGGATTCATTAGCTTTGAGGAGGTCCCTTAGACCGGCTCTGAACGGGGAAACTGCTCTCTTCACTGCAGGGATGAAATAAATTGAAGTTAGAGACGTTCGTTTCTCGGAGGGATTAAGAAGTTCTTCTGTTTTAATGAGCAGGCCTGTCTGAGGAGATTCTTTTTGGGTGTGTGCGACTGACTTGTCTTCTGTGATCTTGTGATCTGCTCTCAATATATCACATGCAAAAGAGAGCTTGATCCCAATGACACTTCCTGAATAAATAAAGGATATCTAGTACTTATGTAATCATCATACTGTGTCTGCTGGATACCAGAAGAAGGAAAAAAAAAGGTCCCCCCCGCCAGACTTCCAGTGAATCCGCTTTACTGAATTTAAAATCACAAATCTGTTTTGTTTATGGAGCTGTGCCCTGGAAATTAGGTGGTCTGCAGCTTATTGGCTGTAAAGTCCACAGTGGTGGTATTTTTTTACATAACTCATCACCGCAGGACAAATATCTTCAACGCTTCCACAAAAGACACAGCATGCATATGATTACTCCACTCCATCTCTCCAAATTCCTCCTTTTATAGCAGCCAGGTCAAGGTGTTGGAGATGCAGCTAATCATCATTTCCTAATCAAGGAAACCCGCTCAGATGAGGGCAAACAGCAAGTGAGGGACCTGTGTAAGATTGTGTTTCATATTCATTATGGAAAAATTTATTTTTGTAATCAAAGCAGCCATTTTATGGAAAGGAGAAGAAAAATGCACAAAAAAACAGGTGGAAACATTGTCACCTGTGTGCAGCTCAGCCAGATCGGTTTGTATTTTCATTAGCTCCTAAACTCATTTATTAAAAATGTTAATTAAGACATGTATCAAAGATGACACATACTTTCAGTCGGTGTTTACTTTAATTAGAACTCGATATGTAGCTACTTTGGTTATTATGATTAAGAGCTGGCTGCTTAAGTTACTGTTGCATCAATATTTGAGTTTGGGAAATTGTGTAATGTGATAAGGGAGACACATGACCGATCCACAGCAGAAGGACACCTGCTGAACTGTTCAACAAACTGCACCCTCACAAATGAAAAACGATTCTGAATGAAATCATACTTTTCATCATACTTTGGTGCTGGTTTTCCCTGATCTCATTATCTTCTTGTGTTTTGTTTTGTTTTGTTTTGTTTGGTTTTGTCTTTTTTTTTTTGAAGTTGTTAAAATAAGAGACTGTGACAGCAGATTGAACTGTGAATTGTTTTCTTTAAAAGAGAGAGCACCTGTTTATTTGTTTTGGAGCAAATTGGAGCCCTGCAGGTTGGTCTCTGTCTGTCTCTGTGTGTTGGCCCTGTGATGGACTGGGGACCTGACCAGGGTGACCCCGCCCTCGCCCAGTGTGAGCCGGGAATGGCTCCAGCACCCCCCACGACCTGGAAAGTGGGGGGTACTGGTAGAAGATAGATGAATGAATGAATGGAGCCCTGCAGTGTGCAGTTTGTTTGATGTTGTTGGACTTTCATGGTTTTTGGCTCAGATGTGGGTGGAAACCTCCAGTTTGGAAAATGCTAATTGTCACTTGTCACTCACAAATGTATGTAAGTTTTGTGGTTGTAGGTTGTTGTGTTACCCCCACCAAGTGGCCAAAAGGAAATCTGTTAATGCTAAGTGTTGTAACTTTACACATCTTTGCTCTTTACGTTTGACCGCTGCCACATGTTGCTTGTTTCTGTAACTATTTTCCATTTCCTGGACAGAAGTCTTAGTGTAAAAGCTGTGTAAAATGGGTTGGCCATTGTTCACACAGCAGTGCATTTCTGTCTCTTGGGATTTGGGGGCTGATTTGACCTTTAACAGTGTGTTTGGTCATGAAACTGCTGTATCACTGAGAGCAATCAGCGAGTTACTGTCGGGCAGAGAAACTGTGGCAGCTGCTTTCAGGCCCCCAGTGAGACGCCTGCTCCACGAAGCAGCGTCTTGCTCTTATCTAAATGATGTACAGAAATTAACACCATAATTTTATCAGTTGGGTGTAGCTGGGTGTCAGTGTGAGGAGGCTGGGGGGGGGACTCTGAGCCCTTTCTGACAGATGTAATCAGTGCTGAGGCCTCGCCCTGCAGAGCATCTGGTTTCTCACAGAGAGCCTCCACCTCACTGTGTGTTTAATGACGAGGAGTGTTCCTGCCAGGCGCTGATCGTTCGTTGTTTATTGTTCTCTCATTATACTGTGCTGCAGCTTAATGTGTCCCTGGTTTGTTGCAGCATGTTGACGTCGTAAAAATGAAGAAACAAGCCGTTTTTATACAGAACACATAAATGTCTAATTCAGTTTCCACTTGAGTTCAAGAGCATGAGCCCAAAAGAGGTAATTAATCATTTTGGAGACTTCACTGACCTGCAATGAAAAAAATGTAATGTCTACAAACAGACGATGACCAAAATTACTTTTACCAAATTATGATTTAGTTTATTGTTTGTTTGTTTATTATTTATCTGCCGTTAATAACGTGTTCTGCCAACAGAACACGTTATTTGTGCTTCTTGTCAACTTAACGGAAGCTCCTGTTTGTGTCAAGTGTTGGACTGTGGGATGAAACATTTCACAGATGTAACATTCAAATATTGTGCAACTGTAGTGTGCACATTTCATTTTGTGGTTTTATTATTAACACCAACTGTTGGAGGTAAGATTGCCACCTCTCTTTGGTTTAATTGTTGATTAATCTGTTACTTAGTTTAATATATTTACTGAGAAATGTGCAGATGTTTCTGTGCTTTTTTTTTTTTTTCTTTTTCCAATGAAACTGTCAAAAATATTTTAGAGTGATTAAAAAAACAAGTAAAGGATAGCTATTGAATAAATTTCCATCAGTTGTCAAATTCATTACTCGCCCAATTGTTTGAGTAATTGTTTCTATTATGGAACTGGGTCAAACTGCAGTTTTAATAGAACTCCATTTCTTCAGTAATCTGATTGGGGGGCAGAAAAATATTAACAAAAACTTTTACTGCTAGTTCTAAAAATTCTAGAAAGTTGTTTTCCAGCTATTTAAATATTACACTTCTATATTTTTTTCAAGGCACTTTTTCAAGTTTTCCAAGCCCGACACACTCACACAGGTGTGTGCAGTTATTGTGGCAGACTACGCCTCAGTTCGGTGTGACGCCGTGTGGGGCTTTGTTGAGAATTATGTTAAATCATGTACAAACAAGAAAAATATAGGTACGATTTATCACGCCCTAACAGGTGCAACGCAGCAACAGGGGAGGGAAAGACACGTCGAAATCATGATTTGCACACAGCGACACTGTCAAAGAAAATAAATCAAAGCACCTGTGTCACTGTGGCTGTGTGGAGACTCGGGTAGACTCCTCTCACATCTACATCTATCATCTGTAAACACTTCAGCTTATTAGCAGGAGCACCACTGGAGAGATAAAGGTATCTTTTTGGGTGTTTGAAGGTGTTAATGAACATTTTACTGATTACTCTCACTGGTTGTCAGCCAGCTGTGGCCCTCCAATGTCACTTAAATGCTCTGTGTGCGTGTGTGTAGTGAAACCCCTCCTTGTCTCATAGTATGTGCAAAAATAACACTTTTCCTCCACAAAATAAATAAATAAAAAAAAATTTAATGGAGGAGCTGCTCTCAGATTAAAAATAATAATTTTTGTTTCTGGTAAAACTGATACACAGTTTGACGAAGAAAACCTCACTTATTCTATAATTTACTTTAAATATAATGCAAGTAATCAAATTTGAATTCATCCTCTGGTTATAGTTTGCATGTTCTCTGGGTCCTAGTCCGAAGACAGGGGCATCAGGTTAACTGGGGGTTCCTAAGGGCCTCTAGGCATCTACGTGTCCATGGATGGTTGTTTGTCTCTATATGTCAGGCCGGTGATAGACTGCCGACCTGTCCACAGAGGACTCCACTGAAACTCAGATCCTGGATTGATGGATCTTTACTTCTCCACAATAGCTGCTACATTTATATACTGTGATGGTCGACTGGGTAGCACAGAGCAGAAATTATTTGTAGACTATGTTGTTTAGGTTTAGAAAACTGTGTGCATCTAATAAACATCAGACATCAAAATCATCACTGTGATTTTAGCCTTTAGCTCAAAACAACTTGAGTTATTGTATTGTGGTAGGACTGAAGTTGAAGAAAATCCAGATGAAAATGGACCTGAATGAATTCAGGAGGATTTGAGCATAAAGAAAAACAACAGGGAAACTAATAACCAGCCATATCTCATATTAAAATGGGTTATCTATTCATGAAGCTGTGACAAACCTTATCCAAAATGAAGCAACATAAATATTTTACATATATTTTTTGTCATTTCTCATAAACTTCACCAATGCTGTCTCAACAACACCAACCAAGGTAAAGCAAAGCATTTTATTGCAAGTATTAGTATTAGTCAAAGATACACTTCAAACTGAAGCAAAGCAACACTAAAAGGCCAACGTCCTGTAAGAGAGTTACAAAAGAAAGACATTTAAAACTGAAAGGAATCGAGCTGACGCTACAAAAGAGTCGTTGTAACGTAGCCTGATGAAGACTGAGACATGGATCACCTGGTGGTGACGGTTCACTGTTCAGCATTTATACCTGTTTGCTGGTGCCTCACTCAGAGGTATCAGAGCCCAAGATCTTTAGATTTTTAATAAGACTGACAAAAGAGTGATGCTACATTTAAAAAAAATAAATAAATAAACATAGTGACAGTCTGAAAGATCAGCGAACACAAAAAATAAAAACGAATTCCTTGGCCACTGTCAAGTATCTGCCTTCAAAACCATTCTGTGTGTAAAAGGGCAAAAAATAGCATCAGGAGCCTGATCTCTTTTGCAACATTTGGTTTGTCGTTGTTATTGGAATGCTAATGGGATGAAAACAGGTTAAACAATCTGATAGCCATGGGAATAAACATGACAGTAAACATCTATTAACCAAAATTTATTTGGCTTAATGGGAAAAGGGCCTATTTGCTGTGGAACAGGACTGACAACACTCAAAGGCTCCATGTCTCTGATGTCTCCGATGGGGTGAAGGACAACCAACAGGAGAAAAAAAGAGGACCAAAAAAAAGAAGAAAAGAACAGCAATTCATCACAACATAATTCATCCTTGGTTCATTATACAGGCACAGGTCTCTGTAATTCAGCACGACGGGGAGCCCCCAAGGTCCTGTCAAACTGTATCTGAATATTCTGCTCTTTGGATTTGCAATTATTGACAGTAGTGTACCCAATCAAATTTCAACAGCACAAGGAAGTGTACGAAAGACAAATTAGCACATTTTCACGTCCTTCTGGATTTATAAGCTGATATCTGAATCATCTTGTTAAATACCAATAATGGCTTCCAAACACGGTTTGACCCAGACCTGGTTCTGCTCTGACATCAGTACAAATGGGACAGAGCAATTCTCAAAGCTTCCAATTGTTCACACATCAGAGTTCACTAGTTTCTGTAGCAACGTCAGTGGTTTACATGAGACGTGGGAAGTGACGAAGATGCCGGGCAGATCAAGTACATAAGCTTCTTTTCTTGGTAGGCCACCCAACACAGACTTTGCAAAGTCACATAGAAATCTGACAATTAAGAACGCACTTAAGGCTGAGGCATGTCTTTTCTTGCGGAATGAGACCTGTTCCTGGTGTAAAATGTTCTGGCACAAGAAAAACAACAAACAACAACAACAACCAAAAAAAAAAAAAAAAAAAAAAAAAGACAGGAGACAATTTAAGAGGAAAAAAAAGTGACGCCTACACTAATATTTCCATCATAATCCATAAGAATTCTGTCTTTCCGACATATTTTCTACCTTTCCCCCGCCGTTTTTTTTTTTTTTTTTCTCCTACTTAATGCTCTCCCACCGGCCCCTTACTGGCTCAGGAAATTTAAATGGCTAACGTACCAGTTAGCAGCTTGGGATGGAAAAAAAAAAGTCAGCTATTCGACACTCAAGTCAGTGTGGTTCAGAAATGGTTCCCTTCATCAGAGATGAGCTGCAACATGTGGGGGTTGGCTTTTGGCCTTCTCATGTGGTATAAGAGTGGAGGGTAAAGAAAAATGAAGAAAAGGAGGAGGGGGAGTTGGCCTGTGATCATCAACTAGAGCCCAACACGCTGCTTTTTAACAAAGTCAAATCCACCCCTCTACTTTTCCTCCACCTTGTACCCCCCTCCATATTGTTGTGCTTGCGTGTCTAGGAGAATAAGGCGTCAACGTGGAGGGGGAGGGGCTAAAGGCCTCATCCTCCTGGCTCCATCCCCACCATGTTGCAATATGATGCGGAGACTCCAGCCGCTTAAATGCACTCTCAATAAATACACCATAAAATATTCCGCATATATATATTTCTCATATATATTTAAAGAACAACACATTTAAATAGGACAACAAAATAAAAGTCGGCTCAAGAACAAGTTTTCAAAATTGGATAAGTGTTAAGACAAAACAGAGATTTTTTTTTTAACAGTTATATTTATTTTGACTCTAAAATAGTTACTGTATAAGAATATCGCAATCAGGCATTACTCAAGCATTATATGTCATAATAAAAGCAATTTGCAGTTTTCTTTCATGTAGTATAACATATGCAGCATACCAAGGTAAGTGAGGTGCAGTGTTTTTTCAGATCTCTTGTAATAGAAAGATTTCACCCCCTGGACTGAAAAAGTACCCACAGAACTACAGACCACCATTGGTTTTCAGTCAACACCCTACCGGCTCAAGACAGGGATACTACTGGGCACGTATTCCCTCTTCAGGGACAAGCACATGGCAGGGCATTGCACTACGATGACAGAATGCCATGAGCTGTTAGTAGGGCTGGGCATCGTGAGAAGAATATATATACTGACACTGGTTCTGTTGATTTCATCTTTATACCTGCTGTAAGATGACATATTGATGAAAGCATACGTCCCTGTGTGACAGACTAAAATATTTTCTGTCACTGATACCTTTTCTCTGTCTCATAAGACATGTTTAGATCCTGCTGTGTTGCTTTCTTTGTAAAAATGCCCTTCAAGAAGAAAACATTGCCTCCACAGTGCAAAAATCTACTATTGTAAAAAGTTCTGGACCACTTTTTTTTTTCTCCTTTTTTAAACTTTGGGATGCTTTGGAAATTTGAGAGGTACCGAAATCCTGTTTTGACACCCAGCCCTAACTGTAACAAAGTGTTGAGTGGCTGTTCCAGAGGGACAACTGCCACCCGAGAGCAGGCTGACTCAACCGAGCCAACAACAAAGTCACGAGAGCATGAGGCACACTTTTAATGACCGACTGCTTCATTTGGTAACACACATCTCTTTGACCCCTCGTTTTCACGCTGAGGTCTGGATCCTCTCGTCCTCCTCCTGGAGGAGGAAGAAGGGGACTGGAGGGACAGAGATTGAAACCTCTTGGCTATGTGTCTAAGTGAGAGTGGCAGTCTCTAAAGTGCTGTGCTATGTTTGTCATTCGTGGGCCGGGCTATGTCAAACCACGCTAGTGTCAGCTATGACCCCCAAACACCCCAACACACATTCTACTGTACCAACGACACCATTGGTCCAAGACACTAAATGCACTAGGAAGCGAAAGCTCAACCACAACCATATACTTGGCATAATATTCTGTTTCTATTTAGGCTTAATGTCTAGATACACAAGTTTGCATTGCCATCTCTATAAAAGAAACATGTAAAGTGAGTGTGTGTAAAATGCAGCCATTCCTGCACTGCAATGTGTTCTTGACAAGGAGATTCTATTTCTTTGATTATACATTTTTATCTTTCAGTTTACAGCACCATCAAGAGGAAAGGCACTTTCTGTGGACTTTTTTTCTCACTCCATTGCTACCTTCCACTGCAAATAGGGAGCAACCAAAATCGGGGATATTGATCGATTACTCAAAAATGTACATCTCTGCTTTGATTTTTAAAAAAAAGGGAGACATTGACCTTTTTGAAGTTCATTTTGGTATTTTTCTCCACCAGACTATTCACTTCATGGGTAAGATGTTTATTCTTCCATTAAAAAAAAAAAAAAAAAAGACTTGTCTGTATTGTTTAACAATATTAATTGAGAGCCAAAGGCCATCGCAAGCTGAGAGCTGAGCGTACCTTTCATTTCAAAGCAAACCTACAAGTCATTTTAATAGAACTAGAGGGACAAACAAGATTTTCCCCTTGTTATGTGACACAGATGTCTGTAGAGGAAAAATTGGCCAAATAAATAAGTCTTTTTATCCCTTTGAGCGTTCACTTCCACAGACCTCAAATGATTTCGCTTGTGTTAGGTCACTTTCTACTACCTAATATTTGCAAAGCAGAGCTAATGACATTTCAATTGTACGCTAGGCAAACACATCTGCTATGTAAACATGTGTTCAACTGCCCTCAAGAGTGTAGTTTATACACAAAACTGAACATCCATTACAGACAGCAGTGACTTTTCAACCTCCAACGATAACCTGCCAAATACTGACAAATCTATCACTGATCAGCAATTATTTCTTTCCAACACCCACAGAACTGAATTAATCACAGAACCCACAATACCCCGCTACGTTGTCCTTCAGCTCTAATATTTTTTTTATCGCCTCCCAGGGAAATCGGATGGGATTGTACGGCCGTGGAATGTAGTCCTCCGACACAGGGGATTAAATGTTCGGGGAGCAAAGGGTAAAGAGAGCAACAATAAGATTACAGGCTTTGTCACACCACAGATTACCAGGAGGCCGACTCTTTGTATTTGTGAGTGCATGTCGAGGCTCGGTAAGGAGAGGAGTCTAAGGGAAGCAACAGAGGTTGCAACCCAACGTAAATCCCTGGAGGCTTTAACACAAAGGAATGGAGAGCTTCTACCCCTTGTTGGGTTATTCTTTGATCACGTGCCAATGAAATGGATCAACGACACCTTCAACAACACTTGCCCATTCCTTTTTTACTCTCCCTCTTGATAAAGAGCAGGCATCAGCACCAGTTGCTGTAAACCGGAGAACATTCATGAGCAGAAACTCGATACATCAACTGACTCTTCTTCTATTCTACTGTTTTGTCGTCACAATAAGGATGTAATGTCTTAATACAAAGGCTTTTGGAGTACAGTATGTTAATGATTTCCCTCTAGAGATTTTCTCTTCTATGACAAACCCTTCGACTGTACTGTCTTAAAGAAAAACAAACAAACAAACAAACAAAAAAAGAGAGAGAAATAAGCGTTTGACATTTTGCAGCTATTTTTTTCCAAACATCAAAGCAAGAGGCGTTTTAAGTCCACATCCCTATCGATAACAGTATGACAGTCCGAACACACATCACTAGTTTTAACAACCCCACCACTGTTCACACATACACTATACGTTATACAGTGATACAAGAACAAGTCAACAGTCTATTGCAATAATAAAACTTTGTTATTATAACTTTTTAACCATTACTAATGATACATTTATGACTAAGATTAATAATTAGACTACATTTTTTTTCTGTTAGCAAAAATAAGTGGTGTGCATTACATAATTCAAAATGTACAAATATACTTTCGATCTGGCTTTTTAAAAAGGCTTTCAGACACTAGTGAAGGCTCAAACCCACTGGCTTCCACACTGGAAGGCTGGCCTGTGAGAGGCAGTCAAATGTGACAGCGGATGTAGGACTCTACATTATTCTTCGCAGTCCAAGGGAACATCAGTCAATGTACCATTTACAGATTCTCAACGCTGACCCAAAACTACAGAGTGAAATCCGAAACCTAAAGCTTCTCGCACCAACTGTAGCGGTGGGACCTTCTCCTTTCCTTCAATGAGTGAGGTTTACCGTTTCCTACCCTACCCACCTGCTCATATATCATCTCATAAAGAGGTTCACTTCAGATTCTAATTCAAAATGAGTAGCACCACGCCTGTGTTCAACCCGGAAACACATGCTTCTTTTAGTGCAGATTACTTTTAAAAACACCCCCCCCCCCCCTCCCACGGACGTGTTTCAGACCATCAGTGGCACAGAGGAGCTAAGTGGTGACTGTAATCCAGATGAATGTTTCAAATCAACTATCAGCAGTATGTCTGCTACAATTGAGGGTCATCCACTCCACTCCTCGGCTCTGTTCTGAAGACAGTCCCCAAATTGGGCCGGTTACATGGACAGGAGTTAAACCTGGTCCTGGACTTGGAAATCTACCAAAACAAAGAGTTTATTGAGAGTATTATTTTATTACGAGGCTGACTCCGTGCCCATGAACCCGGCCCGTTAGGTACAAACACACTGTAGCAGCTGAATCCATATCTGGTAAATATTAAGTAAAAGACAACTCGGCCTGCTTTGCTGCTGCTCTGAAGCAAAGCTAACAGCTAACAATGCTGTATAGGCAAACATAATAAATATATTGATCTTAGGATGATTTGAATGAGATGTATAGAAAAGTCAGTAGATGGTTATTGAGAAGAATAAGAGGCATCAGGTGAAACTTTCTTGCTTTTATCTATTTTATGCTGTCCATTTGTTGGAACATGAATCGTTTACCCTCTGAAACAGGATCCTTATTACAAGTTATGCAGCTTTTGACCATTAAATACTTCGACTTCCACCAGGCACTTGGATACTTCCTATTTATGGCCTTTAGACTCCACTTTGCTGCTGTCAGGTAAAGAGCTTTGTTCTCCAAAATGAGCAATTCTAAACCATTAAGAAAATCAGCCACATTAGCAAATTAATAATCAGGAATTTTGAAATTATGCCCTTTGATGATAAAATATTTTCAAACCAGAGGTGCATAAACTCCATCAATTCAAGTAAAAACATGAAAATAAATTGGAAAACTGCAGTTGCACAGTTTTTGCCCAAAAGGAAGGGACAATTTACATGACATGCGGACCAATCATCCTGCAGAGGAGGAGCACATAAAAACACTTTGCAAGTGGCAAATATTTCTCCTTGGGAGGACTTTCGTTTCAAAATGAAATGTCTAACTGTTCTTCTGGGTTGTTCAAGTCCCCTTGAATCCTCTTCCCTTCGTTCAACCAATTATTGCACTAAAGGAAACCATCGACCTGATTTTGTTAAACTGCCATCTCAAACTCAAGAGAGGGAAATGTGAAATAAAGCACTGAGGGAAATGAATGCATGAAAACTAATAAGACTGAAAAAAATACGATTACATGATTAAGTGATTTTTTTTTTAAATGTTAAAAGTTAGTCATAAAATATTTCACATAATGTTGAAGGAAATATAACAACCAGAATCAAATAACAGTGTTATACTTTAAATAAAATTAATAGATGGCTGCAAATGAGCGATTGATATATCAGCCAATATAAACTGCCTCTATGGAAATGTGACAGCTGACTGCTAGAGATAAATCAAAACAGATTTGTAACCTAATACAACATCAACTTGTTGTGACTTTAAGGGGGCATTTATACCTCGTTGCCAACAGGTGGCAGTGTGCTCAAAGGAACATGTTGCTCCATACATGTAACTGGTAATTTCTTACACTAGTGAAAATTGACAGTATAGAGGAGACAAGAGGAAAGAAGGAAAAAGAGGAAGAAGTGGCAACTCAACGGACCTCTGGTCCAATGAAACAACGATATTCCAAAAGAAATGAAACCTCACTGACCGGCTCCAAGTGCTGACCCTTCTTCTCTGCTCCTTTGTTTCATACACTGGGGAGACTTGAGAAAAGACTACAGTAAAACCAACCAAATGTAAAAGTGCTGCTGCTCAAACTGACTTGAGGTACTGTAGATGGCAAAGGAGCAGATTAATGGATCATAAAGAGAGACTGTGCCAAGGGAGGGGAAAAGTAAAAACAAACAAGAAAAACACCCACTAGGCCACAAGTAAAGGGGACAAACAGGAGAAACCAGATAGGAGGGGCAGTGACTAGGGGCCTGATGAGGGTGAAAATAAACTAGTTGGCTGGTTTAATATTGCATAATAGTGCTGAGTTTCTCTCTTGTTTGTTTTTAAAGCAGCGTTTGCATCCTCAGTCCAGTGTGGGGGTGCCTCCTCCCCTCCCTCCTCCCTGCTTTCCTCTGCACAGTGTCAGGTCCGGATTGACTAGGCGCGTGGGGGGGCAGGACTTGCACCTGTGAGGACTCCTTGACTGGCAAGCCAGGCGTGCATGGTTGCGTCTGTATGTGTTTGTATGTGTGTTAAGGGTGGCAATGATTGGGGGAGGGTTGGTGTAGCTCAGGCGAAGTACATGGTCCTCAGGGTGTCGTGGTGAATCTGAACAGCTTTGGCCAGCGCCTGTGGGTCCCGACCATTACTCTGACCAGACACATGGCTGCCCTCGGCGCTGCAGAGTGGACAGGAGAAAAGCCGTTATGATGAATGACAAACAATAACGGTAGGTGTGCAAAAAACTTTGCAGACACAGTCTGCAAGTGACAAGACACAGCTGCTGTCAAAATACGTGCATGCAGTTTGGGACCTTTTTTCATCTCGAGTCTAGAAATAAGAAAGTGTTGTTTACTCTACTTGCACTCTCTCCTTACCTGTCATGTTCTTTGTCCACCAGATGGTAGCGGGCACGGAAAGCTACCAGGTGGGCGTAGTAGGCTGGCGCAGGGATGGAGACTGAGCGGGTACAGCGCACGTATGTGTGGCACAACTGGTAAGTAAGCAGCTGGAACTCATCAGCGGTAAAACAATTGTCATCCCACAGTACATGGTAGTGGGAGGGCCGACTGGTGCCCTGGAAGAAAACAATGAAATGATGATTAAACTATTATTAGACTCGAGCCATGTTCTGTGCTTCATTTTAATACAACTGACAGGAATCTGCTTTAGAGAGCTCACAACAAAGACAAACTCATGTATCTCACACAATTACACATTAAACCTTGCTGCCTAACAAATAATAACATAATAAAATAAAATGAACTCCAGAGTATTGTACACATACCATGTTTTATCGAAAGGAACAATAACAGCACCTCAGTGTTAGATGAGTTAAGGAAGCAAACAAGCATCGAAGTGCTGTTGTAGAACTTGGCTGTTCTAATACTTCTGCATTAAAAGGAAGGAAGCTAAAAAGATGGTTGGGGTTGGAGAATTACATGTCCCTTTTTCTTTACTCATAGTAACATTGTAAAGGTTCTAAAGTGTGTTGCCATTTCAAATAGTCATTTCAGACATGATGGCGCTCTTCATGTCTTCTTTGGACCCAATCTACAGATGTTAAAATTTAAGTGGAGGCATGAAAGTGGGATGAAACACCACTGTAAAAGTTCATAGGCTGGATAGGGAAGACAAGAGCTTGGTCTGACCTGTATTCCAGCGTGACTGCAGAGGTAAAAGTCAAATTCGTAGGGATGTGTGATGTCCGTATCCACAGTAGTACCAGCAGGAATGTTTCCACTACGTCCAACCTGACAAAAGCAAAGTTATGGCCAGTTAGTCCCTACTGGTATATTTATCCCAAAAACAACTAAAAACAGACAGTGGAAAATTAAATTATTAAATTAGGTCAGGAAATAAAAATTGTAACTGTTGAAAAAGCAAGTAGT